>CAMRHE010000211.1:2725000-3325000 GCA_947044405.1 Leptodactylus fallax | reverse complement strand
ACAAATTTCCCCATTTTTGAGTAGAGAACTTCATATTCTTCTAGAGACTAAAGGCCTGTTTACATGGGCAAATATTCTAAATAGTGATAAAATGAGACAAGCACAGTAATAGTTTTTACAGATATCATCTAAACAGTCATTTCCACACGCTATCATCTAAACAGTCATTTTACATTTATTAAACAAATTGCATTGGGCAAATATTGTAAATAGTGATACGATACAGTTGATATTATCTATGTAAGCAAAGTCATAGTGATTTACAGATAAGCATTTACATACGCTATTATCTAAGCAGTCATTCTATATTTATTATACACCTATTTAATAATGCCATGCTAGCTATGGATTCGCCTACACACCATATATTCATAAAAGCCAATGACTATTTTATTTGCATAAACGATTTATTCACACTATCAACAAGCAGTTTATTGCTTCTAGGTAGGTCTCTTCACAGTACGATTATTGTGCAGGTTCGCTTGCTTACATTCAAGTCTAATCCTCCCTGAGTTACATGGTAACATCCCACATATTGGGTGTCATATGGCCGAGCCACAGGTATGATGTGACCAAAAGCACCAAGCCAGCACAGTCTGCAAATGCGGAATGTTGGTGCTATATAAATAAAGATCATTACTATTATTAATACATTAATCTAGAGTTGATACGGAGGCAAAAATGATGCCACTTGTGAGCCATACATGTGTGTTTTTGTTTCTGGCATTTTTTGGATGTGTGATAATTTTTCCAAACATAACATGTTCTAGGTCTGAAGTTATCAATGGCATTTCTCATTGCATCTCAATTTAAGTTAAAAAATAACAAACAAAACAATGCACCAAAAGGGAAAACATCAATGTGATCTGTTCCATAGCATTTGGAACTTTTCTGAAGTGAATATTTCATATGATTTTTAAATGCATAAAGTATGGCATGTGTGAATGAGGCCTACATGAGAAGAAAAACAATTCTAAAACCATCAGGGTAAAGATTATAGCTATAGGCTCTGTTAATCTAAAAACACAAATGGCCTAAACAGACAGTATATATACAGCAGGCATCAAGTTGGCATTTGATTCCTGCTGACATCTAACTAGCATTGGGATATCTTATGTTGACGGGTAAAGCTGAGAGATTGGCACTCTGTTTGATTTGTACAGTCATTCACAATGTAGAACTTCTCCATTTTAGCCTGTTATCTCCATGTAAGGATGATAATACAGACAGACTAATTGGGCTTGACACACGATAACTACTGACCCTATTTATCATTATGCCCCAAAATAATTCTCTGACTTTTCTAAATTGAATGCAGTCGTGCATGCAGTATTAGCTAACATTAACATTTAAAAATATTAGTCAACATTGAGATGCTATTCACACATGGCATGGTTTCTCTGATCAGTTCTTAACACCAGGGAAAGCAACTTTGGACCATACATTTCCCCTGCTGCAACCGCACAGAAGTTGTCACCTGTAGGAAACCCCTTACTACAATATTCATAAATATGCCCTCGCAGGCTTACAAGGACAGGGTTTGACTTCAAGTGCAATTAAACTTTCTAGTGAATTTTGTAATATAATTAATTAACAAATTTTAGTTCCTTTCTGTGATACCCTGTATTTTCCCTTGCTATCTATTGAGAGCTGTAACCTGCTTCTCACTGTGTGTGGTGTATGGGTTTGTCTGTATAATGAAGAGAAAAATGAGCATGGGCATAATAAAACATAGAAACTTGCTTCTGGTGGGGGTGTGGCCACCCAGCAGAGCAACAAGACCTGCTTTTACAGAGCTGTGGCCTATCTCACCTGAATCCACAGCGGATCTAACGCATCCTTGAAGCCACAAACTCCAGAGGCCTCAGGGGTCTTCCCCCAGACCCCAATGTACATATTTAGAGGCTCTGGTTTGGTGACCGGGCAGAATCCTGGAGGTTCTGCTGTGAGGCCTGCAGCGCTGCCTGCTCCATTTTGGAATCGCGGCCTACCCGTTATCCCTGTGCCACAGACTGCAGCTACCCGCGGAGAACACCTTCACATACCGGCAGAGCTGTGGACGCCTGAGGTGGTGACCCCATGGACCTTTGGGCACCAGATCTGCCTGCAACACTGCTGACAGGAGCCTTCTTGTGTGCCTGAACTGCCGCTCTGCCATCTTGGAGGCCCGCAGAACCACTACCTCACGCCCTGGGAGACCCTGCCGCTCCTGACAGTGTTATCAGCCTGCGGGATCGGTCATCTGGTATAGCGGCGGCTCAGGGCGGCGCCAAAAACGACGCGGAGAGGAGGATTGAGGGCTCGCTCAGAGTGGAGGATGCCATCTTGCGGCCTACGCGGTGGATTCCTGAGACGCCGGAGCTCTTCCATCAAGCAGAGGTGGATGTCTCCCACCCCTCCCTGCCAACTTACCGAGGAGCCCCCGCTGTATCTCGGCCCGGTGAGCAGTCCGCGCAATTTTAGGTCCGCGGAGCGGACACGAATCGGGGAACTGCTGCCTCTGCTGCTGGTCAGCGGAGACAGGCCTCGAGTTGATCCCCATCCTTGCTCCGCCCTGACTGTGTGTGGGCCGGGAGTGGGCCTCTATCCCTGCTCTGGATCAACGACAGTCTTCTGTCTGACTCTCAACAACGACAAAGAGCGGCTCTTCCGTGAGTAAACATTCCACATATTCTCCCGTTTTGGCGAGTTGGCGGGTAAATACTAGCGTTGCTGGAGTTTGCTGTTCTGACCGCATGTATGTGGCTCCTCATCATGATTAAATAAATCAGCAAGAAGTTCGCCTACAGCGGCCCACCGCTTTCCTGTATACTACCTTGGGCTCCTGTAACGCCCTGAGTGGATCCCACTGTCTCCTGGGAGCGACAGATTTATCTCTGGTATACGTATCCTGTTACAGCTGTGTTCAGTCTCTACATTGTCATTTTCTATCTGCTCACCTAAATGTCCAGAGACATTGCGGAGATGACCAGAAAGAAGGCTTCCTCCTCTGGGGCGCCCAGGAAACTCACTGAATTCTTCGCACACCAAGCCTCAGACCGTCAGCCCTCACCTGAAATGGACTCTCATGCACGACTTCCCTCCCCACTCAAATCAACGGTTATGCCACAGGATCTGATGGGCACGAATAATGCAATCATGTCCTCTCTTGCTGCCTCACAATCTGTCCAGGAGGGCAACAAAAGAGGCCCAAGTGTCTCCAATGCCTCATCCCCAACCAAGAAAGGTCCTGCACGTAAAAAGAATAGCCGGGTCCAGACCCCTACACCCGATGATACCTCTCTGATTGGTCACACTGACATCTCTGATTTTCCGGCGTCCTCTGACCCAGTTACTTGTGACTCATTGAAAGGCATGCTGGTGATATTGCAATCAGGCATTAACAAAAGTGTGGCCTCGTTAGTTGGGAAACTACAACATAATATTGACGCACTTGGAGAGAGAACTGATCACCTTGAGCGGAAGATGGCGGAATTCTCCACTGCTCACAACGAATTGGTGGATGCTCACAATACACTGGAGGCAGAAGTGCGCTGGCTAAAGATCAAAGCAACAGACTCTGAGGACTGCTCCAGACGCAACAATATTAAGATCCGGGGAATCCCAGAGGACATTGTATCCATTGACCTCCCGGCCTATGTCAAACGAATGTTTAAAAAGATCCTTCCAAATCTCTCAGAGCTTGATCTTACCCTGGACAGGGCTCACCTTATACCTAAGGCAAGTTCAGCCCCTGTGGATGCCCCTAGAGTCACCCTTGTTAGGGTCCACTTCTACCATATCAAAGACTCTATCCTTGCTGAGGCTCGTAAATGCAACACTCTCCCCGCACCGTTTTCAGCAATTGCTCTGTACCCGGATTTATCCGCTGCCACTATGCAAGCGAAACGCAACTTAACACCTGTTACGAAGATACTTCGAGAGAACGACGTGCGATACCGATGGGGCTTCCCCACCAAGCTTCTGGTCTTTCGCAACGGAGTCACTCATTCTATACCCTCCGTAGAAGACGGAATGTCTCTCCTCCGTAGATGGCGTCTGACCTCTGATAACTCTGAACCTCGGCCTGGCGGACCCGCTCGCCCTCCACGGGTACCCAAGGACTGGCATATGGTTGGAGAACCCTGAAAGATCTACGAGACTCTCACTCTCCCTCACCCAGGGAGATCAGGTGCCTTTACAGGATGTTAACTATATAGCCTTTTTCTTGGCGAACTACTTATCACTTTTTTCTATAAGTTTTTTACATTTGTCATTGATTGATGAAGGAATCTTACTTCTCACCCCCCACAGCTTATTCGGTGCATTTTGGCACTATGATGTTTGTTTTTTGTTCTTTATTCTTGTATAGTTTACTGTGTTTAGTAGAATTTGGTTATTTTATCATACACAGCTCATATATGTGCGCATCACCTAACTATATCTTTAGTGCAGATCTGGACCGCTTGCCATGCTGGCACACACCCCATCTGTGTAGTCTAACATCCCTCTATTGGCCATTACCATGGTTGTTCGAATTTCCTCTATAAATGTTAAGGGGCTTAATAGCCCTTACAAAAGAAGCTCGGTATGGAGGGGAGGCACGCCGTTTGAGATGTGACATGCTCATACTTCAAGAGACTCATTTTCATGTTGAGAAAAGCCCTCTATTTACGAACTCCTCCTTTCCTCATATTTTTAAGGCCTCCTGTGCGGCCAAACGCAAGGGAGTCCTTATAGCTGTCCGTGACTCAGTTGCCTTTAGCATGGAGTCTGTATTAACGGATCCCCAGGGCCGGTATCTCGGTCTTAATTGTACTATTAATAGTATGAGATACACTTTGGTCACAGTGTACCTCCCCAATCAGTTTCAGGGCTCATACTGGAGATCTCTCTTGCCCAAAATTCGGGCATTTGCCACTGGTATCTTAATTGTAGGGGGAGATTACAATTGCCTTATAGATAACTCTCTAGACTCGTCCAATCCTCAAAGGAAATCTCCTGTACTCACCCCTTCCTTATTAGATCAGGGGTTATATGATGTGTGGAGATGCCAGCATGGTAGCGAGAGAGACTACAGTTTTTTCTCTTCCCCTTCCTCCTCATACTCTAGGATAGATTTCTTCTTGGCGGATAAATTGGCCTGTTACAGACTGTATCCTCTCATATTGGTCTGATTACGTGGTCGGATCATGCCCCGGTGTCTCTGGTCCTCCGCGAGCAGTTTGCCACAGCCCTGCCTTCCCAATGGCATCTAAACGAATATATCCTTGATCATCCCTCTCATGGTGCTCAGCTCCTCAATGCGCTACAAGAATTTTTTGAACTCAATGCGCCTACGGCCTCAGACCCCTATATCCTGTGGAATGCCCATAAGGCATTTATGCGCGGGGTGATTATCCAAGCTTGTTCTAGGGCCAAGAAGCAACGCTCTAAGGATATTGATGCTTTGCTTCAAAAGATAGCTGGGCTGTCGGCAGCGAATAAGCTTTGCCCTATCCCATCTCTTTCAAACGAGATTAGACAATACCAATTACAATGGCAAGGTCTGATGGCTCATCAACAGGACCTTGCCTTTAAGAGATTTCAGTGCCAGGCCTATATCCATAACAACAGAGCTAGTGCTTTCCTGGCAAAGAAAATCAAACAAGCCCAACCCAGATCACATATTGAGTATCTTTTTAATGCTCAGGGGGACAAAATTACAGATCCCCGTCTTATAGCTGAACAGTTCAGGGCCTACTATAAATCTCTATATAATTTAAAAGAGGATACCGAGGTACATCAACCCTCACTGACGGACATCGATAAATTTCTAGAATCTGTCTCTCTTCCCCGCCTCTCGGAGGAACAGCGCCAGTTACTGGCTGCTCCTATATCTCTATCGGAGATCTATAAGGCTGTTACATCCTTGAAGCCATTAAAATTCCCGGGTCCTGATGGTTTTTCTGGTATCTATTATAAAAAATACAGGGATATTTTGTCGCCCCATTTATTGGGAGTGTTTATGAGAGCTGCGGAGGATCAGAGATTCCCAGAGGAGATGTTAGCCGCTACTGTGGTTACCCTCCCCAAACCAGGCAAGCCCCCTACTAGTCCAGCAAATTTTAGGCCTATTTCTTTACTGAATGTGGATGTTAAGTTGTATGCGAAGGTGCTGGCGGAGCGTCTGGTACGTATCCTGCCCCGGCTAATTGGGCCAGACCAGGTGGGATTTGTTATGT
The DNA here is from genome assembly GCA_947044405.1 of Leptodactylus fallax. Lineage (NCBI taxonomy): Eukaryota > Metazoa > Chordata > Amphibia > Anura > Leptodactylidae > Leptodactylus > Leptodactylus fallax. Next base: position 3,318,797 of record CAMRHE010000211.1, on the reverse strand, counting down.
GTAGACAGGACCCGGATGGCACCCGCAGGTTTATTAACTTAATTCAGAGCGCAGAACGTAATAGAGGACCATCCCTTTTATTAGCTCTCGATGCAGAAAAGGCCTTTGACAGGGTCCACTGGGGCTACCTAGATCGAATACTGGATAAGTTTGGCATGGGATCTTTCTTTAAAAAGGCCACCCTGGCTCTTTACTCCTGCCCGTCCGCTCGGATTCTATCCTCGGGGTTTTTGTCCGACCCCTTTCAGATCAGCAATGGGACCCGCCAAGGCTGCCCTCTCTCTCCTATCATATTTGCATTAGTGATGGAGCCGTTGGCTGAGGCCATTAGACTTAACGTTAATATCACAGGAATTTCAGTTGGGCAACATCAGCACAAAATTGGCCTATACGCTGATGATGTGATCCTCTCCCTGGCCAACCCTATGTCATCCTTGCGAGCTACTACAGATACCTTGGAGACCTTTAGTAAAGTCTCTTATTATAAGATTAACCCGGCCAAGTCCCAGTTGCTCCCAATTGGTATTTCCCCATCTCTAAAAAGGGAGCTGAGTGCCCATTTCCCGTTCAGGTGGGGGGGGGAGATAGCATTACGTATCTGGGAATCTCCTTGACGACCCCAAGCTCTAATCTCTTCTCCTTAAACTATGTACCGTTGCTGTCCAAGGTGTCCTCCCTCCTGGCCGGTTACTCTAAACCCATGTTGTCCTGGGATAGTAGGATTGCCATAGTGAAGATGATGGTGCTCCCCATCATACTTTATTTGTTTCGCACTGTGGTTATCCCCCTCCCCAACTCCTACCTGACAAAACTACAAAAGCTAATTTCGGATTTCATTTGGGAGGGGAAGAGATCAAGGATACGCATGCGGGTTATGACTAGACCCTGGGCTAGAGGGGGAGCAGGTGTCCCAGATGTTAAGAGATACTTTGCTGCAACTGTTTTGGAGCAGTTGAGGGTCTGGTGGGGGGGGTGTCGCCGGATACCGTTGGTTGGAGGTTGAGGAGTCCTCTATGAGCCTCCCATTGATTTCCCTCTTGCGTCCCAAATCATTCTGCCCTTCCAACACTCTAATTCCCCTACTAAGTATAAAGGCATCTGTCTGGGCATGGCGCTTTCTGACCTCATTCACCCCGGTGGCAGAATTAATTCCTTTGATGGACCTGCCATTACGTTACCTGGCCTCATTCCTGCCCGGTCTGAGCTTGAAGCGCTGGTCAGACGCTGGCCTCCAGAGAGTCGAGCAGTTATTCGGGGGGGCCCAATTGAAATCGTTCACTGCATTGATGGAGGAATTTCAAATCCCACAGCGGGATTTCTATAAATATCTGCAGATAAGACATCTCCTTTATCCCCACAATGTCTCAGACCCTGTGTTTCCTAGACTGGCCCTCCGGATGTGGCAGACATCGGCCCCTATTAAGGGTGGTTCCTCAGCTTTCTATAAACTCCTCTCCACCCCCTCAGAGCAAGTTAAACCTCTCTGTCTGATATGCTGGGAGATTGAGCTTGCTAGAAGCATCTCTCTCCAGGAGTGGTATGAAGCGTTCGGGTTTGTTAAGCGCGTATCGAGGGGCGCAGCCCACTGGGAGACGGCGTGCAAGATATCTCTTCGATGGTACAGGACCCCCATTCAGCTAGCACACATAGACTCTTTGTGCTCAGATTTGTGTTGGAGAGGTTGTGGTGCAAGAGGTACACTTATACATATGTGGTGGGACTGTCCCCCTGTGCTCGCTTTCTGAGGTGCCGTCTTCCAGTTGATGTCCGGTCTGGCAGGCATGAATGTCCCGTTATCTCCAGGCCTGGCGCTCTGCTTCCTGGATACTGAGTCTTTTCCAGGCGATATGGCAGTAGTTCTGGGCCAGATTATATTAGCGGCCAGAGCTATGATAGCACGCCAGTGGAAGAATGCACCCTGTGTGACGCTGTCGGAACTAATACAGCACGTCAACTTGGCCTATACACTAGAGAAGATGTTGGCATGTAGAAGCCATAGGTATACTACCTTTCGCCTGAAGTGGGCCCTTTGGTCTGATTATGTCGGCTGTGGGGGAGTCCCTCTTTGCAGAAGGCCGGACCCCTCTTTCCATACATGATATTCTATTGCTCCACGGCTCTAGTAGTGTGGTGATGTGTATATTATAAACCCTTTTTCTAGATAACTTACTGAGCGGTATGATGTTGATTTCTGTTTCCCTTGCTCCCTCCAAATTGTGTTATCACTACAACAATATGTATATGGATACTGTTGATGCCTTATTATCCCTATGTTTTATTTCTTTCCCTGTTATGTATTACAAAAAATTTTCTCTCAATAAAAATCTAAATTTGAAAAAAAAGAAACTTGCTTCTGGTATTGCAAAGAAAGAGGAGATTGATTATGTAAAGACATTATATGCAGTTGTGTAAAAATATCTCAATCCCAACTGTTTTCAGCCAGTTATATCTTTCCATAATATGGATAGAACTTCATTGAATCTCCTCTTGCATACGACACCAGAAGCAAGCTTCTACGTTTTATAGTGGCCAAGACATAACTGTTTGAAGTCATCTTCATTTTCTCTTCATTATTCACTGTACACTGCACACAGTGAGACACAGGGTACAGCTCCAAATATAAAAGCATGGGGAAGAATTAAAAAAAAGCAGGATTTCATAGAACGGAAAAAAAAACATTTGTTAATAAAGTATATTACAAAATGTATTAATGACACAAATGCAAAAGATGTTCGAAAGTTTAGTTCTGTTTTAAGATAAACCAGGTAAGGATCTGGGCTGGGGTGATATGCTGGGTTCTGGTGACAGACTTCCTTTAAGTGCAAATCTCAATCCAGTACCTAAAACTTATCTCAACTTTCATATGAAACCGATATTACATTTCTAGCTATAACATAAAGAGGGCAATGAGTAGTTAAAAACACAGTTGGCATATGATTTTTATATGATGCAGCATATGCTGGAATAAAACGGGAGATACAACAATTTGAAGTGATACTTCCCCTTTGGCTGTATCTGCATATACTGGCAATAAAGGATGAGTAGGGGAGGGAACTCACTAGCTATGATTAGAGTGTTGCAAGGGAGAAATTTACAACTTGTTTTTTGCTAAAAGAAAGTACAATGGGTTAATAAAGTATATTACAAAATTGTTCAGCAAACTCCTCTATACAAAGGCAAAAAAGTAAAAGGACAGTTACACTTTAAAGTAGTAGACAAGCCACTGTATATCGTAATGCTTGTTAATTCTGTTCTGTACTGTTATTCTCTAAAACTTTGAATAAAAATTATTGAAACTAAAGTAGTAGACAAGTCACTGTCTCCACTGGTCCGAGCTCTCCTCTGTTGCTGCTGTGACTGTTCTAATGATCTTACTGACAATTATATTTGCTTTTTACAAACACATCAAATCAAGTTGTGCATTGAAAAAGGCGATAAAAATGATAAAATTGCAAAAACATAGACTCACATATACTGTAGAATCTACTTCAACAACCTGTAAAGGGAGTCATTGACCTCATGTACTCTATACAGAATGAAGTCATCTCTATAGATCAAGGAAGGTCTTTGTGGACACAGTCTGTTCTATGATACAATAATACAGCAATGATTCATGCAAATCAAACACTAGCATCTTTCTCTTACTAACCAAACACTTGTAGTTAAGAACACCTGCTTTCCCATATGGATACCGTTGATCTATGCTTGTTCTCTGTGTGCTCAGGACATTGCAAAGTGCAGCGAATCATGCCAAAAAAAAAAAAATTAAATAAAACTCAATCTCACAGCAAAATCCATGTTTTTGTGCAGCATGGACTGTTCCACTTACATTAAACCCATTGTTCTTTTTTTCTTTTGTACTGATAGAGAAGCCAGAACATTCAACAGTGTAAAACAACATATTATGAGCTCCGGCGAAACGCAACAAAAATAAATAAAAATGGAAGAGTGACCTTTAAGTAGTACCATCTGCATTGCAGTAATGAGTTTTATTTGCCATCCATAAGCCAAATGAATTGCAAGTTTAAGTAGCACTTCAACACAAATGAGATTTCCTTATCCATACCTTTGTTTTGTCTGCAACATGCAAAGAACACGAACAGAGAATAATGCTTTGCAATATTGTATGAGTGCTTTGAAGTGCGTGATATGCTGCAGACACATTTGGCATCAGTATCTAGACTCAGCTTGACACTGGCGCTGCTTAATTCAATATATACAAAGATGTAATGATACCATTCTGGGGCAGCAGTGCTATACTGTATAATTTCCTAACATAGGAATAGGTCATTTCAAATCTTGTTACAGCCTGTGATTAGCCGGTACATACTGCATAATCTGAGTACTCCAGTACATCTATACTGTGTCAGGAAGTACTGTAGATCTAGAACTCATGTAAAGAAGAATGCACAACTGCTCAATTACAGATCATAGGCAGTGAAAATATATGTATATATATATACATATACTATATATATATATATATATATATATATATATATACACACACACACCCAGTACATATACTGAATAATGTAATACATAATATGATAATATGACATGGGGAACAACAAACATGTTGCTAGGATAATGTCCAGAGTAGCAGTTGGCATATTTTAAGTTGTGTTTATGTATACATTTGTATGCAGCATTTTTTCTCATTGAACTCAGTGGGATAAAACAGCAATAAAAATGCTCTTAGTGTGATCCAAAGATCAAGCAATAACAGTAAAGTGTGACAGACCTTAATAAGCCAGTAGAGGGATGGCCTCCTGGACTTCCATGTACTGTAACTGAAACAGCCTATCTGAAGACTGAAATCCCTTTTAGGACAGTTTATGCAAAGAACAATTATTTCACCTCTCCATTACGTTTTCAGTGACAGAATGTAAACTCATTCTGCCAAAAGTATATCCAATAGTTCTCTGGCATGGGCCATGGACTTGGCAGAGGAGATAAAGCATCTTTTACTAATATGAACAGTACCAATGTCAATGAAGGGGATAGCAGTAGCTGCAGCTAGCAAACTAACTGTGGAATATTTATGAGGGGAATTATTTCAAGTCAGTTTTGATGGAATCTGCATTACTGTAATTAGCATTAAATTTGTTAAATGCTACATAATGCTACATGATGTCATGTCTTTAAAAGGTTACCCACTTTCAAATATTAATGGCTTATCCTAAGGATGTGGTGAGTGAGCAGCACGGATTCTAGAATGTAAACATTATTGGGAGCCACGCTGTCCCAAAACAGCTGATCTGTGGTAGTCCCAACAGCTGGACATTCACAGATCTAATATTAGAAACTGGATAACCCCTTTAGCTTTAATAGTTTTGCCATATAGTATTAAGTCACCCACTTACTAGAGTGAGCTTGCAACATTTGTTGCAACTTTTTAAAAGCTTGCATATTTTTCCACTTATCTTTTCAAATGTGGAGTAAACTGCGTAAAAACGTAAATATTGCAAAATGTTTGTGAATAAACCCAAAGAGTTGCAAAACCTATTGCAAACTGTATTCGCTTTTGGTGCTAGATAATGCCCCTCTGAGTTTCTTTGAGAAAGGTTTTTTCTCATGAAGAATACTAGAGCAAATGGATGTCATTAACCCTTTCCCTGCCAAGGACGTTTGTCATATGTCCTGTCAGGGAAGCACTTCAGTAGCCAAGGACATATGTAATACATCCTTGCTACTAATGCTGATTTCTCATGATTCATAAGGTCTATCAAGAAGAGAATCTCATCTTAAAAATGATACCAAGAACATCATGATAGCCCCTAGAGATCCAGAGTGATTCGCAGATAAACACACTGTTCTCAATGGAGATCTGCAGGTCTCAAACTTGCAGATGTCAATTCCCAACAGCATTTTTAATAGCTAATTGCTCCAGATCTGTAGGGGTTTAGGGGCAATTATGATGATCTTGGAATCATTTTAACTAATTCCAGTAGCTGGTTTGTTTTAGAACTGGGGCTAGCACATGGCACAAGGACTTATTAGACCATGCATGCACTGCTAAGAATTTTAGGTAATGAATACAAATAGAATCTAATTGGTGAAAAAGAGGAACCTGCTGTCTCCTGCAGCACAGAACTTCCAGCAGGGACAGGAGAGTATTTTTTTTTTTCATACACCCCGGTCTCCTCTGTAATTTGTCCAATTCTTGGATAACCCTTTTAATGACAATTCTCTTTCCAATTGGATAGAGAGTACAACATGATATAAAATGTACTCAAACTCTCCAGTTTGGTTTGTGGTTACCAGCATATAACCATGTATGCACATTGTGGAAGTCAAATGTTGCTGTTTTACTAGATTTTCAAAAAGGTAAAAATAGTTAAGTCTGATTTGATCAAATTACTTTTGAAAGTTATATTTCAAGACCACAGGTGTCTGCTATCATCTCATATCAGAAAAAAACAGCTTGTATGATTTATTCATGAATTATATGAATAAACTAGAAGAAAAAGTGTTAAATGATTGTCATGACAAGTATTATGGGAGTTTTCTGAGTAATGTCATTACTGTATACAATAGCAACACTAGATGGTCATTGAAAAACAATCTTTTCCAGTACATTTTAAATACAAATTAGAAAGACTGTTTTAATTTATGTGAAGAAAATAATATCAGTCCCAAAGAAAGATTAGAGGGGTTGTCCAGTTTCAGACCAATATTAAAAGACAAATGTTACTGATTGTATCATTATCAGTTATATGATTTTCCAGATCTCTGCTTGCTGTTATTAATGGTTTACTTCCAGTGGATAAAAATCAGTCTATGATCATGTGATATATACAGTCCATGGTCATGTGATGAACACACAGATGTGTGACTTGTTATCAAGCAGATGTCTGATTATTGTGCTGTAATTATAACTAGTTGTGCACCTGTGTGTTCATCACATGACCATGGACTGTATATCACATGACCATAAACTATAAACTGTATATCACATGACCCTGATGACTGATTTTATCCACTAGCAGTAACCAGAATGAATGACAGCAAGCAGAGATTTAGAAAACCGTGAGGAATTGATGCAGAAAGTATATTGGAAAATTGTACAACTTTTTATTATACAAACAATAACATTTGTCTCTTAATATTGGTCTGAAACTGAACAACCCATTTAATGGACGTGTTTTTCTCTTAATGCAATATTCGGCAGAAAACAAATGGAACATTACATAACTCTCTTCAACTGTCATGTCAGATCAGTAAGACACGAGTCCAATTACACAGCCCAATGTTCAGACAGAAGTGGCGCCGATTTACGTTAAATGCACTGATGGGCGTTCATATGCACTGGCCTTATACACTGGCCACATACAGCTTTATTGATTATTGCCAGCTTGTGCTGTGTGCTGCTCATAGTTCAGCAGCTTTTCTACTGTTCATCAGATTGATGTCAGTCCAACTCCTTCCTGAAACAGTCCGCTCTGGTTATTTGTATCCTGTCAATTGTAGTCTTTAAACCAAACTCTAGTAATCAAATGGAGAAAAAACTGCCCTACTGTATTATAGCAATGTTGCTTCACCTGGAGCAAAGATTCACACACCGCATTGGAAACATAACTGTGCCCAAATGATGTAAAGTATTCCTTTTATTTTTTTTCTTTGTTATTTTCACAAACAACTTGTTTGATTTTTATTTAAATAGATATGAGACAGATAAACCTGTGATAAATAGATATACAGATAGATAGACAAACATTAGACAGGTATACATACATATAGATGTAAAAAAAATAGTTATGTAATTAGATATAAATAACTGTATATATATATATATATATATATATATATATATATATATATGAGACAAACAGCACATAGCACTGTGTTTATACAACATATATATGCTTACCTAAAAAAAATAAATAAAGAGACACAGCCAGGTAGAAGGACCAGAAAGAGGAATAGACTATGGCAAGGGCAGCACAGTGCAGGAGAAGGATGTGAAAGGTTTATGACTTCAGAAGGGCAGAGGTAACTAGAAGGGAGAACACACATGCATACATGTTTTGGGCAGCACACTAGAGTGTTAGTTTCATCAGCTCATGCTGCAGCAGTCTACACACTTACAAATGACTGATCTGTAGGTGTGCTAGCCTGCCTGGAACACTTCAATTCAGTGATTTGTAAGTGTGGCGAGCAGCTACAGAATGATCAATGAAACTAGGATGGTGTCCTACTTCCTCTGAATCTACCTATGTCCTGCTTGCCCTCTCCTCCAGCTACTCCCCTAGTTAAACTGTTAAAGAAGATATGTTCTCAATTCAGATGAGTCTGTTTTAGTAAACATTTGTTTAACATTAACAATTTTGAAGCATCATTTCTTAGAACTCTTTGTCATATCATACCTCTGCTATTCCTCCTAGAAACATTTAATGAATTGACAACTGGGTGTTACCAGTTAGGGATTTGCCCCTACCAAGTTTGACATTGTCCAATCAGTGCTGACTGTGTAGGGACACGCCTCTTTAAAGAAAGAAAATAGTAACACCCAGTTACTTTCCAGCACTAAGTTCTAAGAAAAGTTGTTCTAAGAACAGTATTTTCTTTAGGAATTCAAGTATTCACTAAAACGGCCATGATAAATGTACAGGTCTTCTTTAAACTGACAAGGCCGGTGACAGTGCAATGTAACTGTGTTATTTAAAATACATAGCACTGGCCAGTCGGCAATAAGACTTGAACAACATACAAAAAAGTCAGTATATCTGGTACCTTTCACATTTGTTTGTTTGTCTTGTAAATGTCACCATTTAGTAAAGTGTATTTGTTGCATTATATAATGTGAGCTATATTTTTGCTGGAGCTGAGGAAGTTATCATGCTGGCTTAAAGTTTTCAGAAATGAAGATGCCTGTAGAGCAGAGGAGTGTAGCCTGAGGATTCCCTTCAGCCTAGCACAAAATAATCATCTTGAAAGGAACAATATCTCAGAAAGGAGCTGCACTGTACACATAAAGTAGAACATCCAGTAATATAAGACACTACATTAAATTTGAGCAGAACCTCGTGCAACAGGACCAACCACTCAACCACATTATTGTGGAATTACCATAGATAACAAGTATTTGTAACAATATTATTATAAGTTATATTTAATAAAAACATTTCAAAATTAACATTTAATATAAATTTTAAAATGTACATTTTACAAGGTGAATGGTTCTACAAATAAGAAATGTCATCAATTAAATTAATCATACAGGAAAACCTTCTTAAAGGGACTGGCCTCTCTTACAGAACATTATATCCAAAATATGCTGGAAAAAGCACATAAAGTAACCTACTAATATTGTAGTTCTCCAAATGAGAATAGCTTCCTAGGTCTGTTGTCGACTATATCTGCAAAATCGAAACCATTGTCCAGGCATGGTGATTGTGAAGTTTTTCTGTTCTGTATTATGTACCTATTCCTCCTATATTTAATTCATCATATAGTAACATATTTAGTTATTTTGTTTTATGCAAGCATGTTTTGTGCGGAAACCACATGGACCCCATTATAGTCTATGGGGTCCACGGGTTTCCCGGGTAAACCGCTTTTTATGCATATAGGTTTCCGTTCAGGGGGTCCCCAAGCGGGCTCCCTGAACAGAAACCCGAACGCAGATGTGAACTGGCCCTAACCTGCAAAGGCCCCTCTGCTCTCCAAAAAACACAATCTCACTTTTTGTATGCATGAACTGTTCTACACAGGCTTTCTGAGAGAAATCAGAAAACCAAAATGGTGTCTGACCATACCATAGAACCTATGGGAACATCAGCTAGCATGCTCAAGACAAGGATGGTGTCCAAAAAGTAATCAATACGATTATGGGAGCCTTATTGCCTGTGGGATCATTAATTCCTTAAAAGCTGTTAGTAAAAGGGAACCTGACACCATGAAAATGCACAGTCTGATCTGCAGGCAGCCTGTTATAGAGCAGGAAATGAGCAGGTTGATGTATAGGTTTGTTGGAATATATTGAATATAACCTGTTTTTTATTCATTGAAATCTCTGTTCTTTCTATGTTATAAAGTCAAGGAGGTGGTCCCATCAATGATTGACAGCTATTTCTGTATGCACAGTCATAAAGGGGTAGCTGTCAATCACTAATAGGACTGCCTCCTTGACTTCATAACATAGAAGATATTTCAATGAATAAGTTATACTGAATCTTTTCCTAATAAACTATGTATCAATCTGAACATCTTATGTGACATATCTGATTGTACATTATTGTCTGACATTCCCAACAACACATTTTATTTTCTTTTACTGAGTTTGCAAAACTCAGTAAAAGAATGTTAATAGAAAATATTCCAGAGAGTTGAACATTTTGGAAATATCTTAAAGAGTTCAAAATAGTATTTTATTTTGTGGATGATGTAGTATATGTACATATATATATAAAAAAATTTTACCAGGCACCAACCCAAGGGCCCCAACTCAAAAAACACATTAACAAACAACCAAACCACTTTTTTTTTTTTTTTTTATTTTTTCTCCCCCCAATTTACTTTATTGTTTTTTTTTCCAAGAGGCCCAATCAAAAAAAACCGTAAAAATAAATAAAAAACTGGGGGCGTTAAAGGCTTTAAAAATTTTTTCCCCCAAAAAAAATAAAACCCCCGGGTTTCTTAGCGGGTCATTTTTTCCAGATAACTTTTCAATAGAATAATCAAAAGATGAGCCAAAGTAAAGGCTCCTTCTTGTGATCAGTAGAAATAGTCACTACTGACCGGAACATTATCACATATACAAATATATCACTGGCATGAATTGTCCTTGATACTAATGTAAAATGAGAAGAAATTAGAAATGTATTGCTTAAATATAAATAGTTACATTTCTTAATTACGAGAACAAGGAGTCACTGTTCATTAGCTTATCACATTGTGATAAACTGAACTATAGAATTTGTAACTGGACATGGCTCTAAAGAGGATACCACAATGGCCCAGATTTACTATTGCGGATACAACTAGACACTGGCATAAACATGACACATCTTTGGCACAGTATGGCACATCTTGGCATATCTAATTTGGGCTAGAATATTTTGACATGCTCGACATGTGGGTGTAGATTGCCAGAAAAAGGGGGCCTGGCTTAAATGTGCCAGGATGTGAAAAAAAGGCGCCAAAATAGAGTAAAAAAATTCTGTCACATAGTAAGCCAGCTGAAAGCTAGTGTAAATGAAAACTAAACAGTCTAAAGACATGCCAGATTTATCATCCAACATTAGCCACTGTGATAAATCTGGTGTATTTTCAGACTGCCTGTCTGAGTTTGCACTAACTATTAGTAAATCTGGGCCAATGTTTTTACTTTTCACAATCTCTTCTTCCTATGGTTAATAAGAGCATTACCAGTAACCTAGTATGGTAAACTCCAGACTGAAGCTGAAAATCCAGATTTTATCCTAAGAAGATCCCAGACCACTCAACAGTTATGCTTATTTAATCTGCATCAATCCAGTTATCACACTTTGCTACGCATTTAGTCAATGTAGTGATACATTAAAGGCTATGTAAATGTCTGAGACTAAATTTCACTTTCTTCAGGCCATTAAACATAAAAATAATTAAGCTGTACACAGCTCTTATGCAAACTTATGTGTCTACATGAAAACCAACCACAAATAAACCATGTGTGTACTGTGATGATCCTGCAGTTGAGTTTTATTCCATTCCTTTAGCCACCTTACAAAGAAATATGCAAATAAGTCCTCCTGGGTGGAAAATGGAAACTTGCTCTAACGCCATCTTTTGGAAAGTAGCTTCCAATAGATCAATTTCTGGTTTTCCTGAAGTCTAGTCTTGAAATGAAGTCAAGTCAGAATAACTCCTTCAAAAGGAAGAGGAACCCCTCTGCAGATAACTGTTTTGAGAATATTGGCACTTATTTTCACGATAACCAACTCTCTGTCAAACAGACGGAAGGGGTACTAGTATATCCATACAGTCAAATAGCTATATGAGACTAACCACTTGAAACATCTATCCAAAACAGTGACTACAAATAAACCTGACATAGCTTGTATATTGGGGGAAAATGGCACAAACTAGAAGAAAAGATCCTAAGAAAATCCATTTGCTCGCTAGATGGACTATGATTGTTAGGTCTTGAGGCTACCCCAGGGCTCCTACATATCTGTCTATTGAGATTCTGAATCAGCAATATCAGAGGTGCAAGACCTGTAGAAAAGTCTGAGGATTTTCTAAAAGACGTTAATATAACATGACACAACCTACTAAAGCATTTTCATAAGTTACTGAAAATAATAATGCACAATTTTATTTGTCATTTTGATTCTTAACCGAAGGCTAGAACAGAGAATGTCCAGCATGAAGCATTTAGACTTGTGTTGATCATATCCCATATAAAGTGGGGGGAAATCTAGGGCTCTCATCATTTATATGTTGATAACTTTGGTCTGTTGGTCTATTATTATACAAAATAGAGCTGGTAGATGATACGTCAACTCCTTGCCATACAGTATATGAGATTAGATAGAGGTTAGATTTTCCTAATTACATTGTTTCCTCTAGTGCTGTGGCAATGTCAACTGACCAATTTCACCTGCTCCAAAAACAAGATCTTTAGTGGAAATGGCTTATCCAACTTATAAATATCCCAAACGTTTCTATACAGAAGTAATTGGGAGAGTTATCAAAACTGGTGTACAGGAAAAATGGAGTTCTAAGCCAGGCATTTACAGTCACTGGGGCAGATTTATTAGGCCTTATACGGTAGAATTTTGGCATATATGATGCAGATTTCCCTACAGGCACAGATTTCCCTGCCCATTCACCAGCAAATAGGTTATGAAGACTGGAGTTAAATAAATCTGCCCCATTGTTCAAAGGGCCCTGAAAAAATTAGAAAGTTGGAATTTTTTTAGTTGTAATAGGGAATTGCACCTCTAATTGCTTGTTCTAAATTTATCCCATATATGTTCTCTTTGATCCTCTTTTGATAAAGAACTTCCCCTCTTGCATTTCTGTAGGCAATTGCTACATCAGTTCAGTGTACAGTATTAGGGCCCTAAGCCTTTAAGGGGTATTCTTATCTTTTAACATTATGGCATATCCCTAGGACATCCCATAAAATTATAATGGGCCTGAAAGGGACATGCACAGCACTGGTTATCCAGTATGCTGGGAACTAAAACACAGCTATACTAAAGTAAATGAACTTCAGTTTCCTGCTTATTGAATTGCTTTAAGCATCATTCTGCAGGAAAAAAATCTGTAAGGCTAAAGGCCCCATGTTGTGTAAACGCAACATTTTTGGCTGCTTTGGAAGCGAAAAGGGGGAAAAAAAAAGCTGCATTTTACAGTACCAGCAAAGTGAATGGGATAATATTTAATCTTATCCACATATTGTGGGAAATAAGAGCTACAGAAAATCTGCAGTTTCAAAAACACTTGTTTTTGAAAATTGCAGCATGTTACTTGAAGCTGCAAAATCGTTTTCCTTATATATTGAATAGGGGAAGAAAAAAAAGAGAGAAAAACACAAAACCACAGCAAAAATCAAATTAAAAGCACTGCAGAAAAAAATCAGCACATTTTTGCAGCATTTTTTTTTCAGTGTTTTTTTTAGCTGTGATTCGCTACATGGGTCTTTAACCTAAGGCAGCCACAGCAAATAACTAGTGATGTCACACCTTCATACAAGTGATTGATGAGAAGTCCTAGCACTTGGACCTCCGCCAATTAGGATGTGGTTGCAATATTCCTATAAAAACAAAGCCAGTTGTGATAAATGGGCCCATTGTATTTTCCTCTTTCAAAACTGAACTTGCACTTGTTCTTGTACATTAATAAAACAAAAGATATAAAAATGGTGGCTTAGTTTTAGTTTTGTGTGATATATCAAGTAGAGAAGAGGTGCATTGTAGGCACAGTGGGGAAAAAAAGTATTTAGTCAGCCACCAATTGTGCAAGTTCTCCCACTTAAAAAGATGAGAGAGGCCTGTAATTGACATCATAGGTAGACCTCAACTATGAGAGACAAAATGAGAAAACATATCTAGAAAATCACATTGTCTGATTTTTTAAGAATTTATTTGCAAATTATGGTGGAAAATAAGTATTTGGTCACCTACAAATAAACAAGATTTCTGGCTCTCACAGACCTGTAACTTCTTCTTTAAGAGGCTCCTCTGTCCTCCACTCATTACCTGTAGTAATGGCACCTGTTTGACATTGTTATCAGTATAAAAGACACCTGTCCACAACCTCAAACAGTCACACTCCAAACTCCACTATGGTGAAGACCAAAGAGCTGTGGAAGGACACCAGAAACAAAATTGTAGACCTGCACCAAGCTGGGAAGACTGAATCTGCAATAGGAAACCAGCTTGGTGTGAAGAAATCAACTGTGGGAGCAATAATTAGCAAATGGAAAACCTTCAAGACCACTGATAATCTCCCTCGATCATGGGCTCCACGCAAGATCTCACCCCGTGGGGTCAAAATGATCACAAGAACGGTGAGCAAAAATCCCAGAACCACACAGAGGACCTAATGAATGACCTGCAGAATGCTGGAACTAACGTAACAAAGGCTACCGTCAGTAACACATTACGCCGCCAGGGACTCAGATCCTGCAGTGCCAGAGGTGTCCCCCTGCTTAAGCCAGTACAAATCCAGGCCCGTCTGAAGTTTGCTAGAGAGCATTCAGATGTTCCAGAAGAGTACTGGGAGAATGTCATATGGTCAGATGAGACCAAAGTAGAACTGTTTGGTAGAAACACAACTCGTCGTGTTTGGAGGAGAGTGAATGATGAGTTGCATGCAAAGAACACCATACCTACTGTGAAGCATGGGGGGGGGGGGGCAACATCATGCTTTGGGACTGTTTCTCTGGAAAGGGCCCAGGACGACTGATCCGTGTACATGAAAGAATGAATGGGACCATGTATCGTGAGATTTTGAGTGCAAACCTACTTCCATCAGCAAGGACATTGAAGATGAAACATGGCTGGGTCTTTCAGCATGACAATAATCCCAAGCACACCACCAGGGAAACGAAGGAGTGGCTTCGTAAGAAGCATTTCAAGGTCCTGGAGTGGCCTAGCCAGTCTCCAGATCTCAACCCCATAGAAAACCTTTGGAGGGAGTTGAAAATCCATGTTGCCCAGCGACAGCCCCAAAACATCACTGCTCTAGAGGAGATCTGCATGGAGGAATGGGCCAACATACCAGCAACAGTGTGTGCCAACCTTGTGAAGACTTATAAAAAACGTTTGACCTCTGTCATTGCCAACAAAGGATATATAACAAAGTATTGAGATGAACTTTTGTTATTGACCAAATACTTATTTCCCACCATAATTTGCAAATAAATATTTTAAAAATCAGACAATGTGATTTTCTGGATTTGTTTTCTCATTTTGTCTCTCATAGTTGAGGTCTACCTATGATGTCAATTACAGGCCGGCCTCATCTTTTTAAGTGGGAGAACTTGCACAATTGGTGGCTCACTAAATACTTTTTTTCCCCACTATAGTACATGAAAAAAAGAAGAAAGAGATTAAACCTAGAGATATTTTGAGATGTTGCAGTATCAAACTAGACAAATATTTTGTAAAGCATATCTCTGTCTCTCTCGATCTCCATGGATGCCTGAAGTGATCAGATTAGAATTCCAAAATCTAATAGGACCGAAATCTCTCTCTGCAAGTTTGATCCATATCTTTACATATCCAGGTGCACAAGAACTGGTAAAACATCAGCTTTGGTTGAAAAAAAAAAGTACACAGGACACAAGGCATCTGTAACAGTTTGCACATCTTTTACCATGATCTCTCTCTCAATATGGATTAGGCTCTGTTCACATCACTTCCAAGCATTTTGTCAGATGCTTGTATCAGGAGTATTACCTGACACATTACTTACAGTATTTATGAGAGAAGATTCCAACATACAACTGGAACTACAGTATATAGA
The DNA here is from genome assembly GCA_947044405.1 of Leptodactylus fallax. NCBI lineage: Eukaryota > Metazoa > Chordata > Amphibia > Anura > Leptodactylidae > Leptodactylus > Leptodactylus fallax. The sequence continues at coordinate 3,302,834 of CAMRHE010000211.1, read as the reverse complement.
GATACAGTGGTATACTTTGCCCATTCACTCCTACAAACACCCATTTAGCCTTGAGTGAATGGAATATATGGATAAATTTGGATTGTGACTTATATGTCAGGAGCGTTTCTGGCAAACATAAGGCTCAACCAGTATCTGAACATAGTTTTATGACTTACTTGTTTATAGTTTTATTTTTTATTAAACAATGCTGCTTTATATAGTAAGAAGATTCTTTGCCATCAACAACTTTAACATTTAGCAACTGTTTGCATTTGAGTCATTTTCCAAATTAAATCTGTCAAGTGCGAAACTAACATACCAAGTGTACTCTCTCTAGCAAAATGGCCCTGGAAGCTGCATTTAAATGCTGGTGATAGGACACTGTATACACAGAATCATTCACCACATAAACTGAAGCCTATTAAACTAATCAAAAATCTGCATAACAAAATGCAAATGATAATGTTGTTTTCATGAGTATTGAAGATTAAGCTTTACTTCAAGCAAGCCCATTATATGAAGAAAAAAGTCACAGGTGGCTCTCAGCATTAGTGGATGGAGACTACAGTATATGCAATATTTTTTTATTGGTTAGCTTAGACTAAGACTGGCTAAAAGATTAATTGTTGACCACATCCAGAGGAATTACTATATACATTACGCTCTGTATGTGATTAACCTTATAGCGCACTCATTTTATATTTCTTGTGTGTCACAATTGGGATTGAGATTAAATAATTAGCTTTACAAAATTATAGAAATCCATGTCTGACTGATGCTGCCAATAATATAAGCAGCCCATATACATTAGATGTATGTCAACTGTACCTGTAAATTTCAGTCAACCATTTAATCTATAAAGGAGTCTCCCATCTTGGGGGGGGGTGAGATAAGGATCAGGCAGTTGGATTGAAACTGCCCAACCCTTTTGTTCTTCTGTTCACAAGAAATAAGCCACTATCAGACATGTCTGGCAGAAGCTTTCTCCCATCTCCTTTTGAGCACACATGCACGTCTCAGCTGAGCCAAGTGTGCGTGTGTGTGTGTGTGTGTGTGTGTGTGTGTGTGTGTGTGTGTGTGTGTAGACAAGATATGGAACCTCTTCGGTTCACAACTATATCATTAAGAGATAACCTTATAGATTAATGCATCAATGGTATATCTGTCTGGAATATTCAAATTTAGCAATATCTAAAGCAACAGAAAATTATCACTTTTAAAACATAGAGAACAATAATAGGACTGTCTAGTCAATGTCATTTATGGTTATTGTATATGTTAACTCAATATATACACTGAACATGTGAATAAAGACTGAAAAAATGTGTAATGGTGTATTTCTGTGATTTTAAATGAGGTATCCAGAAGGCAGCAGCAGTCAGCACAGTGATAAATGAATGCAAACCTCCCTTGCTAATACTGTATTTTATAGCAATGGATATATTCCATTTCTATGAGCTACAATTCTAAACCAACGTCAGGTCAGTGCTGATGTGGTAGAAGCTTGCTGCACTGCACCAAACACACTGAACATGCAGCACTACTACCAACACTCAAGTATTTCTCCTGGAAATCAGCCACACAAACAATACCCTGGAAGATTTCTCTGTTTAGGAATTTTAGTAGATAGTTATGAAAGCTGCAATGAGATGTAAAACACTTACTAAAAAAGTTACAGGTACATGCTGAAGTATCCGCTACATTTCTAGAATTGTACACTTATTAAACATTGCTGGTTTCTAATGTAACTATAGCATCATGGATCTGCAATATATTGTGCTTCAAATAGTCAGTGGTGTATGGAAATGTACAGCTGCAAGAAAAAATAAGATGTATATAGTCCTAATAAAGTGCTTATAATTTAGTGTCCATATTGTTCCTGAGTGAGTCTCAGATTTTACAGAGATATGTCATACCACTCTATGGTGCCTCACGCAGCTATATTCTCCTAAATGCACCACACACAGGGTATCTACAGGACTGTTAGAGCTGTAGGAACTTTGCATGCTGTTGTTGTTTTCAATCCTTCTGTCTTTGGAATCCTTCTGTAATGTAAATATAAACTCCATGTGTGACAACATAGTGATAATGCCACACATGGAACATTTAAAGTTACAGTGTCTCTAAAGGTGTTCTACTCGGGGAGAACTGTAATGCACTTTTCTCAAGCCCCGAGTACTGATCGTTCAGAACTGTGGGAGGTTAAAGGGGTATTCCAGTTTCTTTGTATTGATGATCTATCTTCAGGATAGGTCATTAATAAAAGATCAGTGGGGGCCCAACACGCGGGACTCCTGCTGATTAGCTGTTTGAAGGTACCGCAGTGCTTGTGGGAATGTGAATTCTTCACAATTTAAATTGCACGTTGTGTGTTTTATAGTGAGAGAGCCTGATAGCCCATTGTACATATAATACATCACTGGCAGTAGAGATTGGCATTAATCAGCACAGTGACCTCCACAGGCAGCAGATATAAGAGCCAATCTGCTGAGGTGTAGCATCTGTACAAGGGGGAAAGAAGACGAGGAATCAGACTTTCCCTGACCACTGTAATGATGCTGTGGGTCCCCAGCCAACTTCAGCTGGCCCTTGGCTCCCTACCCCCCAGGGACCCGTTAGACCGCTGTTTTGGGGGGATTTGAATCTTGGATAATTTGTAGTGTACACCTTCAGAGCCACAAGCTTGTTATAGGTTTTTATTAAAAACTTAGCTTTGTTTGGCTTCTGCAGCTACTATGTTTTACACTACAAAGTCTTCTGCAAATTTTTTTTCTTCCTCTCCTGCACTCTAAACATAATATATGCTGATTTACTGTATACCCAAATCAAAGTTGAAATTTAATTTGTCCAAAATTCAGTTCATAAAAAGATGTCAGAAAATCACTGGAGAACAAGCCATCAGACAGTCAGTGTGACATATTTGCTTCTATGTGGCATTCTGTAGATGGCTGTGCAGTATAAAAGATAGCAGCTGCAAAAGCCAAAATAAAAAAAATAAAAAAAACACACATTACTGAAGAGTTTCTAACCTCAAAGTACATAATAACTCAATAGCAAAAAAACAATGATTCCAAAGGTGTACATAGCCTTTAACTATCCTACCACCATCTAGTGCACAGATGGCTTGAACTAGAATGAAGTAGATGCAACCTCACTTGATATCTTCCTATGCCAATTTTAACAATACTTGTGGAACTAATCCTAGAAGGGAAATTTAAATCGCAGCATGCTGTTGGTCATTATAACAAAGCCTTGTACTGGTGTAGGATCAACCAGATGACCTGGCAGATTGTTCCCCTCAGGTGCGCTGAAAAAACAGCATGGATTTTTACAGGGATATTAATGTAGCTCTGTGTCCAGACTACATTTATTGCTAAAAAATATTTAGCATAAAAATGTTGTTAAAACTTCCTTCATAATGGCATAATATCCTCTACAGTATTGTATTTTCTCTGCAGTTTTCAACATAGTGCATTTTTCTGAACCACTCCCAAATGAAAAAGTAAAATTGTGAGGAAATAGTAAGAGACAGCAGAGTAAGTCCAGAAATATTTGGACAGTGACACAAGTTTTGTCATTTTATCTGTTTACCAAAACATATTCAAGACTGGAAACACTAGCACCACTATCACCATCATCGCCACCTCCACCTCCTGAGCTTGCCTTATACATGCCCTAGGCAGGTTTTTTTTTATGTTGGGGCTGTGCATCAGATGGAATTGTTACTATAAGAGCAGTCACCACCATTTTCCTCTGATGTCACCCTGACCCGATGGCCAGGTCCTATTTGCAACAATCATAATTAGATTTGGTAATGTCATCATCTTCCCCGCTTTTTTTTGACTCATCATGGCAATGGGATTTTTGTATACCCTCATAATTTCCTCCTCTAGATGTCCCACTGCCACTACTGCCTACTACATGTTTTCCACCTCTGCCTCCTATCCATCCAAAAACTGCTGCCTGTTCTCATCCAGCTCATGAAGAAGAGGAAGACTGGGGCTAGGAGGACTCTCTCTCTCTCAGCACATGACACAACACTATTACGGAATGGGATCTGTATTAGTGAAGATGAAAAAGACATGGTTGACAGTTCAGAAAGGTTGTGAAGTAAATTACATTTTACAACAGCAGAGAACAAGGAACACACAGAAGTCAACACTGTATCTCACTGCAGTGTTTCTTGGGTGATGAACCCAAAACTTTTGGAAATTTTGGATTGAATCCAAAATACTAATCCTAAATTTTTAACAAAGTAAAGGGAATATATAAAAAAAATATAAGGACGTGACATTAAGAACTTTATGACATTTTTTCATATTTACAATCCTATAAATATTTCTGTTCATGACAATATAGTATAAATGGCATCAGACTGAATATCCTCAACAGACACCATGACGTATGACTGTGACCTCCGAAACTGTCACATTCTTTCCACCTTCTCTGTAAAAACCATTAAAATGCAGAAATGAGCTTCTTTCTTCTGCACCCTACATCTATCACAAAGCAAAAGCACAGAGATTATTATGCTAGGCCCAATGTTGTTAGTACAATACCTTACTTAGGAAATACCCAATTGTAGCAAGAATAGGGCAAATTTTTATTTTCATTGTTACTTGCTTACCAGACCCTTAAATGGGCATTCTCTTAATATGGGAGTAAAAGATGATAAAATTGAAAAAGACTGAAAACTGGTTTGCTCAACAACTAACTTCCCCCTGAGCACAAAGGTTAAAATACAAGGTGACAAAGTCTCCATTACACCAGTATTTTCGTGTGAGTACTTTCAATAAATGAGGTTCAACCAAATTATTAAACTGTCCAACTCTGAAAACGTGAAAGCAGCACTGTGATGAGATGTTTCTATGAGTAACAAGGGCAGTCTGTAAGGGGATGTTCACACTACTGTTACAAATGTCCATTGTTCTCATCCATCATAGGACATAAACTGCAATAAAGTAACAGATGCAGATGGAACCCTCCCGTATGGCATCCATTAACTTTAATGTAACAAACATGAGAGAAGCTTCCTATACCTGTCCATTTTCCAGCCCAACTCACTGACAGCAGTAAATGGGGCTGTGGAGGCATAGCCTGCATATGTACATTCTTGTGTTCATGTAGCTTACTAGAGTTTTAATTCTTGCACCTCCACTTGACTCATTATTACGTTAGGAAGACAAGAGCTGCTTTTTTCAACAGTGGTTTGGCAGAAGCATGTTGCCTGGTGTGGTCACATATGTGGAGCCAGGCTGTCAGTTACAGCTCAAAACTTCAGAGATATCTTGGTTGTTTTCTGCCAAGTGCTCAGTGAGTGTCCATGTGGCTTGAAGAGGTTGCATGTTTCTCCTCTGGTGATAATCAGAGTCGGATGAATAAAGCTTTTTGGTATTTCACACCACATTGAAATTCTTGGTAAAAAAAAAAATATTTTGTTGTGTATTTGCTTTTCTATAGTATTAAATAGGGTAGCAGCATATGTCATTCTTTATAGCAAAAAGCGTATGCCTGAAGGACACTGGTTTTACGTATGTTCAAACATAGAGGAACCTGTCTGTTTTTGACACATTCGTATGCTTTATTGTGCAAATTTAGTCTTCTCACATACACTAGTCAACATATTCTAAAAGATGCCTAATGAGAGTTGCCGAATTTAAGAAAATATATATGCTGAGGCCAAATTTTCCCAAGACTTTAAAGAGGTATTCCCATCTCAAGGATCATATCTATACTGCTAGCTTATGTAAATTCAAGAGTTTTCCTAAATACATTGCTTTAGAAATGCTGCTTCATTTTACCGCTATGTGAAATTATTCCTCTCATTGTTTACACTACGTTTCCTTGGTCCCTGGTCTGTATCTCTTCTTATCTAGCATTATAGGATGGATGACATGACTCATTGCTCTCTGTAGGGGAGGGGGATGAGTTCTTGGATCATACATGGTCTCAGAGCTGTTATCTCCTGCTCTTCTACCCAGGTAATCAGGTCAACTAATTAGAGTTTGCTTATAAAGACTTGGACAGTGTGAAATCTCTGTATGTAAAAAAAAAAGAAAACATTGCAGTTTACTGCAAGTCTGTTGTCAGTCCTGGCAGCAGTTTTTTTTTCTCTCAAAACATGTAATACAATATATATTTACGGTGCATATTGTTTGATCTGTATTATTATAAATTTCTAGTAATCATGTTAAATAATATGATATGGTAAAGGAAATGTCTATATCTACTGAGGTACTTCATAGTGTCCTGTCCATCAAAAAGTCAAAGCCCACCCAACAGCTTGTTGAAGAATACAGAAGGTGAGAAGAAGAGACAACAGGCAAACTGGTGAGAAAGGGAAATGGGAAAACCTTTTTAATGTAATCTAATGGAAAGGTGTAACAGGTGTATGTAAGAAAGGGAACGATAAGTTACAGAAAATACATGTAAATTTGAAAAACATGAAAAGAGGACAGTCTAATTCTAATGTAAACTTTTAATCCCTTTTTAACTAATAGGTAAATGTTTTATACTATATAATTGTGAGCACACTAAAATGACATTAAAGGGAGTCTACCACTTCCCCAAGTATACTGCTACCAATGTATTACAGAGCACGTTACTATGATAACATCATAACTTTGTTATATGTCACTTTTGTAGATTTTAAGAAAAACAACTTTGAAGTCCTGTGCAAATGAGGCAGTTTGTGCATTGGGGCAGGCCTTAAACCCTAGGAGCAATGCTCTTGCTGCTTAAAGGGGTTGTCCGGGATAAAAACAAATTTCTACAGTAAACTAAACACCCCCCACCACCTACTTTATAAATGATTTCATTTTGCAAAAAAGTCTAATTACCATTATGACCAGGGTAGTCACGTTACCACCCCAGGCACCTTTTCTGATGATCTGGTGATGTTCCGTTTCATTGCTTCCGGAAACGGAACGTCACATACACTATCCCCATCCCCACCCCTCAACTCCTGCCCCCTCACTCCCCGTTCCCTCCCCATCATACTTACCTTGCTTCCTGCCGGAACCTCTGGGCACGAAGCGTCATCAATCCTCTACGCGTGTGCAGTACAGTCTAAATGCTGGCATGCGCAATAGAGTCCCCAGTCGGTCTACCCTATTGCTCATGTGTGGGCAGAAGACCAGAGAAGAAGAAGCCGGAGGCACAGTAGAAAGTGATCTCCAGGACAGGAAGACAGGTAAGTATGATGAAGGGGGGTGGATTGAGTTAGTTAGTTAGTTAGGGCTAATAGTCCGCAGGCTAGCTAGGGAATCAGGGAGGGGTTGTGAGGGAGTGAGAGAGGGAGGGGGAGGGAAAGAGAGGGGGATCTGAGTGAACTGCAATGCATCATGGTAGTTGTAGGCTAAAACAGCAGGAAGCTACCCATGTAAACAAATGCATAAGATATCAGGAGCTCCCATAGAAAGTCAGAAATCACTCAAAACACTGCTAAAGGTATTTGGGTGCACTTATTAACCCCTTAATAGCACTAACAGACCTTTTTTTAAAAAAAAGATGTTTTGCCTGGAAAACCCTTTTAAGTAGGACGGATGATTGGGAGGATCATCTCTCACTGCATAGGGTGGTGCAGGCAGGAAATGGTAGAGGGCTGAGTGGCAAGAGCAGTGCTCCATGGATTCTGTGCTCCAACTACCTAATCTGTGTAAGATTTCAAAGTTGTTCTTCTCCAAATTTATAAATGTGACATACATAACAAAGGTAAGTTGTTTATGACTTTAATGTGATAAACATATGCTTGGGGGATGTAATAGATTCCTATTAAAGGCTATAAATACCTTTGCATCCTTTTTATTGAAATGCATATATTTTGTAGTAAAAAAAAAATTTGCATCTATTCATTATATCACAAGCTGCAGAATCCAGCTCTGCGCTATATCCATCAGACAAACAAAGAAGAGTTTTTAATTAAACCCAGTTACAATATCTGATCAGTGAAGATCCATCGCTTGAGAACCTTATTGATCAGCTGTCAAAAATGTTCAGGCAGTGCCACTTCCACTTCAAAGGCCAGTGACATCACATTTATTCATCATGTGGCCTGTTTGCAGCTCAGTCCCATTCAATAGGATAGATCATCAGTGTGTGATCTGTAGGTGTCTGACATGCAGACCCAGCAGAGATCCGCTGTTCCTGAAGTCCCCAGATGCCAGAAGCTCTAGCAGTGGACGGGATGCTGGTGCAGGCTCTCTTATTCAAGTAATACGAGTGACACTGCAATTCTCCAGAACCACTGCTATGCTGTGGATGGGGCTGCTGCACCACTCCTATTTCTTGAATAGTAATGGTGATGCATGTGCTGCCCATCCACTAGCAACTTCTGGCACCCAACAGCTGATATGTGTGATGTACAGGTGTTGGACCCCCACAAATCACATACTGATGACCTATCCTGTGAATAGGTCATCAGTATGAAAAATCAATTTAGGAAATTAATTTTTCCAGCTTAGCATTACAAACTAAAGTATTCAAATCCGAATGTAGGTGAATAAACTACAAAAATAAAACATTATATTCAATTAAAAATCACTTATTGAATCTAATGCATAAACAAGCCCAAAAACACAGTAAAAAGTTCAAAATTTGGTCGAGGGCGGGTCTCTTTCACTTTGTGGATATGGTTGACCCTTCTACACTGGAGCTCAGGCCCTTTGTGTTTCTCACCTCTACTCTACTCTACTCTCCCATCCTCAGAGTGGCTCCACTGTCAGCAGGTGCTACATCTCGTCCGTACACTTTTTGGCTCGCTCACAGTTTCTCAACCTTCCCCATTTAAAAAGTTGTGTCGGGCCGGTACATCCACCATGGGGCTTATCTCATATATATACCAGCTTCTTTCCTATCCGATGGATGATGTGCCCTTGGTCCATCGATATATGGCTAAGTGGGAAGAAGCACTTGGCAGGACGATTACTCTGGGTCAATTGCAGATGGTCTGGTCCCGCGCAGTAAAGTCCTCTACCTATATAACTCACAGGGAGACCCAGTGCAAACTGCTCATGCATTGGTACCATACCCCTGCTCTCCTCCACTCCCTTAACCCCACTATGCATTTTATTGTTATTGTGTTTTGCTACTTTACGAGATGTCTGTATTTGCATCTCTTTGTTTATTTCTTATTTGATGCCCTGTTACTTCTTCTCTTTTTGACAAAACTTTAATAAAAATTACAGTTTATAAAAAAAAAAAAAAAACTTCAATATTGTGTTTGATCATAAAGGTTTGATAAATGCCACTGTCATTACGGAGATATATAAAGCAAAAAGTGAAAACTATACAGTAGTAACAAATAACTAATCCATATGAACTGCCACTCATAAATCTGTCTGGGTTGTGCAGCTTATCTTGTATTCTCTTTGCTTCCACTTCATTTTATTGTGAAATATCAAATAGGTGTCAGTGACATCTCAGTAGGCTTTATACTGTTTAACGGATACTACAATCTATAGCTCCTTACTATATAATAAATCAAGTCTTTGCTCTAGTATGTTCACCTATGACAACTGTGCACATTTTAGACTAGAAGATCAGAAATGCTAAAAAGTGCAAGAAGTGCTAAAAAGGGGCAATATGAAAGAAACACTACAACATTCTTGTAAGATATATGGATAGTAGATGTCATTGGTGACGTAAACAAGGCCATAGGCTAACTATTCTTATAGACAGATGTAGCACATGTTTGAAGCACTGTGCTGCAATGTTCTGTCACAGGGTGCCCAAGTGACCGCTGGTGGTCTAATCACAGGCATGACATTACAAAAGAGCACCAGATTATCTCTTGTGTTTGGTTTCGTAAAAAAGAAAATAAAAAAATAAATATTCAGGTTGAACACGGCTCCGTACGAGTTGGTTCACCCATCTCTAGTCTTCAGTTAAGAACGGGTCAGGGACCCTATCCTTGGAACATTTATGGCAAATCCTCTTGGTGGGAATACTGGTATAATAGAAAGGGCTCCACTATCTAGGACCCTTATCTACAAATCAGAGCTGAAAATGGCTTCAAGAATCATCTCTTTCTCCTTTGCGCTTTCCATGCATTAACTGAACCTCACATTGATTTCAATAGGAACTATTAAATGCATCAATTTTGCTGCAGTAGTGCAGCAGGGAAATTTAACACTTGCTACCACGGAGACCCACAAAACACTGTCCCACAGACTCTGCTACTCTTTAGAAAGATTAGGAGAAATTCAATAATTTTACTTTTGGAGAGTAAAGACATAAGACCCATAATTCCAGAAATAGATTTCATTAGAAATTAGGGAAATTCTGTATATGTAAATATAAGGATGCATAACAAAAGAATTTCATTCACAAATAGTCAGCTAATATAATATACTGTAAACAATAAAGAGTTCAGGTGAACGTAAAATTCATATTGTGCATCTATAATCTTCTCATACAATTTGCAGAAGCAGCTAAAGAAAATAATATTTTATATTTGTCTAGTCAATGTGACTGTTCTGTTCACTACAGCCAGATAAATGTGAAGAAAGACGTAGAGAACAATAGTTATGGAGATGCATTGGTTTTATTGTTACAAGACTCAGACTTTGGACTAGTACTGTAAATCTCCACACAGGTATATTGAAACAAATAAATAGACTTTACATGATAAAAAAAGCCTTTCCAATATGAAACTCTAACGCAGGACATTGAAATACTATCTATAAATCCATCTGTGATGCACATTATTATTTTCTGGGGACTAGGTATAAAACCACCCCAGTTACGGTGATGATAGTATAGTGGAAAGGATCAAAGTGAAGCATATTTTCTGACAATAAAATAGCATCTTACAATAAGTACATAAGGTTATGGAGCAATGTGTTACATATTTGTAGTACAAAATGTTTACCCTCCTTGTATAAGATTTTTATTTTTCAAAGATATTATTATTTTGTTGCAAAATAAAAGAACATGACAAAAATACTAATGAAAAAAAAATCTGTAAAATATCTGAGTTGTGGATCTGGCTGGTTAATCTTAAATATCTATGAATCAATGTTCACCAATGACCAATTTGATCAAACCTCTCCTTATCAATAAGGACCCATTTGCATAGCAATTAACTAGTGCTGGTCAACAATAGAGGATGTGGAACGGTACTTGTTCATCTGTTTACATGGACCAATTACCAGGACTCTATGTGCCAGCATGATTGGTATGGCAATATACCATTTTGTCAGTAGCAAATCCCTGACAATTGTGCATCTTTTATGCAGTATATAAACAGATGAAGTCCCCCAAAAGGGCTACTGCTGAGGACCCTTTGCTGCTTTATTAATGCTTGACATGTTTTACACTGCTTTATAATTGTTTCTACTGGTTTGCACTATTTGCTGCTGGCTATTTGCACTTTCCAGTTTTATACTGGATGTTCAGGAGTTAATGGGCCATTTCTGTGTTGTTGTGCAAACAGGAATGGCTTATGCTCTGGATTTCCAAAGAAGAAAATCTTAGGGAAACTGTTTTTCCACCAAATAAACAGAGTATATTGTAAACTTGGAGGGATTTATAGATCATATACAATGGACACAGCAGGTATATGAGAAAAGGCCTGATTTTAAAGTGCAACTTAGCTCACGTAATGTACCAAGTGAAGAGGTTAGGGCCAGGCACAAAATTGGTGTTCTATCTTTATGCTTCAACCACATTGTAAGAACTAAACATCTAGGACTGTAAGTGAATGATTAAATACTAGCCTAAGGAAGAGAGTTTTAGACTATTATTAGGTGTGGCAATGTAATGATATTGACCTGGTTTACAAGCAAGCTCCGGTAGCACTCAGCACATGCGTAGTACAGAAATAAAGCCAAGACCAGTATAGCTCACTTCATTTTTCATGCTCCTAGTATTATGTATACATGCAAGACCACAATAAAAGCAATAGTAGGAGATTGGCTGATAACTGTGAGCAGCAGAGACAGCTATTTAAAACTATCATACTTCTGCGAGACAAGACCGATCCCCAGACACCTTCACCAGAGCTTGTCGCAAGACAAGATGGACTTGCACTTAATCTGGGAATCTGAATTGTCACCATACAGATGTACCAATAATAAATGTAATTCTGCAGAAACCAGAACAAAATCCACTAAAACTTATACAGTAGCATGGAGAAAAGAGAAGTCATACAGCAGGGTCGAAACCAGAAGAAATCGTAATAGACAACATTAGGAGATGAGAGCAGTATCCGGTAAACAAGACAAGGGTCAGAAATCCAACCGGGAACGTCAAAGCAGAATCAGGAGGCAAAGAGGGAATCCAGGGAGCAAGCCAGAGGTCACGAAGCAAACAGGAACACACACAAAATGGATAGCCAACTTAGCAATAGCAAACTAAATTAGTCAGCACCTGTATCAGAAAGAAGGAGTTTTATATAGGCCTCCTCAGCTGCTAATTGGACCAATCCAGGAAGCCTCTGAAACTGCGAAGGCTTCTCAGGGTGGCATGGTAACGTTAAAGGTGCAGCAGCCGTATAGAGAATGCTGACACCTAGTGCTGCTGGAGCCAGCTAGCAAGATGGCATGACTACGCATGAGACCGAAACCACGTACAAGTCTATTCACAGGTAGCACATGCTACTTTATAGCCTTTTTTTTTCCTTTATGCACAAAGTGACATAGGGGTAATATCTTTACAAACCTATTATCATCCTGTAACACTATAATGTTGGTTTAGGGGCTTCATACAATATGTGATCATAGTGGCCCTTTAATGTGTATGATATGCAGTAATGTGGGCAGAACGAACTCATTATTGATAGCTAAATACTATATATGACATTCTGAAACCTTTAGAGAAGGTTGATCAAACATTGTGGGTCCTCTGCTCTGACCCATCAGGTCAATCAGAACAATTGACATTAAGATTCGCCTGACTGATGGATACAAATTACCAGAATCAGGATAAAGGATCCATGGTGTAAAAGTAGCCATCTAGTACATCATTTTTTTGTAATGCCAAGGGTCTATTCTTGATCATGTATCCTTGACCTCATTTTTTTTTCTAACTACACAATTAATATTGTCAGTAAGGCAACACTACTAAACACAATCCCAAAAGATCCAGTTAATGTAGAAATGAGTGGAATACGTTTCCCTTCCATTAATAAGGTCTCATCCTATGGTTGCTTTGAGGTGAACTTTCATGACAAGGTTAGAAAGGTTTTAATTTATTGCCAGGATTGTGTTCAAAATACATTTACAAGTGATACAGGAATGTGTGCTAAACTACTGTTCCTTTATTAACCTGCAATTGTATAGAGTGCTGGAAACATTTAATCTCAGAAAATAATGGTTTTGTGAGTAATGGTTATATTTTTGTAATTGTTACTTGTGGATTAATTTAGAAAATGATGGGTTTTTTTTCCGTTTTTTTTAGAACTTTAGGTGTAAAGATTCTACTATTGAAAATATAAAAGAATCTTTAAATAATTTATTGGCACATATGTCCTTATATCTGTTTAAGTGGATGTAGAACAGTTACAGAAGGCTTATAAAGGCTCAGATATTTGCTAATTCTACCCAACATCAAGTCTTAGTCTATCATGCCAGTTTGTGACATAAATCATTTGTGAAGCCAATGGTAATGTCTAATAATTAGTACCCATAGGATCTGAGCACATAACTGACTGCCCAATTTCACAGTACAAGTGTGTGACCTAGTTTGCAATACATTTAGTTTGGCTTCATTTGTTTGTACATGACCAAGCTATTGAATATTAAGTAAGATGTTAAAAACAAAAAGAGATTTGTTGTGCGACTGCTAAAAAAATTTCTTAAAATATAATAAAAAAATGATTCTATAGTAAATAGATAATTTTTGGTTTGCTTAATTGTTCTATAAATATTGACAAAGTTCCAACACACAATATACAGCTCAGTTCTTGGTTGAAGGGCTCCAGACTTCGAAAAAAATAGCTAGCACTCTATCCATTGTAAAAGTCAGCTACTTTATTATTCAAAAAGGTTCCATACAAGGGTAAAAAATGGCAACGTAAACACACCAAGCATCAAAATGCATCAGAGACTTAGATACTTGGTGTGTTTACCTTGCTGCTTTTTTACGGTAGTATGGGATCTTTTTGGATAATAAAGTAGCTAATTTTTACAATGGATGGAGTGTTGGATATTTTTCAAAGTCAGGATCTATAAATACTGACACATTGCTTTTTTTATACATATTGAAAATCATACATTGATAACATTGTAACTACTGTATAGACACATCCGAATGCCTAAACAGGAAATTGTTCTTCATTTTATTTCCAAATAAAGGAGTTTCCATTGTGCCTCCTTCTGAAACCCATTTCCATTTTTGGTGATCTCTTTCACACAGTCTAAAACTCACAGTCCTATCAAAAATCAGCAATAATTTAATTTCAGGTCACGAAACATCAAGAAATAACCTCCCCACTAGTGATTCCAGTAGTTACCAAATATTGACAGTTGATATTTTACCTTCCTGTACATTTTGCTGTTGCCACTGTTTGCACTTGTCTCTGTATTACACCAGAATGCAAAAGTGGAATGAAACTAATGGGGCACCTAAACTATCCAGTGGTTGTCTGTCTCACTCAAGGTCAGTTAATCGGAGGCAGAAATGACCAGTTATCTTAAGTGTACATTGTGCCACAAAGTAATATTACCAGATGGCCGCATCTTATTCATCATTGCTATGTAAATAGCACAATATCACTTATAATGGATACTAAGCAACTGTGTCGGCAGATTAGAGTGACAGAGCACCAGATGGCTGTAATAATGCTTGACAAAACAGGTATAGCAAAGTTATAAGCATGGTTCTAAGATGATATCTATTAAACTAATAGTCTAACAGTGAAAAGAACTCAGTAGGTAATGTGAATTGAGTGGGTTTATTTGTTCTAAATGTAACGTTAGTAACAAAAGCATGGTTATTTATAAAGTCAGTACAGAGGGACATATGGATACAAAGTCCTGTCTGAATATGTATATCTTGTGTCAGCTTTTGGGGGAAATGTTGTATGAGAGACTCATTAATGAGTTAGAACTTAGGCCCACCAAAGGATCCTCTAGTATTTTGGTGAGGCAAGTCTAACTTGTAGACCCATGAATATGTTACTTTCAGGATACTAGATGCATGGAGGGATTTAGGTTAGTTTTTTTTTTTTTTTAAATTCCTACAGTATGAGATTTTCTACAGGTTATATAAACACATCAAACCATGTAGTATACAGTTGTGCTAAAAAGTTTACATACCCTGGCAGATTTTTTTGTTTTTTTGTCCTTTTTTCAGAGAATATGAATGATAACACAAAAACTTTTTCTCCACTCATGGTTAGTGGTTGGTTGAAGCCATTTATTGTCAAACTTCTGTGTTTTATCTTTTTAAATCATAATGACATCAAAATGACCCTGTTCAAAAGTTCACATACCCTGGTGATTTTGGCCTGATAAGATGCCCAGAAGTTGACACAAAGGGGTTTGAATGGCTACTAAAGGTAACATCCTCACCTGTGACCTGTTTGCTTGTAATAAGTGTGTGTGCATAAAAGCTGAGTGAGTTTCTGGGATACAGACATACTGCTGCATCTTTCCTCCAGCCACTGACGTTTCTGGATTGTGAGTCATGGGGAATGCAAAAGAATTGTCCACGGATCTACGGGAAAAGGTAGATGAACTCTATAAAACAGGAAAGGGATACAAAAAGATATCCAAGGAATTGATAATGCCAGTCAGCAGTGTTCAAACTGTGATTAACAAATGGAAACTCAGGGGCTCTGTAAAAACCAAACCATGGTCAGGTAGACCAACCCAAATTTTGTCCACAACTGCCCGGAAATTTGTTAAGGATGCAGAGAAAAACCCACACATAACATCTGCTGAAATACAGGACTCACTGAAAACTATCGGTGTGGCTGTTTCAAGATGCACAATAAGGAGGCACTTGAAGAAAAATGGGCTGCATGGTCAAGTTGCCAGAAGAAAGCCATTACTGCGCAAATGCCCCAAAGAATCTCACCTTCAATACGCCAAACAGCACAGAGACAAGCCTCAAAACTTTTGGAACAAGGTAATTTGGAGTGATGAGACAAAAATCAAACTTTTTGGACACAACTATAAACGTTACATTTAAGAGAGGTGTCAACAAGGCCTACGATGAAAGGAACGCCATTCCTACTGTAAAGCACGGAGGTGGATCATTGATGATGTGGAGATGTGTGAGCTTCAAAGGCACAGGAAACTTGGTCAAAGTTGAAGGAAAGATGAATGCAGCATGTTATCAGCAAATACTGGAGGCAAATTTTCACTCATCAGCCAGGAAGCTGCGCATGGGACGTACTTGGACGTTCCAACATGACAACGATCCAAAACACAAGGCCAAGTCGACCTGTCATTGGCTACAGCAGAAGAAAGTGAAGGTTCTGGAGTGGCCATCTCAGTCTCCTGACCTCAATATCATTGAGACACTCTGGGGAGATCTCAAGCGCGCAGTACATGCAAGACAGCCCAGGAATTTACAGGAACTGGAGAGCAGTTTTACCATCTGAGAAAATAAAGAGCCTCATCCACAAGTACCACAAAAGACTTCAAGCTGTCCTTGATGTTAGAGGGGGCAATACACGGTATTAAGAACTGGGGTATGTGAACTTTTGAACAGGGTCATTTTGATGTTTTTGGTTGTCATTATGATTTAAAAAGAGAAAACACAGAAGTTTGACAATAAATGGCTTCAACCAACCACTAACCATGAGTGGAGAAAAACGTTTTTGTGTTATCATTCATATTCTCTGAAAAAAGGACAAAAAAACCCAAAAAAATCTGCCAGGGTATGTAATATTTTTAGCACAACTGTATATACAAAAACACTTGGGCAAGTCTGATTAAAACTAAGTAATAGTCATTAGAAAAAAACATGGCCAATTCCTGGTATACTTAGCTTTGACGTACCAATTACATATATCATCTATTATTGTTAAAAAAAAAAAATCATAGCACAGGTTGTAGTAATTTTTCAAATTGTCCATAGAGTTAATGTCTCTCATTAGGGAGAGACTGGTACAGGGACTTATTAAATCATGCATGCCCTGCTAAGAATTCTGGGTAAGGAATATGCAAAGCACCACCTATCGATTAATACCTGGTTTTCAAGGACACCTAAGGATCTAATCAGGGAATAATATCCAAGCCAGTATAACTCCCTGAAAAGGATGCAGATGGGCCTTTTTTCCTTTTGATAGAGATAAACAGGCTTGTATATTATTCCTCTGATTATGCCCTTAGTTTCTTTGAAAACAAGGTATTAATCTATAAGGAGCTATCTTCCAATAGGTAGTGCTAGGAGCAAATTCCTCTCTCACACCAATGAGGTCTTACTTAAAGACCTACCTTCTTAAAGTCACAAAATTCAACACACTTTGCATAAATCAGTAGTAAAAATAATTAATTTTATCATAGAAAAATGCTTTTTTCTTTTCTTGTCAGGCTGTCTCCCTGCTCCCACATCCTCTCATAAACTGACTTCAATTTTCAAATTAGGCTTTATCAGTCTTGAAACTCTGACTGCAGGTCACATGTCTAAGATTATACATGTATAGAAATCGATGGAGAGGAGAGAGGATTGAAGCAAGCAAATAGAAAGACAGACAGCAGCAGAAACACATTTAGTCTGATGCTGGAGCTAAATAGAAGCTGTCTAGCTCAAAGTGCTTTAATCACATTATTACGTTTCTGTATATGTCCTGCATTGTCCTGGGACTAAATAAGAAAGAGGCAGCTACAGAGAAGCAGATTCTCTTCTACACACTGTATACAGTGTATGACAGCTAGTTTCCACCCACCAGCTCATAGAGTAATGCAAACTACAGATAAAACCTGTAAAGTGAAAATATAAAAATTGCAATATCTAAGTCATATAATGGCCAGAAATATTACTATTATTAGTACTATGTTATTTATTTAATGTTATTTGTTTGTTTAAAAGTTAGATATGGGTGAAGCCTTATTCACACATCATTGTTTTGGTCAGTGTTTTGCATCAGTATTTGTAAGCCAAAATCAGAAGCAACTCAAAAGTCTTTTGAGAAAGGTACAAATCTTTTCATTATGCCTTACAGTATCTCTGTAGAGTCTCCACTCCTAGATTTGACTTACAAACATTGATGCAAAACACTGTCCGGAATACTGTGTGTGAAAAAGGACTTACAATGTATTTTACTTTATAATCCACAACTGGTTTTGGCTTCAAAAACTGCATAAACACTGAATTATATACATTCCATTTTGAATTTTTTATTGACTATTTAGATGAAAACTACAACCTGTGCCAGTGTTTTGGTCATAAAAAAATTACACAAACCTATGATTTGTGACTTTTACAGACATTTGCGACTATAATAGTTGCAACTGGCATCTGTATGCTGCCTTCCCCACTTTTCAGAAATGGGTGAGCTCAAGGGTGGGCTCATCACCTGCGCTTAATTCAATGTCCTTTACACTGGGGCCCTACGTTGTGAAAACGCAGCATTTTACATTACCTGCAAAGTGACTGGAGTTCTGGCTAATCCCATCCACATACTGCAGAAAAAAATCTGCACTGGAAAAGCTGCGTTTTCAAAAACTTTTGCATTTTTGAAAATCACAGCATGTCAATCATACCTGCGGAAAAGTTGGCATTTTTCATATAGGTATAATAAGGGCAGAAAGTCTGCAGAGGAAAACTCAATGAAAAATGCAGCGGGAAAAAAATGTGATGCATTTCCACCGTGGTTTTTTCCGCAGCGTTTTTATTGCTGTGTTTCGCTATGTGGTGCCTTAGCCTTACACCACTTTTAGATACAAATGATGGCAGAAATAAAAGCCAGTATAAAATATGTTGGTCTTGATGAACGTCCCCTATGTGTTTGGGTCCTATGTGTTTTGTACAACAAAGAAAAAATATAATGCGATCTTACTGCACATATATTAGGAGTAATTTTTTAAGACTGGCATTTATTATGGCGATTTCTGCACCTGAATTATCAAGAGGCTCCTGCCTCTTAAACAATCAGGCACACACACGTGCTTCAGAATGGAAATCTATGGCAGTCAGAGTCTGACCTAGATTTCATGTATAACTCATGCCAGTTTTTTGGCGTGTGTTAATACAATAAACATGTTGGGTTGAGGCGTCCCCACCTTGCTCTGCCCGCAAGCAAATTGCACAACAGGGGATGTGGCATATCCTTTGCACCAGGAAGGGTCTTGTGCCAAATGTGCACCACAACCAAAACAACCAAAACTGGTGTAGATGGGATAACAAATTGCCCCATTATGTATATTCAAAAGTGTGCATTTACAGTACGCAAATGGGAGATCTTTCTCCAATTTTTAAAATAGTTGAGATTGTTGTTTTTTTTTTTCTTGTTTGTTTGTTTTTTTTTTTTTTTGCAAATGTAATTCCTTTGAAAGTATTCATATTCATACTACTCGATGTGGCTGTCCCAAGCATGAACTTATCAAATGCATCTGAGGATCTTTAGAAGGCTTTACATTGTGATGCTCTCTAGAGAATTTGTAGGACCTCATGGTCTCAGTTTTGTAAATGTCTAGACCAAATGCCAAGAGTTATCAATTTCTAGTGCAGTATAGGAAAGATAGCAATGACTTGTTTAGTTTCCATGGAAAACAGTTTTTTTGTTTTTTATTTTGTTTTTTTTAGCAAGGCTTTAGATATTCCATGATCAACTGTGAGTTAACATTTTTGAAAAGTGAAACATTTAGGAACCACAGTAACTCAGCCACGTAGAGTTTCAGGGATGAGGTTGCCAAGTGCTGAAGTGCACAGTGCATAAAGGTCACCAAACCTCCTCTGGCATTAACATCAGCACAAAACCCATGACCAAGCAGCAGCATGCAAGCCTTACATCAGCAAGCACAATGGCAAAAGTTGGATAGAGTAGTGTAAAGCACCCCATCACCTGATTCTGGAGCAGTGGAAATATATTCCTTGGAGTGACAAATCAAGATTCTCTATCTGGTGGTCTGTTGGATCTGTCTGAGTTTGGCAAATGCCAGGAGAACTTTACATGCCTGTAATGTGGTAGAAGATGGATAATTATCTGGAGTTGTTTGTCAGGGTTGACCTAGGCTCCTTAGTTCGAGTGACAGAAAATCTTATTCCTTCTTAGTGATCTTCCAGCATCACTATTCCCTCAATTACAAAACAAAGTCCATAAAGGCGTGGTTGGGTGAGTTTGATATGGAAGAACTTGACTGGCCCACACAAAGCTGTGGCCTCAACCCCATTGAACACCTTTGGGATAAACTAGAACAGAGTTTTTGTGCCAGGTCATTTCATCCACCATGTGTCTGGCCTCACAAGTGCTCTTCAGGAGAAATGGGGAAAATTCCTACAGACATACTCCAAAATCCAGAAGTTTAGAAATTGATTTAGTTGGAAAGGTGGACCAATTCCATAGTAATGTTTATGAATTTAGAATGGGCGATCAGCTATTGTAGGTGCAATGTGTAACTGCCCGATTCTTTTCTCCATATATCACATTTCCAACAGTAGGCAGATTTTGTTGAAGTAAATAAATTGTATATATAACCTAAACACGATACTGTATTTGGACACTGAGTTTTGTCTAGTGGGCTGTTTCTGCTTCCCTTGTGTAAATTGGCTCTCACAGAATAACAACTTGCTGCAGAGTCATGTAAACATCACTGATCGTTTCACATTATGCATTAGAAACACTCTCTTGGGACAAAGATATACTGCAGTAACTTGTCATGTGTCATCTGTAGGGCTCTTAAGATGCATGAGTCACAGGTCCTCAGGGAATACCTGATTTATTCTGAACATGCATTAATAAAAATAAAATCTTGCAGGAAAAACACTATTATTATAGTAGCCATATCCCCTTATATAAAAATTCATGAGAAAAACAATGACGCTCGTTGTAGTTCTTTAGAAGAAAGGGACACATTTACTCAAAGTAATACATATTAAGACAGTTTGACTTTTTTAAAGCCTAATGGCCATTACCAGCAATGTAAGAGTTACTATACAGTAACACTGATGCAGCTGATGTCTTTCCTCTATATAAAGTGTGCACATACCATGTCCATTCTAATTTGATCCTGCATTTATACTGCCTCAAATGTGCAGGACAACCAGAGTGTCAGGCTGCTGCATCGTGACTCAGCCCTAACAAAAATAACATACATTAATAAAAGTTAAGAAGCTATTTACATGGAGATGGAGATGCAGCATCAATTAAAGATGGTAGGTATAAGTCGCCCATTTCACCCTAACCTTTCTGGTTTATATAATGCTAGATCTACTTGGAGGGTAGGGATAGAGACAATAATTAGAAGCCAACTCACCAGTCAGGATTTACTACAGAGCAGTTATCCATGTAAGCTGTGAAATTGCTAACACTAGACTGATAAACGTGACCAAGATAGCACAAAAAAAAAAAATTGCTTAAGGATAAAATATATTAATTAAAAACTGATCACCCTATAGCAGAAATGCATGAAATGAGTCTGCACAGAGAATTAGGTTAACAAGTTTTTTGGGCTAAAAATATTGATGACCTATACTTAAGATAGGTCACTAATATCAGATCTGTGGTGGTCTGAAACCCACCACCCCCATAGATTAGCTGGGAAAAAATGTTTATTACCTAATTCCATTTGCTAATGATGGCATATATAATGGTTATGATTGCCATATAGGTATATGTAATGTATATTTTGAATATATTATGTACACATCATAGATACAAAAAATAGATACAGAATTAATGTTACACACCACAATAAACAGGCCTCTTCCAGGATATTACAAAAAGGCATTTAATTGTAATGAAGCAAATCTGTCAGCCCCAAAGGTATTGACGTTCATTTTAACAGTGCACTTAGCACTTCTCTGTGCTCTCGTTCCAGGTGTGGGGGTTGGTGGGACCAAATGAATTTGTCCAATGGTGAAATAAATCTATTCATGCCCTAATGCTTTTAGATCTTTAGGGAAAATAACTAATGCATGAAGTCAGAAAACTATAGAGCTGTGCAATCCAGAACTAATGCTGCACAGTCAGCACTCTTCACATAGGTTACAATTGTATTGTTGAGAAAACTGTAAAACACTGCCCTTTGGTTATTTCTTCTGAGAGACAATTAACCTTTACAGAAAAATGGAAGCAGGCTTAGCGACTTCACTGCCTTCACCTTCTTTCACAATGGGGGAATTAGATGACATGTGTCACCAGCTCCTTGAGTCAATTGTTTAAAATTTAATCAGAAATCACTTTTATGTAAGAAATTATAATTTTGTACTTTTTATTAAGAAGCATTTCTCAAGTAACATTGGTAAGATGAACTGAACTTGTGGTATCAGGTTCTAACAATACAATTATGACTTGAGTCTTCCAGTTATCAATCAATACAATATACTGGAGCAATAGAGTGCCTCCAACAATCGGATATTTATGGCCTATACTTAGTATAGACCATCAATATTATAGTCGCAGTAAGCCCCTTTAATGCGTGGACATTATTGGGCCTCCAGAGAGAAACAGTTGTTACTTTTTGTAACAGTTTTTCCAATGAGCAATAGATTAAGGTTCCAAATGAGAGACTTCACTCTCTTCACTCAGAATGCGGTAAAAGGATGTTTGGAAATGGCTTTTCTAGGTTAGACAACGTTTTTCATTACAAATATTAAAAAAGAGATGTGGAGTTGAAGAATGTTTTACATTAAGGCATATAAAATATATATTAAATCGGGTTCTCTGCAAACTGTTGAAAATGTTCACATTTGCTCAAATTCTAATCAAATACAATGGGTGCTTCCATGTAAAAGGCATGGAAAAAGGGTTTACATGATCTCAGAGCCCAGGTAGGCTCACTCATAATGCCTTTCAAGCAACCCTCATGATAGGGGACAGCCAATCATGAGGGACTAAGATCACTGATGACTCATTGGCAGTATAAAAAGTCCAGGTTGATGGAGAATATATCCATTGTGTGGGGAGAGATTATAGAGCTGGGGTCTAAGACAGTCAGAATTAGACAGATAGGAAATAATACACTAATGATACAGTGATACAGTGTGTGTGTTCTGGGGAAGAAGACTTTGGTTTCATTTATTCATTGAAAAAGAGAGATAGATTAAGTGAAATTGTCTGCATGTCTCATCACAACATGTCAGAGCAGCCAGAAATGCATTGTGCATAGTCACTGACATGTGCAGCAGCTACATGAATCAATCGATCACAAATCAATCAGCATCCAAATGAAATGCAATTATTACTGTGTGCATTATGGTACTGCACCGTGCAGCAGCTGTATGAGACAGTCAATTCTCAGAGTAATATAAACTCAATCTATACTCTGTGCGCTACAGTACTGCACTTTGCAGCACCTGCATGAATCAATAGCAATTCTCTGAGTCAAATACCAAACACACTACTTTTGTATGTTTCTGGCATAATATTGTTGTTTTTTTCATTGCTAAGAGTCAAAAGACCCAGTGAAGTAATTTATATGAAGAACACTAACATAAACTAACTAGTATTGTCAGGGTTCCCATGTGCTATAATTGAGATTTTGCTGCATAAACCTCATTTGTTTATTAAAAAATGATTTTAAAAAGCATTATAAAAAAAAACAACAGTGCAGTTTTTATTAAACAGGCTGTTTTCTACCTCCAGCTACCATCTGTTTACCCATAGTCATATCTGTTGCTCTCACGTTCACATTAATAAGGCTTTGTTTGCGTCATGCATGGCTTTTTAAATGAGTTTCCTCTTCCGGTTTGTATGAAACTGGTTCAGACCGAAATCAAATTTGGGTCCGAAACAGCAAACCCAAAAATGAATTTTACCATTACCATTTACCATTTTAGTATGACAATGGCATAAACTGTGTTATTTTTAGGTTTTGATTTGAGTTACATACGTTTCAAATGCACATAATACAGTTGCAGAGATTTTCTGGGCCCCCCAAGCAATTTTCATGCTGATGACATATCCACAGGATATGTCATTAATATCTGATTAGTGAGGAGCTGACATCCAGATTCCATACAGATCAGCTGAATACTGTGGTCATCAGTGCGAAAAGTGTTTTGCAGGCTGTAAAACCCCTGTAAAAAATTCCTCAAAACCTTGTGGTAACCTACAGTAACTTCAGTTCAGTTGAATCATGGGGTTTACCAGAACATGGTAAAGCAGCAACAAAGAAATGGGCCACATTTTGTAAACATGGTACACCATGCGTGAGGATTATAATTAGGATTATAAATTAAGGTTATGTGTGTATTTGTACTATCTAATACTCTGTGCAGGGTTTTTGTTACTAGCAAGCTTCCCTAAACAATGTTTTATCATATTATTAATGTCTGAACTAGTATATGTAGTGTGGTGAAGCATTGCACCATTTTCAAAGCTTTACTGTAAACTTTACACTGCATATTGTTATAATTTTCTTTATCAATCTGCAAAAGGTGGACAATATTATGGTTCTGTAAATAGTGACTTAACTTGCTCTCAGAAAATCATCCCAGAGCTGCAGAGTGGTCGAGGTTGACCCAGTGTGTCTGCCTCCTTCTATTTATGGCCATGTTCTCAATTCTGTCTATACCAGACAAGAAAGTGCCAGCTGCACAGTTTGGCAAAGGGAGCCCTGCTCATTAGCAAGCCAAGTGCAACAGAGCACAGAATTACAAATATATAACAGGGCATGACAATGTATGGGCTGACTAGATGTCAAGCATCTTAAAAAAACATCAACTCTTTTCATAAATATGTGGGCAATCAGCACTTTTGTTTAGTATACCATTATCTACTGTTTTGTACAAAAGTTTTCTTTTCCACTTTTCTGATCTGTCAGGAGAATGTGTCCCCATTAACCCATTAATGACACGACCTAGTATGATTCTTAAGGACACGGGTCCTTTTTTTTTTTTTTTTTCCATTGTCACATTCTAAAAGTCATAACCTTTTCATTTCAGTGCTGACATAACCATACGAGGGCTTGTTTTTGCATGAGTTGTAACTTTTTACTGCCCCATTCTGGGAAACCTTTAGCTTATTGATCAAATTTTATTAACTCTTTTATTAACTTAGCAGGATGGCTTATATGTTTTATATGTTCTAAATTTTGCACGGTGCACTGGGCATGATAAATGACATGTTACCTTCTGCAAGACAATACAATTGTGGTGATACAAAGTATTTTTTTCTGTTGTACTACTTTTGCACAACAAAATAACTTATTTGCAAAAAAGAATTTATTTTAGTGGCATCATATTTTGCATACTTTTTTATGTTTCCATCATTGAAACTATGTGAGGGATTGTTTTTGCAGGAACATCTGACGTTTCTATTGGTACCATTTTGTGTTAAATGTGACTTGTTTTTTTATGTATATTTTTTGAAGGCAATGTTTTTTTTTTTGTTTTTTTTATGGTGTTCACCGTGCAGGATATCAGGATAAATAATGTACTATTTTTATAGTATGGGTTGTTATGGACACATGAATCCAAATATAGATAATTTTTTATTATTATTTTTCTGAAAAAAATTTTTTATTCTGTTTTAGATTTTATTTTTATTTCATACTTTACAACATTTTATTTATTTAATTTTAAATTTACACTTAGCCACATACTGGGACTTGAATGTGGTGCGATTATTACAATAGTACATTGCAATGCTTTCCCTATGGCAAATTCTTATAGAAACATTTATGAGGGATGAGACACCACCAGCTGACATAATCCCAATAGCCCTGGCTCAGCTGCTGAACCAGAACCATCTTCATCAGATATTATCACTTCAGTTTGCGGGAAATGGTTTCCTCTGCTAATGTAATAGCATGTCATCGGGAACCTGTTAAAGAGCCCTTTGATTTGCATGGGTTTCTTAACATCACTTCCTCTCAGTTTGCCTCTATTACTTCAGGTATCAGACTACTGTGCTATTTTTTTTTCCAATCAAAGAAACAAAAAGTTTATAAAAGGGACAAATCAAAAGACAAATCAAAACTTTTCTTTCCATTTCTTTGATCCTTTGACATATCAGAACAATAGAAAAGAAAATAATAGTGTAAACATACCCTAATAAATTAATTTCAAGTTGAATGATTGCGGTATAGATTTAGACTTTTTTTTTTTTGGTTTTAGTTTTTCTTATTGACAGTATTCAGAAATCCACCCTATTAGGTTCTTCTGTTTACATTTCCAAATGAAGCATTACATATATATTAAAATCAATTTTATATAAACATATATATACATATATATATATCTTCCCTATCCCACAAAAACAAACAGTTATTTAATACCTTTAACTCCCTTCTCCGTCCTCTGGTGCCCCCTCCAACTTCACTTATCTCAACCAAAGACTTTTACTCAAAAACAAAATTGACACCATCAAAGAGAGCCTCAGCGTACACCCCCATAACCACTTAGCAATGAAACGCTCTCCACCCTAATTTCAAAATAGTCACCTTCAACACAGTTAACCACTCCCTCTTGTTACAAACTCTCTCCTCCCTTGGCATCACAGACTAGGCCCTCTCTTGAATCGCCTCATACCTCAAATTCAGCGTCTCCTACTCACACACCACCTCCTCTCCATGTCTGCTTTCTGTAGGTGGCCCTCAAGGCTCTGTCCTGGGACTCCTCCTGTTCTCCATCTACACCTTCGGCCTTGGCCAACTCATAGAATCCCAAGGTTTTCAATACTATTGATATGCCAACGACACTCAAATATATATCTCTCTGGCCCAGACATTACCTCTTTACTGTCCAGAGTGTCGAGAAGCCATCGCCTCCTTCCTTTCCTTCTGAATTCTCAAACTCAACATGGAGAAAACAGAGTTCATTATCAATATCAACAACTCCCCCCCCCCCCCAGACCCATCTTATCGAAATTGATGGTGTCACACTTACCCTACTCCCACAAGTCCACTGCCTAGGGGTAACCTTTGAATCTACCCCATCCTCCAACCTTCACATCCAAGCCCTCCAACTCAGGAACATCTATCGAATCTGCTCCCTCCTCACCCCTGAAACTACAAAAATGCTAGTCCATGACCTTATAATCTCCCAATTAGACTACTGTAACACCCTTCTCCATGGCCTCCCATCAAATGCCCCCCTCCAGTCCACCCTAAACTCTGCCACTCACTTAACTCACCTCTTCCCCCATTTTTCATCAGCCTCTTCCCTTTGTCAATCCTTTCACTGGCTACCTATCACGGAATAGAGTTTAAACTGCTAACACTGACAAACAAAGCCATCTACAACCTGTCCCTTCCATACATCTCTGACCTGCCCACACGTAACCTATGACCTCTCAAGACCTCCTACTCCACTCTGTTCTTATAGCCTTGAAGTTGATATCATTTATTTAAGTAGGGAGTATATGGATTAGAGTATTCTTGCGTACATAGGTTGGGGTTAGGACTCACTTAACTCACCTCTTCCCCCATTTTTCATCAGCCTCTTCCCTTTGTCAATCCTTTCACTGGCTACCTATCACGGAATAGAGTTTAAACTGCTAACACTGACAAACAAAGCCATCTACAACCTGTCCCTTCCATACATCTCTGACCTGCCCACACGTAACCTATGACCTCTCAAGACCTCCTACTCCACTCTGTTCTTATAGCCTTGAAGTTGATATCATTTATTTAAGTAGGGAGTATATGGATTAGAGTATTCTTGCGTACATAGGTTGGGGTTAGGACTGTGAAAAGGGTTGGTCAGGCATTTCCACTTTATATGTTATTAACATTTTCCGTGAATGATCATATAAGTTTAATGTGATTTCCTTTATTGCTTTAACACACCAAAATGAGAAACTGCCTGCTAAATAAATACAGTAGTGATAATATAGTAAAGTGATAGTATTGGAGCGCTCATTGTAAACCACACCAGACAGAATGTGAATTATTTCATCTCATAAAGGAGAATATGTCTGTTTAATTAATTTTATTTAACATAGCCTATGTAAGTGCATATAAAATTACCAATAATATCATTGTAAGTGTAGGTAGAAGCAGCGGCGGGATGTCAGCATGCACACAGTTTACGGTAATCGCACACATTTCTATAACAGTATTGCACTGCTATTTTAGTAACGCCATCAAGCTCTTTCAATTTTAGTAATTACATGTAGAACGTTTTTAATCTCAATAAAGAATGTAAACCAAAGAAGCCTCTTAAAATCCGAAACTCAGTGATGTCAAAGAGAAGAAAAAGATAACAGCTAGATTAAGGTTCCCTTACAGATTGGAGCCATGAAACAACTTTAACTCAGCATGATTTCTCACAGTTGCCCGTTGGAATGATTTTGCTGAGACAGTGAGGAATATTCATTCAGCCCTGAGACAGAATGTCAGGAGAATCTGCAAATGCCACAAGAAAAGATGCTGCTTCATTTTTTTCCAGGCGCTGCTCTTTTTGACAGTAACATGCTTTCTGTTGTCCCATCTCCTCAACAGAACAAGGCATTTTCCCTAAACATCTCCATTATGAGTAACAATAAAAAGATAACAAGCTCAAATCTATATGACGTGAAAAGTAACATCTCAGTGTGGATAGTCTGTAACAAAAAATAACTAGAGAATACAGATTACATCAGTACTGCATAGTACAGTATCAGAGGTAACTTGAAGCTTCTGAATCCCAATGCAAAATTTGTAAAGGGTTCCTTACCAACCTTTTGCCATTTGGAATAGGGAGTGTGGCAGAGGGACCTTTAAAGCCCCCTTAGGGTCTAGGGCCCGATAGTGACCGCTACCGCTACAGCCTCTGTGGCTATGTCCCTGTACAGTATATAGGCTTGTCATGTATTAATCTGAGGATGGCTATAAAAAAAGATTACAAGTACCCCTTGTCTTGGCTAGACATGTTCAGCTACGTGTATCATGAGATGAGCAGTTGTGAATTACAACCTGTGAGCCTGTTTTGCTAACATGTTGAAAAACTGTATTGAATTGGTTTCATGAGTTATTGGCATCCTTAAAGGGGTTTTCTGGGCTAAATATACATAGGATAAGTAATCAATTGAGGATCGGCAGGAATCCATCACCCAGGTCCCTGGCTGATCAACAGTTTGAAGAGGTTGCAACACTTGGGTTCAGTACTTACCAAGCACAATGCCATACACTTTGCAGTCACTTTGCTTGGTATCAAAGCTCAGCTCTTTAATGGGAATGAGCTGCGATCAGGCCATATGACCAATGAAAGTGACTTCACATGGCCTGCATAGTGGAAGTGGTGCTCTGGGAGTGCTGCTGCTTCAAACAGCTGATCTGCAGGGATCTCAGATGTACGACCTCCACAGATCTTCAATTAAAGATAGGTCAGTTAAAAAGTCCCAGAAAACCCCTTTAACCAAATTAGAGCTAACTTAAAAGGGAGGCTGTCAGGTCCAAAATGCCTCCTAAACCAATAATTGTGTGATGTAGGGCCCTTTAATAGGAGCAGAAACATTTATGGCCACAAACCAATGAAGTACATTTATGGCCACAAACCAATGAAGCCATGAAGAGATGATCATTTTAAGAATATGCAGATCTCGTGCATCAGATATGTGGCCTAATTTCCTTCAGACTATTGCAAATGCTCCAGCTCTGGAATCGGTGCACAATGTTTCCCCTTTAACAGTGGTTGAAATTCCTAGCTTCTGCCTGCATCAGAGCTGTCTGTAGGTTAATCTGGTAAATTGTGTCCCATCCCCAGTGCACTTGCAGGATGATTTGCATATTCATAAAAAGATGATTATCATTGCTTCATCAGTTTGTGGTGCAAAGCCATGTTTCTGCTAGTATTACTAGCACTATTACTGATTTAGGAGGCATTTTGGACCAGGCAGACTTCCTTTAAGGGCGAGGACATCTGTATTTTGCAAATGTATGAAATATTTAAAGGGGTTGTTTTACAGAATATTTTGTAAAGAAATATTTTCAAATAGAAGTAAGCATGGAAGTCTGCTTATTGCCATGGGTCCAGATTCTCTTAATCATTGATCAACAGATATTACCATAGAAAACTATGTCTGGCTTTTCATTTCCCCTGCAGTGACCACAAAAAAGGAAATATGGCATTGCATGCTGACCATGTAAATAACTGGCTTCCAGGGTGAGAATTGTTCTAATTGAACATAGTTTACCACTAGAGATGAGCGAATCGAAGCTGATGAAGTGGAATTCGATCTGAATTTCAGGAAATATTCGATTCACATTGAATCCGGATTTCCTCATGCTTCGTGGTAACGAATCGCATTTTTTCATAAAATGGCTGCTGCACATTAGGACATGGGGCAAGGAACTCTGGGAACTCGGGATCACCCACAATGCCATGCGTGCAGCCAATCAGCAGCACTTTGATGTCACAGCCCTTTAACCCCCTTCGCAACCGCCAATGGCATCGGGAGTGGGTCTTAGCTGTAACTGACAGCTAACACCCTGCTCCATTACCCCCAGTTGGAGCACATGACCGTGGCATCCAAAGGGTTCCGCCATGCTACATGTCCCCCGGTGTAATCGGGGGGGGGGGTGCCGATATGCATCTTCTGCAGCCCGGGGTTTGGCCAGCGAACTCGGGCTGCTAGCAGCCCCCAGTACCTGGTTGATCTTGCCCAGAAGTGAGGAAGTCAACCTATGCATTTGCATAGGCTGACTTCCTCTATAGACTGCAATACACGTGTATTGCAGTCTATAGTGCTGAACCAGCGATTCTACACCACTATACAGGCTTCTCTGCAGCCAAGAAATAGCTGCCTTTTTAATGCGATTCGCCGCGAATTAATTCAGATCGAATCGTATCGGAAAATTCGGCGAAGCTGCCGAATCTAATTTTTTAAAAATTCGCTCATCTCTATTTACCACAATCTGTGACGGGGTTCAGCATGCACCATTGACTTCTGTTGGAAGTGCCAAAACAGGTAAGTAAGTTTTTTCTATGCTAGGGATTGTTACTTCCTAACAGCTGGAAAGGTGAAGGGTGCTGAACCCTGATGTATGACATACATACAAGTGCATTGACAGGCATTGTCCTGAGATACAGTAACACACAGGGCTAGTGCCAGAACCTGGGAAAACCAGGCAAGTGCAATGCAAAGGTTTAAAGCTGCAGGAAACCTGCAGTAATTACCGTAAATGCCCCAAAATTCATATTTCATAATTGTAAATGCAAAAACATTAAAGTATGACTTTTATTGAGACCTATAAACATCTGTTAATTCGGTGCAATGCTTTGAAAACATCTTCCATATTCTAGCATTTCACATCCAGATTTACCAGTTTTATAAACTTGATGTTTTCCAAAATAATAAAATGTGCCTCAGGCTAAGGCCAAATGCTGCAGAAACTCACTACACAAAAATACAGTGAATAGGCAATACAAAACTATTCCTCTAGATGCATTTTTCATTCCATTTTGCCACTTTCCACTTTAGAAGATTAGCTGAGTTTTTATTGCATTTTCTGCTGTACTTTTGTCATCACTCCAAATTAGTCTATGGGAAAAATGTAATTGTAGCATTTTTGCAGCTAAAATTAACATTTTGCGTTTTTTTTGTTTTGTTTTTTTAAATGCACACCATTGCATTTTATGCAGCATTTTTTTGGCAATGTGTGGATGAGATTAAATAAAATCTCATCCACTTTGCCAACGCTTTTATAAAATGCTTCATTTCCACAACATGTTTGCCTAAGGATAAGGCCCCCACATAACGGGCCGCAGTGAAAAAGTGCTGCGGGAAAAACCGTGGCCGAAATGCATCTGTAAATGGAAATCTCTGTAGACTTTCTGCTTCAATTATACTTATAGGGAAACCATTGGCATTTCCATAGGTATAATTGACATACTGCAATTTCCAAACCTGCGACTGTTATGGAAATTGCAGCATTTCCCCTGCGCGCATTTTACTACAATGTGTGGATGAGATTCGCCCCGGGGTAAAGAAGCTACCTGGTGCAAAAAATGGTAACTCTGTCGAACAGTGAAACCCCACCTCTCCCGCCTACACCACACCCACTTTCTCAAAAGAATTGGTGGGAGTGATGGAAAAAAAAAAAAGTAAAAAGTCACAATTTTTGGCAAAAATATGGCCAGGTGCTAAAACTGCAACTTTTATCATAAACTCTACACCAGAAACTGGCATATAATGTATGATAAATCTCCTCCATTAGATTAGACAGTTTTTACATGCACCATATTTACTACAGTACAGTGGCTGTTGCTAGATGCTACAGAATTAGATTGTCCATTCATAGTTTATACCTTTTTGTTGGATTATTTTGCAACACAAATTTACTCATGAATTTTGGTGCACATCTTAAGCCCCACCCATTTTCCACTAAGCTCTGTCCATTGTCTAACATAGTGGTTAGAACTCTGGTACATTTAGCTTAGTAAAAGTCAAAGTTCTAGAAAAAATATATTTGAATTGTTTGTAAGCGCATTACTACATGTGGAGAGTACCGATAAATTACTATACCTACAAGCATATTTTACATGAAAAGCATGCTATGATTTCATTAATGCAAGAAATGTCTTTAAAAACAACTATTGCCCACTTATTCAGGTAAGATCTACATGTAGAACGTGTATATATTGTCAAATGAATATATCTTAACATAAAACATATGTAATGCACATTATATAAATTATTGAATTATGCCTTATACTGCACTACTGTATTTATATTATTGGAAGAAATACATTACATACCTTATGAAGTTATATTATACATTTGTACCATGAGCCTTGTTGATACCACTCTGTGACAAAACTAAGTCAAAGAGTACAAGAAGCAGAGCTCTACAACAATAAGAAAAAAAGTAACAAATTGCTTTGAAAGGAAACATAATTTTAAATATGCAATTTTTCTGAATATATCAGTTACCAGTTGTACTTCTGGAGATGTTATCCATCTTGCTAACTTAATGATGACATTTGGGAATAATTCCTACATCAGTCGAAGTAAGTAGACCGCTGTGCATATCTGAGTCAACACTTAAAATTATTATATAATTTGAATATTATATTCAAATAGGAAATACCAAACATATGAAAATTTGCAGTTATTCTACATTTTCACTTGCATTTGTAGACTGGTTACAAACACATTTGGTAATGCCCTCAAACAAATTGCTAGCATGGAAATCTGCGAGTCTCCTCATATGGTGAATTAAGTTATTCTATATTAAATCTATATCCATCAAGTGTGCTCTATCTTTTAGCAGTATGTCCTGTGTTCCACACATTGAGTATGGGCAGTGAGATGGCCAGTCAGTGGAGTTGACATTACACAGTACTCAGATCACTGTGTAAATGGGGTTGTCATGGTGTATGGAGACATAAGCAGACCTCCACAATCTCACATTAATGACTCCTCCTAAGAATGGGTCATTAATTGTTAGTATTAGACAGCAACTTTAAAGAGGGCCTTTCCCCACCTCTACCAACTATTTATTTGCGTCCTTCAATAGGTGCTGCTTTACTGATTATGATGCAATTGCAATTTTTTTCTCTAGCCACCGTTCCCAAACAATCATTTATTTATATATAAATTTTTACTGTCTGGTGGGCCATCCCTGTCTATTTGCTCTAACTAGGACCACCTGACAGTAGAGAGCCCAATTTACATATTGGGTGGTAAAACTAACAAAAATGATTGGTCAGGAATGGTGAGGACTAGAGGAAAAATTTCAATTAAACCAGAATCAGTGGAGAAGCACTTTCTGAAAGATACAAAGAGTTGGAGTTGGTGGAGGAACTGAAAGGTCTTCTTTGAGTAGGGCTTGTTGGTGGGATCAGCTATCTTTATGGGATGCAAAAAAGGTCCTTGTGATAAACTTTAGCTCCTTTTTGTCTCAAATTAGGCTAAATTTACAACATGTTTATATGGCATATACTGTATACCAGGTAATTGTCCAAAAATTATAAGTCTAATATAGCTATAGGCTAAAATTAGAAAGATGTTCAGTCATGAGAAAAACAATGAACACCCTCTTTGAATTCTATGGCGTTACATATCAGGATACAATAGAAAAAATCTGGTACATGGAAGGTCTAAAAAAATAGGTAAATACAATCTCAGATAGACATCATATAAAAATTATGAAGTACTAAATATACACTTAGAATAAATTGCATTATTAATCCACAGTGCAAAACTAAGATCAGTAAACTGCCAAAGTCAGTACCGAGAATATCATTATGTTATCCACATTACAGACATTTATGGCAAGTCCAACTATTTCAAGGGTGGTGTACCCTGTCCTGCCCAATAAAGGCTGCCAGTGGCTACAACCAGGCACAGAATGAACAGAGAAGGAGCCATGTATTTGGCCCTCTGCATTCTGTTCAAAGGAATATATGGAAGAAGCCAAGCAAGAATCTGAAGTAGTTTCGTTAACACCCATAGAAGTGAATGAACATATGCCATCAATTTTTGATACTGGAATACTCTGTTAACTCTTTTGCAACAAACAACCACAACCAGTAAGTGTGTTGATAGCCAGTCCTAACAAACTGTAAAGCATGCATTACTGTAAGATATACAGTAAGGAGACACTCAATCCATCACACTCAGTAAAAACAGGCATTAGGAGGCATGATGGCATGTAACTGGAAGAAAATTTAGCAATACTGGTTGATAAGATGAGGTGCTGAATTAAATATTTATACCAAAGGTAAATATTACCTATTCTACATAACCTGCTCTTCAAGAAAATATTGATTACATTATCCGATTTATGTCTGATACAGTACAGACCAAAAGTTTGGACACACCTTCTCATTCCAAGAGTTTTCTGTATTTTCATGACTATAAAAATTGTAGATTCACACTGAAGGCATCAAAACTATGAATTAACACATGTGGAATTATATACTTAACAAAAAAGTGTGAAACAACTGAAAATATGTCTTATATTCTAGGTTCTTCAAAGTAGCTACCTTTTGCTTTGATTACTGCTTTGCACACTCTTGGCATTCTCTTGATGAGCTTCAAGAGGTAGTCACCTGAAATGGTCTTCCAACAGTCTTGAAGGAGTTCCCAGAGATGCTTAGCACTTGTTGGCCCTTTTGCCTTCACTCTGCGGTCCAGCTCACCCCAAACCATCTCGATTGGGTTCAGGTCTGGTGACTGTGGAGGCCAGGTCATCTGGCGCAGCACCCCATCACTCTCCTTCTTGGTCAAATAGCCCTTACACAGTCTGGAGGTGTGTTTGGGGTCATTGTCCTGTTGAAAAATAAATGATGGTCCAACTAAACGCAAACCGGATGGAATAGCATGCTGCTGCAAGATGCTGTGGTAACCATGCTGGTTCAGTATTCCTTCAATTTTGAATAAATCCCCAACAGTGTCACCAGCAAAGCACCCCCACACCATCACACCTCCTCCTCCATGCTTCACGGTGGAAACCAGGCATGTAGAGTCCATTCGTTCACCTTTTCTGCGTTGCACAAAGACACGGTGGTTGGAACCAAAGATCTCAAATTTGGACTCATCAGAACAAAGCACAGATTTCCACAGGTCTAATGTCCATTCCTTGTGTTCTTTAGCCCAAACAAGTCTCTTCTGCTTGTTGCCTGTCCTTAGCAGTGGTTTCCTAGCAGCTATTTTACCATGAAGGCCTGCTGCACACAGTCTCCTCTTAACAGTTGTTGTAGAGATGTGTCTGCTGCTAGAACTCTGTGTGGCATTGACCTGGTCTCTAATCTGAGCTGCTGTTAACCTGCGATTTCTGAGGCTGAGACTCGGATGAACTTATCCTCCACAGCAGAGGTGACTCTTGGTCTTCCTTTCCTGGGGAGGTCCTCATGTGAGCCAGTTTCTTTGTAGCGTTTGATGGTTTTGGCCACTGCACTTGGGGACACTTTCAAAGTTTTCCCAATTTTTCAGACTAACTGACCTTCATTTCTTAAAGTAATGATGGTCACTCGTTTTTCTTTACTTAGCTGCTTTTTTCTTGCCATAATACAAATTCTAACACTCCATTCAGTAGGACTATCAGCTGTGTATCCACCTGACTTCTGAACAACACAACTGATGGTCCCAACCCCAGAATATAAGACATATTTTCAGTTGTTTCACACTTTTTTGTTAAGTATATAATTCCACGTGTTAATTCATAGTTTTGATGCCTTCAGTGTGAATCTACAATTTTTATAGTCATGAAAATACAGAAAACTCTTGGAATGAGAAGGTGTGTCCAAACTTTTGGTCTGTACTGTATATGTCTTCTTCTATAAAACATTTGACTGTATCATTACTATTAAATGACAATTACAATGAGTGCAAAACTTTTTCACAGCATGGCATTAAAGATGATCTATATTAAATGGTCTGAATGCCTTCCTTGTGCTGCCTTCCATGTCATTAGGCACAGTAGGTCCATGCCTATAGGCAGCAGAGGTTAAGAGGCAGTCTGTGTCTGAACAGCATTTACTATATGTAGGCAGAGGGAAGCATAAAAATCAGCTGAAGTGTAACTGGGATCACATAAGAAGAAAAGTGTACACATAGAAGATACTATATTTTAATTTCAAGTTGGAAAAGTCATATACTATGTGTTATTGAGGGACAAGCTGGGCCTTGCTGGAGTGGACCACCACCTCTCCAACTGGATCCTAGACTACCTCACAAATCGACCTCAATACGTGAGAGCCCAAGACTGTGTGTCAGGTACCGTGATCTGTAATTACGGGGGCACCTCAGGGTACGGTTCTCGCCCCTTTCCTCTTCACACTGTACACTGCAGATTTTAGGTGCAACTCATCCAGCTGCTACCTACAGAAGTATTCTGACGACTCTGCAATAGTGAGTCTCATCACAGATGATGATGACAGGGAGTACAGAGAACTGAACCAGGATTTTGTGGACTGGTGCCACCGGAACCACCTGAAGATTAACGCGGGGAAGACCAAGGAGATGGTGGTGGACTTCCGCAAAGGCAGAAGCCCTCCTAAACCAGTGGACATCCTGGGGACGGGCATCGAGATTGTGAACACCTATAAGTACTAGGGTTTGCTCCTTAATAATAAGCTGGACTGGGCAGATCATATGGAGGCCCTGTACAGGAAGGGCCACAGCAGGCTCTACCTGCTTAGGAAACTGAGAGCCTTTGGAATCCGGGGGGCACTTCTTAGAACTTTCTTCAACTCGGTAGTGGCATCAGCCATCTTCTTTGGAGTGGCCTGCTGGGGGAGCAGTATATCAACCAGGGA
Organism: Leptodactylus fallax; assembly: GCA_947044405.1. NCBI lineage: Eukaryota > Metazoa > Chordata > Amphibia > Anura > Leptodactylidae > Leptodactylus > Leptodactylus fallax. The sequence continues at coordinate 3,265,610 of CAMRHE010000211.1, read as the reverse complement.
CAGAAATAAACTTGACAAGCTGATTAGAAGAGCCAGCTCTGTCCTGGGGAGCCCACTGGACCCAGTGCAGGTGGTGGGTGACAGAAGGATACTGTCCGTGGTGAGCTCCATGCAGAAGAAGAAGTCCCATCCCATGCATGAGACTGTGATCGCGCTGAGCAGTACTGTCAGTGACCGACTGCTCCACCCTAGGTGTGAGAAGGAGCGCTATCGGAAGTCTTTCCTCCCCACCGCGGTTAGGCTGTACAACCAACACCGACCTAAGCGGAGATCATTGCACACAGAGAACTGAAATATCTCTCTGCCTGTTAAATCCCCCCCCCCTCCTCTGCTACGTCCTATCTGTCTGTCTGCTATTAATGTAATGCCTCTCACCTTGGATCATTCCTGTACATGTTGTATTTGTATTTGTATCTGCTTATCTTTGCTGCTGTAACACACTGAATTTCCCCATTGTGGGACTATTAAAGGACTATTATTTATTTTATTTATTTATTATTAAACATGCCTACTCGTAGGAGTGCCTGTCCATAGTTTCCATTCACTGTATGTAAGATAGAGGGGTTTGTATGGCTTAAACAATACTTTACGTTATAGTGGCGTATACAACATTTGTTTCAAAAGCTGGGCATGGTCATTACATTTCTTAGGACCATCTGCAAATGGTTTAATGTCCATGGAGACTACTTAACAAGTTCCCATCATCTCTCATTGGTGATAGCGAGTGGCACTAGAAGTGTCTGGCAGCTAGGGTAACCCTTTCTATACAAAAAAAAAAAAAAAAGAAAAACCAGGCAAGTTAATTGTGTCATGTCTTTACCTAGATATAAATTGTTTATGTACAGTGGGGAAAAAAAGTATTTAGTCAGCCACCTTAATTTGCAAATAAATTCTTAAAAAATCAAACAATGTCATTTTCTGGATTTGTTTTCTCATTTTGTCTCTTAGTTGAGGTCTACCTATGATGTCAATTACAGGCCTCTCTCATCTTTTTAAGTGGGAAAACTTGCACAATTGGTGGCTGACTAAATATTTTTTTCCCCACTGTATAGGAGGATCACTGGATGTACAGCCACTGGGTAAGGATAAAGGTTTTTTTATTTTAATGTAGGCATGAATGGCTTTACTACAGGGCTATGTGGGTGTTTTAGGGTCCCACCTCATCCTGACAGATTCCCTTTAAAGAGGGCTTGTATTCTTATTCTTGTTATTTGTATATTAATATTCCTAATAAAATACAAATTCTGGAGCATCCCTCTTTAGATCTATATTTTGTGATATTCTCCTGTTATTCCATGCAGAAATTTATGAACAAATTGACAACTGCATGCTACCAGTTAAGGATGTGTCCTCACAATGCTAACAGTGCAGGCATCTCCCAAACAGTAAACCTAGCTATCAATTTAATCATACATTTCTAGGAGGACTAACAGAGGACTAGCACAACACATAGGCATTGATATATTAAGACCAGCGCTAAGTGTTCCTATTTTGATACCTTTATGTACTGCTGTGAGATGCATCAGAATTATTAAGATGCTCCAGCTTCTTCTAGAGAGGTCCTGTGTGCTGTGCCAAAATTGAATTCAATGCCATACAGAAGCTGTCCTACATTTCACCTATAATTTACACCAAATTAAATTAAGTAGTAAATCTGTCTGACCAAGGCATCCTCAACCTGGCCTGCCATGGTTCCTTCCCCTGCAACCTTTTACAAAAGTCCCAGCATAGCAGAAAATTGACAAAAGTCACAATGTTTTCTACAACAGTGGCATGCACCAAAACTGTGCACTGTGCCAGAAAACTGGGGTAAAAGGCATGGAAATATAAGCCCCATAGTTCTACAAAAACATACTTAATTGTTTGAAATGAGGAATACAAATATTTACTATAATACAGGTACAGCTCAATAAATCAGAATATCTTTGAAACATTCATTCATTTCAGTAATTCAGTAATACAATTCATAATCAGCGTCTTCCATGATTGTGTGTCCTACTGAACCAGACTGAGGGACCATTTAAAGGCTTAGGAAACCTTGGCAGGTGACACACTGAATTTACAATACTGAACTTTTTTTACAATATTCTAATTTTCTTAGATTTTGGTTTTCATTACCTGTAATCCATAATCAACATTTACAGAAATAAAACACTTGAAATAGAACACTCTGTGTGTAAAGAATCTAGAAAATATAGGAGGTCACTTTTTTAATTGCATTTCTGAAAGAAATAAACGTTTCAAAGGTATTCTAATTTATTGAGATGCTCCTGTAGGTACGTTAGGAGAGGTAACAAGTCCTCTTTAAGACAAATCCAAGCTTGTCTTGCTCCATAATGAATGATGGAATGTATTTTCTTCATGATGTGATAAACCAAACCATTTATTATTGTAAATTAGCTCCTTCAGACAGAACCCATTAAAAGGGGTTATCCACCCTTTTAAAAACGATGATCTATCCCTAATATAGTTTTAAAGGGTCAGACAGTCAGGAGCCCCACAGATCAGCTGCTTCCCAGAGTAGGCAGCTCTTGGCATTGTTTACATTGAAGTCTATGGGACACCCCTGCCACTGAATGAACAGTGAAGAAGCAATGCTGGGAGCTGCGCGCTCTGAGAAACAGTTCATCCTGACAATTGGACCCCTGCTGATCTAAAATTGATGGCCTATCTTATGATAATATTACTAATATTAGTTTTATATACAGTACATTATACAGTATATACACACGTGGACAAAAACGTTGGTACTCCTCGTTTAATGAAAGAAAAACCCACAATGGTCACAGAAATAACTTTAATCTGACAAAAGTAATTTGCCAAACTACATGTTGACAAGCCACAAAGCTTCTGGGAGAATGTCCTATGGCCAGATGAGACAAAATTCGAAATTTTTGGCAAGGCACATCAGCTCTATGGTCACAGACGGAAAAATGAAGCATATCTTGAAAAGAACACTGTCCCTACTGTGAAACATGGAGGAAGCTCTGTTATGTTCTAGGGCTGCTTTGCTGCATCTGGCACAGGTTGTCTTGAATCTGTGCAGGGTACAATGAAATCTCAAGACTATCAAGGGATTCTAGAGAGAAATGTGCTGCCCAGTGTCAGAAAGCTTGGTCTCAGTCGCAGGTCATGGGTCTTGCAACAGGATAATGATCCAAAACACACAGCTAAAAACACACAAGAATGGCTAAGAGGAAAACAATGGACTATTCTGAAGTGGCCTTCTATGAGCCCTGACCTAAATCCTATTGAGCATCTTTGGAAGGAGCTGAAACATGCCGTCTAGAAAAGGCACCCTTCAAACCCGAGACAACTGGAGCAGTTTGCTCATGAGGAGTGGGCCAAAATACCTGTTGAGAGGTGCAGAAGTCTCATTGACAGTTACAGGAATCGTTTGATTGCAGTGATTGCCTCAAAAGGTTGTGCAAGAAAATATTAAGTTAAGGGTACCGTCATTCCTGTCCAGGCCTGTTTCATGAGTTTTCTTTTTTATAAAATTCTGTTGAAGCATGGTTGAAAAGCAATGTCTGACTTTCATTTGTTCATTTTCATAGAATTTTTATATATTATTACTTTTGTCAGATTCAAGTTATTTCTGTGACCATTGTGGGTTTTCTTTCATTAAACAAGGGGTACCAACAATTTTGTCCACGTGTGTATTTGTCCTAATCATATAAACAATCGTGTTCTTTAGCAGCACTTTCCTATAACATTATTTATCATTTTATTTTATGCATCATCCATCTTAAATTCTCTAAGTTTCTTCACCTGTTCCTCATGATTTTATTGCAATCTCTACCTAAAGGCCGAATTCACATTAGCAATTATCTTTACATTGTTTTGACATGTAGTTTGTAAAAAAATGTAAAGAAACAGATCTTTCCAACGATCCCATCTGCGAGATGGAGAGTGGTGCCAGAATGCATCAGTTTACATCCATTCAGTCAGGATCAAAAGCATGCTATGCCGTTGTGTATTACTTCAATCAGTTTGGATCAGTTGCAAAAAAAAAGCCAACAATGAATGATAAACACACTTGATGATCTCTAACTATACGAATATAAGGATGGTATTACATATCTGTGTTTTTACTTGTATTAATGTCTGCATTTTTAGTTAGCATGTGTTAGTTATTTTCAGTTGAAAAGAAAAACAGCATATGTGTTAACATGAGTAAAATGCTGCTGTATAATAGCACCCTAAGGCCACCAAAGTCCCAGCTCCCAGTTGCACCTCATTGATTTAGTGATATATTTTTTATTTTCCTTATTTTGATCAGTCAAGGCAACCATTACCCAAAAACTGTTCCACAGCATCCAAATGATCCCTGCAGGATTGACTGCCGGCCGGTAGAAATGTATCATATGGTGCCCATTTGCTTAAGGTAATAATAAAAATAGTAAACGTAAGAAACTTTTTAACATCCTATAAGAAAGAAATGGATCTTTCTCCTCTTTTAATCAGGCTTTTTTCAGCCCCCTCTATTCCCTGCTAAAGTGATTTTCTCTGTAAATATCCTTACTATATTAGCCTTGAGATGGATTGCAGGGAACATGTATCAAATCACACAAGTCTTTAGAAGTCCATGGGAGATGGAAAAGTGATTAAGATCTGAAGGAGCCAAAAATGAGATTTAGGCTAAAGCCCCATGTTGCGTAAACACAGCTTTTTGTGTTGCAGAATTTGTTGAGGTTTTTTGAGCCAAAGTCAGGAGTGGTTAGAGCAAAAGGTAGAAGTATAAGTACATAACATATATTTCACATTCCTTTTGCAGCCATTCTTTGCTTTAGCTCAAAAAAACTCAGCAAAATCTGCAACAAAAAAAAGCTGCATTTCCGCAACATGGGGCCTTAGTCTTAATGTAATACTGTAGCTATGACAGTTCTTTATTTACATAAAAACAGGTTAGTACTTTTCTGTCCTATATGATCCTGGGGCAGTGAGTGAGAAAACATTAGGGTACAAATTTTCCTCTACTTACTGTATGCAGGGTATAGCAGCTAATCTCCACCCATCAGCTCAGAGAGAACTGCAAACTACAGGCAATGCCTGCAGAGGTAAAAACTGCTAAAAATGCAGGATACAAGTCATATAATATCCAGAAATAGTCTTGCTTTTCATGTACACACATAGCAGCTTATTCAGAAAAGTCAGCTGAAACAGAATGCACACTTTATGTACTGGATATCCTCATGGATCAACCACTTTAAAGAGGACCTGTCACGTCTCCTTACATGTTTGTTTCTAGTACATCACTCTACTCCCCATGAAATCAACATTTTGGAGTATCTTTTCTCATAATTCTGTGTTGTGTCAGTACTCTGTTATTCCGTTTGGAAATTTATGGGTGTTACTAGTTGGGGTGTTCTTTCACACTCATTCACTGTCCAATCAATGTCAGATTGTGTAAGGGCACACCCCTTTAACAAGAGGTATGGTAATATCTACCTATCCATTTATTCTTAACTTTCCATATGGAATAACAGAGGAACAACACAACACAGAGTATTGAAAAAAGATGTTCCAGAATTATTTCATGGGAACACAAGTATCTACTAAGACGGATATGTCAGAATTGGTGAAAGGCTTTAATGTAAGGCTCTTCATATGTCTTCACTTGCTGAGTTTGCAGTCATTAATTTTGCCATTCAGTTTATGACGTCAACAATTCTACAGATTAAATTTGAAAAAAACATTTATCCCTTTATTGAGTCTTCAACTACTCTTCAGCGTACAGAACGATTCAGTACACTGTTTCTCTGATATTTTTAGCTTTGAGTACCAGGCTGAAGATAATCCCAATATAGCAATCCACAGCAGAATTATCACATGTATTGCTTTAGGTTCTAAGAGCTTCCTAATCTTAATTAAGCTCTCAAGTCAATTTAGGAGTTTCCTTTAACACTTGATCTTAGTGTGTTCAAGTTTTACTTAATTGTCAAATTATTCTCCTTGTTAATTATAACAAGTGAATCATTTAGCATCATACAATATTATTGTGAGGATGCTATTTGTTTGATCTTTAACCAAAATTATATTAAAATAGAATCAGCATTGTAATAGAAACACTATTAAAACACAACTAGTTTACATATAACACAATAGAGATTCATACAGTACTTTGATCTTGGCCTGGTGAAAGTCATGTCCACTGATCAGAAGCTATTTTGTGTAAAATAATATGGCCCAGGTTTACTATTGTGGTTTTGTCTAGACACTGGGGTAAATGTGACGCATCTCTGTCTCATCTCAAGACATTTGAGTGCAACTTGGTGCATCTAGTTCAAGCTATCTTTTTCTGAATTGCTAGACATGTGGGTGTGGCTTTTCAGAAAAGGGTATGTGACTTGTATGCAACAAAATGTACCAAAATTGTGTTGTCAGATTCGGGCTCCAAGTAAATCAAATAAAAAGGTAATATGAACTTAGAATAGAAAGTCTGAAGATATGTCAGATTTATCAAGCATCAGCCTTTGTGATAAATCTGCCACGTTTTCATTTTAAGTATATACTGTATAACTATTTTTAGATTTGGGCCTATGTCTTCTTGCATTTTAAAATGCACACCATGGAAATGCAGATTTTTATTAAAGGTTGAAGTCCAAAAATCAATATAAAGTGGCACGTAAAATGTCATCCCTAGTAACACGTCTATTTGTGGGTTTTGGGGATAAGGGCCATTTCATATGATGCTGTGAGTACTGGACAGAAGACCTGTAGCCATTCTGAAAGTCAAAGCATCATAAATCAATTCAGACATCAAGAAATGCAGCCATGACATGGACTGTGATTATCAGACCAGACACATGAACAGTTCGGTTTACTGTCAACATGGTGGAAGACCATTCCTGACATTACTATTGGGTCCTAATAAGGATTATTTACTATGTCCCCGTTTTGGTTCACTGATTTTAACATCAACATGTGACAATCCAACTAATGGACTGGCAGAGGACTATAAAAGTCAACAATGAAGAATTGTCTTGTACATTAAATATTGTTTATTTACTGTGTCTGGGGAACTTCATAGGAACCTCTATAAGTCTGACCATTTCAATAGTTGTTTGGTCAGTGACATGAAGACTATGTAGGTCAATGCTGAAGGATCACAGAGTACTGTAGGTAATACCATATTATTTCTTGGACAGAACCAGGTAATTTAACCCTGATGACTGCATCTTGGTACTTACTTTCAAGAGCAACTTACTGATCAAATAGCAGGCACCCCCGGAAATTGTTGGAACAGTTGGGTAAATAAAATACAGAGTGCAGCATCAGAAAAACATAAAATGTAAATAAAATGTAAATTATATCATATAGAGCTGAATAAAATATAAGTAAACCTAAGTTCTGCATCCAATAAAATTGCAGCTTGCTAGCCTGTAATGTCTGTTTGAATACAGTACATCAATGGAATACTGTCAGCTATACAGCAAAGTGACGTAATGCATCAGCCCTGAAATTAGATGGAGTCACTGCCAGTAAGAACTTGTTTATCCTCTGACTTTAAACCATAAAACATAAGGATACAGCTGCAAAAACCTTATCGGAGACTCAAAACAAGAGAACACTGGGGCTTTACAGAATACTAAGGATACTTTCTTTAACTTACCCGGTTACATTGATACTGCTGAGACATGTAGACAAGCTGTTGGTTTTGGGGATAATAAGAGTGGCTAACTGTGTTAATCCCAAAGCCAAATGAAAGCTTGCTCACTTACAATGACTTTTGGAAGATATGTTAAATCTCCAATAAGGATGCTTACCCTTTTCCCAAAATGGATGCTTACCCTATTCTCAAAATGATTTCTTGAGGTTCATATCTCAAGAAATCATTTTATGGCTAAAGCTAGGTTCATACCTGCGCTGGTCCCCCCGAATGGAAACCCGAACGCAGTTGTGCACACAGCATAAATCTTTAAAAAAATAAAAATAAAAAATCTGCACAAGAAACTTGATCAATGCCCCCTACCACTCAGTCAGAGAGTTGTCTTACTGGTGGCTGTATTTACAAGTTATCCACTCCCTTCTGGTCCTCAGCTATGTCATGTGACCACTAATAAGATTACCTTCACTACAGTTTACATCATGAACCTTTCTAACAGGAGAGAATAAACAGTTTTGTGGGAGTGTTTTTTAGCCTCCACTAAGATAGCACTAATTCTATATATAAAGTAGCTTAATTCCCTGATTAGAATTGTATTAATAAGGATTATGGCTGTACCTATTAATATGATGCCATCTGTTGTGTGTATGTATGTAGCTTGAACCAGTAGTGGACTGAATATGAAAAGTAAATTATATTCCTCTACATGAATATAAATAATTGACTGCTGAGAATATTGTCACTGTGTTATTTCGCACAACATACAAATTGTCACCCACAGGGGTTCATTTTATTAAGAGTTATAAATAATAGGTTGTAGATCAGTGGTGTCTCAGCTTTGTCAAAGTGCCATATAGAAATGGATAAAGAAAGCAAAGTCACAACAACATAAGACCAGAACAAAGCAATGTAAAGAAGTAGCAACCAAAACACAAATGAAACCTGAATCTTAACAGGTACTATAACATTTGCAGGGATTTGACAGTACATTTTTCAGATTACATGTTTTGTGTATTATCCCGGCATAGCCTGAGAAATAGACTATAGAAACCTCTTTCTTCAGAACAATCGTAAACCAAAACTGTATGTATCAGTAAAGAAAGCCAGGAATGGCATTATTGTTGTATCTTTTACATACTAATATTAAAAGTCAGCTAGCTGCAATGCAATGTAAAGCAGTCAATTACCCATTTCATGAAGCTCATTTAAATGATGTTAATGCATAAATGGTTATCTCTTTCAATATATTTCCTTTATCCACAGACATCACAAACACTTATTTAACAGCCGGTAGTATATAATTAACTGTGGGAGTGAATTCCGATCCCAAAGCATCTGCACATTTTTCAATTAGTGTTGCTGTTGAAAATACATAGGTGTAATTTGTATCATGAAGACAATCGGAACTTTCAATTAAACTATTTAAGATGTTCTGCTCTAGAAAAACATCCTGTCTGCATAGCCTGAGCTTCAATGGCCTTTTTTTCCAGCATGGTTAGCTTTAGAACATTTTGATTTAGGAATAACCCCTTTCTATTCCATTTCCCGTTGCCATCTGTACGCACTATATATTGCGTTATGTCAATTTTTATTGCCCAGATTGGATTACTTCAGCGTTAGTACTGTACTGTTCCTTTCCTCTGTCCTTGGGAGAGCTGCAATTGCTATTAATCATATTTCTTTCAATGTGCACACCAGACTAGTGTAAATGAATACCTGATCCCTGAAAATATATTGTTTTGTGACAAATTATTGATTCCTTCAGTTGTTTCTTAGGATTATATTCTAGATGTTGTGATGGGTCTCAAAACCAGTGTTTTTATCACATTGCATTGACAGCATTTTTGGCACTAAAACATATTCAGACAAAGTAACTTAGTATATTTGAAAGGGCATTTCCATCTCAGCTCAAAGTCCTAGCCACTAGGCCAAGAGTTACTGAAAAAGAGAAGTGGTTGTGCTACACTATTTCCTTAATTCCAATAGTAAATGTGAACTACTGAAACGGTGTAGCACAGTGAACTACAGAAACTTTGGATGGTATAGGATACAGTAAGTGTATCCTATGAAAGCCAAAGCCTATATAGGTATAGGAAGTGTATCCTTTGAAAGCCAAATACAGCACACACAAACAGGTAATTTAAAAGGGATTGTCCATTTATGTACACTTATCAACTATCCACAGGACAGGGGATAAGTGTCTGATCACTGGGGGCCCAATCGCTGGGTCCCCAGTGATCAGAAGGACGGGGGACTGAAAGTCCCTCTAGGGCCTCCTTGTGAATGGAGCACCAGTGCACTTGCATGACAGTGTGCCTTTCACTTCTATGAGGCTGCGGGCGCATTACAGTCCCAAGCATTACAGTAGGTACAAAACTAAATATTTAGCCTTCCCTAGAACATGCTGTATTACAAGGGCAGTATTCCCTAAAATCATTACTCTAGAGCAAAATTCAGTACTTCATGGAAGCACTACACAGCTGGACATTATGACACACATTTACTATTGTGGGTAAACCAGTAAGTTCCTTATTTTTGCTATAAACTTGGCAAATCATAAAAAAATGGTCCACCTGTAAAAACCTTTTACAGCCCAACTTAGGCCCGGTTCACATCTGCGTTTGGGTTTCCGTTTGGGGAGTCTGCTTGGGGACCCCTGAACGGAAACCTATATGCATAAAAAGCGGTTTACCTGGGAAACCACACGGACCCCATAGACCATAATGGGGTCCATGTGGTTTCCGCTCGGTTTCCACACAAAGCAAGAGGAGAGGAAAGTGCTGCAAGCAGAACTTTCCTCTCCACATATTTCCGCATGTTTCATGCGGAAACCACATGGACCCCATTATAGTCTAGGGGGTCCGTGTTGTTACCCAGGTAAACCTCTTTTTATGTGTGAACCGAGAGCAAGGCAGGTGGTTTGGACTCTGCAACCAGAAATGAACGCACACGCGGTAGTTCAAGAAAAGAATATATATTTACTATAAGTTAATAAAGGCTAGTTAAAGGTAAAATGACAGGGATAAAGACAAGCAAAATATACAATATAGCATGAACAATTTCAAGGCAAATTCTGCAATGGTTTCTACTTTTACTCTGTCCACTTCTGCAGTATGGACACTGAATGAACAATATACTCAAAACTATCCCTAACTGACCCTGACATCACATTTGGGTGTACCCCCTTTTCCCCAGTGGTCCAGGTGGACCGCTTACAGTCCGTAGAAGCGCGTGGTGGGGCCCAAAGTCGTTCCTTTCTTTTATAGTGAAGCATCCTCTCCTCACTGTTATCAGGATCTCGGGAGAAATGAAGTCCTCTTTAACAGGGAAACCCAATGAATGCTATGTAATCCAACAGCAGATTCCACTCAGCACACTGACAGTCCTGCAGAATCCATACACTGAGCTGGGATGTAAGCCGGGATTTAGCAGGTGCTGTCCAGTACATCAACAGCACTGCGAGTCTCTATCTGTGGTATCCATATACACAGTCACAATGTCAGTCTCACTGATCAGCCACTGAGCACAGTTCCTTTCACGTGGACTCACTAGTCCTGTCGTCTCTTTACACTCTGTTTGTCTCTGGACCAAGATACAGCTTAGCTGTACAGAAAAATATCCACACCAGTTCAACACAGCACAGACACCTGTCTTCTCTCTTGCCAAGATGGCTGCTGCTCTCTGTCTCGTCACTTCCTGCTTCTCTGCTCACACTTTGTCTGCAGAACAGGCAGGCTGACATAAAAGGTGGGGGTCTCACTCCAGCATCATGTCACAATTACAATGGCTGCTGTCTTAAAGGAACAGAATCACAGAAATACATCAACATTAACAGTTTATACAGACAAATGAAGCTTAGGACAATATTGGCTGTCTCTTACATATGTGTATAGGTTTCCCTTTGGGGGGGATCCCAAGCAGACTCCCCAGACAGAAACCTGAGCGCAGATGTGAACCAGCCCTTATTTACCATTACTTATGCCATAACTTACTTGGTGAATGTTTCAGTTTCTGGTGCACAGACATCTCATACATATGCAAAATTTACCAAGAGGGATGTGTTTCTTAATAAATGTGGCACGTGAAATGCAGATGCAGCGCTGGTTATGACTGCAGTAACTTCACATCACATTTAATATTTGCCCCAGTCTGCCTACAGTTCTGTACTGCAGAGTTATTGTGCAGTCGAAGCACAGCCATAAGGGTCCAGGCACACAGTATTTGCCATAGAGATGATCCTGTTGGTCCACTTTACACTTTGCAATTATGGAGATTTATTTTATTTATTTTGCAGCCAAAGCAAGGATGAAGTGTAAAGGGCACATGTATACTGCAATTGAAAGTATTAATACTTCATATTTTAAAAAGGTGCATTCCACGTTTTAAGGTAAGACTAAATGTATTTAAACTGTAACAAACTTTCAGACAACTATACAATATATACAATATATTTTATTAACAAATCTTGGCTCCTTTCTGTGAAATCCTGCATTTTTTTTTAACTCTTTCCCTTGCTTCTCTATTGAGAGCATTCCCTGCTTTTTATTCTGTACAGTGTATGGGCTGTGTCAAATTAAAAGAAAATGAGGGTGGGGATGGTCACTTCAAACAGCTATGTCTCAGGCATTATAAAACATAGAAACATGCATTTTTAATGCTCTTAGGAATATTGTTTGACTGTTTCAGTAAATCCCATAGAAATTAATCAAGAGTTCTATAGATTGGTTTCTCACCTCTCCAGGTTGAGGGAGCCCACCACCCATAGGTCTCACAGATAAGACATTTAGGCTAAGGCCCTATGTAGCGGGCTGAAGTGAAAAAGTGCTGCAGGAAAAACCACAACGGAAACGCATCACAATTTTTCCCGCATCGCTTTTCAAAGAAAGTCCACAGAGGTTTTCTCTGCGGACTTTTGCTTCCATTATACCTATAGGGAAACTAACAGTGTTTCCGTAGGTATAATTGACATGCTGCAATTTCCAAAACCGCAACTGTGTGTATTTTTCTGCAATGTGTGGATTGGATTAGCTAGAGACTGCAAAATGTTTACGCCACGTGGGTCCTGGCCTAAAAGGGTTTAAAGGCTGGGGAAGGTGAAACAGTGAAAAAAAAAACACAACATACCTGCCCCCGGCATTCCGATGTCCTTTGCCTGAGTCCAGTTCAGGGTGCCTGGGGGCTTGTTTCGGTAGAAGTCCTCACTGCAAATGATTGAAGCGCCGGGGACAGGTAAGTCTGTTTTTTTTTTCTAATGTTTCACCTTCCCAGCCTCTTACCCCATTTCTGTATTTCGCAGACAACCCCTTTAACATCTGATCTAGGAGTCCTGTGGGTGGTGAGCTCCCTCAACCTTAAGAGGTGAGGAACAATTCCATGGAGCTCTTTATTAATTTCTATGGGATTTACTGAAACAGTGAAGCAATATTCCTAAAAACATGCATAACAAATGCACCAAAACTGCACATTGTGAACAAAGTTTAAACATCAAGTTATCAAACATATTGCATGAGACATCAAAGCTCTTGATGGGTTTCCCTCAGAGCACAACAAATCCTGCAGTTTAATATACTTAGAAATTATATGATATATTTTCTTATCAAAATGATATTTACTGTCAGATAAGTCAAAAAAATTATAATTTTTATTTTCTGTCAATATTCGTGTCATTAAATTGGCACACAGGTACATCAGGTGTCCGGGAAGATTTTAGACCAGGTCTCAGCTCTCTTGTACGTACAGTGCTGGCCAAAAGTATTGGCACCCCTGCAATTCTGTCAGATAATACTCAATTTCTTCCAGAAAATGATTGCAATCACAAATGCTTTGGTAATAATATCTTCATTTAATTTGTCTTCAATGGAAAACCACAAAAAGAATTGTCAAAAAGCCAAATTGGATATAATTCCACACCAAACATAAAAAAGGGGGTGGACAAAAGTATTGGCACCCTTTGAAAAATCATGTGATGCTTCTCTAATTTGTGTAATTAACAGCACCTGTTACTTACCTGTGGCACATAACAGGTGGTGGCAATAACTAAATCACACTTGCAGCCAGTTGAAATGGATTAAAGTTGACTCAACCTCTGTCCTGTGTCCTTGTGTGTACCACATTGAGCATGGAGAAAAGAAAGAAGACCAAAGAACTGTCTGAGGACTTGAGAAGCAAAATTGTGAGGAAGCATGAGCAATCTCAAGGCTACAAGTCCATCTCCAAAGACCTGAATGTTCCTGGGTCTACCGTGCGCAGTGTCATCAAGAAGTTTAAAGCCCATGGCACTGTGGCTAACCTCCCTAGATGTGGACGGAAAAGAAAAATTGACAAGAGATTTCAACGAAAGATTGTGCGGATGGTGGCTAAAGAACCTCGACTAACATCCAAACAAGTTCTAGCTGCCCTGCAGTCCGAGGGTACAACAGTGTCAACCCGTACTATCCGACGGCGTCTGAATGAAAAGGGACTCTATGGTAGGATACCCAGGAAGACCCCACTTCTGACCCAGAGACATAAAAAAGCCAGGCTGGAGTTTGCCAAAACTTACCTGAGAAAGCCAAAAACTTTTTGGAAGAATGTTCTCTGGTCAGATGAGACAAAAGTAGAGCTTTTTGGGAAAAGGCATCAACATAGAGTTTACAGGGAAAAAAAAGAGGCCTTCAAAGAAAAGAACACGGTCCCTACAGTCAAACATGGCGGAGGTTTCCTGATGTTTTGGGGTTGTTTTGCTGCCTCTGGCACTGGACTGCTTGACCGTGTGCATGGCATTATGAAGTCTGAAGACTACCAACAAATTTTTCAGCATAATGTAGGGCCCAGTGTGAGAAAGCTGGGTCTCGCTCAGAGGTCATGGGTCTTCCAGCAGGACAATGACCCAAAACACACTTCAAAAAGCACTAGAAAATGGTTTGAGAGAAAGCACTGGAGACTTCTAAAGTGGCCAGCAATGAGTCCAGACCTGAATCCCATAGAACACCTGTGGAGAGATCTCAAAATGGCAGTTTGGAGAAGGCACCCTTCAAATCTCAGGGACCCGGAGAAATTTGCCAAAGAAGAATGGTCTAAAATTCCAGCAGAGCATTGTAAGAAACTCATTGATGGTTACCGGAAGCGGTTGTTCGCAGTTATTTTGTCTAAAGGTTGTGCTACCAAGTATTAGGCTGAGGGTGCCAATACTTTTGTCCGGCCCATTTTTGGAGTTTTGTGTAAAATGATCAATGATTTGACTTTTTTTTCATTCTCTTTTGTGTTTTTTCATTGTAAGCAAAATAAATGAAGATATTATTACCAAAGCATTTGTGATTGCAATCATTTTCTGGAAGAAATTGAGTATTATCTGACAGAATTGCAGGGGTGCCAATACTTTTGGCCAGCACTGTACTGTTCCTGAGATACCGGATTCCCAAAAAATGATCTGCATTAGCCCATACTATCCAGCATGTCTTTCACTCATATTCCAACTGCCATACACACGGTCACATGTCCCTTATCAGCCAATAGACGCTCGCAGGTGCTTAGTCTCCACAGGCACACAGCTTTACACCAGGTTTCCATAGCAACCAAGCTATTTATGACCTGTATTAGTCAATAGCAGTTCGCAGGTCCTTAAATATTCAGTCATATCACGTGTATCAGCCAATAAGTTCACATTTAATTTACCAGGTTTCCATAACAACACAAGCATAAATAGAATTTACTTATACTGGACTGCCATACTGGATGTCAAGGGCAAAACTGGCCAATTCTTATGGGGCCACTACACAAACAAAAAATATCTCAATACCGACTGTGTTTTCAACTAGTGATATCTTTGGAAATAATTTAGATAACACTCCAACCTCATATGACACCAAAAGCAAGTTTTACATTTTACAACACCTGAGACATAACTGTTTGAAGTGACCCTCCCCTAATTTTGTCTGCAGGATACAGCGAAGTCACGAACAAAGGAAGCGACTCCAACTCAATTTAGTAAAAACAATATTTTACTTAATGTAGTAACACCCCTTTACCCAAAAAGAACACTCCCAGATATTTACATACACTCAGCCAGTAAGCTGAGGCCCTGATGTTGTACAGCGCGGTGCCCTCTAATGTGCACCTCCAATATACTCCAAGCTTTTACCTATCTGCAGTCTGCAACTAACCAGCTGCTTGTTACCTTTTTATCACCCTAGTCACAGGAACAATTCAGTGAGTGTGATAGGGGCACCAGCGGTATAACACAAGAGCTTACAAACTTATCAAAATACCCCTATTCCCCACAAAGTACAACCGAGTAAATATAATAGTAGGTCAGCTTGCAAGCCAAAGAAATGCGAAATTGCATAAAATGTCGCTTCCAGGCTTCCTTAGAAGCTCCTCTCTGAGCGTTACAACTCAATAGAATGCTGAGTCCTAGTCCTTACTACCGAATAGGTAGATAATTCACCAGTAGGGTGGCCTGTGAAGATGAGTATGCCTAACTAGTCTAACTACAGGCCCTTACTCAGTCCCAAGTAATTTGTCGCCCAAAATGTACTGCGGTGCATGCACGATTACTCCTCTTACAGACCCGGGTCTGTTGGGTACCTTTAGCCTTTTTTAGAACAACTGGAAAAGGGGCTTATCCAGAAAACATGCGGTCTCACTGACTGTGCCACTTCTCAGACGGGTCCTTGATGGCAATCTTCTCCTTCAGGATGCTGTCTGGACCAACTCTGGAACAGTCTTTGATTCAGCTCCACTTTGCTGTGTCCTCTGGTCCCTTAGGGATCCTACTACATGTGTATCACACTCCAGTCTTCCTCCTCATAGCTCAAAGCAGACTCCCAAGATGGCTGCCACACACACTCTGCTCCTCCTTGTAGTTCCACCTCTGCAGAACAGGGTCTTAACGTCACTACTACAGGGAATTACATAATTAGTCTTTTCCCATTTCTGAGGTAACAGCGGCCTCTTGTGGTCAAACAACCAAATGTCAGTTTTATAAAAAAAAAAAAAAATAAACTTATCTACAGAAACAGGTACATTCACAACATGAGGGCTGTTTCTCCATCTTACACTCCAAACCAATGAAATGGAAGAGCCTCAAATTGCTCTTCCATTACAGAAGCAAGGGAAAGAATAAAGAGATGCAGGATTTCACAGAAAGGAGACAAAATTTGTTACTAAAGTATATTACAAAATGTATTAATGACACAAAAGCTGCCAGAAACTCAAAAGTTGTCCAAAAGTTGAGTCACACTTTAAGGGCATGTTCTGCAAGACTATTATGTTGCAGATTTTACTCACCCATGGTGGAAATCCAGAACAAAATGTGCAACTGAGCTAAGCACAAATGAAAAACCTATGCATGACCATCTGTTTCTATTCAGAGATGCAAAATAAATTCAGGACTATCACAGTGTACAGTAGCTTACATGAAGGAACAGGGACATGGCTGAAAATCTTCACATTCATTTTCATGAAAAACAGGACAGCTGATCAAATCAACATGATCAACATGTGATAGTCCTTGTTAATGTGCAAGGCATGTGATCCTTAGGAATTCTTAATTAAAGCCTTAAAGGAAACCTGTCCACAAATTTTCGGTACTGACACCAAGCACAGTATCTGGCAGTGTCTCTCTTGGCTTTTCCAACGATGTCCTCATAAGGCTTCACCGACAACGGCATTGTCAATAAAATAACTTCTTTATACAAATTTGGTGCGTAAAGTCTCTAAAAGTTTATTTGCATAAACAATTAAATTTATTTTATTGAGGATGTTGGCATCGGTGAGGCCTTCTCAAGACATCGCTGGAGAAGCCATGAGATACATTGCCAGGTACTTTGCTTGGTTTCACTGCTCGAAATCTGCTAACAGGTTCCCTTTAAAGAATCAAGAACTGTCATTCCATAAATAAATCGGGTGGAGTTTTGGGGACTTTTTTCGTAATTTAGTTTATTAATTGGTTGTGCTTGCTTTTCTTTAAAACAACAGTCTCTAAAGTCACTACTTTGCAATGCTTGCCCTGAACATAGTATGTACACACTGAGACAGAATTATTAAACCGTCTTAAAACAAAAACCGTCTTATTTGCTTATAGCAACCATTCACAGCACAGCTTTCATTCCCTATACTGTTCTTAAAAAATGAAAGCTTAGCGGTGATTTTTGGCTATGGGCAACTAAAGACTGCTTAAGTAGCAGATTTTAGACTGTCTGCTGTTGGTTGGTCGTCCAGTAACCTACGACAGTCTGTAATATACAGCCAACCATCAAGTAAGATCATGTTGTCTGTCTGCTGTGATCTGTTGTGTATGGGCTAGACTGACAGATTTTTGTATTTTGAGCATGTGTTTGTAAGAACCCATGTAGCAGCCCTAGCCGAAAAACGCTGCAGGAAAAACTGTAGCCAAAAAGCATTGCGGTTTTTCCCGCAGTGCTTTTCACAGAAAGTTTGCAGAGTTTTCCTCTGCTGATTTTCTGCTTCAATTATACCGCCAGGTATCTGTAGGTATAATTGACATACTGCGATTTCCAAAAACACAGTGGTTTTGGAAATCACAGCATTTCACTGTGGGTTTTTTTCTGCAATATATAGATGGGATTCGCTAGAATCCCAACTTTGCAGGTACTGTAAAATGCTGCAGACAAACCGCAGGGTTTCCGTCACGTGGGGCTTCAACCTTAGACAATTTTATTTCATTTTAGGCAGTTTAATAAATCTGTTCCACTGAGTATGGCCCCTTAGCCTCGTCTCACAGCTTTGCATAGTGATTAATATGGCTAGTCTAACTTTTATTACACTTTCCCTATAACTTGATGTTAGTTTAAGAAGGTGTAGGTAGATAGTCATGTATAGTGTCCCTACTGAAGACAAGTTAGCATTCCCTGAATAACAGCGTTTATTCACTACATGTTATGTTTAGTTCTCTGACCATTATCTAGATGAACTGTATAACAGTTGGTGATGCAAACTGTATATTGCTGTGTTTATTTTGCAGGTGCAACATGTAGAGACAAAATGTTGTTAACACTTAAAGCATACCTCCAGTTACAAAACTACTTTCCATAAATGAATAGTACATTTAAATATAAGAAACTTTGTAATATATCTTATTAAGGCTGTTTCCTTCACCACTTATTAAGCTGTTCTCCTGCTCCTTATCTTCAATCTGACTGCTTTGTTTACATTATATCCATCTCCATATTAAGCCTCATTCATGCAACTCTATGGAGCAGGGAGGGGTGGGAGTAGGATTCTCCTGGTGGCTGGATAATTGATTTATTGCCTTATTCTGTGTGGTAGCAGCCTCTTATCTACAAACATAGCTGTCCTAAAAAAAGCAAGGAATAGCAAAGTGTAACAGCAGCAATTATATTGGTTATCTTTCCTATTACCCCCTACTTTCTTCATAGACTAATATGGATAAAGTAACTGCCTGAAAAGTGATACAGTACAGGGTAAATAAGACATATCACAAAGTTTCTTATTTTCACCTTTACTATTCATTTATGAAAAGTTGTTTATAACTGGAGGTACACTTTAAGTATTGTATGACAGGAAAAACTACTTTGACAATTCCTGTGGTATGACTCCAGAGAAGTCAAAGTGAAGAGCAGGTTATGTGCAGACTCCATCTGGTCAGTTATAACATTATTGCAATAACAGGTAAACTTTAAGTGACTGGATTTGTAAACCATGCATAACAACAAAATAAAAGGTATATTATATGGTATATGCCATAACAAATGAAGCAGAGGTTGTGCTGAGAAACAAATGCTACAGCTGCTGTTAGTAGAATCTCAGGGCATACTGAACATGCCAGCAACAAAACTGCTTTGGCGTCCTTGGAGAAGGAAGGCCCAGCTCTAATTTGTTCCACATCTTCCTCTTTGCTACTGAGTGGGGGTCAACCTGTTCTGAACTGCCTTTTAGGCTGAGGCCCCACATTGCAGAAGTGCACTGTTTTTTGCAGTTTTTTTGAGCTAAAGTATGGAGTGGCTTGAATATGAGTGGAATATATAAAGAAATATAAAATAAAGCACATTTCCCTTCTGATAAATCCACTCCTGACTTTGGCTCTAAAAACCGCAGCAAAAAAACGCTGCATTTCCACAACGTGGTGCTGTAGCCTTACAGAGGGACTGCATTTTTGCAAGGGGTGTGGTTGGAAAATCTGGCATGACAATGGGACCCAGTTTGATCTGTGATATAGGGTACCTCTCTTCTGTGACTATCACTTGAAGCATCTGTTTAACATGTTCAAGACTTGCAAAAAAAAGTAGTGCTATACGTAGTGCTAATAAAAAAGTATTTTTAGAAATTAGCTCACCGTTAACTATGGCACATAATATAATATACTGTAATAAAGAAAAAAAAATAAGCCCCATTTACAGGTATCTGCATTGTAATACATTCAGTGCTCTGGGAGAATGGAAGTAAGGGATGACTGAAAGTAAAGCCCTTCTAAAAAGAGAAAATCGAAGCTGCAATTACCATGACATTGTTGTGAAAGAAAAAGTCCCCAAATTGAAACACTATGAATTGACTATAATCAGGGATTGCATATTCATGGTAGCAGAACATAATGCTTACAGAAAGAAATAAAATAAAAATAAAATAGAAATTGATGTGTGCATGCAAGGGACATCCTACTAACCTTATTTAAAATTATCCAGCCTACATTAAAGTGAACTCTAGTAAGGGACACTGTATTCAGAAGGAATTTGTGGTTTAAAGAATCTTATATAATTATACAGAGATATAACTAAAGGCTTCTGGTGGGACATATACCCCAGGTGCTGGGTGCAACAAGGATAAATTCACACTGAATTCTTTGTAAGTTTGAAAAAAATTAGCTTAAGGTTGTTGAAGCTGATTTGGGAGCTTTCTTTGGAATGTTTTTGAAAGTTTCTGAATCGGTATTTAGAAGCAAGATGTTGCCTAGTACAAAGGACTCTTTCTTAAAACCTCTAGCATGTTTTGGAGCTTTTTTTTTTTTTTTTTTTTTTAAAAAAACCTCTTCAGGCTGAGGCCCCATGCTGCGGAAATGCAGCTTTTTGTGTTGCAGATTTTGCTGAGTTTTTTTTTTGAGCCAAAGCCTAGAATGGCTACAAAAGGAATAGGAAATATATAGGAAGCTCTTCTACCTTCTGCTCAGCCACTAAACAAAAAAAAAAGCTGCGTTTCCACAACGTGGGGCCTCAGGAGTTTATTTTTTTTTTTTATATGGGTGATTCAGGCGAAATCCATCTGAAGTGCATGAAGCTTTTTTTTTTCCCTCTAGCTGAAAAAAATCAGCTACAAGAAAAAAATCTGTCATGACTCCCATTTAAAAACTCTATGTGAATTTACTCTAAGACCACCAACAAACCATTCTGCATTGGCAAGGGTATTTAGATACTGAGAAAGGACAGAGAGCTGAATTCTGGCTCTGGGTAAAAGTAGGGAGATGAGTGCCATTCTTATCTTTCCGTGAATTTCATGAAGGACTCAAGTTTCTCACAATACAAATTGGATACATATACATTTTATGCATATAGCATAAAAAAAATGCCCAGCAAAGTAATGTGAAATCATGCTTATTTTAAAAGCTGTTATTACCTACCACTCATCTGAGAATATCTTGAAGGAAAGGTATAGAAGGACACATCTGAGGCTACTTATCCTGTTTATATGGCAGTATGTAGAGCTTATGTTCCCTATGCCTTTATACAGTGGGTACGGAAAGTATTCCGACCCCATTAAATTTTTCACTCTTTGTTTCATTGCAGTCATTTGCTAAAAGCAAAAAAGTTCATTTTATTTCTCATTAATGTACACTCAGCACCCCATCTTGACAGAAAAAAAACAGAAATGTAGATATTTTTGCAAATTATTAAAACAGAAAAACTGAAATATCACATGATCATAAATATTCAGACCCTTTGCTGTGACACTCATATTTAACTCACATGCTGTCCATTTCCTTCTGATCCTCCTTGAGATGGTTCTACTCCTTCATTTGAGTCCAGCTGTGTTTAAATAAACTGATTAGACTTAATTAGAAAAGGCACACACCTGTCTATATAAGACCTCACAGCTCACAGTGCATGTGAGAATCATTTTACAAAAGAATTTCTGCAGCACTCAAGGTTCCTAAGAGCACAGTGGCCTCCATAATATTTAAATGGAAGAAGTTTGGGACGAACAGAAGTCTTCCTAGACCTGGTCGTCCAGCCAAACTGAGCAATCATGGGAGAAGAGCCTTGGTGAGAGAGGTAAAGAAGAACCCAAAGATCACTGTGGCTGAGCTCCAGAGATGCAGTAGGGAGATGGGAGAACGTTCCACAAAGTCAACTATCACTGCAGCCCTCCACTAGTCGGGGCTTTATGGCAGAGTGGCCCGAAGGAAGCCTCTCCTCAGTGCAAGACATATGAAAGCCTGCATAGAGTTTGCCAAAAAACACATGAAGGACTCTCAGACAATGCGAAATAAGATTCTCTGCTCTGATGAGATGAAGATTGAAATTTTTGGCGTTAATTCTAAGCGGTATGTGTGGAGAAAACCAGGCACTGCTCATCACCTGCCCAATATGATCCCAACAGTGAAACATGGTGGTGGCAGCATCATGCTATGGGGGTGTTTTTCAGCTGCAGGGACAGGACGACTGGTTGCAATTGAAGGAAAGATGAATGCGGCCAAGTACAGAGATATCCTGGAAGAAAACCTATTCCAGAGTGCTCTGGACCTCCGACTGGGCCGAAGGTTCACCTTCCAACAAGACAATAACCCTAAGCACACAGCTAAAATAACAAAGGAGTGGCTTCGGAACAACTCTGTGACCATTCTTGACTGGACCAGCCAGAGCCCTGACCTCAACCCAATTGAGTATCTCTGGAGAGACCTGAAAATGGCTGTCCACCAACAATCACCATCCAACCTGACTGAACTGGAGAGGATCTGCAAGGAAGAATGGCAGAGGATCCCCAAATCCAGATGTGAAAAACATGCATCATTCCCAAGAAGAATCATGGCTATACTAGATCAAAAGGGTGCTTCTACTCAATACTGAGCAAAGGGTCTGAATACTTATGACCATGTGATATTTCAGTTTTTCTTTTTTAATAAATTTGCAAAAATATCTACATTTCTGTTTTTTTTTCTGTCAAGATGGGGTGCTGAGTGTACATTAATGAGAAATAAAATGAACTTTTTTGCTTTTAACAAATGGCTGCAATGAAACAAAGAGTGAAAAATTTAAAGGGGTCTGAATACTTTCCGTACCCACTGTACATCTCATGTCATTAACAGAAATATATCCCAGCAAAGAAAAGATAGTAAGCTTTAGTATGGAAATTGTAAAATTATAGGGAATAGTAAAATAAAATTCAGATGTACTATTGTTATCCCGAACTTCTGTGATTGGCTAAACTACTGCAGCATGATATTTTATCACAGAAGACAACAAAAAGCAATGAATGACTTTTCATTGTTTTTGATTGTTTTTATTCTTCTGCGATATCAAGCTGCAACAGTTTAACCAATTGCAGAAGTTCAGGTTAACTCTGCTACATCTGTAGTTCAATCAATATTGAATATTTAATAATAAATATAACACAAGTGCTGAATAAACCTGATAGTATTGTTCAGCACTTTTGATATTTATTATAAAATATTGAATACTGATTGTTCATAGAACTAAATACAGCGTTGGATAGGGGTAGTGAAATACATGTATATTATGCATTTACTGAGGCTATGGATTCACTTTTTAGAATCTGTGATCCAAGTACAGGTGCATCTCAATAAATTAGAATATTTTTGAAACGTTCATTCATTTCAGTAATTCAGTTCATAATCAGCGTCTTCCATGATTGTGTGTCCTACTGAACCAGACTGAGGGACTATTTAAAGGCTTAGGAAACCTTGGCAGGTGACACACTGAATTTACAATACTGAACTTTTTTACAATATTCTAATTTTCTTAGATTTTGGTTTTCATTGCCTGTAGTCCATAATGAACATTTACAGAAATAAAACACTTGAAATAGAACACTCTGTGTGTAAAGAATCTAGAAAATATAGGTCACTTTTTTAATTTAATTACTGAAAGAAATAAACGTTTCAAAGATATTCTAATTTATTGAGATGCACCTGTATCTGCATGGGTTGTTACCTTACTTTATGACAATTATTGCTCACACTATTTTACTTTAGTTCACACTTTGCATATGTTTACACAGGCTTTTGCTTACAATGTAGCGTTGAAATGTTGTGTGCCTTAAATCATTTCTTGCTGTAACTCTGTGTTTCTTTGAAGCCACAGTAACAAGGAAAAACTGCCTGTAAAAATCACATAATACATTTTCTAGTTTCCCATACAAACTGTTTTATAAAATCTTTGAAGAATTGCTCTTTTTAAGACTACAGTAAAGGTGCTAATATTGGAGACTTCATTTGCTCCTCAATGGTAAAAAATGTGAAGTGGAAAGAAGTTTCCAATCATAGTGAGTGATGCATTGATGCAAAATTTTTTTCTAATTGTGGGTTCGGTCTGCTTGGACTCTTATTGATCCTTAGAATGAAGGGGTTTCCCTGCATACTGTTACTTAATGTTTCTCTGCATGCTTCTAGCCACCTACTGTGCAGAAGTATACAACAAAGCCTCATTCACTTGAATAGCAATAGAAAAAAATAGGAGCACCAGTGCTGAAGAATATGCCAAAACACTCAGCAATGCAATGTTATGGCACAACCTAGCATTAACTGTTATTTAATCTTTAACCAGTCAAAATGCATCCAAAGTGTCAGATTGGTGGAGCTCTGGGGGTTGAGACTGTCAGTGATTTCAAAAACCATGTAATTTGGGTCTTGAACCTGCAACCCTGCATCTGACTTGTGGCCACAGTACATGGAGAGATCGGCACACATGCATGGTTCTCTTAATTTTTTTTTCCAAAAAGGGCCCAGCACACTTGTCTAACTATCTTTGTATCACAACATGTAGGGTGTTAAATGCCTCCCATCGTAAAAAAAAAAAATTGAATAAATAAATAGTACTGATGAGTTTAAGAAACTTTGTAATATTTCTTCTGAAAGAAAAATGCTTCTTTCTTCACTTATCAGACTGCTTTCCTCCAGGGCTGTGGAGTCAGTAGGCCAACCCCCCGACTTCAACTCCTCCATTTTTCCTTCTTAAATGGCTGATTGAATTCCAATGAAAGTAAATATGCAATAAACTATGCATCTAAGTAATTATAAAATATTAAAAATTCTATAATACAATTAAAAACAATTAATAATTTTATTCTGAAGTCGGTGAAACTTTTTTCTGATTCAACCCAGAATTGCTCCCGACTCAGACTTCAATTCCACAGACCTGCTTTTGTCCCTCTTCCCTTCAGTCAGACTCCAATCAATGATGAGAATGTTGTTTTATAGAAATGAAGTATGTAATAATCAGATATTGTGCAATTACCTTTTAACTGACTGACTGGGTTATAGAATATATGATTTTTCATATTATATAATGTAGAGCTGTAAAGACTATGACCAGTACAATGTACAGGATAAAATGCATCGGCTACTAGCTGGCTTCCAAAAAAAACGTATTTGAATACTAACCTTTATTCATTGATGGAGAATTTGTTTCATGAACCATCTAATGTCTTCAGGTTTAATGGCGTAAACTGCCAAATTTAGTCAATCACAAAAAGAAAACTTCAGATGTAAAATGTTCCAGGCTACAGACCAGAGCATCTCTAGTGCTTTTTAAATGTACTATATACAATACATTATTAATTCACAACCTTTGTTCACACCCTAGTCTTTATTTTCTGCCATTACTACTCTTGGTTGCATTCTCTTCTACCTATAAATAAATCATAAGGGCAAAAACTTCTTGTGCGTTTTACTGTGAGTTTCTCCTAAGGGTGTTTCAAATACCTCAAGCTGCATCCAATGTTGTGAACTTACTTCAGTCAAAAGCACTGAACACAACCTACATCTGGATGCCAAGATCCTGTTCTTTTATATCCATTTCCTAACAGCTATAGCATAGTCTTAGAGCAAAAGTCTTTTAAACACTTAGTTTCCAGTCTACAGTACTTTGCAGCTTTTACCAATATACGGTATGTGCACATTTCATTTCAAGGAGTTAGCTGCTCTACATTCCTGAACACCTTAAGGCTACAGCTATATTGCTATATTTTTATTGATTTTTTTGTGGTTACACTTTAAAAAAAAAAAACACTTCTGAAGTATCAAATCCATTCAGCCAACAGTGACTTTGATTTTTAACCAATCAAAATACCTGACAAGAAGTTCTGTAGGTAGAAACTGTCACTGATCTCAGCAAGCAAGGAATCCTGGTCCACAATGTTACTTCTGGAACCTGCGTCTTCAAAATGGTGTTCAACAAACCCCCCATCTGACTTGTATTATTGCCACAGTAAATAGAGAGATGGTTATGCATGCACAGCTCTCTCCATTCACTTCTATGGGAGCTCTGAAAATATCCCAGAACACTTGTACACTTTTCTAACCATCTTTTGACCACAACATCTATGAAGGCTAAAGAGTACCTCCCATTATAAACAACTTTTCATAGATAGTACAGCTCAATATAAGAAACTTTGTTTCTTATTAATCTTATTAAAGAAAAATGCTTCTTTCTGCAATGAGTAGACTGCTTTACTCCCACTTCTGAAAACTGTTAATGTGATTTACTAAGCTAAATGCACCAAAATTATGGCTTAACTTGTGTAAAAAAAACTGGACTACATGCTGCATGCATCTTATTTATCAAGTGTCTTAAAAACTTTTTTCACCTTACAAGAAGTGATGGCTTGTGGGTAAGGCAGCAAGTTTTAAGATGAAACAATGCACATCAAAATGACACCAACATTAAACCACTATTAAAAATATAACATTCAATTATAGGTTATTCAAGTAAAAAGATACTTTCAATACAATGAATAGACTGGCTATGTACACCAGAGTATTTTTCTGTTATGGTGGATAGACAAGGGTCCCAATCAGAGGGCACCCCTTGCTATGATATCCATAGTATGTAATACATAAAATAGCTTTCACTTTTTTCTGACTTATATGAATCTCATCATGAAGAGGCAAAGCAAGTATTTACCCAATACAAAATTGTGCATCTTAGATTACCTTATACAAACTGTATTTGCATTAAACTGCTGGTTTCCAACCTTTAGATTTCATTTTCTGTATTTCTGTAACTAATCCATCCATTAGTCTACCCTCCGTTGTTCTCACCAGCAGATCTAAAACTTATGATGTGATTCTGTTCTTGTTTTTCGCTCAAAGTCCATGGAATGGCCAGGGAATTAGATATAAAAAAAAAAAAAAAATCTTACAGGATATGTGAAGGCAAAACAGATCTAAAATATTCCTGCCTTGGTTAATTATTGATCACCTCCACAGTTTATGCATGCATATGACCAGATGTGCATATGTTGGAATTAAAAGGAAACTTCTGATATTTTACGCACAGAGGAATTTCAATGTGAACCCCTTTAGGCTTTGAGTGCTCTGGACAATTATTTCTACATTTCCCACCAGGAGCTGTCAATAAGGCAAAGAGTTACATGAAAATGCAATTGATTTCTCTGACTTATGCAGATGTAATGGAAAACATTATAATGTTTCTAGCCTAAAGCTTAAACACGAGGAATAAAATTTAAATGTTAAGTCAGAAATGGGTCCTTGAAAAAAAAAAAAATGTTTGCTGATTAGGCAGGGGGCACAGGGGCTGGCTGCAGACATAAGATAAAGTACTTGTCTTCAAAACCATCACATGATCAGATTCAATTTCACCAAACAACTGTATTTATCTCTATATCTCTATATGCAAGGAAGGTGAGTGACCACCAGAGTCTCTTACTCTAGTTTCCCTTATTTCCAGGGTAAACAATAGCATTGAACAGAAAAGATCCGATCTGCTTATTCATGTCTTCTCCAGGTTTTGGTAGTTTCCATAGACACAATGTCATCAATAGATCCCAGAGACTTCCAGGAAAAATTTCTATTAACAATATTTTTATTTATGTTCCATAAAACTTGTGTTGTCTGTTTCAGAAACCCCATTTTCAATAATCCATATATTGGACCTCCATCAAATAGTGAGAGCAAACAGCAGCTAGAAAGAGTATCTCCATGACTGGAGGACCCAGCATGTCCATATTGTACATTATGTGAACAACACTTTCATTTCAAATAACTTTAAAACATAAGTAAATTTTTATTTATTTTTTTTAATAAACAAGTTGTGCATGTGAAGGGATCAAACTATGCAATATATTTCAGTAAAGAAAAGGGTCTGTGTCTTTAAGTATCTTTCCTATGTTTACTTTTATGTGATTCATTCTGGCCATGCTCTGTATATAATCAGTTTACAATGGGCTCTATGGAGGTGGAAGGGGGGGGGGGTAGAAGGACATGATATATGAGGCTGTACACAGCATTTCTGTTGGGAGAAGACTGCGTATTAATTCCTGACAACTCAGCTATGTTGAGAAAAAGAACTGCCTCTATATATTGTGACAACTCTCTCTTTGAGCTCTCCCTTTCCTGCTCCTCCTCCCCTTTACATAGAGTTCTATTGTCATGATTTGATCAGTGACCGAAAGAGGCAAATAATTGAATTGAATTGAATTGTATAAGAAACTGGCACTTTTCTTATACAAAGTATATTACAAAATTTATCTTCACCTGAAGTATGGATTATGAGAAGAAAAGTTTTGTAATACCTCATTCCTCCTATGATGGCACTGAAGGTGAAATAAAAGGGGTATTCTGGTCACAACAAGCTACCCCCTATCCACAAGATACTTTGGTTATCATTGGCGGTTCTCATTAAAATGAATGGAGCAGTGGTGAGCATTTCTTGATATGCCGCTTGAATCAAACCGGGGTGCAGAACGGCCCAGTTATAGTGATTTGTGGGTGTCCCAAAGGTTATATCCTCACAATTGACAATTCTAATCTGTGGCTGGGGGTAACCTGTTGTGACTAGAACAACCACTTAAACACTTTCTTCCAGGTTTCTTCTTAGATTTCCTTGTGGTACCAGCATCGTGATACCCTATGATGGGCTTACTTATAGAGCAGATTGTCAAAAGCAGACAAATACTAGTCAAAGATTAAAAAACTAGTCCAAAACCATTTCTCATCATCAGCATCTATCATTGCATTACAATATATATTAGAAAGTTATATAATATGTACTATTAAGTAAAGTACACTCTACTATATATGCTAAATACATATTAAGTAAATCAATTATCTCTGAAACAAAATAGCTTTGATATAACAATTTCTCGCAAGCCTTGCGGATAAATTAAATAGATTTATTCTCTTCTGATATTTATTGATTTCCTGGCACTCCTGCAGCAAATGCTGCCAGCCATCCAAGGGCAGTGGTAGGGTAACTCACAGCATCCAATAAAATAAAAGTGAGCATAAACTGGGAAAATACAGAAGAATTAACCCAATGTAGAGTTTCTTCATAGTATATGCTGACAAGTTGTATCCTGTCAGTCCTTCAATAGTAGAAGCATATTGGAAAAATACCTGCAGGATTAGAGTGGTTTCAATCTATTGGCTTTTTGGATTACAAATCTTCTATTAAAACATTAAGTTAATTAAAAAAGCATGACTAACCCTCCCACCCAGTAAACCAGTTACTGTTCAGATCCAGTCCTGAGAACTTCCCCTGACTTTATTGTTTAGAATTAATAAATGATTTTTTGGAACAAATTTGCATCATTAAAATCTAAAATGTGAGTTTGTACACAATTGATACATACAGTACATGCAAATATTGATGTAACTGAATTATTAATACTGTATACAAACTGGGCTTTAATAGAACTACCTACACATTTCATTTAGGTATCATGAATTGCATGACATTTACAGTAGTTATACGAAGCAAAGCTTTCATGGCCGAGGCATTGACAAAGGTGGAGGCTGGCTTAGCTATTGAAATGATCCAGTCAGCCAGCCCCTTCCATAAATCAGTTGTCAGATGCTGAAACAGGAAATTTTCTCCTCTGTTGAGCACAAAGCAGAAGGAGAGGTGCTGGGACCCAGGCCTCAAGCTGGCAATGGATCAGGGCACCAAGTGTAATCCAAGTGTATTAGTAAAATGTATATAATCTTCTATTTTAAACACATATAAACATAATTTTATTCTAGCTGGACAGTCTCTTTAAAATGTCCTTGTTACCTTTTTATGGTCTTAAAAGTAACACCAAGATTCCTCCTCCAAATGTACCAAAAGTAATTCCCATGACTAAATAAAGTACAGTAAACTCTGAATTTCTGATTGGTTTATGGCCACAACCAAATACCTGATGACTCCTTAAAGTACTGTCGTCTGTGAATAGGCTAATAGTGGCGGTTCAGGAATAAAGATTGGTTGCTATTGTTGTTATAGATATTGTACTTAAAAATGACATTTGCATGTGCTTAGAAAGGAGAGGCTACCAAAAATAGACACTATGTTGGGGACAAGAATATTGTATTGTAGATTGTATCCTCTACAATCAGGAATATTATTAGGTTATATATTCCTGTACTATGTCAGGATGACATTTTAAGCGACATTTTACAGGAAGGTTGCATGTTTTCCATGGAGTTACAACTTTAGTTAGCACACTCTCCACCAGCTTGGTAATAGGATAGTGGAAAAGAAGAACCTGGCTGTCATTTAAAGATTTTTTTTTTCTCTTTTCAAATATCTTTTTATTGGTTTTACAAACCAGTAACACAATGAATATAAACAGTGCATCATAGCATACAAAATATTCAATATAACCATGAATAGAAAGGTTA
Source organism: Leptodactylus fallax (assembly GCA_947044405.1). NCBI lineage: Eukaryota > Metazoa > Chordata > Amphibia > Anura > Leptodactylidae > Leptodactylus > Leptodactylus fallax. Next base: position 3,235,191 of record CAMRHE010000211.1, on the reverse strand, counting down.
AAGAACAGGGAATTATCAGGTTCAGGAACTTGAATGAAAAACTGGGTTTTAGCAGTAAACCAAGCAAACACAGTGACTAAACATTTGTGATGTCATGGTCTCAATTTAGACTAAGAGGGCTAAGCAAGCATCAGGGTGATCACTGCACTAAAGAGAACTGCTTCAGACAGTCGCGGCAACCCAGGTGTTTCCATTTTTATCCGAGGTAAAGGAATACCACGGGGTAAAAATGGATTTCTGTTTAAAATAAGTGCGGTGCTCTAGATGGGAGAGTTTCTCTAATTGAGCAGCTTGGGATATGAGTAGTTGGGGGATCTCGGGGGGCGAGGGTCAGAAGCCCAGTATGAGGGGATAAGGGCTTTCGCTATTGAAATTAACTGAAGCCATAAAATGTTTAGGGAATCCTTTGGAAAATGTAGGCCAAATGATTCAGATAGATAATCAATGTTGTGAGACATATATTATGGCCAATAGGTTTTAATTGCTTAGCATTCTTGCCAAATATGGAAGTATGTGCCAGTGTGTTTATTGCAGCATCAGCACAAGGGGGGTCTTATATAACAATGACGGAGATCTATACCATCTGGTAGTTAACTTATATGTCGACTCCTGGAGTCGCACACAACTCGAAGGGCCCAAAGAGCGTTTGAGTATAGAGGTAGTATCTTCTTGGGACAGTGAAATCTGCAATTCAGATTGCCAAGCCTTAAGGAAGGTGGGAGGGGCTGTCCCCTGTTTTAATAACAAATTGACATAAAATAGAGAAAGAGGTTTTTTAGGCGGGCACCTCTGGAGAAAAAGCTTCTCCAGCCATGTCACAGATTGTTCAGTTGATTCCGACTTTAGTGTTCCTAGGTAAATGCCACTGATTGACTGACATGTTAAAAAATGCATGGATCCAAATTCCAGTCTAGATTTGAGTTCAGAGTAGGAGGGTAAGGCTCAATCTATCAGTATGGCATCAGTATGGTAGATTTTTGGCAGCTGTCGGGAGAGTTATTGGAGAGTTAAGGGATGGTTTACAGGTTTCTTTAACCCCTTAAGGTCTGAGCCCAAAAGTGCGTTAAGGCCTCATTTTTCAAAACTGACATATGTCACTTTATATGGCAATAACATTGAGACGCTTTAACTTACACAGGTGATTTTGAGAATGTTTTTTCATGACACATTGTACTTCATGTTAGTTTTAAACACTAATCAATATTTTTGTATTTATTTATAAAAAAAATAGGAAATTTGATGAAAATTTGGAAAAAAAAAAAAATCACAATTTTCAAAATGTGAAATGCTCTGCTTTTCAAACAGATAGTCATACCACCCAAATACAGTGGGGAAAAAAAAGTATTTAGTCAGCCTCCAATTGTGCAAGTTCTCCCACTTAAAAAGATGAGAGAGGCCTGTAATTGACATCATAGGTAGACCTCAACTATGAGACAAAATGAGAAAACATACTGTATCTAGAAAATCACATTGTCTGATTTTTCAAGAATTTATTTGCAAATTACGGTGGAAAATTAGTATTTGGTCACCTACAAACAAGCAAGATTTCTGGCTCTCACAGACCTGTAACTTCTTCTTTAAGAGGCTCCTCTGTCCTCCACTCATTACCTGTAGTAATGACACCTGTTTGAAATTGTTATCAGTATAAAAGACACCTGTCCACAACCTCAAACAGTCACACTCCAAACTCCACTATGGTGAAGACCAAAGATCTGTGGAAGGACACCAGAAACAAAATTGTAGACCTGCACCAGGCTGGGAAGACTGAATCTGCAATAGGCAAGCAGCTTGGTGTAAAGAAATCAACTGTGGGAGCAATAATTAGAAAATAGAAGACATACAAGACCATTGATAATCTCCCTCGATCAGGGGCTCCACGCAAGATCTCACCCCGTGGGGTCAAAATAATCACAAGAACGGTGAGTAAAAAACCCAGAACCACACGGTGGGACCTAGTGAATGACTTGCAGAAAGCTGGGACTAACGTAACAAAGGCTACCGTCAGTAACATACTACGCCGCCAGGGACTCAGATCCTGCAGTGCCAGATGTGTCCCCCTGCTTAAGACAGTACATATTCGGGCTCGTCTGAAGTTTGCTAGAGAGCATATGGATGTTCCAGAAGAGTATTGGGAGAATGTCATATGGTCAGATAAAACCAAAGTAGAACTGTTTGGTAGAAACACAACTTGTCGTGTTTGGAGGAGAGTAAATGTTGAGTTGCATCCAAAGAACACCATACCTACTGTGAAGCATGGAGGTGGCAACATCATGCTTTGGGGCTGTTTCTCTGCAAAGGGATCAGGACGTCTGATCCCTGTACATGAAAAAAAATGAATGGGGCAATGTATTGTGAGATTTTGAGTGCAAACCTCCTTCCATCAGCAAGGGCATTGAAGATGAAACGTGGCTGGGTCTTTCAGCATGACAATGATCCCAAGCACACCACCAGGGCAACGAAGGAGTGGCTTCGTAAGAAGCATTTCAAGGTCCTGGAGTGGCCTAGCCAGTCTCCAGATCTCAACCCCATAGAAAACCTTTGGAGGGAGTTGAAAGTCCGTGTTGCCCAGCGACAGCCCCAAAACATCACTGCTCTAGAGGAGATCTGCATGGAGGAATGGGCCAACATACCAGAAATAGTGTGTGCCAACCTTGTGAAGACTTACAGAAAACGTTTGACCTCTGTCCTTGCCAACAAAGGATATATAACAAAGTATTGAGATGAACTTTTGTTATTGACCAAATACTTATTTTCCACCATAATTTGCAAATAAATTCTTTAAAAATCAGACAATGTGATTTTCTGGATTTGTTTTCTCATTTTGTCTCTCATAGTTGAGGTCTACCTATGATGTCAATTACAGGCCTCTGTCATCTTTTTAAGTGGGAGAACTTGCACAATTGGTGGCTGACTAAATACTTTTTTTTCCCCACTGTACATGAATAAATATTATCTACCATATCTCTGCTTTATATTTGCATTATCTTTTAATTGTCATTTAATTTATATTGGAAGTTAGAATGCTTACAAGCATAACAGCGATTTTCCAGATTTACAAGAAAATTTCCCAAACTATTTTTTTAGGGACCACTTCTGTTCTGAAGGGGATTATAAAGGCCTATATATTAGAAACCCCCATGCATCACCCATTTTCAAATATGAACCCCTCAAATAATTCAAAACAGCATTTGGGATGTTTGTTAACCCTTTAAGCATTTCACAGAAATTAAAACAATATGGAGGTGAAATTTCATTTTATTTCAATAATACATTCATTTAGACTTAAAATTAACAAACTCACGAAGGGTTAAAGGAGAAAATGTATCTCACAGTTTGTTATGCAATTTCTCCCGAGCACAGAAATCCCCCACATGTGGGTGTAAACTTATGTTTGGGCACAAGGCAGTGCACAGAAGGGAAGAAGCGACACTCTGCGTCTGAAAAGCAGATTTTGCTGGAATAGTTTTCAGGTGCCATGTCTCATGTGTAGAGCCCCTAGAGTACCAATACAAAGGAAACCCCCAAAAAGTGACCCCATTTTGGAAACTACACCCCTCTCAGAATTTATCAAGGGGTATAGTGAGCATTTTGACCCAACAGCTTTTTCACAGATTTTATTAACATTGGGATGTGTAAATGAAAAATTACTAAAATGTCACTTTATCCCCAAAGTTTTCATTTTTACAAGGGGTTAAAAGAGAAAAAGCACCCCACAGTTTGTTAAACAATTGCTCCTGAACATGGCAATACCCCAGATGTGGTCATAATCTCCTGTATGGGTTCATGGCGGGGCTCATAATGGAAAGAGTGCTATTTGGCTTTTGGAGGGCAGATTTAGCTGGATTAGATTTTAGGTGCCATGTTGCATTTCCAGAGCTCCTAGAGTACCAATACAATACAAACCTCCAAAAGTGACCCCATTTTGGAAACTACACCCCTCACAGAAAATATCAAGGGATACAATGAGCAGTTTGACCCTCTAGCTGTTTCATAGATTTTATTAACATTGGGATGTGAAAATGAAAAATTACTGTTTTTCCAATAAACCGATAAACCGTCAATTTAGTCCCAATTTTTTTATTTTCACAAGAGAATAAAGGAGAAAAGGCTCCCCAAAGTGTATTGCCGTGTTTTCTCCTAAACACGGCAATACACCATATGTTGTCATAATCTGTTGTATGGGTACATGGTGGGGCTTGGAATGGAAAGAGCGCTTTTTGGCTTTTGGAGGGCAGTTTTTGCTGGAATAGTTTTCGGGTGCCATGTCGCATTTGTGGAACCCCTAGAGTACCAATACAATGGAAACCTCCAAAAGTGACCCCATTTTGGAAACTACACCCCTCACAGAATATATCCAGGGATATAATGAGCAGTTTGACCCTACAGCTGTTTCACAGATTTTATTAACATTGGGATGTGAAAATGAAAAATTACTGTTTTTCCAATAAACCGTCAATTTAGTCCCAATTTTTTTATTTTCACAAGAGGATAAAGAAGAAAAAGCTCCCCAAAGTTTGTTACACAATTTCTCCTGAACACGCCATTACCCCATATGTGGTTGTAATCTGCTGTATGGGTACATGGTGGGGCTCGAAATGGCGTTATTTGGCTTTTGGAGGGCAGATTTTGCTGCATTAGATTTCAGGTGCCATGTCACATTTGCAGAGCCCCTAAAGTAGCAATATAATGGAAACCCCCAAAAAGTGACCCCATTTTAGAAACTACATCCCTCAAGGAATTTATCAAGGGGTATTACCATTTTGAGCCCAAGAGTGCTTCCCGAAAATTAATGTACAAAGTGAAAACTGACATTTTTGAAGAAATATGCCATTTCGTTGCCCAATACGTTGTGCCCAGTTTTTGTCATCGGAGACATGCACTACTAAAACTATTAAGTGGGCTATCCCAGGTACAAAGAAGTGGGTGTAAACTGCTGCTTGGGCACACAGCAGGGCTCAGAAGGGAAGGAGCACTGTGCTTTTTAGCTGTTGGAATACAGATTTAGAGGGATTTTCTGGACGCCATGTTTTCGCAGAGCCCTAGAGGTGCCAGTAAATTGGAATTCCCCAAGAAGTGAACCCATTTTGTAAGGGCAATTTTAGAGTTTCTACAAATGTGACATGGCATCCAAAAACCAACAATCTAAATCTACGCTCCAAAACACATAGCACTCCTTGACATCTGTGCCCTGCTGTGTGCCCAAGTGGCAGTTTATGCCCACATGTATGACAATGGTGTAACCAGGATAACATACTTCATGTCATATGGGGGTATCAACTGCTGTTTGGGCACAGCTGGGCACAGAAGGAAAGGAGCGCTATTTTGGTTTTTGGAGCACAGTTTGTGTTTTGGACGTCATGCCACTTTTGCACAGCCCCTGAATTGGTAGTAAAGTAAAACCCACAGACACATAACCCCTCAAGAGATTTATCACGTGGGGTAGCGAGCATTTTTAACCTTTGAGCGTTGCATTCATTTAATGCCCAGAAATGAATGCGCAGCTCATATAATGAAAAGTGAAAATTGCAATTTTTCCATAGATACGCCATTCAGTGCCCAAACAGCTTTCGAAGCATTGATCTCTGATACAAACCAGGCACAACATATTATGCACTGAAATTACATTCCTGGAAAAAATTGTCATTTTCACCTTTCACCATCAGCTGCGTATTCATTTCTGGAAAATAAATGAATGCAATACTTGGGGGTTAAACATGCTCACTGTACCCCTGGATAAATTCCTTCAAGGGCGTAGTTTCCAGAATGGGGTCACAGTACTGGCATTTCAGGGCTCTGCAAAAGAGTTATGACGTCCAAAAACCAAACCGTCTAAATCTGTGCTCCAAAAACCAAATAGCGCTCCATTTCTTCTGTGCCCAGCTGTGGCCAAACAGCAGTTCATACCCACATATAACATTAAGTACGTTATCCTGGGTACACCAGTGTCATACATGTGGGCATAAACTGCAGGTTGGGCATACAGCAGGGCGCAGAAGGGAAGGAGCTCTATGTGGCTTTTGAAGTGTATATTTAGACGTTTGGTATCTGGATGCCATGTCATGTTTGCAGAGCCTCTAAAAGTACCAGTAAAGTGGAATCCCCTAGGGCAGTGATGGCGAACCTTTTAGAGACCGAGTGCCCAAACTGCAACCCAAAGCCCACTAAATTATCGCAAAGTGCCAACACGGCAATTTCACCTTAAATTAACCCCCCTCTTGCTGACCACAGCCTGCAACCCCATTCCCCCCTCTTGCTCACACGCAGCTGGCACCCCCCATTCCCCCCTCTTGCACGCACCCTGCACCTCGCATATCTCCCCCCCACACTACACCCTGCACCTCGCATTTCTCCCCCCCCACACTACACCCTTCACCTCGCATCTCTCCCCCCCCACTACACCCTGTACCCCACATCTCTTCCACTGCAACCTGCACCCCACCTCTCTCCTCCCACAGTACACCCTGCACCTCACATCCCCCCCACAGTACACCCTGTACCTCACATCCCCCCCCACAGTACATCCTGTACCCTACATCCCCTCCCACAGTACACCCTGTACCCCACATCCCCCCCACAGTACACCCTGTACCTCATATCCCCCCCACAGTATACCCTGTAACTCACATCCCCCCCACAGTATACCCTGTACCTCACATCCCCCCCCCCCACAGTACACCCTGTACCCCACATCTCTCCCACCCCACATCTCTCCATGTTCTTCTACTGCTCAGGATACAACTTTTCTTCATGTAAAGGGACCTTCTTACAAGTAAAGACACGCCTACCCTGTCATGTGACCGTATGACGTCAGAAGGTCCTTCCAGAGTACAGTATTTAGCCTTTACTGATTTACACTGACAGGGGGTCTAATAAATTCAAAAAAAAAAAAAAAAAGTAAAAAAAATATTAAAAGTTCAAATCACCCCCCCCTTTCCCTAGAACACATATAAAAGTATTTAAATACTGTGAAAAACATACACATTAGGTATCCCTGTGTCTGAAAACGCTCGCTCTACAAATGTTTAAAAATATTTTTCCTGTACAGTAAATTCCGTAGTGGGGAAAAAAAAATCAAAAGTTCCAAACCGCTGTTTTTTTTACTGTTTTGCCTCTGATAAAAATTTTAATAAAAAGTGATCAAAACAATATCAATTCCCCAAAATGGTATAACTAAAAAGTACACATGGTCACGGAAAAAAAGACGCCCTATGTATCCCCGTACACAGAAGTATAAAAAAGTTACAAGTGTCAAAATATGGCGAATTTTAGAAAAAAAAACATTTTTTGCAGTTTTGGATTTTTGTTAAGGGGTTAAAATGTAAATAAAACTATATAAATTTGGTATCCCCGGAATCATACCGAAAAATACAATACAGGTGACATGTCATTTTGGCTGCATAGTGAACGCCGTAAATACGAAGCCCATAAGAAAATCGCACAAATGCACTTTTTCTTCAAATCCACCCCATTCTGAATTTTTTTCCAGCTTCCCAGTACATTGCACAAAATAATAAATAGTAGCAACATGAAGAAAAATTTGTCCTGCAAACATTAAGACCTCATATGTCTGAGAGGGGTAAAATAAAAGAGTTAAGGGGGGGGGGGGAGTCAAAAATGAAAATAGAAAAATTCTTCCGGCGGGAAGAGGTTAAAAATGTATTATACTGTATATGTATTACATGTATTATACAGCAGACACCCAGCACTAATGCTCAGTGCCTGTTGACCGACCTGGGCACCACTATTTTTCCGGGGATCCCATTGGCATGACAGCCGAGAGGCATGACATTCATTTGTAATGAATGTAATACAAATGCCGATATTTTGCAATTCATTGCAATGCATTAGCATTGTAATGCATTGCATTAATGATCAGACCACCTGGGGTGTAATAAATGCAAAAAAAAGAAAAAAAAAAAAGGAAAAATCACCCCCCTTTCCGTAGAACACATATAAAAGTACTTAAATACTGTGAAACATATACACATTAAGTATGCCTGTGTCCAAAAACGCATGGTCTACAAATCTATTACAGTGGGGGAAAAAAAGTATTTAGTCAGCCACCAATTGAGCAAGTTCCCCCACTTAAGAAGATGAGAGAGGCCTGTTATTGACATCATAGGTAGATCTCAACTATGAGAGACAAAATGAGAAAACATATCTAGAAAATCACATTGTCTGATTTTTAAAGAATTTATTTGCAAATTATGGTGGAAAATAAGTATTTGGTCACCTACAAACAAGCAAGATTTCTGGCTCTCACAGACCTGTAACTTCTTCTTTAAGAGGCTCCTCTGTCCTCCACTCATTACTTGTAGTAATGGCTCCTGTTTGACATTGTTATCAGTATAAAAGACACCTGTCCACAACCTCAAACAGTCACACTCCAAACTTCACTATGGTGAAGACCAAAGAGCTGTGGAAGGACACCAGAAACAAAATTGTGGACCTGCATCAGGCTGGAAAGACTGAATCTGCAATAGGCAAGCAGCTTGGTGTGAAGAAATCAACTGTGGGAGCAATAATTAGAAAATGGAAGACATACAAGACCACTGATAATCTCCCTCGATCAGGAGCTCCACGCAAGATCTCACCCCATGGGGTCAAAATGATCACAAGAACGGTGAGCAAAAATCCCAGAACCACACGGGGGGACCTAGTGAATGACCTGCAGAAAACTGGGACTAACGTAACAAAGGCTACTCTCAGTAACACACTACGCCCCCAGGGACTCAGGTCCTGCAGTGCCAGACGTGTCCCCCTGCTTAAGCCAGTACATATCCGGGCCCATCTGAAATTTGCTAGAGAGCATTTGGATGTTTCAGAAGAGTATTGGGAGAATGTCATATGGTCAGATGAAACAAAAGTAGAACTATTTGGTAGAAACACAACTCATCGTGTTTGGAGGAGAGTGAATGCTGAGTTGCATACAAAGAACACCATACCTACTGTGAAGCATGGGGGTGGCAATATCATGCTTTGGTGCTGTTTCTCTGCAAAGGGACCAGGACGACTGATCCGTATACATGAAAGTATGAATGGGGCCATGTATCGTGAGATTTTGAGTGCAAACCTCCTTCCATCAGCAAGGGCATTGAAGAAGAAACGAGGCTGGGTCTTTCAGCATGACAATGATCCCAAGCACACTGTCAGGGCAACGAAGGAGTGGCTTCGTAAGAAGCATTTCAAGGTCCTGGAGTGGCCTAGCCAGTCTCCAGATCTCAACCCCATAAAAAAACCTTTGGAGGGAGTTGAAAGTCCATGTTGCCCAGCGACAGCCCCAAAACATCACTGCTCTAGAGGAGATTCTGCATGGAGGAATGGGCCAACATCCCAGCAACAGTGTGTGCCAACCTTGTGAAGACTTACAGAAAACATTTGACCTCTGTCATTGCCAACAAAGGATATATAACAAAGTATTGAGATTAACTTTTGTTATTGACCAAATACTTATTTTCCACCATAATTTGCAAATAAATTCTTTAAAAATCAGACAATGTGATTTTCTGAATTTGATTTCTCATTTTGTCTCTCATTGTTGAGGTCTACCTATGATGACAATTACAGGCCGGCCTCATCTGTTTAAGTGGGAGAACTTGCACAATTGGTGGCTGACTAAATACTTTTTTTCCCCACTGTATATATATATATATATATATATATTTTTCTTTTTTTTTTTTTTTTTTTTTTCAGTTTTTTTGCTGTTTTGCCTCTGATAAAAATTTGATTGAAGAGTGATCAAAGCAATAGACACTGCTCAAAATAGTATAATTAAAAAGTACATCTGGCTCCGCAAAAAAAGACATGCTATGCATCCCCGTACATGGAAATATAAAAAAAGTTATGGGTGTCAGAATATGGCGACTTTAAGAAAAAAAAAGTTTTGGATTTTTGTTAAGGGGTTAAAATGTAAATAAAACCATATACATTTGGTATCCCTGGAATCATACCGTCATGTTGGCTGCATAGTGAACACCATAAAAACGAAGCCCGTAAGAAAGTCGCACAAATGCACTTTTTCTCCAATTCCACCAACTTCTGAATTTAATTTAAGCTTTCCAATACATTATACAGAATAATAAATGGTACCGTTATGAAGGACAATTTGTCCTGCAAACATTAAGCCCTAATATGGCTCTGTGAATGTAAAAATAAAAAAGTTATGGAGTTTGGAAGGCGGGCAGTAAAAACGAAAATCAAAAAATGTCAACATCGGGAAGGGGTTAAAGGAAGTATGTCAGATCCAAAATGCCTGAGCCCAGTAATAGTGCCATATAAAGGTATTTAATAAAAGCAGAAACATACCTTTGTGGCTTTTTATGAATATGCAAATCAGCCTTCAAGTGCAATGGGGGCATACCCATTTGCCAGATTTGCCTACAGCTAGTCATGATGCATGCAGAGGCTGAAAATCAAAATCATAGCTAGACAGGCTGCATTGGATGGTGATTTCAGAAGAGAGCTAGAGTACTTGGGGCTGTCTTTAGCAAATCTGGTTAATGAGACTGTACCTAGTGCATTTGCAGGCTAATTTACGTATCTATATAAAGATGATTTTCTCTGCATTATTTCATCAGTTTTTGGCCATAAAGGCATATTTCTGTTACACAGCAGAAACCCGGTGCTAATGCCCATGATCAGTGCCCGCACTGATCGCGGGCATTAAGGCCCCTGATACCTCAGTCAAAGCTGACCAAGGCTCCATTTTGCCGGCGACGCACAAGCACCGCCATTTTTCCGGGTAACGTCATCCCATTACCATGACATCCAGGAGCCTTTTAAAGGCATTACCTTCTATTGCAGACTACTCTATGTGGCTTATAATAGAAGTGCCGATATTTTGACCCCCTAGGGGTTCAAGATCCCTAGAGGGTCTAATAAGTGTAATACATTTAAAAAAATAAATAACTAAAAAATATGAAAAATTCAAATCACCCTTCTTTCCCTAGAACACATATAAAAGTACTTCAGTACTGTGAAACATATACACATTAGGTATTCCTGTGTCTGAAAACACCTGATCTACAAACATACAAAAATATTTTTCCCATAGCAGGAAAATAAAAGTGCCGAATCGCTGTTTTTTCACTATTTTGTCTCTGATAAAAATCTGAATAAAAAGTGATCAAAGCAATAGACATTCCCCAAAATGGTATAACTAAAGTACACCTTGCTCCACAAAAACAGACACCCTATGCATCCTTGTACATGGAAATATAAAAGAGTTATGGGTGTCAGAATAGCTTCCAGCTTCCCATTACATTGCACAGAATAATGAATGTTACCATTATGAAAAGCAATTTATCCCTCATATGGCTCTGTGAACAGAAAAATAAAAAAAGTTACGGGGTTTGGAAGGCAGGAAGTCAAAAACGAAGATTAAATAATGTCACTGGTGGAAAAGGGTTAAGGATATACTAATACTAACATGGTGATAAATAATCATTTCATACATCTTAAAAAAGAATGTTGTGGCATTGCTTTCTTTTACTGTCCAGCTATCATATAGTAAAAAATCAAGGAACAGGGATCTTGGAAACAAGAAATGGCCAGCTGGGATGAATGATAATGATTTTGGCACAAGTTTAAGATGAAATTTGATTATTATAATCTACTGATATATTATGACAGATGTTAATATAAATATATTCACAAGTATTTATAGTCTATAGATTGCAAATAATTATAAAATAATAATAGCAGTCTTTTCTTCACATGTTCAATGATAGAAGTAAATTATAATAATCTTAGAAAATTCCAGCGATCTCCAATACCATAAACATTACGGACACTTGCACATACAGAGCTATATCCAACAAAATCCCTATGAAAAAATAAATAAATATAATTTCACCAAATTTGGCTGACAAATTCCTCAAAGATAGGGTAAGTGCATAATAACAATACAATTGGTACATGTAAGGTACAAAAATAGTAATTCATCTATTATATACAGAAATTCATAAGTAATATGTCAAAAATAATAAATCTACCCATTCAATGACAAACTAGAATAATTTATGCTGTAATAAAACACACAATTGTAAACACAGAGCAAGGCAGATAATAGTGATGTCAAATGGGCAAACTAGCCAAAGTATAGTTGACACAATTGTGAACACTAAATAACACTGAGGAAGCTGTGGGGCGACACGTGCATTGGGTCTGAGGGTTGGAGGTCATGGCTGCTACTCTCCGGAGTGGACTATATTCTGGTAAGTTTTCCCATTTGGATTTATCATCATAAAGTACATACAGCATAGCAGCAGAGTAAACCATGAAACAGGTTACAGGGAAAAACAATTATAGGCCTCCAAACAACCCCCCTCCCCCTCCACACAGCTTGTCAACCAACAGAGCAGTCCCATTAAGCTTTACTTCCGCCATAGGATCCCCAAAACAGCTATCCAATATACTGAGATAAACCATATATATTAAAGCCCTGGATGCTTGCGCCTTAACTACATACCCCAGTACTCCCATTGTCCCAATATTTAAATCAGCTGTGAAGATCAGCACTTGTAGGAGATGTTGAAGCTGTGAATATTGATAAAACACATTATTATCTAAAGCAAATTCTTCTTTCAAGTGTTGAAATGATTTCAATAACCCATCAGCATACAATTGACTCAAGTACCTCACCCCCTACCTCCCACCATCTATTCATGCCTTCCAGCTGATATCTCCTATAGGTAAGGGGTCAGCATTAATTATTCTAGTCTATTTATTTCGAATGGGTAAATTTATTATTTTTTGGCATATTACTTATGCATTTCTATGTATAATAGATGAATTACTATTTTTGTACCTTACATGTATTAATTGTATTGTTATTATGCAATTATCCTAGCTTTGAGTTTGTCAACCACAACCTCCTCTCCCTCCTGCATGAGTTTTAGATGTGTTTATGAATAAATTTTAGGCCTTTTTAATATCTTACTAATAAATTACATTAATTTGGTATAGTTGTGTTTATTTATTGAGATATATATATATATATATATATAATCACATATATACACATATATACAGTCATGGCCGTAAGTTTTGGCACCCCTGAAGTTTCCAGAAAATCAAGTATTTCTCCCACAAAATTATTGCAATTACACAGGTTTTGTTATACACACGTTTATTTCCTTTTTGTGTATTGAAGCAACACAAAAAAAAAAAAAAAAAAAAAAACAGAGGAAAAAGTAGTACAATAAACCTCATTTCAATCCTGAAATATTACTGTGTCCATCAGTTATTAGATATATCAAATTGAAATGGCTGTTGCAAACACCCAAATATTTAGAACTAAAAATGATTAAGATTAATAGGGGTGCCCAAACTTTTTCATATGACTGTATATTCACATTGAACAATTAATGTCTGGCATAGAAATTTACATGAAAATAAAAAATAAATTTTACTGATTCTACTTATATGCTATTATATGTACTGAGTAATGTATGCCCAGGTGTCTTCAGAATATACACATGTAATGGAAAAGTCAGAGAGGATACAAAGAGGAAAGTTTTTTGCATGCAAAAGATACAGGTTTTAAAAAATTGCTAATATTTTGCTCCTAGGTGTGATCTAGTAACTCTATAATTGCGAAGCAATAAACAGCAGAGACTGTTAAAAATACTCATATTTCAATGTTTCAAGAATAGAGTAAAATATCAGGTGGCACAGCACTGTATAATTTCATGTAAGGGAACTCCAGGAGAGTTAATACCTAATCCTGTACAGCAAGTATCAGCATGTCTGTGAAGCTTAAGGTCTTGTGACTGCTGAGAGTTCTCAATAAAAATAGTCTGCTCACAATTCAACAATAACAGAAATGACTTGGCAAACTAATACTTACAGTAAACTGTTACAAATGCTACCTGCAGAAAAATGATTCTAATTCTGAAAAATTCAATACTTCAAAATAATGATTGCTAATTTTATAATAGTAGTTCTCATACCGCTAACTGTAACCATTTCATGCCACTATTGCCCCAACTATGTAAGCATGTCATGCTTAAAAGCTTACCCCGCTGCAGTAGCTGCAGATGCCTGGTTAAAATGGACACAACTGTTCAGTCTATAGATATTTCTTTTCTTTCTGGTAAGTGTACTATGTAGGCTGAGTAATTTTGAGTTGCTTAGTATCCACTTGACTTTCAGTTTTGGAGACCAATATTTGTATATATGTAAGGGCTCTTTGGTATCCCTAAACCTAAAGAATGTTGTAGTCAGGCACTTTGTCAACCAGAAAACACACTCTGGCACACTTGTTGCAATGGAACTGGTTGTTCACAAGCAAATTCAGACATACAGTACAGACCAAAAGTTTGGACACACCTTCTCATTCCAAGAGTTTTCTGTATTTTCATGAATATAAAAATTGTAGATTCACACTGAAGGCATCAAAACTATGAATTAACACATGTGGAATTATATACTTAACAAAAAAGTGTGAAACAACTGAAAATATGTCTTATATTCTAGGTTCTTCAAAGTAGCCACCTTTTGCTTTGATTACTGTTTTGCACACTCTTGGCATTCTCTTGATGAGCTTCAAGAGGTAGTCACCTGAAATGGTTTTCACTTCACAGGGGCGCCCTGTCAGGTTTAATAAGTGGGATTTCTTGCCTTATAAATGGGGTTGGGACCATCAGTTGTGTTGTTCAGAAGTCAGGTGGATACACAGCTGATAGTCCTACTGAATGGAGTGTTAGAATTTGTATTATGGCAAGAAAAAAGCAGCTAAGTAAAGAAAAATGAGTGGCCATCATTACTTTAAGAAATGAAGGTCAGTCAGTCCGAAAAATTGGGAAAACTTTGAAAGTGTCCCCAAGTGCAGTGGCCAAAACCATCAAGCGCTACAAAGAAACTGGCTCACATGAGGACCTCCCCAGGAAAGGAAGACCAAGAGTCACCTCTGCTGCGGAGGATAAGTTCATCCGAGTCACCAGCCTCAGAAATCGCAGGTTAACAGCAGCTCAGATTAGAGACCAGGTCAATGCCACACAGAGTTCTAGCAGCAGACACATCTCTACAACAACTGTTAAGAGGAGACTGTGTGCAGCAGGCCTTCATGGTAAAATAGCTGCTAGGAAACCACTGCTAAGGACAGGCAACAAGCACAAGAGACTTGTTTGGGCTAAAGAACACAAGGAATGGACATTAGACCTGTGGAAATCTGTGCTTTGGTCTGATGAGTCCAAATTTGAGATCTTTGGTTCCAACCACCGTGTCTTTGTGCGATGCAGAAAAGGTGAACGAATGGACTCTACATGCCTGGTTCCCACCGTGAAGCATGGAGGAGGAGGTGTGATGGTGTGGGGGTGCTTTGCTGGTGACACTGTTGGGGATTTATTCAAAATTGAAGGAATACTGAACCAGCATGGTTACCACAGCATCTTGCAGCGGCATGCTATTCCATCCGGTTTGCGTTTAGTTGGACCATCATTTATTTTTCAATGGACAATGACCCCAAACACACCTCCAGACTGTGTAAGGGCTATTTGACCAAGAAGGAGAGTGATGGGGTGCTACGCCAGATGACCTGGCCTCCACAGTCACCAGACCTGAACCCAATCGAGATGGTTTGGGCTGAGCTGGACCGCAGAGTGAAGGCAAAAGGGCCAACAAGTGCTAAGCATCTCTGGGAACTCCTTCAAGACTGTTGGAAGACCATTTCAGGTGACTACCTCTTGAATCTCATCGAGAGAATGCCATGAGTGTGCAAAGCAGTAATCAAAGCAAAAGGTGGCTACTTTGAAGAACCTAGAATATAAGACATATTTTCAGTTGTTTCACACTTTTTTGTTAAGTATATAATTCCACATGTGTTAATTCATAGTTTTGATGCCTTCAGTGTGAATCTACAATTTTTATACTCATGAAAATACAGAAAACTCTTGGAATGAGAAGGTGTGTCCAAACTTTTGGTCTGTACTGTACATCAGAATAATGGCAGCATAAATTAATACTGTGGTCTTTCAAAGTGCAAAATTCTCCTAGTGTCCATTTAACACAATCAACACATAGTCACTATGGTACATGAACATACATAGCACAACTATCAATACTTCCTGCAACACACAAAGCTACAGTACAAGTTGGAAACACTGGCATAATTTTGAATGTGTGCTGGCATAATTTTGAATGTGTGGCTCGAATTTCCATTAAAGGAACAAAGTAGTTCAGCAGGTACAGAGAGGCATGTGAAGCGAGCTTACTGAGGTAGATCAGCAGATCAATACTGCTCAATACTGCTAAATAATGTACCCCATGCTGCTTCTGAACAAGAGACTTAGTGCATGGAAAAAAGTCTCTATCTATGAAAGACATTATAACAACTAGTTTCCATCTTCTCAAGAAAAAACTCAGAACTAAAGATTAAGAGACTATGTAGGGAAAATGCTAAAATATACAGTATACATGTCATATAATGTCATATAATGGAACATGCAATTAAAAGACTGCTGGTTCAAACCACCCAAGAGGCTAATAAAATAGAATTAAAAATTATATAGAAAAAAAAAATCAAATCACCCACCTTTCGATAGATTTAAACAAAACATAAAAATCAAAAGAGCCAAACCACCGTTTTTTTGCCATTTCATCTCCCATAAAAGTTTTAATAAAAAGCGATGAAATCATCAGACCTTCCCCAAAATGGTATAACTATAAAGTACATCTGGCCCTGCAAAAAAAGATGCCTTATGCATCCCTGTACACACAGATATAAAAAAAAAGTTAGGGGTGTCAG
Organism: Leptodactylus fallax; assembly: GCA_947044405.1. NCBI lineage: Eukaryota > Metazoa > Chordata > Amphibia > Anura > Leptodactylidae > Leptodactylus > Leptodactylus fallax. The sequence goes on along the minus strand of CAMRHE010000211.1, from coordinate 3,218,444 downwards.
AATATGGCAACTCAAAAAATGTATTTATTTTTTGCAAAGTTTTAGATTTTTTTAAGGGGTTAAAACTTAAAAAACCCCCATAAATTTTGTATCCCCCGAATTGCACCGGCCCATAGAATACAAGAGATATAGAGTACTTTTGGCTGCCCAGTGAATGCCGTAAAAACAAAGCCCTTAAGAAAGTTGCACAAACGCAGGTTTTCTCAAATCCCACCCCATTCTGATTTTTTTTCCAGATTCCCAGTACATCGTACGGAATATTAAGTAATACCATTACAAAGTACAATTTTCCCCACAAACATTAAGCTCTTATATTGCTCTGTGATAAGATTTGAAAGGTGGGGAGTCAAAAACAAAAATCGAAAAATGCTTGCGGAAGGAAGGGGTTAAGGAGAGTGTGTCATCAGAAAATGACCTACTGTTCAAATCAAGTTTTTATGCTAAGAATTTTTAAGAATTTTTTATGATTTTCTTGGATTCTCTGATTTCTAAAAAATCCTGAAATCTTACAGTTTTTACTCTGGCCACTGAGATTCAAAATAAGATGACACTTCCTATTCTGTTGAGATCACTTTTCAGTAGTCATCACATTATCACAGGCATGATCACAATGAAACGTAACACTTATATTTAAATGACACAGGACACAATAGTCACAGTATGTGATCACAGCTCACCTCCCCTGCCTGCAATGACAAGCCATTTCTCATCCTTTGATTGAATTTAAGGGATATAAGTCTTTTTTCAACTATACTAACTATGTAACGACCTTTGCACAGGCCACGGAGTAAAGCCAGGACACCTTTATGCAGAAGTCAATGAGTCTCCAATCTCCAATTAAGTTTCCTATGGTCCACATGAATACTGTCAAGTATACTGTATCTGTGAATGCTGTTTAAGCAATCTACCAAACATCCAACCAGCACCACACCAGCGCAAAAAACAACAGAGTTACATTTTAATTGGGATACATCATAGTTGCTAGTCTTCACCCACTAGATCAGGGAACACTAAGATTTAGTCATAGAGCCTAAAGAGGGAAAACTGGAGTGACCATAAAATGTATTCTGCTCGAGCAAGAAGAGTCACAGCCCTGGATGAGTGACCCCTGTCTTGAATTAACCAATACAGTATATAAAAGTAAGTTTTCCAAACTTTTATTCACATTAACCTATTTCAGGGTAACTGACTGGAGAAGCAAGGGATTATAATGTGCTTTCTGCAATGCTATGGCAGCCACCAAAGAAGAGTATTTACATTTGCACAGTTGTGCTATAGAACTACATAAATAACGGGAACTCAGTAGTTGGTCTCCTTTGATTTTGCAAGGTTAAAAATAAAGCTAATGAACAGGTAGGCCAAAGTGCACATTCATACATAATAGGAAAATCCCATTGTAAACAAATTCAATATAACCATTGCTTATACATTATAACAACAAGACAACGTCATAACACTCTAAACTGTGACGTCTACAAACATTTTTAATTTTATAACTTGCTGTATTAGCATCCTGGTTTTTTTTTACTTTGAGTTTGAAAGTTCTCTTTTTGACACCAGATTACCTTTATGCGACTTTGTTGATGTTTTTACTTTGTATCGATGGTTATTTGGCCTACTGTTATATTGCTTATCTTCTGTATCTTCTGTTTCATACAATAAATACCGTTGAAACTAAATTGTGACAAGTCATTTTCAAAGCACTTTAGTCCAATTAAACGTCAAGCAAACAGTTTGATTGCAATAAAGTGTGCGGTGCTAGTAATAAATAAAACATATCCTCTGTGAAGGCCTTCATGTGCCAGGAGAGACGGTTAGCTAGTTTCAGCTGTCTGGCTTTTTACATCAAAATGTAATATTTTTCCAGAACAATGACTCTAGCCAGCAGATCTCTTCCAGGTGTTTTATGATACTGTACTGTGAACTGGTAAGGTCAGTTATTTCTTCTCCTTTATTTAAGTCAAAAGTAATACATTACAAAGATACTGTACCTATGGTTACAATATGAGGATGAACCCGGTCTCAGACAGTTGTATAGGGCACCATGTACAGAAAGGTACATTTTAGTTGGTATAGATGTGACACCTATCATAAAGATTTCATGAAATCAGATTCTAGTCATGTGACATATTGTACATAAAAGTGAAACTTCTGTTTGAGAGGTGAATCTTAAAGGAAATCTGTCAGGTCTAAAATGCCTCCCAAACCGATAAAAGTGCTGTGTAAAAGTCTTTAATAGGAGAAGAAACATAATTCTGTGGCCACAAACTGATGAAGCAATGCAGAGAAAATCATCATTTTATGGCTATGCAAATCAACCAGCAAGTTCACAGGGGCAAGACCTGATTTGCCCAATTTACCTATAGACAACTAGGATGCAGACAGAGACAGAAAATGTCAATCACTAAAGAGTAGACATTGGACACCATTTTCAGAGAAGAACTGCAGCATTTGCAACTGTCTGTAGGCAAATCTAGCAAGTTAAATCCACCCCCAATGCACTTACATGTGGCTTTGATATCCTTAAAAGTTAATTATCTCTGCATTGCTTCACAGGTTTGTGGCCACAAAGGTATGTTTCTGCTACTTTTAAAGGACTCTACATGGCACAATTATTAATATTTAGGATTTGACTCCCTTTAAGGACACAAGTATTAGAGGGACAGATTCACTGTACCATTAGCCAGGTTCTGATGGGATCGGACGATGGTCGGGTTTGAGTATAGCGGTCTCACACTGCCCAAATGCTGATGTGATGATCTGGGGAGCCATCACATACCACAGTCGGTAACCCCTTGTAGTGAAACGAGAGACATTGACAGCTGAGAGATATGGGCAGGATATCCTGTGGCCACATTTGTTGTCTCTCATGGCATTCCAACTGGCATTTTTGCGGGCAGGATAATATGCTCACAAACAGACAGCAAATATTTTCTAGTGATGTCTCTTCCAGATTGCAACACTTTGTTGTCCTGCCCGGTTGTCAGATTTATCACCAATAGAGAATTTATTGGACCAGTTGGCATGCATCAGCAACCTTTGAGTGTGCAAGATCTACAGCAGGGGCGTAAATACTGGGGTAGCAGCGGTACCGGCTGCCACAGGGCCCAGGACATTAGGGGGTCCGGAGCCCTGTGGTAGTTGCTACTGTGAACCCCACAATCACTGCTATCATTATACTCTGGGTTCTTTTCAGAAGCCCAGTGGAGGTAAGGGAACATAAAAAACAACGCTATTTACCTCTTCTGCGCTCCACAGGCTTCGGACCTGTTTGGTGACGTCCCAAACGTCAGCTGACATCATTATGCATCGCGACGCTGGCCTGGCTCACGCGAGATCTGGTCCAACATTGAAGATGGCCGAATTAGCTCACCGGAGCCAGGAAGAGGTAAGTAACATTGTTTTTTTTTTGTTTGTATGCTCCCCTGGGTCTCCGATCATTATACTTTGGGGTCTCAAAAGACCTCAGAGTATAATAATCGTTCATGGGTGGTCCACTATGGGGCATAATACTGTGTTCAGGGGCCACTATGGGGCATAATACAGTGTGCAGGGACCACTATTAGGCATAATACTGTGTGCAGAGGCCACTATTGGGCATAATACTGTGTGCAGGGGCCACTATGGGGCATAATACTGTGTGCAGGGGCCACTATTGGGCATAATACTGTGTGCAGAGGTCACTATTGGGCATAATACTGTGTGCAGGAGCCACTATGGGACATAATCCTGTGTGCAGGGGCCTCTATGGGGCATAATACTGTGTGCAGGGGCCACTATGGGGCATAATACTGTGTGCAGGGGCCACTATGGGGCATAATACTGTGTGCAGGGGACACTATGGCGCATAATAGTGTGCGCAGGAATCTGGTTTGTGCGAGGGGGGTTGGAGGGGGCGGTCTGGAGGGGTTGGGGGCGGCGGTTTGGGGGGGGGGCCATGTCAAATGTTCGCCTTGGGGTCCAGCCATTCCTAGTTACACCACTGGTCTACAGGTCCATCTGTAAGCAAATCTGCTGCAGGATACCATACGGAACCTGTATATCTCCATGCCCAACTGTATCTCATCTTATATATATATATATATATTTCATACCTCCCAACTTTCAAAGGACAGAAAGAGGGACAAAATATGTGGTGCGCTATGCGCGCCATGGCAAATTTAGTTGACTCCGCACATTCTCATCTATTTTTCTATGTGCCCCCACACAGTATAATGCTCCTACAGTCACCCTAACATTATATGCCCCCACATTATAATGTTCCCCTCCAATTGCCCCACAGTATTAAGTCCCTCTCCTCGTGCCCCAGTTTAAACTGGTGGAAACTAGAGGGGGACATTAAACAGTGGGGGTAGTTGGAGGGGGACATTAAACTGGGGCAACTAGAGGCAGACATGTCCCCCTCCAGCTACCCCCATGGTTTAAGGTTCTCCTTCAGTTGCCTAAGTTTAATGTCCCCCCTCCATCTGCCCCCAGTTTAATATACCCCATTTATCTGCCACCATCTTAATGCCCCCCTCCATCTGCCCCCAGTTTAATATCCCCCTTTATCTGCCACCATATTAATGCCCCCCATTCATCTGCCACCAGCTTAATGCCCCCTTCATCTGCCCCCAGTTTAATTGCCCCTTCATCTACCACCAATTTAATGTCCCCCTTTATCTGCCACCAGTTTAATTGCCCCCTTCATCTGCCTTCAGTTTAACTTCCCCCCACATCTGCCCCCAGTTCCCCCCTCTTGCTCACACATGCTATCTCTTGTCTCCTCATCTTCAATCACTCTTGTTCCCAGCAGCTTTCTGTGTAACATCACACTGTCCCGCAGTATCCAGAATAGCTCCGCCCACACAAGAGTATGATCACATGGTCATGACGTCATCAAAGGTCCTTTAGCCCACTAAGATTTAGCATCTACCATTTAGCCTTTACCCTACCCTAATAAAGTTTGTTAACAGCAAAACACTTCAGGGGCATAGCGGAACAAACTGAAAGCTATGCGGGAACGCGGGACAGCAGTGTAAAATCGGGACTGTCCCGCCAGATGTGGGACGGTTGGGAGCTATGATATTTTGTGGGAGTTTAGCTCAGTAGTAGAGTAGGTGTTTGGTAGACAGAAACACAGTCTCAGGCTTCTTAACAAAAAACAGGCTTCTATATATTTTCTGCAAGGTAAAACAGTAGACAAACTGAAGCAGCTTCTTTCAGCATAACAAACATGTGGCAAACATAAAGTCCTTACTTCAGGCAAAAAGTCCAAAATAAACCAGCTTGGTTGGGACACAGTAGCACACTCTGTCTGGTGCTTGTCCAGCCTGGGGAAGATACAGAGCAAAGGATCTCTTTCTAGTCTCCCCCCCCCCCCCCCCCCCCCCCCCCCCCCCCCCCCCCCCCCCCCCGGCCGGCCGCCACGGGGGGGGCCCCCCCCCCCCCCCAAACACCCCCACCCACCAAAAAACCAACCCCCACTCCTTCTCCTCCTCACTCCCAGAGACTCACACACCACTCCTCTCTGGCAGTTTCCACTCTTATAAAGGCTGCACACACCTGGGGTATCAGGTCAGCAGGACTGGAGTGTAGGAGCAGACCTGCAGTAACTCCCAAGTACTGGACGCATACTCCAGCCACTTACCTCACTGATACTAGCAACGTCAGTGGCAGATACCTGCCATCCACAATTTTACCATACAGTTAGATATTACATATATATATAGGCCGCCCAACAGGATACTAGAGCCTCCATTTTTTTCAATTACTTTTCATTGTTTTTTGCTATCTGTCATAAGATCTCAAGCTGTAGCAATTTAACCAATTGCAGAAGTTGGGGTTAGCTCTGCTACATCCATATATCATCATTTCATACACATATAAAAAGCTTCATTTGATTCCAACAATTTCTTGGTGCTGTTATTTTTTCTTGTCAATGAGTGTACTAGTTACTAGTCTTCCCCAAATGCCTCCACCGCCATTCACTGATTACAGACATGTATTTGCTTTTATACATAGTTGGAAGAGAAAAAAAGAGTAGGTGGGGGGACACCCTTTATGTATACACCACAGAGATCCTCTGCTGCCGGTACCCTGCCTCTCTCCATTTACAACAATGAGGGCTTGACAAAGGGGCATGCGATCACAACAACCAGTAAATGGCAGCAGCAGTCACATGCCACTGTGTTGAGACGTCATTGCTAGACCAGGAAGTACAAAGCAGCAGGGCATGTGTGAGGGTACTATATCTTTTTTTTATTGTTACGCTAGGTTCACACTAGCTTTTGGCTTTCCGTTCCTCGGGTCCACTCGGGAATTTGGCTGAGAGAAAAGACCTGCACAGAGGACTCGGATTTTCGGGGGATGCTGAAGTGGAGTCTCCTATGAATTTAATTTTGAGCTAATGTGCACATGTAGATAAGTGGAAGCTCTTATATACTACAACTGCAATATGCTTCACAGGAACAAAAGTCTAGTCTGTGTGTCTACATTACACTTGCATAACCTGTCATATGTAAGACTGTCAGAGGATATTAGTAACATGGCAGCATACAGAAATCAGGCATGTGATCATTTATGAGTGCTGTCATATTGGGGGCTGTTAGCTTCTCTTCTAGACTAATATGCATACAGGCAGACACAAAATGTCTTAGAAAGATAAGGTTCATAAAAACTGTAAGAAGGATTTTGATTCGTTCATGGACATAAGGCATGTTTTGTTATAATACATTAGAAACAAAAGCCACTAATACCATAAATATGGCTTACAAATAAGATTACAAAACTGAGCACATAGGCTTTTTCTTGAAACGCTGTATCTTTGTCTTCTCTATGTATTTCTCTTGTTGTATTGTTTATTCTGAACCACATTCACTTGGCTATATAGAACCAGTTAGGGTATGGCACATGCTGCAGCCAAATTTCCAGCAGCCCACATTAGTTATCAGCAAACAGATGATGTCATTGCACCACAGGCAACTAAGGAATCAGCCATATACAGCTGCCAAAGCATGTGGCCATACTCTTACACATAAGGTTACAAGTAATCAACTTTTATAATTTGCGATGGCTAGAGATTCACTATATGAGCTTTAAAATTGATATGAAGCAATATTTGAACCAAACCTGTATCAGGATATTATCAGTAAAATAACATATAAGAAACTAGCAGAAGGACCTGGCTTCACACGGGTATATTTCATTTTTTGTTTATGTAGTTGCCCCATAACAATTGGCACAGGTCTATTTTGTATGTCGTTTGTGTGTAGTTTAAATACATTTCAATTTATAAGAATGTTGACATCCAGTATGACAGTCCAGTATAGGTGCAGTCTATTTATGTCTGTATTGTTATGGAAACCTGGTAAATTAAATGTGAAGTTATATTGGCTGATACACGTCATACGACTGAATATTTAAGGACATGTGAACTGCTATTGACTAATATAGGTCATAAATAGCTTGGTTGCTATGGAAACCTGGTGTAAAGCTGTGTGTATATCAAAACTGAAGAACCTGCAAGTTTCCACTGGTCCATAAGTGTCATGTGTATCTCAGTTTGGATATCAGTGAAAAACCTGTGATTGGTTGTTATGGAAACCTGGAGTAAAACTGTGTGTATGTGACCTTGTGTAACAGTGTCATCCACAGTGCCCTAACCCTTTAAAGCTGACCTACAGCAGTGAAGAAAAATGGCCGGTTTATTTTGGAAACCTGGAGTAAAACTGTGTGTATGTGACCTTGTGTAACAGTGTCATCCACAGTGCCCTGCGCCTTTAAAGTTGACCTACAGCAGTGAAGACAAATGGCTGGGTTGTTATGGAAACCTGGAGTAAAGCTGTGTGCATGTGGAGACTAAGTGCCTGAGAGCTTCTATTGGCTGATAATTTACATGTGACCGTGTGTATGGCAGTTGGAATATGAGTGAAAGACTTGCAGGCTTCTGTTGGCTAATGCAAGTCATTTTTTGGGAATACTGTATCTCAGGAACGGTACGTCCTAGAGAGCTGAGACCCGGTCTAAAACCTTCCCAGACACCTGATGTACCTGTGTGCCAAATTTGGTGAAGATCGGTCCAGTCGTTTTGTTGCGCATAAAGAACAGACAGACAGACAGAAACTCTTTTTTATATATATAAGAGATAAGAGAATGAGATAAGAGATGAGTGCAAGCCTTTGTGCATCTACATCAATACAATACTAAACAAAAAAAGAAACACGCAAATAAAAGATTGCAGCTATATATCAATCAGTTATATAAAATAAAAATGTATTAAGCATATATTCAGCAATAATACCATAATCATAATAAGTTCAAACAATCCCTGCATCCTTCCAAAATAACAAAATATGATATACAGTAATAGGAAAGTTCTTCTTATATACAGCACTCCAACTGCATCTCTAAATAGGTCAAAGTCAGAATAGATGTTCTAATAAAAAAAATGCAATATCAATACCATTAGAAAAAAAATGGTAAGTCTTAGATGAGAAGAATGCCAACCATGGCAGTCCAATCACAATGACCCCATGCATAATGACGGAGGAATTGCAGTTTCCACAGCGGTCTTCTATAACATTCTTCTCAAGTGTGAAACTCAGCTTTCGCTACAAAAACTTGCCAGCATTGGTGTACTGTCCCACTAGGAGCACTACAAAAAAGGTTGCATGCATGAGAGTAAGGTTAAGTTCACACGGTGGAAAATGAAGAGGAATTCATTTTCCGCCACTATTTTTCAGCCGCGGTCCAGCAGCAATGGGATGCCGATGCAAGGCATTGACATTCTGTGGCGGCTTTCCACTGCTGACTAGGCCCAGATGAATGGTGAATACAAAAAAAAAGTATCAAAAATAAATGCAGCCAATAACTAACCCAAATAAAAACAGTAAAAAGATTGGAGGTTAAAAGGTTGTGTCCAGCCCTAAAAACAGCTAATGCATGTAATATACAGTTTATTCAGTTTTTCAATTAGTAGTACTACAAATGTATAAATATATATATACATGACCAGACCGATATATATTGCTCTAAAATACAGCCTAGTAACACCTCAGGTTAAATACAAAAAGGCACCCGTTACAATAAAGAGCCACAGTATAGCATAATAACCAGACACAAATAGAAACTTAGGATGTAGTACAAGCAGGGGGAAAATAGCCACAACCTTCAACCTTCAGCCCCTCTTAAAAATAGGTCAGTAACAGTCAGTCTCGAAAACCCCTTTAAGATGACATACAATACCATAAATAAACATTATTTGCAACTGCCAAATTCTTAGAACCACAGGAGCTTGCAGTATTGACATTTGATATTCCACATCTAACACTTGTCAAGTTAGTGTTGAATTTGTACCAAGTCAAATTTAAGTGCAACTATATAATGATAACAGGACTGAAATAGTCCTACTGACGCTATCTATCCATTCCCAAAGCGTGGATCTGGTCTACTTAAGTTCTTCTTTTTCTATTGTGTTTTTCATTGGTGTCTGTCCTCTTTGTTTTGCCTATATTGTATAAAAGATGTTTTTAAATAGTTTTTTCTTTTGATGTGTAGTGTCAATAAAATTACTTTCTATATTTTGGGTTGAGTGTCTCAATATATGTGCAACCTTTTTCTTTTGATGTTTTTTCATGTAGTAGTGGTAGCGCATATGAGATGACCCCCCCATTATTATTTCACATAGTGCCTGCTATAACTCTTTTTAAAGGGAGTCTATCACTGAGCAGGCAATGACATCACACGGGACTATCTTTTCCCACTGGCCAGGAGGTGAAACAAAGCATACAGGGGTGTGTTTTCAATGGAGAGAGCTGTGCTCGGAGATCTCTGGGAATGCCCCCTGTGCTCCGAGCACCTAATTTGCATAATGAAAAAAACTTCTTTTTCTTGGCATCCACGGATCTGTGACGCATAATGAAGGTATGATATGGAAGCATGTCACAGTGCCTACAGCGCTAAGGTGTCAGCTTTAAGGGGTTATGGAAGGTTATAGACTCCTTTAAACATTATGTTAGTGTTGAATTGTCATTGGACTATTTCTGATAACACAGTAAATTACCTGCATTTTGATGGAAAACTGAATATTATAAGGCCATGTTCTCTTGTTGTGGAAAATAATAGGTTATACGCAATGAAAACCCATAAGAAATCTGTGTCAGATATGACATGCTGTAGATCTCAAAATTCTGCTACATTTTTAAATTCACATATTGTCCTGCTGTATGTCAATGAGATTATTAAAACATAATACAAAAAATCAAGTTACGGCAATGACTTGTACCAAATGACAAACTCAGCATTATACTACATGTACGTTTGCTTGTTTACAATATACATTGCAAATATGCACTAAATGTGCAGTATATACAGATGCATCTCAGTAAATTAGAATATCTTTGAAATTTTTATTTATTTCAGTAATTAAATTAAAAAAGTGACCTCCTATATTTTCTAGATTCTTTACACACAGAGTGTTCTATTTCAAGTGTTTTATTTCTGTAAATGTTGATTATGGATTACAGGTAATGAAAACCAAAATCTAAGAAAATTAGAATATTGTAAAAAAGTTCAGTATTGTAAATTCAGTGTGTCACCTGCCAAGGTTTCCTAAGCCTTTAAATGGTCCCTCAGTCTGGTTCAGTAGGACACACAATCAAGGAAGACGCTGATTATGAATTGTATTACTGAATGACTGAAATGAATGAACGTTTCAAAGATATTCTAATTTATTGAGATGCACCTGTAGAAGCTTTAACCAATAGTAAAACAATTTAAGCATTAAAAAATACATGAGATTAACTTGCTAGAACCACTTGAGGCTAAGGCCCCACATGGCCTGTGGACTTTTTGCTTCAATTATACCTATAGGGAAACCGCTGCCAGCGTTTCCGTAGGTATAATTGACATGCTGCAATTTCCAAAGCCGCGATGTGTATTTTACTGCAAAGTGGGGATGGGATTCACTAGAATCCCATCCAATTTGCTGTGACTGTAAAGTGCCGCGTTTTCTTCGCCACGTGGGGCCCCAGACTCAGGAAGCCTTCAAAGATCATAATACACTGTCAGCAGTGCAGGTTGTTTTCTGGTGGGCATACATATTGCAGAACAGAATGAATGTAGATCCCTGGTTTTGTATTGAAATCTCCACTATAGTCAAATCAAAAAACAGCCCAAAAAAAAAAAAAAGCACTGACTTCAGAGCTTCTCAGGCTGTACACTTTATAGTAAGCGCTTTCTTCTCTAGCACATAATTTAAAGGCAGTGAGATCCTCATTTGTGAGCAGATGTAAGCAGAAATACCCATTTTAACGTCTTCTCAGCTCTGTAGAAGAGGTAGATACTCTGAGTAGCAACACTTATCTTCAGGAGGATTTACATATGATTTCAAACCCCAAAATCTAGGTCATCCTGTAATCTTGTAAAATGCTACTGCACTTCACAATTCCCAACATCTGCATTAAACATTTTAAGGTAGTACGCACTCCTCCATGAGTTCTGCCCTATATTCCTACAACATCCGTTATTTCTCATTTTGAGACATAAATAATTCATCACTCTCCCAAGCCAGATGCAGAACCATTCCAGTGTTTTATTTCGTCTCAGGTATATTGGCTTATGTTCAGAATAAGGAATCATTTAAAAAGTTAAAAACACTTCAAATGATATAACATTTACAATATACAGTACATAGACTTGTTTGTAAGATAAGAGGACATTCAGAAATACAGCCCAATGGTGGTGGTGCTCAAATATGATCATTTTTATTAAAGGAAACACTGCCTAAGCCTCTGATACCTACATAAAAAAGTGTACACATAAGCATTTGAAGACAAATGGTAAACTAAAATGTCCTTAGGCTCTCTGGCTTAGAAATGCTATATCCTAGCAACAAGTGTCTATGGGTTCATATTACAAACCTTTAGGTAGATATGTGTTGCCATGTGAGGTCTATGATCCCCATCCCTAGAAACATCAGCTGCTGGGCTACTGTAAGTAATTAAAGGGGATTTCCCATGAATATTACTATATTTAAACTTAAAGACAATAAAAAATATAACCTTTTAAAGATTTTTTTCTAATCATCTTCGGCAGGGTTCACATCTGCACTAGGTGTCCGTCTGGTGCAGATCCTTAACAAATCACAAGACAAAAAAGTCCTGCAAGCCTGACTTTTTCTTTGAGTGATTTCAATGAATAAGAACGGACAGCTGTGTTCATGTCAGCTATTTTTTGCAGTCCATCTTTCTGGCACTGCCCAACGCAGACATGAATGTAGCCATATTGGTGACAGTCTTTTGTCTTGATCGGTTGCCAATGGACAATAAGGAAATCATAACTGACCTTCTGACAAGTCCCAGACCACAGAAAATCGCTGCATTCATGTTTTATATACTTCAGCAAGACATAAGACTGTCACCACCAACATGGTAAGAGAAAAATCTATAAAACTCTTTTTAAAATATATATATATATTTGCAAGAGTTTACTTTTAAAGGGGTTTCCCAGGCCCAAATCAATTTTTCATACTATCCAAAGGATAGGTCATCAGTTTGCTATCGGCTGTTGCTGCACCCTCCAGGCACTGGAAACTGCTAGTGGAAAGGCAGCACTACTCCTATTCAAGTAACAGAATTGGCAAAGGAAAACCGTCCATTGCATAGTGGTGGTTTTGGAGAACTACAGCTCCGCTTCTATTACCTGAATACTGCTCATCCACTAGCAGCTTCCTGCACCCAGACGCTGATATGTGGCCGAAAAACCCCTTTAATTGTCTACAAATATAAATGATTATGTTCATGGGAAAACCCCTTTAATCTAAGGCCCCATGTGTCGTCCCGCAGCAAAAGCAACGACAGCAACGCAGGAAAAGCAACGGCAGCAACGCATCGCAGTTCTTTCCACAGAGCTTTGCACAGAAAGGTCACAGAGGTTTCCTCTGTGGGCTTCCTGCTTCAATTATATCTATAGGGAAATCAATGGCGTTTCCACAGGTATAATTGACATGCTGCGATTTCCAAAACCGTGATGGCCTTAGGCTAAGGCCCCATGTAGCAGGACTCAGCAAAAAAGCATTGCGGGAAAAACCACGGCGGCAACGCATCGCTGTTTTTCCCGCAGTACTTTTCACAGAAAGTCTGCAGAGGTTTCCTCTGCAGACTTTCTGCTTCAATTATACCTATAGAAAAACTGTCGGCGTTTTTGTAGGTATAATTGACATGCTGTCACTGTAAAATGCCGCAGTTTTTCGTTTACACCACGTACGCCACTGGCCTTAAGGTCCCATGCTACATAAGTGTGGGGACCTCTGACTGTCAGACATTATCTTCTTAAGGAACATGCTGCTCCTTCTTTTTCCTGAAGGAACCAAGTCTTCATTGGCTGGGAGCGATCACATGTCCCCTGAGGCGTTCAAAGTATATAACCCCAGGGAATGTTACCCCTCCCTCTTTGGATTGCTTCCCAGCCAGGAGGAACTTTCCCAACCTCACTCTCCTTGTAAGTGCTTTATGTTATATGCATTTTTTTTTTTTTTTTTGTCAGACAAAAGTTTACTGTAGCCATGTCTACTTCACTGTATATTTTTCTATATTTCAGATGTCACAGCACCTGTCACGTCCAGTTAGAGTCAAGTTTAAGCTGTCACCTGACGTACCAACAATGACATACCCACTTCTGGCTGGTGGCCTGGCATTTTAGGTGATATGAAAATAGGACATAGTTAAGTTATTATATGATAAGTCAGGGTGATAAGTCAGGTTGAGATCGGCACAGCGCAAGGTAAAGATGTTTCCATTATAGTTTTTCTTACTATAGATCTCATTCCTGGTTTTAGCTTATAAATACTGATGCAAAATACTGCCATGTGAAAGTGGCCTTATGCTGTTTGCGGCATTTTAACTGTATGGCATTATGTCAACAAAGTCTTAGCCTTGTATGGTTGTATGGTGACACACAGAGTCCCATGTGACTCAGTTCTATGCATACCATACCATGTTACATTGGGTGGCCTATGCTTCCAGGAAAAGCAGCTCTTTGCAAGCTGTTACAATATGCCACTATTTTTTTTTAACTAAATTCAGTGTTATACATACAATAAGTATAGTAACTACTATTGGTGCCCTGTTACAGCTCTGTACAAAACTGAGCTGTAATCTAGCTATGTGTTTGAGGCCTCAGATTGAACCTTACAGCCTCATATAATAGACTGAATTACCTAGCATTGATTGTGATATCTATAATGCATATGAAGGCACATACAGTACTTTAGCATTAGACAGACGTCTCTCATAACAAAGCAACAGGAAATATGATCTGACGACACCCATTCAGCACAATCTTTTAATTAGCAATATGGAGCAGCAGGCGGTTTATTACGGTAGATAATTGTACACCTGAGGGAAGTGGTCAGATCCTGCTTGCAGCCATACAAATAACCAACCATCATTCTTTCTCTACATCCACCACATCAAGGTTTTAATATTCCAGAAGCAATGGAAAACTAGTCCCATTAGTCACTGATATTTAGCATCATATAATATAAGAACTCCTTAGGTCTTTGTAAGGGGTGACTTATGACATTCTTTAGCATAGTCAATTGTATGCATTAACGTAAGTTGAAGCTCCCTCAGGGGTTCAGGGCAGGGCAATTGCTACTGCTGCACCCTGTATGGCCAGTCTCCTGCTTGCATGCAATCTAACAAACTAGAAGAAATTGCTAACTGCTTTATGGTACCAGTGGGCCTCTTAGCTACTGGACTCCATGAGCAATAGGTATGAGGCACATGTGGTATGTCTGTCCCTAAATCCAAGGCAAGACTTTCAAGGCGCCATAATATGTATTCCTAAATATGTTAATTTTAAGTCTTAAGGGCCACATGCTGCAAGTTCACAGCAGACATCCCATAGCGCAAATAGGATGGTTTGCACTGTGGGTTTAAGCAGGCGCTTTCCAGGGCGGCTCGCCCTGCTGAAATCCGTAGTCAAACACTGCGTGTTCATAACCCACAGCACAAGCCATTTTGTGCTGTGGGGTTTTTCTGCAGTGTGTGGATGGGATTTGTTGAAATCCCATCCTCTACACATGTACTGTTCTTTGTAGCGGGTTAACTACTGTGACTCAGCCGTGGCTAAATCACTGTAAACTCGCAGTTTGTGGCCTTAACCTTAGGGTATTTTTACATGCTCCAGAAGTAAAATTCAGTATTCAAATGCTTTTTACCACAAATTGTTTTTATATGATGCCAAATTTACAGATGTAATGCATTGCTTACCGCAACTTTATACCCCTTGAAGTTTTTCACATTTTGTCACCTTACAACCACAAACTTAAATGTATTTTATTGAGATTTTAAGTGATAGACCAACACAAAGTAGCACATAATTGTGAAGTGGAACGAAAATGGTACATGGGTTTCAAAATTTGAATAAAATAAAAATCTAAAAAGTGTGATATGCAAAAGTATTAAGCCCCCTGTACTCTGATACCCCTAAATAAAATCTAGTGCAATCAATTGCCTTCAGAAATCACTTAAATAGTTAATAGACTCCAGATGTGAGTAATTTAGTCTCAGTATAAATACACCTGTTCTGTGAAGGCCTCAGTGGTTTGTTAGAGAACATTAGTGAACAAACAGCATCATGAAGACCAAGGAAATCACCAGACAGGTCAGAGATAAAGTTATGGAGAAGTTTAAAGCAGGGTCAGGTTATAAAAACATATCCCAAGCTTTCGGCATCCCAAGGAACACTGTTCAATCCATCATCCAAAAATGGTAAAGCTATTCTACAACTGCTAACCTACCAAAACATGTCCGTCTACCTAAACTAACTATTTTGCAAAGAAGAATGGGCAAAAATCTCAGTCTCTAGATGTGCAAAGCTGGTAGAGACATAACCCAAAAGACTTGCAGCTGTAATTGCAGTGAAAGATGGCTCTACAAAGTATTGATATAGGGGGGCTGAATACTTTTGCATGTCACACTTTTCAGATTTTTATTTGATTAAAATTTTAGAAACCATGTATCATTTTCCTTCCACTTCACAATTATCTGCTACTTTGTGTTGGTCTATCACTTAAAATCTCAATAAAGTAATTTAAGTTTGTGGTTGCAAGGTGACAAAATGCGAAAAAGTTCAAGGGGTATGAATACTCTTGCAAGGCACTGTACATATGGAACCTGAAGTTAGCTGCATCGCCTCCATGCAAAGCCAAAAAGACTGTGCTCACAGTTCTACCAAGTGCATGTGCCCTTACAATAAGAAACCCTGCTTTCTACTCTAATGTATGTAAAAATAATACAAGTGTTCTCCCGCTGTTGAGGATTGTCACATAGAAATAACTGCTTCTAAATAAAATTGACAGGCTCTGCCAAAATGGATGCTAACTATATTCCCTTTTGTCAGTTTATGTATCTGAAATTGCTATTTGGCTTTGGCACTTGTGTGGTGCAAGCAATTAATACAAATACTTAACTCATGTCCCTCTTATATGCCAAATAAACTAAGCATCTGTCTGGGCTACAGCATATTAGAAGCAACCAAAAGGACATACAGTATATATACATAGTCACCCAAATTATGCCCTGGTCTTTGTTCTTCTATTAGGGACGTAACTATATGTGACACAGTGGTAGTAGTTGCTACCAGGACCTGAACCCTAAAGAGGCCCCGTCTCACAAAGAGCCATCCTACAACACTCAGGAGAGGAAAAAACCCTGTGCAGGAAACCTCTAGGGAACCCTGTCTGAAGGATTGCCTTTCCCTTGGGCTTAGAAGGATAATGTCAACATTAACTCATCAAAGTCATCTTAGAACTGTGTATGGAGTCAGATACATAATTACACAATTACATTATCAAACAAAGAAGAGATACAATAATACTTACATTATACAGGTAAATATGAAATAAGCAATTGTAAAATAGTGATTAAAACACGGTGGGTGGGAGGGAAATGTTTCCTCCAGTCCTTGTGGTAAGAGAAAGAGGAGATGGATAAGACAGGAAGTTACATCTATTCCTAAAACTCCTCCCTCCCTACAGGAGCACTAAGCACCTATATACTCCTAAAGCTAATATGCACACATATACTCCTAAAGCTGAATCAGCCTATATAAATCTACACAAATACTGCACAAAGATAAAACTGCAGTTATTGGATCTCCCCTTCCAAGGTCACATCACCCTTTATTAATGGCTTTGCTAAAAAGGCTTTGAATGCATTAAGAAAAAACATTAAAAGTAATAAACACCTCACCATTCCTCTTTCTGGTCTCACTTGACGTGGTAATGTGACTATTATTCAGCCATAAAAAAAATTTTAAAAGAAGTCTTGGGGGGGCTTTAACTTAAAAAAAGAAACAACAACAAAAAAAACCCCATAATATTCACTACAGAAATGTGACAGTTCAACCATTCATTGGCCTCAGCAGTACCCCGAAATTAAGATATACTCATACACAGTAGATTGTTGCAGATGTTTGTGACTGTCCCATTCGCATGAGTAGGATTTACAGAAATCCATGTAGATGCAACAGAAACAACCTTCAGATGAATGGAACTGATTTTTAGTTAGTAGAAGTTTCTGAAACAAATCTAATGTGAGCAAACCCTTACAGTACTAATGTGCTTGCATTAGAGAACAGTGAAATATTACAGCTATTGTATCCTTACATTGATATTGTTGAATAAATACAGATCACATACCATTCTCCTGTATGTTTTTTTGAGAAATGTTTTTTTTTTTTTTTTTTGCTATTTAGTTACAATATTAACAATGATAACTTCTAATCAGAGGTGTAGGTAGCAGGGGTGGCAGGGGGGTGGTAGACCCAGACGCACTGACTCTGAAGGGCCCACCTCCAGGGCAACGCAATACAAGCTAAACATACAACTGCATCAGCGTCTGCGTGACACCGATGCAGTTGAAATGCATAGTAAAGATAGTAAACCTCTCGCTTCCTGCTCTAATATTAAGTAGCTTATAAACCAGATTAGACCTGTAGCCTACGAGCTGCCCTAAGACATCTGCGTGTTGTTGTAGATGGGCGTGATGACATCACTTTCTAGCATTTCTGTTGCAGGACGCAGACATCCTGGTGCTCTTCAGTGAGCAGAATCAGTGGCAGTAGGGGAATCAGAGGTAGGTGAATATTATTTTTATTTATTTAATATTTTTTTACTCATTTTGGGCATTTTAATAGAAGAGGGGATATTACGTAAGAGGGCAATTAGGGACAATATAAATTAACAGAAGTACAATATATAGCAATAGCAATATCAGGGTGCCTAACTAATATAGGGGGTATTAAGGGGCTTTATTAAAAGGGCATATCATTTATAAAGAGAGGTCAGTGAGAGCAGTATAAATATAAGGGGCAATAACAATATAAGGGGGCATTGGGGCAATATTAAAGGGGTTTTAATAATAAAGTTTAATGGTAAGGTTTAATATTCCCCGGATAACACTTTTAAAGGAGTTATCCATGAATTGGACAACTCCTTTAAAAGGAATTGTCCAATTCCAGTTTTATTATTAAATTGAAAAGGCACACAGGAGTATTACTCATTTCAAGAATCTTTTTCATATTATATATTTTATAACTGGGAGCAGCAGCAGAATGGGGTCTTTGTGTAGGTGAGGACAATGTGAATCTGGTTCCTGGAAAAGTAAGGAACCAAAGATGTCTGTGTTTCAAACTTTACAGACACAAGTCACTGCTGGAAGAAGTGGTCATGGCAGTCCAGATGGAAGAAATGAGATTACAGAGATGTCACCTGTAAGTCACAACATATTTCCTGTACTGTATTTACCTAGACTGGACTGCAGAACCTTGTGTAGAGCCGCTGTCTACCACTATATGGTTTCCGTATAGTGATAATATTGGTATACCTGAGTTGGGGGCCCGCTTGTTGTGTTCTACCCCCTATGCTGAGCCCCTAGCTATGCATCTGCTTCTAATACCGTGTTTCTCCAAAAATAAGACAGGTTCTTATATTATTTTTTTTTCTCTGAAAAAAAGGCTAGAGCTTATTTTCGGGGTAGATCTTATTTTTCAGGCACTGGAGCGAATCAGAATCTGTTCTGATTCGCTCTGGACAAATCTTGTAAAATGGTTAGGGTTAGTAAAACTAACCCTAACTTAGATTCACAATTGATGGTGCAGTGTCAGTGGGTCTTATACAAACTTACTGGCACTCTCTCTCTCTAAACACCTTGTGTGGCAGTGGCACTGTGACCTCTCTATCTCCTCTCCTTTATGTTAAGGGGGGAGGTGCTGTAGTGGAGTGGATGTGTCTGTAGGAGAGAGCAGGGGTGGCTCCTGACATCTGGTAACCTAGGTAGCCAAACCCACAATATCGTAGATGCCGGGAGACGGGACCCATGAGACGGCACTCAGAAAGTGGACTTGGGAGGTGGGACTCTGGAGCGGGACTGCCGTGCCTGGAGATAGCAGGGCAGTTGTCCAGGATGGTTGGGAGCTATAGTATGCCTATTTTCTGTCTCCTTGATGTTACATAACAAAACCTGGAACTAGGGCTTATTTTTAGAGTAGGGCTTATTTTTGGAGTAGGGCTTATATTTCAAGCCTACTCCAAAAACCCTGCAAAAATCAAGCTAGGGCTTATTTTCGGAGTAGGGATTATTTTTGGAGAAACAGGGTAGTAGGCTCTTCCCCTAAATCAAAAACAATTGTATTGGATAGCTCTACAGTTAATTCATTTAAATGTAAAAAAGCACCAGTTTCCCAAAATCATTCCATTTTTGCAATGTTTTAACAAAATTGTGACATTTTAATTTGGGCCCTTTCCAAAATGTCAACAAAAATGGTGGCTGTATATATACCCTTAAAGTGTACATTAGTGTCAAATCACCTTTGCCAAAATATACTGCATTAGGGACTTTTATTTGAACCCTTGGTGAACAGCTCATGGAAATCCATGACACACAGCAATTCAAGAAGGAACATCTTAACTATATCATAATGATCATAAATGATTGATTTGATGTTTATTGAATATTGAATATGTATTAGAGACTTAACAACTTACATCATGTGTGAGTTGAGGTTTTCAAATTATTTTTGTGGGCCATTGCCATCACTATTAACTGTTGGCTAGAGTCTACTAACTCCTATAGAACATCATCAAAGCATAGACAGCCGGTTTGTTCTTTAGATATATCACTCATATATATTCTTACTCTTTTGTTATCCACTCCCAATATAACCTCAAAGTGAAAACTTGCCAATTTATCAATAGAAAGTCCTTTATTTAACACTCTAATGTTATGTATGAATGGGACGGGTGGGGAATCTATACTCTAGTCTTGCTGTCATGGCATTGGACCGATTGGATACCTACAGAGAAATTAAACTAGTTCTATATAGAGTTCTATCAATATTGAACTGGAAAAATGCAGGATAGAACCTACATCAAAGCAAGTACTGAATCGTGTGGAAAGCAATAAAATACACTACTACACACTGCTAGAACATCATCAGTCTTATCTAATATGTATAGATCATACAGCACACAGGGAAACTTCAATGTACTCCCAATGCCAGATGAACACATCTTATCCACCACCCCCACCCCATATGACTGATAGCCTTGTTCCCAGAGCTGTCAGTGAATCTCTCGATTGTAGGCTGAATTTGCTTGGACTTTTTCCTCTCTAATAATTGTGTGCAGACAGGCCAAACATTCTCATACTATACCCAGGAGATAACTGCTATGGACATTTGGTTATCCGAAGTCTCAGACTAAGCCTATATAATATTCATAAATGATATTCAGCCCTGATACTATATGCAATACAGAAGTGAGCTGTAAGTTAGAATTGTTTTAGGCCAGTTTCAGGCAACATATTCAGTTGGTGAAATACAGACCATATCTTGGCTTTATTTCCTGGACTGAACACTGTACAGGGATCGGTTCTCTCAGCATCATAGTCATCTTTGATGTTGTGAGTCACTGCTCTGTTGTAGGACTACTGTACCATTCTGTAATCATGACTTTTTTCTGTATAGTAGTCTCTCATCAGAAGGCTATAATGCTATGAGACTGGATCCTCAGCCAGTGTTTAATACGGAAAACACAGTCGACATATGGTCCATGTTTCACAGACTGAAAACACCTTTCTGAAACTGACCTTACACTAAGTTCACTCTGGCGTTCGGCTCTACATGGAGACCCGAAAGACGGAGAGCCCATCCGCTAAAAAAGCAGTTACCCACTGACCCCATAGACTATACTGGGATCTGCCAGTTGTCCATCAGGTTTCTGCCAGTTTTATACTCCTTCTTTTAAAAATTGCCACCTTTGTCCATGGCTTGCCTTGTGTTGCAGCCCAGTTTCATTTAAGTGAAGGAGGCTAAACTGCAATACCATACAGAGTCTGTGGACAAGAGTGGTGCTCTTTCTGGAAGGAAGCATCCATGTTTTTTCTAATCTCATACAATAATTTTTAATTTACATATGTGGAACACCAGAATTTATCATGGAAGGCTTTTGGGCTGCGTTATTTGTACATTTTTGTAGCAATGAAAGTTACAAAAGTTTCTCATGTCTTTTCAGTCCAGGTTAAGTCCTTTGGGAAAGGTTTCTTGTTTCACCTATAGCCAACTTCTAATTTTTGACAGGGAAAATACATATCTATCATGGACCTAACTACGTCTGTCTTAATGTGCAGCATGTAGCAAATTGCACAGCACAATATTACAAATAAGGTGTAAGATAGAAAAATTAAGAAAGAGCTTCTGGAGGCAGCTGATCGGAGTGATAATGCTCATTGGTGCTGAGGTAGTAATTTAATTAGGGTAGGTTATCATCTGCTCCAGAGTCTCTATTGGAGATGCATAAACCGCCGAAAATCGACAGTGAGAAAATTCCTTAACAAAGAACTTTTCACTCCACAGGTTTCAGTACAAAAACAGCGGACACCCAGTGGACCGCATTATTACTCTATGGGGTCCACGGGTTTCCACGTGTAATCTCTGTTTAAGCGGTCTGGCTCTCTGACATTCGGGTCCCCCAGCAACAGACACCCGTGTGCAGATGGACTTTGGACCTTTTCTGTCCTTTGGCCCTGTCAGTAGCCTGCTGACTCGCTCTTGCTTTAGACTAGGGCCCCCATAGCTCTGTTAACAAGATGATTGGAGATGGGGCCCCGCAGGGAGACGTAACACAGGATATACATATATTTTAAATGTAATAAACTGGGTAGTTTGTTAATATTCTACCCAGTTTATTGTATGAGAACATAGGCTGTGTGAGAAGCTTTACGCTTCCTATGTGTGTGTAATGCAGAATGTACTCTGCCATTTACTACTTTTGCAGGGGTTGTGGGTCTAGAGGCCCATTAGTACCTCTGGGACAGGGGCCTACCGGAGGATTCACCTGCTACCCTGTGGGCCAGACCAAGCCTAATTAATTGTAAAAACCATATTGCATAAAAACTCGTGGGAAATACACATTTTTTGACATGCAGTTTCCACTACTCTTTGTGAAAGCACCCTTATACACTCCTCAGTTAGAGCCATGATCCCCACATTATATATGGTGTTCACAGTATTGAAATTTATATCATGTCTATGATCTTTACTCCCCAAACTCATTGTCATCAGGACAGCACATTCACAGCTTTCACTCCCCCTTCCATATTACTCAGCAGTCTGACATCACCCAAGGCTGTACAGAAGACCTGGAAGAGTAGCCATAAGCTAATTAGTACATAGAAAGTCATGTTATCACGACTTCCTATTTTCTGAATAAGCCGCTTCTCTTTGCAGCTTTGCCTTTGCTGTGATCAGAGCCAGAACAATCTGTAAGGTTAGCAGGCAGGAGAAGGAAGGAATAACTAAGATTAGCATCACTACCTGGCAGCCGGGAAAGATATCCTTATTTTCAGCATTCTGACATCGAATGTGCCAAAGATAACATGATTTAGGCAGTAAAAGCAGCCTTGAAATAAAAGTGCTTTGCGCTATTGAAATACGGGACATCATATACTGAATGATAGCAATAAAAAGGGATGGTTTCCTAACGATAACCCCTGTCCATATGTTTTATTAAGGCATATGAACAATATGAACAGAATAGTGGGGTGTTTCCCACCTAGGACCCCCTTTATGATCCAAAATGGAGAGCTGCTCTTACAGACCAACTAACGCTCACTCAGGCTCAATATCTCAACATTACATTTTCCTTGCAGCCTCATCAGCAAGCAGCATGTTATAGAGCAGGAGGAGCTGAGCACATTGATATATAGTTTTATTAGAAAAATTCCAGTATAGCTTGTCATTCATTTAAATTTGTAGTAGTCAAGTGGGCGGTCCTGCTCCGGGAGTGACAGCCTTCTCTGTGTGAGTGTGCATGCCACTAACAGCAGCTCCAGGGCGTGTAACCGCTTTTTAATCAGATAGGGTTTCTGTCTTTCAATCCGCTCTAATTTAGAAACCCGAACACACAGGAGATTATAAGAAAATGTGCAATATATATCTATTAGAGAAAAATGCCTCTTTCTATTCTTATCAGACTGATGGTTAGTTTCAATTTGAAAATCCCTGCTCTATCCGTCTCCAGAGGGACAGCAGGTCACATAACTCATCTCTATACAGCCTTAGGTACAGCAGTAGTTATAGCAGGAGGAAACACAGCCTTAGGCCCCTTGCACACGACCATGTGCTAGTTCAGTGGGCTATCCAGGTTTTTCCCGGATAGCACACTGACACATTCATTTCTGTCACATTCATTTTCCAGGCTGCAAAACTCAGGACAGATCCTATTCCTGTCCAGTTTTGCGGCTGTGCCTGCACAGCTCCTATTCATTGAATGAATAGGGCTGCAGAAGCACAGCCGGTGCACGGATGGCACACAGATGACAGCCGTGTGCCGACCATGCACCGTTCATACCGTTCAATCACGGCTAGCGCCAGAGCTGAATAGAAATGTTTTTTGATAACCAAGGCACTTGCACACATCATTACAGGTCAGTATTTCTCTATATAAGTCATGCATGGTCCAGGGTCTGTTTCTGAGTGAGTGAGAGAGACAGACAGTTATATGGCAGATTCTCCTCTTCTTACTGTAAGTAGTACAGTATATTGGAGCTAGTCTCCACCCATCAGTTCACATAGGTATGTAGAATGTGGCATGCAGAAAAATTGCTAAAACTACAGAATAGAAGTCATATAATGACCAGAAATATAGTTACTTCTCATGTACACACATCTCATCTTGAAAATTCATCTGGAACAGCATGCACACTTTAAAAATTTCCCTCATGAAAAACCTCTGTATATAAAAAATCCTCTGTATGCCTCTGTAAAATTAAAGAGGTACATAGAAGCATAAGAGGGTCCAATGCACATTTGTGACTGCCATATTCTAGCTGTGTGCATGAGGCCTTAAAGGGGTGTTCCACTTTGTCTTTTTAAGGCATAGTTGGAACTAAAATAAAAAATAACAAATAGGTAAGTGTAAAATATTTGTTATTTTAAGCCTAGCTATGCATTAAAAATATGGACTAGAACACCCCTTTAAGCTATTGATGGCAGTAGCTAACAACCTATTCTTTATGATGATGTCTGTGACAAAAGGATTGTAAGAAAGTTTTAAATGTTGAAGGTACAAATTATTTATATAGACTCCATAGGGGAGTTTTCAAAATTTTAGGATTTTCTGACATATTTACTGATGCATGAAGATGTCCTGACTTTTGGTACACAGCCCGATAAGCATGGACTTTTGTTTACCCATAGTCCTTTGTAATTTGGAAACAAACAAGCACATGAAGAACCACAGCAAAAATGGATGTTTGACATATGTTTTCTGCAGAAAATTTCAGAGCACTTTCTATTAACTCTTCCCTATTTCTCTTACCTACCTCCTTTTGATTTTTGAAGATGTCATGTCTGTAAAATTCCGCTGTAAATTACAAGCACATATGTTTAAAGCAGTTGCCAGTAGAAGAATGAATGGTATAAATGCCAGGATCAGATGATGTCATAAAAGAGCATTGTGATATTGTGCATATCAGTATGACCATCATGATTTCATCATGTAACACTATACACTACAAGTCCCATGTATAGCGTGACACCACAGTGCCTTGAATTACCATGAATAAGGGCACTTTTTATTTATAGAAATAGCATAATAAAATCTGCTTATGTGTTACTGAATGTAAATGCATTTGTATGATTTTTATTGTGCATTTTGTTCAATGAAGGCGGCAAAATAGAGTCCAGGTTGAGTGTCAGTACCCAAGAAAGTCAAATTTTGGGTCAACCCTATTCTCAGAGTGCAATAAAAATGTCCTGGGGGAGGGAACCCTAGTACCTGACAGTACAGGGAATAAGCCCTGCACGGTCAGCTGAGGCATTGGGGTCCTGAGGTCAGTCTATCAGTGAAGGGCCTGTATATGTCTGAAGTTGACTCTGCTTTTAGGCAGTGTATATAGACATTCATTATACACACATAACCTGTCAACAGCCAAGATTGTGTCTAGTAAGAGTGAGAATATTTGGTAAAATAGAAACAGAGACAAAGGGAATTTTAGATTGAAGTAGAAAGACTAACTTACTGCATATCGGGGTAGTGACCTATTTTGTGTTGAATTTCTGTTTGGGAATGTTGGCAGGTGAGTATATACATGAAATATTAATACTCCTGGAAATACATTATGCTCATAAAACTAAGTATGGAACCACGGATACTTGTTTGAACTCAAATGTTTCAGAGGCAGAGAAGCCAAGATCATAAAAATTGTAAAATCATATATACAGTATTCACAATATAGTGCCTGTTTGCTAGTATAATGTTGAGAGCTGGACTAACATATCAAAATATATTAATATACATATATTTATTAATATGAAAATTGTGACATTTTAAGAGCAAACTGAGGACAAAAATGTAGTTTAGAATCAGAAACAGGAGATATGTATAGTTGGAACATGCATCTATATGCCTATGTATTAAGTGACATTTCCTGAAATATCATAAAATACCCTAACCTTGTGATAACTGAGCATAAATGTCTTTTTACACTGAAATGTATTGTACAGTGAAATTCATCTTCTGAATCTTTAGAACTGTAGCTGCAGGCAAATGTCACATTTATTGGTTGATGCAGGGGTGTAGCATGAGAAAGTTTAGATATGGCAGGCACACACCCCGGTGCCTAAACATCTCTCTGCCACACAAGAAGTCACCAGTATTATAAATGGCACAACGTAGATAGGGGTCCGTGAGTTTACATGTACAGTACACAAAATGATCTATGCTGGCAGTGGTCTACTCAACATATTGTGTCCCTTGACGCCACCAAATACTACATTCAAATAGGTTTGGATCAATTGAAAAAGCATGCACATGATTTTTTTTTTCACACTTGTATTTGTTGATACATATGTGCTTATACAAACTTATAACACATCTGTTTTAACTTTTTGAAGATGGGAAAGTTACCATAGAAAACTGAGTAGCTTTTCTGGTTTTAATGGTTTTGCAGATTGCTCAATGTTCAGCTCATGCTTGAACATCTTCCTGGGAAGGCAGCCATATAAATTTATGGTCTCACATAAGGCTCATGTAGCCCTGGGACTTGAATTGGGCATTGTTGATCGAATGTATATGGATCAATGAATATACAGTACTGTATGCACAACATCTATATACACTGCTATGTGAGACAATGTATCCACCATACATCATATATTAATGTAGATCTATTGACTAGTTACAAAACTGGGGCATTTCAGGAACAAAGGGACAAACAGTTCAGATTTGTCTCCCCTAAATAGGGACATTTAGAAGGGACATATAGTTGATAATAAATTATGTATCACAAAGTCAGAGCACTTTCAGTCCGCACTTATATGAGCTAACTTATGGTTCAGAAATCTTTTAATACTAGCTGAGAAATAAAGCACTAAATAGTCAGATACCGGACATTTATGGAGAGTATCAAGCACTCACTGATGTCAGCAGAAGTTGGATACTGTAACTGGTTATTAGAAGTGACTATTAACAGCACTGATCATCAGTTTTTGATACAAAAGTGAATGTGGAAATTATGCAAACTTACATCATCATTAAATATTATATATAAATCAGTATCCTGGAATGGTTTAATAGCATCTATTGAGATCAAAAGCCGCACACTGACAAAAAAACAAGTGACTAAAGAGTCTGGTCAATAGGTGCTTGTTTGCTATAGAGTACTCAAACACTGCAACTTCAAAAGCGACCTGACCTAACAAGAAAAGCAGTAGGTAAATATCACTAGAACTAAATTAAAAATGTTCATTTCCATAGTAGAATATTGTTGATGCAGCCATATCTAATGATATCTACACAGAGCAGGCAGTGGTAGCAGTAATGCTAATGAAGTCACAGATGATGAATGAAAGTTTCCACTGAGCCACCTAATTTTCCAAGAGCAAATGGGTTCCCCCGAAAGCTCACTTCACAGAATAGATATCTCCCTGGAATCCTTTATTTGTGCATTAAGGGTTACATTGATTGCATTGGACTCAAAGGTAATTGATTAAATTCTTTTCAGGATCTGTACCTTGGGAATAAAGCCCTCCATACTGCCTCCAGTACAGCTGATGTACACTGTTGGCGGAGTCTTACTAAATGCACATGTACTGCAGTGTAGCATGTATGTATACATACATATATGTGTAAGTACACTGTATTCTTGACATTTACACGATGATGCACACAAGAGCAATAACCTTCATTTTTAGGGGAAGTTTGGGGCACAAGTTTGATTCATACCACATAAAAATGTAAATGTACAAACCCACACTGTACATCGACTCAAATACACTATAAACTGAGTCATGTGGATACAAGTGTCCAAAATATATTATCTTAAGAGACATAAGAACACAAAATTGGTAACTGTAGGATTTGTCCAGGGCCTATTGAAAATACTCCAGTGCAAATTTGCTTCTTTGTTTTCTTATGCATCTACAATGCTGTCTACATATAAAGCAGGCAATGCAGGCAGCCTGACTATGACTGGAGTCTACGTTTCTTGTTTCTCAATAGAGTCAAGGTAAAGCACACATCTAACCCCTTCTAGCTCACTGCAGTAATTGAGAACCTCTGTGAACTGGTACCCTCCAGAGTGGGTAACACAACAAGCAGTTGGCCCTCAGACCTGCAAGCAGACAGCCAGGATAATTCCACCTCTTTGGTATTCTAAGAAGTACTCTTTGCTGCAGAATGATATGACAACACACACTTAGAACATTCTAGCCCTGCAAAGCCTTGCATCACACTGTATACCCCGAAATAATGAACACTTCAATGGATACATGCAGAAAGAAACATATATAAGAATATTGCCATAACCCAGCAAAGTGTGACCCTACAGGTTCTGCTGTTTGTTGATGTTGGGATGTCACAATTGCAAAAAAAAAAAAAAAAATCTATGATCTACTACACTGCAGTGCCAACGTCAGAGGCAAACCAGGGATTCATTGCTCTTGATGGGACTGGGAGCCAAAGGAACTGCAGGTCATGCAGGACCAAAGGAATGGAACAGAAAATGTTTCATTATAATCATGTAACCCCCTGTCTGCACTCCTGGCAACAGATAAACGCAGGCCATGGGGAGATACCAAATACAGGGGCACCCAGATCCATTCCTTCCATAAGTAAAGCATTTGTGTAAATAAACCTGACAATGCTTGTGTTCTCTATTTGATATTATTGAATAAAGCCCCGAGGAGCTTCACAAAAGGTGTCCTGAAAAATGAATGGGACTAAGAAATGCTGTTAATCTCCTGCTGGAAGGAGCCTACACAGTATACTGCAAATATTAACCCTGTGCTGGCTGTTTTCACTGCATCACATAAAAGCGCCAATGATGCTGCATGGAAATCACATCTTGTATGTATTTGTAACATGAAGAAGCAAATATTAACCCATTATGTTTCCATAGGCTGTGATTTCATCTGAATGGCACTGCCATGCTCTCAGGGTGTTATGAAGAGGCAGAAATGAGTAACAGCCTGCCACTGTTTTGGATTTGTTTTTTCTTTACTTTTTGAGACGTGGTTCGTGTTTGGAATATTTGCAAGCTAATCTTAAAGTATTGCAGGATCACAGTGCTATAGTCAATGTATATAACCCAACTAAAACCAGAGCATCCAGTGAAAGGGACATACATGCCAGGCTACCTGTATTTGCAATATTTACAAAAAAACAAAACACACAAAGTTGCCACTCCTCTAGGAAATGAGCACACATGCCAGACCCGAATCACATATCTTTTTGAGCCAATTAAATTGTAAAATGAAGGCTTAAGGTACAGTACACAAACATTGCATCGGCCTCATGGCAAGATGATTTTCTTCTCTAATCTCATTAAAGATCTAGTGCTTCTCTGAAGACGGCAGTGGAATGATATGAAGGGCTAATCATGCAATGTGGATTTTTTTTTTCATGCTTACCACTTGGGTTCTTGTTTTTCTTAAGACTCTTGCCACAAAGACACTGCAGCATATGCGTTCCTTTGCTGAAAATGTTCCAAAGAAACCACATTGATTTGGGCGAAAAGCAATCCAGCAGCTTAGACACCCTGAGAACGAAGAAATCCTTGTTGTTGCATAATAAGAGATTGTGATCAGTTCTCCAGAACAAGGGTACCAATTTAACCATAGAAAATGATTATTTTCCTAGCGTCTCCCAGTCTTATTTCCGTGCAAGGTTTATTTCTTTCGAGACTCCTCAATTACAGAGCTGTGTTGTATCTTTTTTTTTTTTTTTTCCGCTTTCCGATAAGATTAAGATTAATGATTATTACTACATCGGCACTGGGCTCTTACCAAAGTGTGTAATTTTCCTTTCCAGCATGCAGCCAAATGAAAGTAAGCTAAAGAAATCCCAAGAGAGGCCAAAAAAACTAATCTTAGAGCAGTGAGACATGTACGATCCCCGAAGTAAAAACCATTGCCTAGCACTTGATTGCTATAAGGAAGGGTGGATCTGTAGAGCATCCAAAGCCAAGGCAGGATACATGTTACTAAAAGACTGCAGTTGTAGCACCAAGCACAACAAATATCACCCAACCAAGCCTGAAAGATGATGATGGCATAAACTCCCCTCTGCAAGTGTCAATATTATTACCATCAATCCCCAGTGATCTGTGCAATCTTATTTAACCTGCAGTTCCAAGTCACCCAGCAGAAGTGATGTAAATCCAGATCTCCTTAATAGATGGTTACTGTGGGTGGAAAGAGAGACAGATCTCTTCCCTGCTCTCACTCTCCCTGCTGCTTCAAGCACTGGTGTGCATTAGAAATAAATTTCCCTGTCTTTCACTCCCTGTGCTTGGCTCTGAATTGCAGGCACAGATAGAGTAGGAGGAGTTGGAGGGTTTTTTCCATTTTTTTTATAAAAAGCTTTATTTGAACCTAAACGAAGAGACACATTTTTTTCTCATGATGAGACACAATTGTGAACCATCATAAGACTCCGCTAAGGTTAATGTAATATTCATGGCAATATATAATAGCTGATTTGATTTGCTGTGTTGCTATAGGTATCGTCTCTGCTTTATCTTCAGCTGCTTTCTTTCTTTGCACTATTGTATAATGTTTTATTTAAGGAAGAACACTATGCAAATATTTTTATTATGGATACAACATGTGGCGGTTGGTTCTAGATACATAAAGGATACAGGCATTCTGTATTTTCCATAGGAGGTCTTAAAAATCACCCATGTAACGCGTTCTCCTTTAATATAATAATAATCTGTTAAGTAGTTGATAATTGCATCGGCAGCGCAAACAATAGCAATGCAGAGCAATGTGATGCTATATGCAGCCTTGCTGGAATCATTGCACAGGGGATATGCAGATCTGTCAGCTGGCGAGCAGCATGCTGTATTGTTGTATGACGCTAGTATGTTACCTTCTCTGCACGCCTTATTATGTAAAAAAGTGTTGTGCCTTGTTTTATTAATTTCTTTGGTTACTATGACAACCCCACACTAGCGTGTATGTGTGTGCACATTTTTTTTGCCCTGTGACATGCATTTTAACTTTCCAGACAATTAATATTTTATCTCATCCTATTCATCACAACAAGCTATTCAGTTTCAATGGAAAGAATTGAAAAGGATGGACATGAAAAAGTGAAATTGTATAAGCAAAATTCATTTCAAAGAATGTTTTATTCAGTAAAAGGTGGTAAAAAGTGTGCATTCTTTATCTATTGTGTACATTATCAATTCATTGGAATTCCTTTAATTTGCCAATATAAAATATTCTGGATTATTGGATGAGCATGATAAGTATATACAGTGGGGAAAAAAGTATTTATTCAGCCACCAATTTTGCAAGTTCTCCCACTTTAAAAGATGAGAGAGGCCTGTAATTGTCATCATAGGTAGACCTCAACTATGAGAGACAAAATGAGAAAACAAATCCAGAAAATCACATTGTCTGATTTTTTGAGAATTTATTTGCAAATTATGGCGGAAAATAAATATTTGATCACCTACAAACAAGCAAGATTTCTGGATCTCACAGACCTGTAAGTTCTTCTTTAAGAGGCTCCTCTGTCCTCCACTCATTACCTGTAGTAATGGCTCCTGTTTGAAATTGTTATCAGTATAAAAGACACCTGTCCACAACCTCAAACAGTCACACTCCAAACTCCACTATGGTGAAGACCAAAGAGCTGTGGAAGGACACCAGAAACAAAATTGTAGACCTGCACCAGGCTGGGAAGACTGAATCTGCAATAGGCAAGCAGCTTGGTGTGAAGAAATCAACTGTGGGAGCAATAATTAGAAAATGGAAGACATACAAGACCACTGATAATCTCCCTCGATCAGGGGCTCCACGCAACATCTTACCCCGGGGGGTAAAAAGGATCACAAGAACGGTGAGCAAAAATCCCAGAACCACACGGGGGGGACCTAGTGAATGACCTGCAGAATGCTGGGACTAACGTAACAAAGGCTACCGTCGGTAGCACACTATGCCACCAGGGACTCAGATCCTGCAGTGTCAGACATGTTCCCCTGCTTAAGCCCGTACATATCCGGGCCGGTCTGAAGTTTTCTAGAGAGCATTTGGATGTTCCAGAAGAGTATTGGGAGAATGTCATATGGTCAGATGAAACCAAAGTAGAACAGTTTGGTAGAAACACAAGTCGTTGTGTTTGGAGGAGAGTGAATGCTAAGTTGCATCCAAAGATCACCATACCTACTGTGAAGCATGGGGGTGGCAACATCATGCTTTGGGGTTGTTGCTCTGCAAAGGGACCAGGACGACTGATCCGTGTACATGAAAGAATGAATGGGGCGATGTATCATGAGATTTTGAGTGCAAACCTCCTTCCATCAGCAAGGGCATTAAAGATGAAACATGGCTGGGTCTTTCACTATGACAATGATCCCAAGCACACCACCAGGGCAATGAAGGAGTGGCTTCGTAAGAAGCATTTCAAGGTCCTGGAGTGGGCTAGCCAGTCTCCAGATCTCAACCCCATAGAAAACCTATGGAGGGAGTTGAAAGTCCGTGTTGCCCAGCGACAGCCCCAAAACATCACTGCTCTAGAGGAGATCTGCATGGAGGAATGGGCCAACATATCAGCAACAGTGTGTGCCAACCTTGTGAAGACTTACAGAAAATGTTTGACCTCTGTCATTGCCAACAAAGGATATATAACAAAGTATTGAGATGAACTTTTGTTATTGACCAAATACTTATTTTCCACCATAATTTGCAAATAAATTCTTTAAAAATCAGACAATGTGATTTTCTGGATTTGTTTTCTCATTTTGTCTCTCACTGTTGAGGTCTACCTATGATGAAAATTACAGGCCTCTCTCATCTTTTTAAGTGGGAGAACTTGCACAATTGGTGGCTGACTAAATACTTTTTTTCCCCACTGTAAAAGAGCTGCTTCAAGAAGTGAATGGACCTTGTATAGCAGCATATGTAATCCCTACAAGTCTGTATAATGGAGCTATACATACTCTGTGTGTCACCCTATAATGCCCTTTTTTAAAGAGGTTTTCTAGGCTAAAAATACTGATAATCTATCCTAAGGATAGGTCATCAATATCAGATCAGTGGGGGTCCAACACTCAGTGCCCCATTGATCAACTGTTCCCAGGAGCTAATACACAAAGAATGGAGAAGGAAGCAGAGAACTTAACTGTCTGCTTTCTGCTCCAGTCTCTGAGTATCATCTGCTGAGAACAACTGACCAGTAGGGGTGCTGGGTGTTGGACCCCCACCAATCTGATACTGATGACATATTCTTAGGATAGGTCTTCAATATTTTTAGCCCAGAAAACCCATTTGACATATTCTCCCCTCAAAGCTATACCATGCTTATAGGAGAGAATCCCTATATAATGTATGATGGAACATACCACCATATTGGATGCATTTCATAGCACACAGTGGTAAATCATGGCACCATATTAATGACACATACAAGATGGATCTAAACTATGTCAATGTGCATGAACTATACGTTCACACTAGAATCGCACCTCCTATTGTAGCAGATTAATGTACAAGTAGGCTCACAACACATTTTTAATTGTTAGATTGAAATGTACTTGCCAGTATAAAACAGATTTAGTATTTACAGTAAGTGGCACTTACTGTATGTGGGCATACACTGGGTCTGGCTCATCAGATAGACTCCCTGATGTGAGGATTTCAGGGATAAATTAGAAGTAAGGGTTTCATTGCAAGGAAACAGTGACCTCTGGGGCCCCATCAATCATTATGACATTTCTAATAGACATCTTATAAATGTGTTTCACTGGGAATCAGTCACCAAGGCATGTCCCTTTAAATGAATTCATCAAGAAGAAGCCCACGCAAAGATAATTAAATGTAATGTGGCTCTACTTCCCTTTATCGAACTTTCTCCACCAGTCTGCAGGATATACAGTGGATGGCTTATGTGTTAGGCTTTCTTTCACCCTTCAACTTTACAAATATATATAAAATATAGAAATATAGAAAGTTTATTTCATTTGTTTGTTTTATCTCCCTGTGATTTCTCAGTTCATGTCTTTCTTGAACATTCCAGCTTATAATCACCTATAAAGTAAAGTAGGTCAAAATCACAGCACCATCAGTTACAAATAGCAAACCCTACAAGCTCACAACCTTTCTATGAATACAAATCGGCGACTGCCTCTTCATATTATTGGCGCAGGGAATCTGTACATTGTTGAACTGTATTAGTTGACCTGTAAATAGTTACTACCAATTTTCTGAGTGTTCAGATCTGTTACAATAGGAGATTTCAGCTGTAAAGCGGTATACTGTAGATAGTAAGATATTTGTAATATTGTTAACAATTTTCCATGTGTAAAAAATATAATTCAAAGACCTAAATAAATGATGTTTCAATGATATATACGAATTATCATTTGTGTGAGACTGTATAGCTGTGATACAAAAAGATTTGGCCCCTGACCATTGTTACATTGTTGTGATGTTTTTCTTTTTAAAAACAGCATGTTCGAGGTGTTGCATTTTTACTCTAAGAGTTTATTCACACAACAGGGTTTGACGGCTGTGTACTAGCGGTTTTATTAATGGCCAGCACACGACCCCATTCTAAATATAAGATCTATTCACACAACGGTTGTTTTAACGGTCCGTGTGACCGATCCGTGAGAAAAATAGAACATGCCATTTCCCAGGATGTTTTCACAGTTCCCGCAATAGATAAAATCCATGTATTCACAGCCAAGTTTACAGCACGATCGTGTGAATAAGCACTAAGTCTTTCCATAGGACATGAAAAACCCCAGAAAAAAATTCATGTTCAAGATGTTGCAGAACAAACAAATTCAAGAAACTTGTTTGTAAAAAAAACAAAAATCTATAAAAAACATTTAAAATTCAAACAAGCATTTACAAGTGTTTAAACATGCAGAAAAAGTAAGTATGAATGAGCCCATGGAAAGGCATATGCATAAATGAAGTTATGCTGCTTTTGTTACTTCATTTACTTTATGCTTATGTATGTAACAATGTATAGTAAAATCTCACTGTGCTAATACTTAAATGAAACCAAGTTTGATGTACCATAACATCTGTTGTCCTCTGCTGCCCCAAAACTGCATACCCAAAGCAAGTTTAAATTGGTTGTCCAAGACTTGATATTGATGGGCTATCCTTAAGATAGGTTATCAATATCAGATTGATGGGGTCCGTATTTAAGACATTAAAGACATGTGAAAGAAAGACGTTTGTGAAAGATTTTTAGCACTTTTCTTAGTAGTTAGAAAACAATGTCAGGTTCAACCTGGTGATCTTTTAAGGCAACAACAAATCCATCAAGAAGGTTTTCTCCCTGTAGATGAATCTATAGGACACTGCACTGCACCTTTCGTATGGTGCTCCAGTACTGATATTTCTCATCCCTAGCTATACATACAGTGCTGGCCAAAAGTATTGGCACCCCTGCAATTCTGTCAGATAATACTCAATTTCTTCCAGAAAATGATTGCAATCACAAATGCTTTGGTAATAATATCTTCATTTATTTTGCTTGCGATGAAAAAACACAAAAGACAATGAAAAAAAAAGTCAAATCATTGATCATTTTACACAAAACTCCAAAAATGGGCCAGACAAAAGTATTGGCACCCTCAGCCTAATACTTGGTAGCACAACCTTTAGACAAAATAACTGCGAACAACCGCTTCCGGTAACCATCAATGAGTTTCTTACAATGCTCTGCTGGAATTTTAGACCATTCTTCTTTGGCAAATTTCTCCAGGTCCCTGAGATTTGAAGGGTGCCTTCTCCAAACTGCCATTTTGAGATCTCTCCACAGGTGTTCTATGGGATTCAGGTCTGGACTCATTGCTGGTCACTTTAGAAGTCTCCAGTGCTTTCTCTCAAACCATTTTCTAGTGCTTTTTGAAGTGTGTTTTGGGTCATTGTCCTGTTGGAAGACCCATGACCTCTGAGGGAGACCCAGCTTTCTCACACTGGGCCCTACATTATGCTGCAAAATTTGTTGGTAGTCTTCAGACTTCATAATGCCATGCACACGGTCAAGCAGTCCAGTGCCAGAGGAAGCAAAGCAACCCCAAAACATCAGGGAACCTCCGCCATGTTTGACTGTAGGGACTGTGTTCTTTTCTTTGAAGGCCTCTTTTTTTTTTCCTGTAAACTCTATGTTGATGCCTTTTCCCAAAAAGCTCTACTTTTGTCTCATGTGACCAGAGAACATTCTTCCAAAAAGTTTTTGGCTTTCTCAGGTAAGTTTTGGCAAACTCCAGCCTGGCTTTTTTATGTCTCTGGGTCAGAAGTGGGGTCTTCCTGGGTATCCTACCATAGAGTTCCTTTTCATTCAGACGCCGACGGATAGAACTGGTTGACACTGTTGTACCCTCGGACTGCAGGGCAGCTAGAACTTGTTTGGATGTTAGTCGAGGTTCTTTAGCCACCATCCGCACAATCTTTAGTTGAAATCTCTCGTCAATTTTTCTTTTCTGTCCACATCTAGGGAGGTTAGCCACAGTGCCATGGGCTTTAAACTTCTTGATGACACTGCGCACAGTAGACACAGGAACATTCAGGTCTTTGGAGATGGACTTGTAGCCTTGAAATTGCTCATGCTTCCTCACAATTTTGCTTCTCAAGTCCTCAGACAGTTCTTTGGTCTTCTTTCTTTTCTTCATGCTCAATGTGGTATACACAAGGACACAGGACAGAGGTTGAGTCAACTTTAATCCATTTCAACTGGCTGCAAGTGTGATTTAGTTATTGCCACCACCTGTTATGTGCCACAGGTAAGTAACAGGTGCTGTTAATTACACAAATTAGAGAAGCATCACATGATTTTTCAAAGGGTGCCAATACTTTTGTCCACCCCCTTTTTTATGTTTGGTGTGGAATTATATCCAATTTGGCTTTTTGACAATTCTTTTTGTGGTTTTTCATTGACGACAAATTAAATGAAGATATTATTACCAAAGCATTTGTGATTGCAATCATTTTCTGGAAGAAATTGAGTATTATCTGACAGAATTGCAGGGGTGCCAATACTTTTGGCCAGCACTGTAGAGGAAGGAGCTTTTTTTAATCCTGAATCAACTTTTTTTTTAATAAAAAAAAAGTGCTAGGTAAAAAGATGCTATAGAAGCTTATGTACATGGCCATACTACAAATCACCTTTTTACAGGGTCATGATTGGTCGTCATTACAGTGCATGAGGCATCTATTGCACCATAGTACTGCATTGCTTCTAGGGGAGAACATACATTTGGCACCAGCAAGTGCCTTTATATCAGAATTTGGAGGCTATAGATCTTCATTCAATTGAGCTGTACACCCTTCATGTACAGTTTACTAGAGCTCTGAGCAACACATACATGTCTCTAGGTCCTTGTGGATGGGATGACCTCTGGCATCAGTGCACATAAATTACAGCTTCTTTTGTTTTGCAGATATGTTTCATTTTTACCTTTGTAATACTTTTTTTTTTTTGTTTTACTAAAAATCATTTTTGACCGTCTGCAATTAAAGGGATTATGGTTTAAAGAAACACTTTCCATATAATGGGGAGCTGTCCATTCAGAACCATAGATAATAGATTCCCATTCACTAGCTCTCAACTAGAACAAATAGTGTTTATAATATGCAGGGTTGGCGTCAGTACCCGGTAAAACCAGTCAAGCTCCTGAGTGGGCCCACTCGGCTACCAATTGCTGACTTTGGCTGCTTCTTTTTCTATCTTTTTTTTCTTTTCTTTTTTTTTTTAAATAGGCCGTGTGACATTATACTGTGTCACATTATAATGTGATTATAATGTGTGGATGGGCAGCTATGGGACATTATACTGTGTGGAGGGGTTGCTATGGGACATTGTACTGTGTGGAGGGGACGCTATAGGACATTATACTGTGTGGAGGGGGCCACTATGGGGCTTAATACAGTCTGGAGGCCACTGTTGGACATTATAGTGTGTGTAAATGGGGCGCTCTCTCTCTCTCTCTTTCTCTCTCTCTCTCTCTCTCTCTCTCTCTCATATATATATATATATATATATATATATCTGTGGGTCCCATTCAGTTTCTGCATTGAGTACTTCCATTAATACAGATGAAAGGGTTCACTGCACTATTAACATATTAACAGTATCAGGCCCTGTTCACGCGGTGGAATCTGGCGCTGATTTTGCAGAGAATGTCGCACCCAAATAAGCATCAAGTTCTTCCCGCTTTCAGCCTTCCATTGAAAACAACTGGAGCAGGATGCTCTGCAGCTGATTCAGAGGCTTGAGATTCCCCACTGATGAGACTCATTCATTTGGGCCTAATCAGCGTTGAAAAGCTGCAATGGAATACTGATGCTCTACATACACCACCGTGTGCCACCACCACCACCGGGGGCAGAAAATAAAGAGGAATCCAGGACAGATGTCCGCCTCACATACCTCTTTACTGACGTCTGAACAGGCTCTATCTACTTGTATGGAATGGAGTGTATTACAGTTCACTCCAGTAGGTCTGCCTCAGCAAAAAAAAAACACAAAATTTCGGTTGTTTATTGCTGCAGTGTGCATCAGTTGCTCCAAAAGGGGCCCACTGAGGCTCTGTCGCCCACACCAGGGCCCACACAAGGCTGGAGCCAGCCCTGATAATATGCAGCCCATATAATTATTCAGTGTTTGGCAACTGTGTCTTACATGAAACAGTTAAACTAACAAATACTTGAAATTCACTCATGTTCATCTGAAAGAATAGGACATCAGTTAAATATATAGTATTGCCTTCATAATGGTCTGTGGTACATAAATGGTGAAGTGGAGTAAAACTCCAGAATAACTACCTAGCAGTTTCAGATGTCTAAATTTCTGTCATTAGCCAGTCATCTGAAAAATCAACAGATAGGTGAGTATATGGCGTATACCAGGAACGCTGCTTGATAGATCAGTGATTTGAGTAACTGTCTGTAAATAATTATTAGTTGTTAGCCGCACACATTTCACAGCAAAGGCAGACAACTGAATAATAACTGCAAAGGGTTCAAACATTCCAAAATTATTACAGTAAAATAAATATGGCCCAATCTTATATAGAGATTATTTGTTATACACGTTTCTATTTATTGTCAATACAAAGAATACAAGTCAGGCTTAGGCTGTGTTCACACAGAGTTTTTTGGCAGCGGATTTTGACACGGAATCCGCCTCAAAATCCGTCTGAAAAAAATGCCTCCCGTTTATTTCAATGAGAGTCAGTAGCATTTTTTTTTTCGTAAAGCGTTTTTTTCCGCTACCGGAAAAAAAAAAGCGACATGACCTATCTTCAGGCGGATTCCGCCCGCGGTATCCGCGGCTCAAGACTCCCTCCTGATTAGGCCCATTCATCCGGGCCTAATCAGGAGCGGAATGCCGCGACGGAATGCTGATGCACTGCATCGGCATCCCGTCGTGGCAGACCGTGGCGAAAATTCCAGTGTGAACACACCCTTAGTGTATACAATGGCTCAACACTATGTTTACCATAAAACTTCGGCTTACAAAAAGCTCCCAGTGTATACAGTATATTAAACCTGTCCATATGCATCCACGCAATGTAGGGTTAATGAGTGTTCTTTTGGCCTATGACGAACAAGAACACATCTGCATACCTCCTTTGCAACTCTACTTGGAAGGCAAAAGCAAGCAGATTGTACTTTCCTATACAGAGGCCCACTGCAAAAAAATGCATACTGTGCTGCATATGTTTTTTTCATGTGGGATCCTATATGTGACAATTGCCGCTTTATAGAGAATACAACTGACTTAGCCCCATGTATGCTGCTATCTGAGGTCACTTGCCTAGTATTTGTGTCAATATCACAACATGCTTGAGCACTTTTATAATTTGGTGTTTCAGGCAAGTCTCCTAGTAAAAAATCATGGAAGGGTCTCTCAAGTTATAGATGGGCTCATAGATACTGGTGTTTGTCACCAAAATAATGAACCTCTGCATTACAATGGAATCTTATCTACTAAGGTTATTACACTAGAAATGGACAGATTTACTACCATGTAGTTATACTGGTTTGGATATTATTCCCAGATTATGCTCTTAGGTTTCTTTGAAAACCAGGTATTAATCTATAGGGAGTTACCTTCCAATAGGTGCAAATTCCCTTTTCACCAAAAAGCTGATAAGGATAATTTACATTTCTGACATTGAAATGTTCCAGTTCTGGCTGAGAGGACAGTGGGATGTAATATAATTTAACTACAATGAAAATTTCATAATAATTACCAGCCATTGCCATAAAACAAACAATAAACAGTAGTGTATTTATACATGTGTTTTATCAAGATTCTTTCATTCACATGGATGTTTTTGTATGTTCATGGAGATTGCATCAGTAGAGTCAAACGTCTTAAGCAAATATAATACCACATTGGTAAGAGAACATTACATGATAATGATAAACTGAATGTGACACACAGTGTTTTATCAACTGTGTTTATCTAGAAATATGTTTCTGTATAAAAATAGAGCAATTACTCAAGTGTAGATGATTTACTGAAAATTTTGAGATGATCAGAACAGTTAAAACACAAATTACATTTAATCAGTCGGCATTGTTTTAGGTAGCAACATGTAATAAAATCATCAATCTCATCTCAGAATACAAAGCTGCAGTTTTTATCTTAATATTGTCCAACATGGTAGTACAAACAAGTTTCTGGATCGTAAGAAGCAAGAGAAAATTCTATAACCGTTTTACTTCTAAATTGTATTTAGGCACACTAAATTATATTCCCCTTACGTCCGACAGCAGCACAATATGGGGTATCTCTGCCCCTGTGTGTTGTTTAGGACAGTGGAACCTTTAATTAGCACCAAATTTAAGGTGCCTCCTACTAGCCCTATAAGAGGGCACCTGAGACCTCCCTCCACTGTGTTTTTTTCTGTCCTGTGTGGGACAGGTGGACGGAGGTCTCTGGTGACCTCCCGTTGCTAGGGGTTTTTTTCCTGGGGGTACCTCGGTCCTTTCCTACGTTCCTAAGATCCTCCGGTCCTTCGGGCCTTTTTCCGCCCCGCAGCGCAGCGTTACCCGGCTCATCGCTCTGCAGGCAGCGCGATCCCAGAAGTAAGCGGGGAACCTCTTCGGCCGGAACCTTTTTTTCGCTCCCGTGTTCCCCGGGGAAGGAAGCCTTTGCGCACCACCGCGGCCTACTTCCGGTTTTCTCGGAAAAGTGCGGTAAGTTTGAAAATTGGAATTTTAATGGCAAAATATAGATTTGTTTTTTGCTGCTTGTATGGGGAGCCTCTGGCTTAGGCTTATGCTCCTCTATGTTCCATTATGGCATTTGACCTTGTTTGGCGCTGTATGAATATCTTCTTTGTTTGGCTCCTCCCCTCGCTGCTGTATTACATTTAAAAGGGCTTCAGTCCTTTACTGGGTGAGCTCGTGGTTACTAGCTCCTCTGCTGCGGTTTGCGGTGTCTGGGTTTTTCCTGACGGGATCTTTTTCTCAAGTGACCGATTTAAAAAAGTAAGGTACCCCTTGGTTTTTTTCTTCTTGTAAGCGATGCTTGGCAATCTTCTATTCTACATTGTCATGTGGCTTTTGATGTTTCAGATGTCATCTTCTGCATCAGGTAATGGCGATGGGCTTAGGAGGAAAAAGTCCTCTAAACGTAAACACCTAATGTGTTTGGATTGCAATACTCCTTTACCTGACGGCTATGATTTTACCCGCTGTCGCCAATGCCGCGGACCTCCGTCAGAAGAACCTTCTATAAGAGAGGTTGTCACCTGGGTAAAGGACTATATGGAGGAGTCTCTTAACACTAGAAGTCCCAGAAATTTCGAGCTCCCCCTTGAAGTCCTGAAAGAGGGTCAAATGACCCTTAGTCCAAACTGACAACTCTGATGGCTCCAATTAGCATTTCCTTTCATTTGTAAATGTGGCCATTGTCTGAGGAATCTGCAGGGGGGAATTGTGTTGATCCACCTCAGGTCTTGTAAGAGAGTGTAAACAAAAGAATGTAAGCTGCTCCTGAGTGTCTGCCCACCCCCCAGCTGCATTGTTGTGCTGGGAATATTTGCTAACACCTTAGCAAATTTGCATGCAGCCTTTTGTGCTGTGGGGGATGTGACTGCTTCTCAAAGTAGTCTGCGACTTGAAATCAAAGTACATCTGTAATGTCCTCCCATA
The DNA here is from genome assembly GCA_947044405.1 of Leptodactylus fallax. NCBI lineage: Eukaryota > Metazoa > Chordata > Amphibia > Anura > Leptodactylidae > Leptodactylus > Leptodactylus fallax. The sequence continues at coordinate 3,176,258 of CAMRHE010000211.1, read as the reverse complement.
TCTTGGCAAGGACCCCAGTCGTCCCAGCGGGGAGAGACTGTCCGAAACTGTAGTGATGAGGCTGATGGAATCATTCATGGACAAGGGCAGAACTGTAACCACGAACAATTTCTTTACATCATTGTCACTTGCACAATGACTGCTTAGCCGGAAAACCACTATCCTCGGCACAGTCAACAAGAGTCGCCGGGAAATTCCTCAATCCGCTAGACAGATGGACCGCACTGAATTCACCACTCAGGTGTTTTCAACCACTGATGCCACACTGACAGTGTATGCACCCAAACGAAAGAAGGCCGTCTACATTCTCAGCAGCATGCACAGCGTGGTTGAGACTAAGGATACCAACAAAAGGAAGCCAAACACGGTCACACAATACAAACACACAAAGTGCGGTGTGGGTGTAATGGACCAAATGGTGCGGGAGTACAGCCTGCATGCAGGAACACGGAGATGGCCAGTCGCTGTGTTCTACAACATGATTGACATGGCAGCACTGAATGCTCATGTTCTTTATCAGGCATGCACTGGGGTGCAGGAGAGACGGGTGGACTTCCTGGTTGAGCTTGCAAAAGAGTTAGGTGGCTCTCATGTGACTGAAAAGAAGGCATGCAAGGAGAAACTCCTTCGGCAACAACCTTCCACACCCAGCCCTGGCAAAAGGGCGAAGTGTCAGGTCAACCATCGATGCACGAACAATTGTGCAACTGAGAGATGTGTTTACTGCTACAAATACACGTGTGGCAAATGTACCAGGGACATACCCAGGCAGTGCCAGGTATGTTCCGACAGTGCAGACAGACTGCTGAGTGAGTGCTGAAATGCTAGTCACACAAGAAGGACATGCCACTCACACACACACACGCAGCCCCCCACAGCAGCCTATTGTAAATATGTGTGGAATTGTTTTATTCCTTGTATTTTTTTTATTATTTTCATAACAAAAATAAAAAGCATAGAAACAAATAACAGTTGTTCTTTTGTATATTTACATTTTTGTATATTTAGATTCAAGTCAATGGGTGCAGAAAAAAAAAAAAAAAAAAAAAAAAATCGCAAAAAAAATCACAGCTACTTGCGATATTTTTGTGATCTGTCCCATTGGTCATATAGATCACTCCTCTGGGATTTTTTCGCACGAAAAAAATCGCACAAAAAAAAAAAAAAAAAATCGCAGGAAAATCGCACCTATGAAAAAAAAATCGCAAGAAAAAAAATCGCAGGTGTGCTTGGTGCCATTGAAATACATTGGCAAATCGCAGAAAAAAAATTGCATCGCATTGCGATGCGATTTTCGCGCAATTTTTTTTCGCTAGTGTGCTTGAGGCCTTAGACCAGGGGTCGGCAACCTATGGCACGCGTGCCACTCCAGGCTTATTCCCTTGGCACGGCAGAGGACTCCTCACCCAGCAGTTTCGATCGGACCAAACACGGCCGAAACGAAACTGCTATTATTATACTGTGGGGTCTCTTCAGACCCCCGAGTATAATAAGCGGAGCCCCCCGGGGAGATGATCAAACATAAAAAACAATGTACTCACTATTCCACGCTCCGCAGCCGCTCTGTACTCTTCGGGTGCTTCTGCCTGCAGGGGCCACTATAGAGCATAATACCGTGTGCAGGGGCCACTATGGGACATATACCGTGTGCAGGGGCCACTATGGGACATATACCGTGTGCAGGGGCCACTATGGGACATATACCGTGTGCAGGGGCCACTATGGGACATATACCGTGTGCAGGGGCCACTATGGAGCATAATACCTTGTGCAGGGGCCACTATAGAGCATAATACCGTGTGCAGGGACCACTATGGGACATATACCGTGTGCAGGGGCCACTATGGAGCATAATACTGTGTGCAGGGGCCACTATAGAGCATAATACCGTGTGCAGGGACCACTATGGGACATATACCGTGTGCAGGGGCCACTATGGAGCATAATATCGTGTGCAGGGGCCACTATGGGACATATACCGTGTGCAGGGGCCACTATGGGACATATACTGTGTGCAGGGGCCACTATGGAGCATAATACCGTGTGCAGGGGCCACTATGAAGCATAATACCGTGTGCAGGGGCCACTATAGAGCATAATACCGTGTGCAGGGACCACTATGGGACATATACCGTGTGCAGGGGCCACTATGGAGCATAATACCGTGTGCAGGGGCCACTATGGAGCATAATACCGTGTGCAGGGGCCACTATGGAGCATAATACCTTGTGCAGGGGCCACTATGGAGCATAATACCGTGTGCAGGGACCGCTATGGGACATATACCGTGTGCAGGGGCCACTATGGAGCATAATACCATGTGCAGGGGCCGCTATGGGACATATACCGTGTGCAGGGGCCGCTATGGGACAAATACTGTGTGCAGGGGCAGCTATGGGACAAATACCGTGTGTAGGGGCCGCTATGGGACATAATACCGTGTGCAGGGGCCGCTATGGGACAAATACCGTGTGCAGAGGCCGCTATGGGACATAATACCGTGTGCAGGGGCCACTATGGAGCATAATACCGTGTGTAGGGGCCGCTATGGGACAAATATTGTGTGCAGGGGCAGCTATGGGACAAATACTGTGTGTAGGGGCCGCTATGGGACATAATACCGTGTGCAGGGGCCGCTATGGGACAAATACCGTGTGCAGAGGCTGCTATGGGACATAATACCGTGTGCAGGGGCCACTATAGAGCATAATACCGTGTGCAGGGGCCGCTATGGGACATATACCGTGTGCAGGGTCTGCTATGGGACATATACGGTGTGTAGGGGCCGTTATGGGACATATTGCTGTGTGCAGGGGCCGCTATGGGACAAATACTGTGTGCAGGGACTGCTATGGGACAAATACTGTGTGCAGAGGCAGCTATGGGACAAATGCCGTGTGCAGAGGCAGCTATGGGACATATACCATGTTGAAGGGGCCGATATGGGACATAATACCGTGTGCAGGGACCACTATGGGACATTATTCTGTATAACGGTGTATTTTCTATATTAAGGATGTGTTTTTGCACAGAAAACTCCGGCTTTGTTTTTTTTTGTGCAAAAATGCACCAGTTTTACATTGAATGAAAAAGTTCCAAATGTAGCTGCATCCAGATACATAGTGTGTATTCACCATAAGGATGCTGCCATACGGGGCTCCTGGACACAATAAATTTACCACTAATTGGGGGCTGCACATGGACTTTCTTTGCTTCTAATCAGAAAGTACAGGAGTGTCCCAGGAAATAGCAGTAAACGCATGTGTCCTAAAGCATCTGGTGGCAGCACTTCTGTGTTATGGTTTGTGGTATATGACTTTAGTTTAGGGGTCGTCAGACTTACAATTATTGACCGGCACTCCGAGTACCTCATCTTTGATTTTTTTATTAAAATCGGCACGCCGAACAAAAAAGGTTGCCTACCCCTGCCTTAGACAAATGCTTCTGGTCATTACTCACAGCTGTACCTTGCTCTAAAATTTCTAATTCTATTTAAAATATATAAAAAATGATTAATTGTTTCAGTGCTTTTTTGCTCAAATAAAACTAAACTAAATACAATATGTATAGTCTTTATATTATCAAATACAATAAACTGAATAGAACTAACTAGAAACTAAATGGCTAAACTCAATGGAAAACAACAACCTCCTGTGGTGTGACAGTAATGGCCTTAATTACAGAACAAAAGACGGTGATTATAGGATGTTAGATAAAATCCTTCAGGTCATTCGACCCGTCTCTGGGTTCCAAAGGTAGAAATGTTAAATGACCCCTCTCTGGGACTTCTAGTGTTAAGGAGATCCGTTCTTCCATCGCCCAGATTGCCAAGAAACCGCGGGTTGAGACACAGTCCTCCCTACGCATCGCTGACGAAGATTATCAGATAGTGGACGAGACACTCTCATCTGACGATTCCACTGAAGATTCCAGCAGGCCGTGCTTCCCACTCGAAAAATTAAGCCGGCTGCTGAAGTCCATCCGGTCTAAGGATCGTGATGTTGACGGGGGAAACCTCCACGTCCACCTATAGAGGGCCTAGGGTCTTCCAAGTGGACGAGACATTACAAAGATTAATGTCTTCAGAGTGGAAATGTCCTGAAAAACCTCTTGTGGTTTCTAGGAGGTTCAAGGCTTTATTCCCAGTTGCTCAATGGGATCAATGGGGTCCTCCTCCCAAGGTGGATATGGCGGTGGCCAAACTGTCACGCCGCACTATGGTACCATCAGATGATGGATCAAATTTGCACGACACCATGGACAGGCGCATCGACAATACCCTCAAGAAGGCGTATTCAGCTGCCTCGGCCCAGACCGCTGTGGCGGTTGCGTCTTGTGAAGTGTCAGCCAAATTACGCACTGACCTGGTTCATCTCGAGAGGGACATCGATTCTGGAGTCTCCAGAGATGAGCTGCTAGGGTTTCTAGGCTCGGTTTCCCTGGCAGCTGAATATTTAGAGGAGGCCTCCCACCATCAATTAAGGCTGGCGGCCAAATCTCTGGCACTTACCACTGCAGCAAGAAGACCTCTATGGTTAAAACCCTGGAGAGCTGATTTCCCCTCAAAATATAATTTGTGCGCATTACCCTTTGAGCCAGGTAGAGTCTTTGGCAGTGCCCTAGACGAGATCCTGGAGGGCTTGGCTGATAGGAAGGGTAAAACTTTACCCCAGGCCTTTAGAGGTAGATCTAATTCTGGCCGTGGTAGAGGCTATCCGCCTCGTCGTGGACGGCAGTCCCAAAGCGGCTCTAGATATTCCTCTAGAGGCGCCGTCCGGAGATTCCCGAAGTCTGATGATAAAAAGGAGAAGCCTAGCTTTTGACATCAGGAGCAGTCTTCCTGTGGCCGAGATTCCTGTCGGGGGTCGTCTCCCCCATTTTTTCAACTGCTGGCAGGAAAAAATTCAAGACCCATGGGTCCTGCAGGTAATCCAAAAAGGATATGCAATCGAGTTCCTCCATCCTCCACAGGATCGGTTTGTGTTAACTCGCAGCCTGCCTATAATGCAGCAGACTACATTGGAATGCTCCATCCGAGAATACATTCACAAGGGAGCCCTGGAGGAAGTCCCTTCTCTAGAAGAAGGATCCGGTGTCTATTCTCCCGTCTTCCTGGTACCAAAACCGGCAGACAAATGGAGAATGGTCATAGACTTAAGGTACCTCAACCGCTTCATCAAAAAGAAGCACTTCCGTATGGAAACCATAAAGTCTGTCACCACTTTTCTCCTCCAAGGCGATGTTTTCGTGACTTTGGATCTAAAAGACGCCTATTTGCATATTCCTATTTATCCTCCACACAGAAGGTTTCTAAGGATTGCCGTAGTAGTTTCCGGCCACACGAAGCATTTTCAGTTCACAGCACTACCCTTCGGGATCTCCTCTGCTCCCCACACCTTTACAAAGGTAGTGGCTCCTATAGCGGCCGCCCTCAGACTTCAGGGGATATTCGTGGTGCCTTATCTAGACGACTGGTTGATAAAAGCCCAGTCAGAGTCTGTTCTGCTCCAGCATCTACAGACAGCCGTGTCCCTGTTTCAGAGTCTGGGATGGCTTATAAACTGGGAGAAGTCGGTAACGATCCCTTCAACCCGAAGGAAGTTCCTCGGCTACTTCCTGGATTCAGTCCGCCTGCAGGTCTCCTTGACACCAGCAAGGAAGGAGAAACTGGTCGGTGCAGTCCGGCACCTCTTCAAAAAGCCGATAGCCTCCATCAGAACATTGATGAAGATCCTGGGCTTGATGTCTTCCTCAGTGGAGGCAGTCCCATGGGCTTTGTGGCACTTACATCCCCTCCAGAAGGAGTTACTAGAGGCTTGGGATCGCACCCTTCTTACATTCAGCAAGAAGATTCGACTCTCCCCCAGGACCCGTCTTTCCCTCAAGTGGTGGTTGCACCTGAAAGACGGAAGGTCCACGGTCCAACCTTCTTGGACCCTGTTGACTACAGATGCATCCCTCTTGGGATGGGGAGCCCATTTGGACGAAAACTCCATAAAGGGAGTCTGGAGCGCTCCAGAAAGAAGGACCTCGTCCAACTGGAAGGAGCTCAGAGCTGTATATCGTGCCTTACTCCATTTCTCGCCTCTTCTCAAGGGAAGAGCAGTCAAAATCCGGTCAGACAACATGACCACAGTGCTGTATGTGAACAGACAGGGAGGCACCAGATCACCAACCCTCCTCAGGGAGGCAGATCTGATATTTACATGGGCAGAGAAAAATCTAACCCATTTATCCGCAGTTCACATCAAGGGCTCCCTGAACATAGTAGCGGATCGGTTGAGTCGGGGTCATGCCGTATCAGGAGAATGGTCACTCAATCCAGAAGTCTTTCATCAGATTACCCTGAAGTGGGGTCTTCCAGAAATAGACCTCATGGCAACCCGACTCAACGCCAAGGTGGAGACGTTCTGTTTCCTTTACCAGGAGGACAATCCCTTGGCAGTGGATGCCCTGTCCATCCCTTGGAGGTCCAGGCTGGCATACATCTTCCCTCCAATTCCAATAATACCGAAGGTATTGATGAAAATCAGACAGGACCAAGTCTCTGTGATAGCCATCATTCCATTCTGGCCAAAAAGAGCTTGGTTTTCCCAACTCATGGAGATGAGTCGAGGGATATATTGGAGGCTTCCCCCCATCCAGAACCTGGTTTCCCAAGGATCTCTGAAGTGCCAGGATCTCTGGAGATTCAACCTGACAGCCTGGAGGTTGAGCAGTCCCTACAGCAGGATAGAGGACTGTCAGAGGCCGTCCTGAAGACCCTTTCTTCTGCAAGAGCAGACTCTACCAATAAGAACTACCAGAGGACAGCCAAGATTTTCATGGAGTGGTGCTCCAAGAAGGGTATTAATAATCTACAACCTTCAACGGCTGATATTTTAAATTTTCTTCAGGACGGTTTGGATAAGGGCCTTGCCCCTGCCACTTTGAAAGTGCAGATTGCGGCCCTCTCCGCTCATTTGAACAGACATCTGTCTCAGGATCCTCTGGTTGCAAGGTTCCTTAAAGGGGCAATGAGGCTAAAGCCCTCAGTATCATCTCCAGTTCCCCAGTGGGACCTTGCGGTAGTCCTTACAGGCCTGTGCGGTCCTCCATTTGAACCCTTGGAGACTACGGAGCTAAAATATTTGGCATACAAAACCGTTTTTTTGTTGGCTATTACATCTGCCAAAAGAGTAGGGGAACTCCAGGCTCTCTCTTCTAGAGAACCGTACATTGTGTTTTTTGCAGATAGGGTGCACCTTAGATTTTTGCCTGGGTTTAACCCTAAGGCCCCCTCATGCTATAATAGCAATCAGCTAATTTCGCTACCAGTGTTTTTCCCCACTCCAACCTCTGAGGAGGAAGAAAAGCTCCACACCTTAGATGTGGTAAGGTGTCTGCGGATTTACCTATCCCGCACTCAACCGTTTAGGAAGGCCGAAAACCTACTAATTAATATGCAGGGTAAAAACAAAGGCCTCAAGGCTTCCAAGCCTACTCTATCCACATGGATCAAGGAGACAATTAGGTCTTCCTTCCTTATTCAGGAGTTACTCCCTCCAGTTTTTTCTACGGCCCACTCGACCAGGGCTGTGTCGACTTCTTGGGCTGAGTACCGGTCCTTACCTTTGGACCAGATTTGTGCGGCTGCATCATGGTCATCAGTTGACCTTTGTCAAACATTATCGTTTAGATGTCCGCAGTTCCCAGACAACTGCCTTTGGTCAGACAGTCCTTGACGTTGTAAGGCGAGGAAACCCTCCCTAGGGGAATTACTTGCTATCTCCCCATATTGTGCTGCTGTCGGACGTAAGGGGAATCGTTGATTGTAATGTCAATCTGTATTCCCTTAGTCCAGACAGCAGCACAAGGCTTCCCTCCCTAGAATCTTGTTTCCTTTTACTTTATAATTTACACAGTGGAGGGAGGTCTCAGGTGCCCTCTTATAGGGCTAGTAGGAGGCACCTTAAATTTGGTGCTAATTAAAGGTTCCACTGTCCTAAACAACACATAGGGGCAGAGATACCCCATATTGTGCTGCTGTCTGGACTAAGGGAATACAGATTGACATTACAATCAACGATTTAGGCCCCTCAGGATTACTGTATTAATGCATAAAGGCTTCTTCTGAGCCAGCTAGTATATTCAGGCTACAATTAGTTTACAATGCTGTATATGCGACAAGTGAGATTTGCTGAAGAAAAACAGTCATGCAGTATGCACATTGCACAGGTAAAATACCTATGATTGGCCACAGTGAATACACTTATCAGATTGAGGGCAAATATATCCATACTGTGGGTGCTGTGATGTCTTCACCAAAGTGAAGTATACTATTAGCTACCTTTACTACATATACTGTACTGATCTTTACCTATGCCAGGGCAAGCTTCTGCTATGGACTAGGCAAGGGCAGCTCCGGTACTGCATACATTGTGTACAGTACAAGACTCTGAGGATGCTCCTGTCCAGTAGTCCTTATATTAATATTTGACTACAATTTTTTTTTGTTTTCCCTTTACATTTTGGGGACATTGGACTCAATTACTAGTGATCCTTAGGTTTATACTCTCAGGTCACAGTTTTGGTTACTAGTGAAGATTCTTAATGTATATTGCAGAAATGAGTGAATTTCAGGTTCTAACTGGTCACGCTTGTTTTAACCAAGTTTTTCTCATATGATTATCATTGTGATTACAATCTAAAGTGCAAATCACTTTATTTACCTAAAATTATTTTTCTGTGATAAAACGTTGTTCCAAAGACCTGGGCACTAGCGGGGAAGCTTCAAAGTGTTTTCCCACTAGTGAAAAAGAGGCATGAGCAAAAACATGACCGTGAATGCAATGAGTAGCGTGTAATCTAGAAATCAATGCATTTTTTTCACATTTGATTGAAATGACAAGTACGTTTTAAGCAGTTTAGCTTTTCAGTTTAGTTTCCATTTTGATCTTCCTTCACCCTCAGTCCCCATAGACAGCCCTGTATAAGAATGTATTACCTAAAAAAAACAGCAGACAGATATTCCTTGAATTGAAATTATAGTAACCTGGGACTTCACTCATATACGTCATCGGTGGTCCTTTCCTGTGGCCTCAGCGGTTACGTGCAGTGAGGGCTTCTGCCAGAACAACACCCCAGGATCCGCTGGACTGTACATCGGTGGCAGACACCGGAGTGCAGGGACAGATGAGTATGTTTTTTTTTTTTATGTTTCACCTTCACCATTCTCTTGGCCCAGAACTGTAATTCCTAGGCAACCCTTTAATGTCCCTGACCTCTAATTGTTCTCTACTAGTTCTTCCCTGTTTAGTTCTCAGTAATCTGTCTTCAATATTAGTTATATTTTACGAAGGGCTTTTATTTTAGTGTACTTGCAAAAACAGACTAATAGGTTGGTAGGGTATGAGAAAGGCAGGCATAAAAAGATATATATGACAGATATGAAGTCTAAAAAAAGCAGTGTTGACAAATCTAAATAACAAAATTGCCAAGATTTAAATACATCTGCTTGCTTAAATCTGGGAGATAACAGATGGGAATACAAATGATAGAACATGTCATTATAAAAATAGGGGAATAATCTTAGACTACCTTAGCTGCATGTGTTTCCATTGTGAAACCGAAAAAGAAAACAAATGTGACATAGGACTGCTTCAAGAGTCAAGGGGTGCTGTTATCTTACAGTAGAGACTTGAATGGCAGAAATCTAAATACAAATATGCCTTTTCACATTACTATGACATTACCATATTTTTTTATCTTGAAAGTCACAGTTTCTATATGAATCTGTGATGAAAAGAATCTGTGGCTTAGTATAGAGGGTAGTAGCACCTTATAGTAGTACATGGACTTAAAGGGAACCCGCCAGGTGGTTTTTCCATCATGAACTGGCCTCATCATGTGCAGTATCAAAAAAATTCCCTTTCCACTGCTGCCCCTCTGTAATCTTTCTGTTGCAGCAAAGTGTAGTTATAAATGTTTGATAGCATAAGTCATATGTACATTAACCTAAGTAGTCACGGTGGGCAGGGAGAAGCTTCAGCCTAGTCACACTGTGCCCTCACTTATCACACCTCCTGGACATGACTGACTATTCTCTCACAGCCCCCTCACTCCCTGACGTCACAAGGGAGATGTCGGTCATGCCCAGGAGGTGTGCTTATGAAGGAGACAATGATTAGGCTGAAGCCGCTCTCCAACCACCGTGACTACTTAGGTTAATTTACATATGAAGTTTTACGTTTTCAAACATTTATAACCTGACTTTTCAGCCTCAGAAATCTTATTGATGGGCACCAAAGTTAATGACTTCATCCTGAACATAATGTGGTCAGTTTATGTTGGAAAAAAACACCTGAGAGATTCCCTTTAAATTATACCTTTATAGGCTTTATCAAAAGACAGCTCAGAACTCATTCGTGCCCAATCTTCAATTAAAAAAAAAGCTGCGTTTACGCAATGTGGAACCTCATCTTAAGGCTAAAGTGTTTTATTCTGCAGACTTTCTGCTTCTATTATAACTATACAGAAACCGCCAGCGTTTCCGTAGGTATAATTGACATGCTGCAATTTACAAAAACGCAATGTTTTTTGAAATCACAGCATTTCCACCTGCAGATTTTTTTCTGCAATGTGTGGATGGGATTAGCCAGTATCCCATCCACTTTACAGGTACTGTAAAACCCCCGTTTTCGTTATGTGGGCCCCTTAAGTAGGTTTCTTTTAATTCGGCTCACCTGCCAAACTAATTATCACAGGTGTTTGATATTGATTTCAGTGATCCAAAGAGCCCTGAGACACAATACAGCCATGGCTTACTTGAAAAACAAAAAATTAAATCTTTATGACACTTAAATCCAATTCAAGATCAGAGTTTTCTCTGAGATAAGCACTACAAAATGTTTACAATTGTTTTATGCTATTTAGGGTTTGTTTCTATTGTAATTTATGCATTTTGTATATACAGTGGGTACGGAAAGTATTCAGACACCTTTAAATTCTTCACTCTTTGTTTCATTGCAGCCATTTGCTAAAAGCAAAATTTTATTTCTCATTAATATACACTCAGCACCCCATCTTGACAGAAAAAAAAACAGAAATGTAGATATTTTTGCAAATTTATTAAAAAAGAGAAACTTAAATATCACATGGTCATAAGTATTCAGAACCTTTGCTCAGTATTGAGTAGAAGCACCCTTTTGAGCTAGTACAGCCATGAGTCTTCTTGGGAATGAAGCAACAAGTTTTTCACATCTGGATTTGGGGATCCTCTGCCATTCTTCCTTGCAGATCCGCTCCAGTTCCGTCAGGTTGGATGGTGAACGTTGGTGGACAGCCATTTTCAGGTCTCTCCAGGCATGCTCAATTGGGTTGAGGTCAGGGCTCTGGCTGGGCCAGTCAATAATGGTCACAGAGTTGTTACAAAGCCACTCCTTTGTTATTTTAGCTGTGTGCTTAGGGTCATTGTCTTGTTGGAAGGTGAACCTTCGGCCCAGTCTGAGGTCCAAAGCACTCTGGAAGAGGTTTTCTTCCAGGATATCTCTGTACTTGGCCACATTCATCTTTTCTAGTACAAGTCTATGAACGAGAACTGTCGGGGAGGGCATTCCTCACAGCGCAGCTAGACTGTCAGGAAGGCCTTTCTGACAGTAAACCGTGAAACTTACACTGACGAGATCTCCAGCTCCGGGGCACATACCGAAAAAGCCGGCAGTGCGCTGAATTCAGCACGCTGTCGGCTTTCTAGCGGTATGTAAAACCGCATGTGTCTGAGAACATGAAAGGTCCTCTTTAAAGGGGTCTGAATACTTTCCGTACCCACTGTATAGCATGTAGCTTGGTCCCTTAAATGGGCTGTACCACTGTGAGCGAGGAGTAGAGATTTGGTATGACCCAGGAAGTAAGTTCATGAAAGGAAGAGGAAACAAAAAGTCTTTTTCTGTCCTTTGAGACATGAGCAGGTTCAGAGAGAGAAGAGAGACTGTAATAAAGACCTAGCTGTTCTGGAAACCATTCAGCCAGCCCAGACTATGCACAAGTAACATACAGGAGGAAGTAATTTATCCCTGTTGGGCTGATGAGACAGAGAAGTGTGTGCCAGACTAGAATATGTTATACGGGCTTCAGAGCAACGACCCTGCCTATGCCACAGGACAAATAGGGCACCCTACTGATCGACACTCCGAAGAGGGAATGGGTAAAGAACTTTTGTGAGAGAGCAAGTGGCACACAGAAAAAGAAAAGATGACCTCAAGAGAAGCACAAACTGCAACCAATGGCATACCAATTGCCAGCTCATCCCCATCTCACAGTGGTAATGTTAAAAGTATTGTAAGTCCAAAATTAGATGCTGTTCAACTGTATTCTACCTCAAGTAAAAGTTACCCTGTTCCTGCATACCTTGTGTCTCCTGCTTCCTATTCCTGCAGAATAATTATGAGTACTCAAACTCCCATCAGGAGGAATTGGTCATGTTTATAGACAACGTGACAAGTGCAAGTACTACTACTCCCTGCCTTGAGGTCTTCATCCCATGACTTATTGCAGATTGGGCTCTGGACTTCAATATGCCTGATCCTTTTGTTCTGAGTGGAGTGATATCTGGCAGTGATTTTCTGTTTTGTCCTTTCTTTCCTTAGAAAACACATGCACATTCAGCTCAGCAGAAAGTCCCTTTCCCCAGTAGGGTCCACAACCTCATTTTCCTATCTTTCATGCACAGTAGAGTTAATCTCATGGGTAGTCATTCACATGTAAGGTTGACCAGAGTCCACCTTTGGAGAAAACTGTTGCCAGGGACCTTTGTAGAGATGGTGAGGACTGTGGGTATCTTAGATGTTCTTGGACTCTGTCCCTTTTAAAGATAATGATGACTGCAGCATCGTAGTCATCATGTGATTAGCACAAGACATGGCATAGGAACTGTAAGGAGTGATCCACTCTACAATTTTATGTTAGCAGCACATTCCCTGTTTACATAGGGAGATGTGCTGCTGACCAGCGTGCATTTTTATGCCTGCAGAAATGTTCAGGTCAGCCATCAAACATGTACTTGTTTGTGTGTCAGCTGATGGAGGACATGTTTACATGGACTGATTATAATCATTCCCTATCACTGGTCCATCTAATATGGACTTAAGTACTTGCAAGATAGAACAGAAGGTTGTTATGTAGCTGAAATCTCACAGAGTTTGTGCATGTACCTCAAACATGCTCTTATCTTCTTCCCACTGGAGGTGCGGGCCAGTCAGGCCTAATGCAGAGACTGTTGTGTCAGTACCACTGATGTGATTGTCACTGCCACTGCTGACACTAGGAGATGGAAACTGCAGTGAGAGATCCAGAAAGAGAGAGGATGATACCAGAAACAGCCTGCAGATGGAGAACAAAGTCAGCCTGCAGATGGTGAGTTCCATAAAGAAAAACTAGATCCTAGTTTTAAGAAAAATAGGGTTATCTTCTGCCAAATCAACTGGGGCATATGTTTGTGAGTCAACCATTAAGCACTTGGAGAGAATGGAGTGAACTGACTTCCACAACAATTCCCATGTGACAGTGAGACTATACTGACCTTGACCTAGAGAGCACCATAGGCCCATCAAAGACCTGTAACATACCACTTATTAGAAAAGAGTTGCAAAGTGACTGCTGGCCTGTGACCCATGAGTAAGGAGTATGTATAGTTAATAGGCTGTAAGGGTGATGCTGTATCCAGAATTACCCCTATATGTCAGACCTTTAATATATACTGTAACCAAGGACTGCCCAAATGAGTAATTGCCAAGCTGTTTCCCCAAAGAGAGACCTGCAACCGCTAAGGTTTGTGACCTCATGTAAGAGACTATATAAAGTGTAACCACCACATTGGTGTAACAAATACAATTGTTGCTTCATCATCTTATGTTTGCTGCATTTTAATTGTGTATCCACCTGCCACCCATTTTTCATCCATTAAGGCTAAGGCCCCACGTCACGGCAACGCAGCGTTTTTTGGTACAGACTTTGTTGCGGCCTTTTGAGCCAAAGTCAGGGGTTGATTTAACAGAATGGAAATGCCTAAGTGCCCCATTTATATTTTTCATTCCTTTTCAAGCCACTCCAGACTTTGGCTCAAAAAACTGCTGCAAAATCTGCAACAAAAAAGCAGCATTTCTGCAACATGGGGACTTAGTGTAAAAGTTCCCTCTACCTGTCCCACCATTACAAACATGTCAGCATGTTTTTTGGTGCATGCAAGGCAACAGTGCTGACCACTAAGTTACCTTGCTACCTTAAATATAGACAAAACTACAGTTGCATTTGACAGTGTTCGAATTAGTAACGTCAGACAGTAGTTCCACTCCTCCACATGCTCCAGAGATAAAATGAAGTCTTCTCTAAACAAATGTTTTGTGGTTTAATAAAAACATAGTGGAAGAGTGAAGTAATCAGGCGATACCTTTTAGAGGCTTACTCAGTTAGCCTCTAAAAGGTATCGCCTGATTTCTTGACTCTTCCACTACTTTCAATGGCTAACACGGTACAACATTATACTACTAATAAAAACATAGACATGGTGCAGTAGAGCCTTCCACCACTAAGGGTGTTTAAGTGAGAAATATTATGCTCAAAAACATATAAGAACAACATACACATACAGTATAATAATAAATAAAAGCTCACTACGAAATAACAGCTCCATATATAAAGTAATAAAAGGTCCTTTCAACATAATGAATGAGCTACATAATAATGCTAGACAATTGTGGTGGTCACAAGTCCATTTGAGACTTCCTTCCAGCAGAGAAAGCTAATGTGCCTTGTGCACATTAATTTTATTGATTTATTTTTTTTTACAATAAAAGGTAATGCCAGAGATATCCAGCTTTTGCCATATATTTGTGTATGTTTAATACAATTAATTATATGTTTTGTTCAGGAGGAAAATCAGATTGAATACCCTGTTCATAGTTAACTGTCTGCTAGTTCTTGCATAATACAACCCCCAGCTCACATGAACAGTACGTCCCTGCTACAACCTTTCCTCCAGATCATGGCTACCAGATTGAACAGGTCACTACCTCCCACAAGACTAGCACTTTTAAGCTCATTGCAGCTAATGGCCTGGCTGTGGATAAAAAGAATGTTTTAACTTTAGGTTGTAAAGACAGTCAAAGGGAAATGCACCTGATCCAGCTCCACTTCTGTATGCACATGTGTAATAGGTAAGCTTTAATGTGTTATTTAGGGATGATTTCATTTAATTTTGTTCCATATAGCATGTGATTGAGGTATGCAAAACCTACATATTTTCCACTTCCATTGTTATATCAGGTGATGTGGGAATAATTGTACCTTCATTGATGCTCCAATTCACTTTTTTTATCACATGCTACACTGCTTGCAAACATACTGTACAAGCAGGAGGAGGCGGACAATGTCAGCAGCTTATAACAATGTAGTGATCAGTCACTCCTCTGTATTCAAGGTTTTATGCAGGAGTGATAAAATAACATTTGCCTTATATGGAGTTGGTCCATTAAGTATAATGTCGGCTTTTGAAGGATGTTTCAGGCCCTAGCTTGATAAACACAATCATATATTTTGGATACAGTGGTATATTCTCATGTGGAATATGTTTTACCACCAATTTGTCTGTAATAACAAGAGAATTACATTAAAAACAAAAATATATATAAATAAATAATAGCACTAGTGTGAATATTACTGAATTACTGAACACTACATGGTTAAAAGGGATCCCACAGCCACATAGGAAATAAAGCACATATGGGGATAATCATTTTCAATGTGAAGTTTAGGGCTGTATACAGTTAGAGGCGCCAATGATTCATGTTACCACACCACATACTATGCAAATTTTACGGATGGGTTAGAGAAATCAAAGTATTTGCCAGAGCAGTCAGCTACATTTCTGCTTATAAATCTATGCAAATTTCCGCGCCACAGCAATGCCCTCAGGAAATCACCAGTAACAATATCCCCTTTACAGCAGCAGTCAAATTGCCCCAGTGCTCCAATAATACCCTCTAATAAAATCTGCCACATTGTTCCTCTAACAACATGAGCTGAAGTGCCCCAAAACTTCCATGGCCATGGTGCACTGCCAATATACACTCAGTGGAAGATATTTACGAAGCCTGGCATATTCATCACCAGGCTTCATATCCCCAACACTGCAGAGCAGCTGCAACAATGCAGAGCAGCTGTACACTTGTGCTGCAGATGTCAGTGATCATTTGCACAGGTAAACATGCTTCTTTCATTTTCATGAATTTGGCGTGGGAGACACACAAACATCACTTGCAACAATTATTGTTATAACTGGAATCTAAAGAGTTGCAAACCAGAGGTTAATAATAGATCTCCCCTTTGACAAAAAACACACCCAGGTAGAAATGTCGGATTGCTGTAAAATTCAGCATGCAGTTATGTCTCAGGCAGATATGTAAATGATTACAGGGTGGTCTGACTAGACACTGGGACTTAGCACTAGAGGGTGTAAGGGCCCCTTGCAGACGTCCGTGGCCGTGAGCAGTGTACTATCCATGTATTTCACGGATAGCACACTGACCCATTCATTTCTATGGGCCCGTACACATGACCGTGAATTACGCAGTCACGTGTGCGGGCCAATAGTCCAGGCCACGAAATATAGAACAGGTCCTATTCCTTTCCTACTTTGCGTCCCTAGCTTCTGTGGCTCCTATTCATTTAATGAAAGGGGTCACGGAAGCACGACTCGTGCACGGGCAGCACATGGGTGACATCCGCATGTCCCCCGTGCGCTGCCTGTACCTATAATTCTCGGCTGGTCATCTGCAACTGGCCTAAGGCTGAAGTCCCAACGTTGCAGAAAAGCTGCTTTTTCTTGAGCCAAGGCCAAGAGTGACTTCACCAGGAATTGGAAATATATATAGGAAGAACTTATAATTCTCCGTTCCGCTAATTTCACTCCTGACTTGGGGCCTTAGCCTAATAGTGTTTTTTCTGCTGCCCTATAAAAACATGCTCAGAGGCTACTTTTGGGTAGTATACCTACCTCTTGGTGAGAAATTGTTGAATTCTATGCCTCTATGATGCAGCTGAAGACATTTTGCCAGGTTGACAGACCTTGAGAGGGTACATCATTGGACTGAGAGAAGCAGGGTGGTCATTTTGACCTAGTTGTTAGTAGGTGTTACATGAGGGCACATACACACAGTGAACAGGCTGTGGATGGTCCAGACAGACCACCAGTAGAGAGGATCATTTCCTTCTCCACCATCCCGGTGCAGGTATCATCTTCATTACACACCTCTGTCTCTGCCCGGACCATTTCCAGGAACTTAGCAGAAGGGGGTTTGGTGTCACAGCAATCATTACATGACAAGCCAGCTACTGTCACCTTCATTTGCAGTGGTGTCATGAATGAGAAACTTTGACTGCTAGAGACTGGAACCATATTGTCTGTAGCGACAAATCCAAGATTTGTTTAAGATCTGTCGATGCTCAGGTTTGAGTATGGAGGCCTCGTTTGTTGTGGAGCAACACACTGCCCAAATTGTTGGTGTGTTGATCTGAAGAGCCATTGCATACAGTTGGTTACTCCTAGTAGTGATACAAGGGACATTAACAACTAAGTGAGATGTGTATAACATAATACACCCACATGTGTTCCCTCTCATGGCAGGGCTTCCAATCAGGGGCGTAACTATCAAGGTAGCAGCGGTAGCAGCTGCCACAGGGCCCTGGACATTAGGGGGCCCGGAGCCCTGTGGCAGCCACTACCGCGCACCCCGCAAACCAGTGGCGTAACAATCGCGGTCGCACCCCCTGCCGGACCCGGCAGGGTATGGTGCCTGCAGCCAGCTGGAGATGGTCGGGCCCCGGACCACTATGATAGAGGTCGGGGAAAGCTTGGTTCCCCTATCGCTATACATACTGTTATTGGAAAGGGACCCTGGCATATTGCAGGCCCCTTTGCAATAGATGGCAGCTCAGGGGAGGTGACTGAAAATAATAAACACATATTCTCACCTCTCCTGGGCACAGCATTCTCTCCGGCGCTCCTCCATCATGACTGAGGCCTGTGATAAGGCCCCAGTGGTCACATGGGGCGCGGCCCGTAATGACGTCAGTGCGCCCCCATGTGACCGCTGAGGCCCAATCAGGGTACTAGAGCCTCCTTTCAATTGTACAGTTTTTCCCAAGAAACTCATCCTTTTACTCCAATATTGTTATCATTCTAATACATTATCATTGCATTTATTTTTTTTTGTACCCACAATATCTGACCAAAACCTCATTCCAAAACCAACAAAAGCTTTCCAAAATAATGCTATGTGATGCTGGCCTGGTGTTTGCTTGCCTTACTATTATCCCAGACTATTTTGGTAGTTTGTGCTATATTGAATTATTAAATATTGAAGTAGGAAAAAATTATATTGTGCAGTTTGTTTCACAGGTCACTAAAATCATCAAGGACACTCAAGGGCAGACAGAGAAAAATAATTCTTTCAGCATACTGTTTGTGGCTCAGCAAATGATTCTGTCACTTTGATTAAGGAGTTTCACATGTACAGTATGTATACATGTAGGCTGGACTCACATGGCTATAATACTTACACTGTATTCTACATACCATATTACAGCCGCAAATCCTATTCTAACCACGGTTCTAAGGACCCAAACTAGCAGTATTATACATATCTATGTTGGCGTAAGTACTGGTCAGTAGACTGGTTGTCTGAATGAAATGTGCAACTGCAATAACTTCTGTATGAATTTATTATAGCTGTGGGAATCTAGCCTTAAACCTGGCCAGGTAAAGGCCTTTGAGTATTGCTACTATCACAGAGGGACTGTTCCACCTATCAAAAATGGAGTCACAAAAAAGGAACTAGGGTCCTAAATCAGGCTAAAACATAACTTTTAATATCGATAGAATGAAAAATCCAAATAATTCCAAACCCTTATAGGTATATAAATACCAAAAATAAATAAAGGGATCAGTATCAAAAATATAATATAAAAGCACTATACAGGATGGCCTTGATCACTCATATACAGTGGGTACAGAAAGTATTCAGAGCCCTTTAAATTTTTAACTCTTTCTTTCATTGCAGCCATTTGCTAAAAGCAAAAAAAGTTCATTTTATCTCTCATTAATGTACACTCAGCACCCCATCAGAAAAAAAAACCCAGAAATGTAGATATTTTTGCAAATTTATTAAAAAAGAAAAACTGAAATATCACAGTCATAAGTATTCAGACCCTTTGCTCAGTACTGAGTAGAAGCACCCTTTTGAGCTAGTACAGCCATGAGTCTTCTTGGGAATGATGCAAGTTTTTCACATCTGGATTTGGGGATCCTCTGCCATTCTTCCTTGCAGATCCTCTCCAGTTCCGTCAGGTTGGATGGTGAACGTTGGTGGACAGCCATTTTCAGATCTCTCCAGAGATGCTCAATTGGGTTGAGGTCAGGGCTCTGGCTTGGCCAGTCAAGAATGGTCACAGAGTTGTTCCGAAGCCACTCCTTTGTTATTTTAGCTGTGTGCTTAGGGTCATTGTCTTGTTGGAAGGTGAACCTTCGGCCCAGTCTGAGGTCCAGAGCACTCAGGAAGAGGTTTTCTTCCAGGATCTCTCTGTACTTGGCCGCATTCATCTTTCCTTCAATTGCAGCTGAAAAACACTCCCATAGCATGTTGCTGCCACCACCATGTTTCACTGTTGGGATTGTATTGGGCAGGTGATGAGCAGTGCCTGGTTTTCTCCACACATACCGCTTAGAATTAACGCCAAAAAGTTGAATTCAGCGCACTGTCGGCTTTCTAGCGGTATATAAAACCACATGTGCCTGAGGACATGAAAGGTCCTCTTTAAAGTATCAGAGAAGCGAAGTGCATATAAAATTAACATATGTCATTCCCAGGCACTGGCGCAGCACGGCCGTGCCCACCCTTGTCGAGCTGATTCAGGAGCTTCTCCTTATTAGGAGAATGGAGGCCCTGGTGACTGAGGACTCGCCTAACTTCTCTAAATTTGAGTCTCTCTGGCGGCCGTGGGTGATGTTTCAGGACTCTCCGGAGTTTTCTTCTCTCTTTGTCTGACTGGGACACTGTTCCCCTGTTGGTACGGTGTCTGGATGCTTTTTATTGCCAATTTTCTCTTTCCCTCCCCATCTCCCCTTGCGTGTCCCTTCCCGTTCGTCTATGTCTGTGTCTTAGTTGGTCTTCAAGTATCCGTGTACCCCTTGTGACCCTCCCCCCCCTTCATGTTTGTCTTTCATACTGATAGGTGGATGGCATCGTGGTGGCTTTTTTACAGTTTGCATTTGTTTACCTGGCTACCACTTTCCTAATAATACAGTTTTTATGTAGTTATACTACACCACCCACCGCTGATTTTCTAGTTGTGGGCCTTAACAGCCCTTTATTTTAACTTACGTTGGTGTCTCATCTACGCTTTGGGCGGCTCATGTGGCCCCCTATGTTTTATTTGATGTTTTTGTTTTAGCATTGTTCCCTCCCTTTCTTTTTTTCTGTTCCCTAATTTAAAAACCTTAATAAACTCGATTAAACATAAAATTAACATATATGATGAATATGTAAATGAGAATATATAAACTATATCTTCATGGCTAACCCACTAATATAGTAGTGGATTAAGTTTAAGCCATTAGACCCTGTGGGGCAGCGTTGATCAATAGCCAGATCCCTGGTGGTCAATGATGATTAGGATCTTGATCCCTGGTGGATAGTTATTGTCAGTGATGATTAGTACTTTAATCCCTAATGGTTGGTTATGGTCAATGGTTAAAAAAATCTTCTGGTTATAAAGTGATTACCTAAGGGCAGTAAGAAAGGCATCCTGGAATGTTTTATGAACACAAGTCTTAATACATAAGTTAGTAAATGAGGAATGAAAAGGGACATCAAGACATTGCTCATATTGTCAGCATAAAATGTCTATTATCTGGTGTAGAATCTGACTCCATTACCTATTTCCAAGCAATAACCCTCTGCAAGACAAATGATTGTGAATGCTTGTCACTAAGACAGAGATATGCCAAATACATTTCACGCAGTGCAAACACTTGTCAGTCTTAGGCGCAGTCAGAAATATGCAGCATTTTTGTTTCTTTTCTAAATTATGTTATCAAATAAGAAAGATTATTAATGATCTGCATCTAATAAGCCTTGTGCTGGACCAGCTATACAGAACAAGTACTTCCACTATTAAAACATACTTAATTTTCAGAAATTTTTATATCAATAAATTAATTTTATATCACAAGGCAGCACTATTACTGAAGCTTTTTTTAAATCCATTTTATTGATCAAGTTCAACCAAGTGATGGGAAAGGGCATGACTGAAGGGACGAGTGAAGGCAATGATCGTTCTATACATTTCCATAAATGTCAATGCTACTTTGCTGCAAAAAGGTATGTAAACCATTTTTGAAGTTGTCAACTGTTGTTGCTGTGACCATCTCCTGGGGTAGGCTGTTCCACAGATTCACAATGAAGAAGCCTTGTCACCTTTACTAGTTTTCCATTGCAGTCTCCTTTATTTGTCATTGTGTCCCAAGCTTAGCTACAGAATAGCCAGGTGCTACTACACTTCTGCTTCTAATGAACACACTACAAAAGGGTCCTGACCAGTCTCCTGGCGGCATCGGGGGTAGCATTGCTTATACAATGGTCAGACAATTTTGTAATAGAGGTTACTGTCATTACACATATATAAAGCTGTATGAGCCGTCACCAGTCGTGTCCTTTAACGTGCAGATGGTGCCTGGACATATAAAGTTAGTCTGATACGGCATTATATCCTGTGAGGTAATATGGGAGCATGAACAGAGGAGGGTACGTTTTAGGGATTCTAACTACGGAAGGGTTTACATTAGGAATTGTGATAGGCCTGTCTGAAAAGATGTGTCTTTAGTTTGCGCTTGAAGCTGTAGAAATTGGGAGTTAATCTGATTGTCCAGTATAGAGCATTCTGGAGAAGTGGTGCAACTCAGGAGAAGTCTTGTATACGAGCGTGGGAGATTCTGATAATAGAGGATGTTAGTCTTAGGTAATTAAGTGAACGGAGAGCATGGGTTGGGCAATAGACAGAGATGAGGGAGGAAATGTAGGAAGGTGCAGCATTATGGAGAGCCTTATGGATGAGGGTGATAAGTTTATATTGTATTCTGTATTGAATAGGCAGCCAATGAGATGATTGGCACAGACCGAAGGCATCGCTGTATCATCTAGACTGATAGATGAGCCTGGCTGCTGCATTCAGAATAGATTGTAGAGGGGAGAGTTTAATAAGGGGATGACCGATTAGTAAGGAGTTGCAGTAGTCAAGGCGAGAGTGAATCAGGGCAACAATAAGGGTCTTTAGTGTATCTCTGGTAAGGAAAGAGCATATTATGGAGATATTTTTGAGGTGGAGATGACATGACCGTGCAAGTGATTGGATATGGGGGTTGAAGGAAAGGTCTGAGTCAAACCTCAGGACTGAGACTTGTCCATGAACCCCCTCCCCTGACCTGTAGACATTGTAGTTGAGGTACGACATTACATATGAAAAGATTAAGTAGTCTGATAGTCAAATAGTATGATACTTAAAAGGCTGAGTAGCAGGGAAGTGTTAATATTCAGATTCAAGGTAAGAAATGTACTGGTCTTCAGGAGAGCAGAAGAAGAAATGGGCTGACAACTGTGAGCAGTAGAAAATTCTACTTAAATATAATACACTACTGCGAGCCAAGACCGGCCTCAGACGCCTTCACCAGAGCTCCTTGAAAGAAGAGATGGATTTTCGCTGAATCTGAAGACCGGAATTGTCCCCAGAACAGAAAGTGTATCACAAATAAACACACTTCAGCAGAAGCCAAACACCAAATCCACACACTACTCACAGGGACAGAGATAACAGAATGGTCGTCAATCACGGGTCAGCAGTTGAAGAGGGCAACAAGGAACCAAATCATGAGTCGAAGACAAATCCAGAAAACAAAGCCAATAGTCGAAACCGATCAGGAACACCAAAACAAAATTTCAAGACAGAGAGGAATCCAAGAACAAGAAATCCAAGTTGCAAACTAATTAGCCAGCAAAGCTGGGTGATAAGGGAGTGGTTTATAAAGGCCTGCTCAGGAAGATTCCCTATGTTTTCATGGCAACCTTAAAGCAGCAACAACAGATTTAACATTCCTGACAGGAAGTCTCTATGTATTTATATCCTGCTTGTACAGACAGTCTCTCCCCTTTTCCTCCCATCTCTCACAGTTTGTTATGATATTGCCTGAGAAGCAATTTACAAAGTAAAAAAAACTGGCAGATACCTACCTAAATCTCACACTGCATTGGACAACGCATACACCTTCACCAGAGCCCGTCACAAAGCCGGTTGGACTTGAGCTGGATTTAGACCCAGAAGCTTTGTATAAGAAATAGATGTTCTACAATCTAAAATCAAACCAGGACCTACAGCAATACTCACAATGCAGGTCAACCAGGAGAGAAAGATCAAAGGGATAAATACATTGAAGCCAAGGTCAAATCTGAGAGAATCAGAAAACATGCGAATATCCAGTGAACACGCCTAGGTCAGAATTTCAGCAATCCACCAGAATCAATCAGAGCACAGAAGCCTCTTTAGCAAGTATAAACTATTAACAAGAACATGGGGAGTTCTGAACAGACTTTAAATATCCCTCCTCAGTTGCTGATTGACTCAGTGTCTCAGATCTCTGATATGCTACAGAGTCAGAGAAAGCTTTGTATGTCGGAATGGCGATCTTTACATTGTAGACAAATGGGGATAATACAAGCAGATGCCTAGCAATACCTGGGCTCACCACCAAACCACTAATGACTTTATATGCCACCATTTCTAATGACATCATGTAAAATCTATATGCACTACAAAATGTACACATTTATCTAATAAAATAGCTCCATCTAAAAATATATTATTGTGCAATTCCAAGAAGTCATTGCACAAATGTGCCAACTTCTTACCCTTAAGCCCCTTAATTTTTAGTAAAAATACATTATAAGGCATAGTTCTACTGTGAGTATGATGTATTTGTCACATTCTCATGTTCATATTCATCTATAGCTGGGTCATTAATGTTATATAGTTCTACTGTGCAGAATTCAAGAAATAAAATCCAAGAGATAGTGATTTTTTTTTTTAGTTAAAAGGCGGCAGAAAGAAAGACAGTTTGCTATTGACCTAATACTGAATTTCCTTTTAAAATAATCAGCAAAAAATACTGTGTGAGGCATGCATCATTTCATTGATCATGGCAGTGGTTGGTTAGGCCTCCGATAGGCACCGCAGATGCAATTAACAGCAGGTTTTATATACTCCTGTCAAAGGATTAACCTGAATCAGCAACATATATGTATCTAAAACAGATGTAAGCCAAAGACATTCTGCTTTCTTATCAGAACTGGTCTCAAGGTGACACACTAACTAGAAGTATATAAGTGTAAATAGTGTGCTCTATATGCACAAAATAAACAAGGGAATATTTAATGCTGCATTGTATATTAATACATGCCATCAACAGAGATCTTTATCGATGCTGCATCTCAAATACGCTTTCATGTGTAAGACAGGGTAAAAGGGTTTCTTTGTTAATGTTAAACTATGGAACTTTCTAGAAATATAATCTCACAGAGGGTTCTACACCATTCCCTATTACTTCATATCTCACAGAAAATAAATGGTTTCAAACGATAAAACTTAACTTTTAATATTTTAAAAATAAAAATTGCACAAAGGACGTCCACTAATCTACTAAAAGACAGATCAATGTGGTCTGTGCCTGCCTATTCAAAGTTTATTCAGGATTTAAATGTTAGACAGTATTCACACTCTCCAACTTTCCACTGGACCTAGGGTGTAATAAGATACTTTCACCACCCTTAGACTAAGGTTATAGTATCACGGCTGCATCATACAACAGGTCAGTATTTTGTCAGTTGCTCTTAGTGCTAGGAAAACCCAAACACCTGGTCCCCACACACATAATTTGTAAAGCCTCACTGACTAGACTCCTGCACAGCCATGATATACCTCCACAACCCTAGTCTGTAGTATGTACATATGCCAGTAATCTAGGTACAGGTCACAGTAACTTCATTTCCTGTCATTAAAATGTTATGAACATAAGGGAAACTATGATATTCTGACCCTTATACTCAATAAACCCTTATATTGCAGCCATTACTGATATCCCCTATGTTGACTCCAGGGATATACAGCTACCATTTCCATTAGTGACTCAAGTTCCACCAACTAATCTCCAGGCTAATCAGACTGCCCCAGTCTCCTGTCAGTCCTTCATGCCCCCAAGTGGTATGGCTTGTGGTCAACTAACTCAAAAATAGAAAATAGAAAATAAACTTGCTCTACGCGTTTCCCCTGTGTTATCTATATCAGGTTCATCAGGAGCCAATGCTAATAAACTTATCAGTTGGTCTAAGCTGCTATAAATTTTTATCAAAAATGCAGTTACAACTGCAGTTCCTGGAGCACTGATGGTGTGCTCCAGTGTATAGAGTAGCCACACCATCAGTGCTCCAGGAACTCCAGCTGGCCCCGGGGCCCCGGACCACTCTACGCGTTTCCCCTGTGTTATCTATATCAGGTTCATCAGGAGCCAATGCTAATAAACTTATCAGTTGGTCTAAGCTGCTATAAATTTTTATCAAAAATGCAGTTACAACTGCAGTTCCTGGGCACTGTGGTGTGCTCCAGTGTATAGAGTAGCCACACCATCAGTGCTCCAGGACTCCAGCTGGCCCGCGGGCCCTGGACCACTATGATAGCGGTCGGGGGAAAGCCTGGTTCCCCGACCGCTATACATACTGTTATTGGAAAGGGACCATGGCATATTGCAGGCCCCTTTCCAATAGATGGCAGGTCAGGGCACCCAGGGGAGGTGACTGAAAATAATAAATAGATATTCTCACCTCTCCTGGGCACAGCGTCCTCTCCGGCGCTCTTCTGTCATGTGACTGAGGCCTGTGATTAGGCCCCGGAGGTCACATAGGGCGCGACCGCGTAATGACGTCAGTGCGCCCCCACGTGACCGCTGAGGCCCAATCACAGGCCTCAGCAGCGTCGTCGGAAAAGGGCCTGAAGACGACAGGATGGAGCGAGGATGCCAAGGAAAGGTAAGGCAAGGTGAGTATGAGAGTTTGTTATTTTTAATCACTTCCCTTGGGCCTCCGATTATTATACTCTGGGGTTTGAGGAGAACCCAGAGTATAATAATAGCACTGAAGCGGAGCGGAGGGGACTATTGGGCGCATATAATACTGGGTGGGGGCCACTGTGGAGCTTATAATACAGGATGGGGGCCACTGTGGAGCTTATAATACTGGGTGGGGGCCACTGTGGAGCTTATAATACAGGGTGGGGGCCACTGTGGAGCTTATACTCCATACAGTGGCTCCTTCATTTTTTTTTTAATTACGCCAGGGCAGGTGAAAAAAACAAAACAAAAAAACCCCCCCACAAACTTTCTTTCCTGTCCCCAGTGTCTCCCAGAGCAGTTCGGTCCTGCAGCTCTGTTGTTTTCTTCCAGCTGACGTTCCCTCTGCACGTGACTACCTGTGACGTCACGTGACCCCTGAGGCCAATCAGTGGCCTAAGGGAAGGGACCTGCGACGTCACAGCCAGTGAGGAATTCCGGCAAAAAGAAGACAGCGGAGCTGCAGGACCGGACCGTGCTGGGAGGACACCAGAGCACCGGAGGCAGGTGAGTATGTTTAGCATGTTTTTTTTTTTTTTGGGGGGGGGGGGGGGGGGGGGATTCACCTCCCCCAGACTAATTATAAAAAAGAAAAAAATTATACTGAACAATCTCTTTAAAGTGTGGTGCATTAGGGGTGTATATTAAAGGGGTTGTCCAGGCATAATTTGTTATGGTTTATCTTCAGGATAGGCCACAGATACCTGATCTGTAGGGGGCTGACCCCGGACCGATCAGCTGTATGGAGCCACTTCTGATGCCCGTACTGTACACAATACAGGGCCAGAAGCAGAAAGCTCTGTCCACTGTATAGGGGCCGGGCACCTTCACTGTATTTCAGCACTTATTGAAATCAGTAGGAGTTGAGCTGCCGTGACAGCGCCGGGCTGCTATACAGCGGATGGAGCTTTCTGCTTCTGGCCCTGTGTTGTGTACAGAACAAGTGCCGGAAGTGGCTCCGAACAGCTGATGGGGCCATGTGTCAGCCCTCTACTGATCAGGAATTTATGGCCTATCCAGAGCATAGGCCATAAAAAAGATTAACCCTGGACAACCCCTTTAATATGCCCCACACAGTTTAATGTCCCCCCCACAGGATGTTAGCCCCCATCACTGCTCCCACACAATATAATGACCCCATCACTGTTCCCCATACAGTATGGGGGACCAGTGAAGAGGCCAATATGTGGGGGGACCAGTGAAGTGACCATCGAAAAATTTGGCCCAGACAACCCCTTAAAAGAGGTTGTCCATAAACTGGAGCGACCACTGTGTCGGCCGCCAGGGAGGTGTAAAAATAAGAAAATTTTTAAAAAAGCATACTCACCTGTCCCCAGCACCCCGTTGTCCCCTGCCTGTGTCTGTTCGGTCTCATGGCGGCGCCTCATTTCTTGAAATCCTGTACCTAATTGGTCTTAGCGATCACATGAGGTGCAGGACTCCCAGCAAGGAGTCGCCGGCATGAGACTGAATGGATACTGGCAGCGAACAATGGAGCGCCGGAGACAGGTGAGTATGCTTTTTAATTTACTTATTTTTTACTTTACACCTCCCGCCAGCTACATGGGTTGCTCCAATTCCTTCGACAACCTCTTTAAAGGAATTATCCATCTTCCTAATATTGATGGCCTGTCCTTAGGATAGGCCATCAATATTACATCTACAATGATACAACAGCCAGGACCTCTGCAGATCAGCTTTTCCAGGGCAGTGCGGCTACAGGTAAAGGTAACAATTCTAGGAGCCATGCTGTTCACTTACCATACAAGGTGTAGCAGTAGGTTTAGGTAGTGCAGTGGTGCACATGGTATAGTGGGTGAGCAGCATGGCTCCCGGCATGTTATTACCTTTAGCCGCCCTGTCTCGGTACCGCTGATCTGCAGGGGTTCTGATTGTGGGCCCCTAGAAACAATTCCACTGGTGGGCCCTAGACATCCCAGTCCGACACTGGTGTCATACACTATGTTTTAAGCCAATTTATACTCTTGTTCATACCATACTTATTTGACCCAGTACAAATCTTTGGACCAAACCACCTGAACCCAAATCGAAGAAAATCTCTAAAGGTTCTTCCTTTATAACAAAGTCAGCCAAATACTGTTTCTGATATAATTTCATGCACAGGCAAAATCTGCACTTTTTACATTTTGTATCTAAATAACTTCTGTTTTCACTGTTTAAAAAGAGAAAGCTAGGATGGTCCTTACTGAAATGTCTGGAAAATCTTTTCTGAATTGATAGAATTTAATATGATTATTGCAGTTGTCCAACAAAGCATGTACACTTGTCTCTCACTCCCGACTCATTCATCTGGATGAATCTTGACAAAACCAATCAACCTAATGTAACTCAATCTCTATCTCGACATCCTATGTGCTTTCATTTGCTATGCATGTTTTACTATTACTCCTTCATTCATTAGAAAAACAAAGGCATTGGTTATTAAATAAATAAATGAACCTATCATTAGTTTTGTGCATTTTTCCAGACAAGAACACAAAAAGACAATTTTATTAGCAAATTCCTTTGTTTATATTCACATTTTATAGAACTTGAATCTTAACATCCTGTCTCAGGATTTTGCTGAAATATGCTTATACACATTCAAAAGATATTAGTGGATAGAAATAATTGCATTCCACATGAAAATTGTGTTGTGCTGTTCCTCTGCTATTCTACTTGGAAATTACTAAATTGGCAAGTGGTTGTTACTGTACTCACAAAAGGGATGTGCCCCAGAAATGCAGGGGTCATCTGCTTACAGCCACCGATCCTCATTACAGGATGTTAGCATGGTACTTACGCAGCCAGTGCTGCTCAACAGTGGACTGCTGCCAAAGCACCTCTTCTCTGTCAGGCTGTCATGGAGCTGGTGCCCAGACACTCCACCTTCTGGAGTTCCACCCTGGAACCTGGATGCACTCTGTGGATTCCTCTTTACTATATATGGTTAAATACAGTAGGTCTGGTATAAGGACAAATGTCAGTGTAGTGCAGAACAGTAACCTGCATAAACCTCTGGACTGGGGCGGTGAACAAAACTTTTCTCCTGTGGCAATGTATGTACCACCTGTCGCCAGAGATCCTGGGCTCCAGCTCCCCAGCTGCTCCTGGGGGTAAGCTAAACCAGCAAATTGGCTGACGTCAGTGTCTCTCTCCTCGCTGTGATCATATTTCACAGCTCTCCCAAATTGCATGGTCTTGCTGGTTACTGCCTCATCCAAGCAATCCTCCAACAAGCTGGCTTCTGCTCTTATGAGCCATTTCTCTGTCTTGCCTCGAGTCATCTCCTCGACCTACACAGCGTGAGAGCAGCCCTTAAATAAGAAGTCATCTCCCACCCTGGTAGGTGTGGTAAATGTGACGCCCAAACAGGCCACACCATGAGAGAGCACACACCTGAGGTGCAACTCATGGGAGCGACTTAGTTCTGCATAAAAAAATTATTGTGTGATCCAATTCCTGAACATTCCACAACACTAACCAAATAATGACGTGTACAAATTAAAGCAACATGCATGTATAGTATAGTACATATAATAAATAATAATAATAACTTTATGAACAGACAATATGAGACATTACAATGTAACAAAGAAATAAACATATCAAACAATAGGAGTGAGGTCCCTGCTCGCAAGAGCTTACATTCTATGAGGAGACAGGGGGGACACAAGAGGTCAGAGGGCTTGTTTGCTACAATGGTTCAGCCAGCTTTTAATAGAAAAGGTTGTGTAACTGAAGCTGTATGAACCGGTCACCAGCCAGTATCTGTGAATAAACAGATACTAAGTGCAAGGAGTACAGTGTAACTTCTAGATGGAGAGGACAGGATCTGAGGAACAGAGGAGGAAGGATAAAAGGTGTTATTGTTCTCCACCTCTGCACACTACACTGTAATCAGGTCACGTGATACGTCTGACCATACAGATGTGATTTTAGGGCAATTTTGAAGCTGCTGTAGTTGGGGATTAATTGGATTGTCTTGGGTAAAGCATTCCAGAGCAACGATGCAGCTCGAGAAAAATCTTGGAGGTGAGAATGGGATGATCGGATAACAGGGGATGCAAGTCTAAGGTCATTGGCAGAACGGAGAGGACGGTTAGGGTGGTAGACAGTGATGAGAGAGAATCAGGGTCAGACTGGCCAACCGGGGGACCTTTAGGGGGCACTACCGGACCTCCACTGCATTTTTTTTTTTTTTGATAGACAGTGGAGGTGCGGTTAGGTCCCCATTCACTTACCTCTCCCCGCTCCAGGCCAGGGCTCACTGTGCATCGCACATCACGTTGCGGTGCACAGGTCCCAGGCTGCTGTGGGAAGAGGAAAAGCTGTGAGCAGGAGCGGGGTGAGGTAAGTGATGCTGCGGAATTTTTTATGATTTATCCTCAGGATAGGTCATAAATACCTGGTCTGTAGGGGGCTGACCCCGGACCGATCAGCTGTACGGAGCCACTTCTGGCACCCATCCTGTACACAATACAGGGCTGGAAGTAGAAAGCTCTGCCCACTGTATATTAGCCGGGCAACTTCACTGCATCTCAGCACTTATTGAAGTCAGTAGGAGCTGAGCTGCAGTGAAGGCGCCGAGCTGCTATACAGCGGATGGAGCTTTCTGCTTCCGACCCTGTATTGTGTACTGAACAGGCGCCGGAAGTGGCTCCATACAGCTGATGGGGCCGTGTGTCAGACCCCTAGCGATCAGGTATTTATTTATTTATCCTGAAGATAGGCCATAAAAAAAGTTAACCCTGGGCAACCCCATTAATATGCCCCACACAGTTTAATGTACCCCCCACTGGATGTTAGCCTTCATCACTGCCCCACACAATATAATGGCCCCATCACTGTTCCCCATACAGTATGTGCAGAGACCACTGTATTAGGGGCCTTTAAAAAAGATTTGGCCCAGACCCTTTAAAGAGGTTGTGCATAAATTGGAGAGACCTCTGTGGAGGCCAGGGAGGTGTAAAAATTTAAAAAAAAAACTCACCTGTCCCCAGCACCCTGTTTTCCCTCGCCTGTGTCTGTTTGGTCTCATGGCGGCGCCTCATTTCTAGAAATCCTGTACCGAATTGGTCTTAGCGGTCACATGAGGTGCAGGACTCCCAGCATGGAGGCGCCGGCACGAGACTGAATGGACACTGGCAGTGGACAACAAAGTA
The DNA here is from genome assembly GCA_947044405.1 of Leptodactylus fallax. NCBI lineage: Eukaryota > Metazoa > Chordata > Amphibia > Anura > Leptodactylidae > Leptodactylus > Leptodactylus fallax. The sequence goes on along the minus strand of CAMRHE010000211.1, from coordinate 3,144,854 downwards.
TGGCTTTTTTATTTATCTATTTTTTTTTTTTTAATTTTACACCTCCTGCTCGCAACATGGGTTGCTCAAATTCCAGGACAACCTCTTTAAATGATTTATCCATCTTTCTAATATTGATTGTCCTTAGGATAGGCCATCAATATTACATCTATGGGGGTACAACAGCCAGGACCTCTGTAGATCAGCTATTCCAGGACAATGCGGCTACAGGTAATGGTAACAATTCTAGGAGCCACGCTGTTCACTTGCCATACAGAGTGTGGCTTAGTTTAGTTGTTGTTTAGGTAGTGCAGTGGTGCACATCGTATGGCAGGTGAGCAGCTTGGCATGGTTATTTCCTTTAGCCGCCCTGTCTCAGTACCGCTGATCTGCAGGGGTCCTGGTGGTGGGCCCCTAGAAACAATTCCACTGGTGGGCCCTAGACATCCCAGTCTGACACTGGAGGAGATATAGGGGCGGTGCAGCGCTATGGAAGGATTTGTGGGTCAGTGTGATAATTTTATATTGTATCCTGGGATGGATGGGCAACCAATACAGTGACTGACACAAGGTAGATGCATCTGTGTACCAGTTTGACAGAAAGATGAGTCTGGCGGCTGCATTCAGGACAGATTGTAGTGGGGAGAGTTTAGTAAGAGGAAGCCCAATTAGAAGAGAATTGCAATAGTGAAGACGAGAGAGAATCAGAGTGACAATGAGGGTTTTTGATGTTTCCACGGTGAGAAAAGGGCGAATTCTAGAGATGTTTTTAAGGTGCAGGTGGCAAGAGTGTGCAGGTGTCAGAATATGTGGGGTAAAGGTGAAATCTGAAACAACCCCCAGACAGCGGGCATGCCGCTTCGGTGTATTAGTAAGGCCACAGACAGAAATGGAGATATCAGGGTTAGGTCGGTTAGTGGAACACAAGAAGTTCAGTTTTTGAAAGATTCAATTTCAGATAAAGAGAAGACATGATGTTAGAGACAGCAGAGAGACAGTCACTGGTGTTCTGTAGTAGTGCAGGGGTGATGTCATGGGATGAGGTATATAGTTGGGTATTATCTGCATAAAGATGGTATTGAAAGCCAAATTTCCAAATGGTTTGTCCAACTGGGGCTGCGTCCAGAGAGAAGAGGAGGGGACCTAGGACCTAGCCTTGAGGAACCCCAACTGCAAGGGGCAGAGGAGAAGAAATAGCAACAGTGAATGATACACTAAATGAACGGTCAGAGAGATAGGAAGAAAACCAAGAGAGAGCGTTATCCCTGAGGCCAATAGAATGGAGCATAGTGAAGAGGAGTTTGTGGTCTACAGTGTCAAATGCAGTTGAGAGATCCAGAAGACTAAGTAGTGAATAGTTCCCTTTAGATTTAGCAGTCAAGAGATCATTGGAGACCTTTGTGAGGGCCGTTTCTGTAAAGTGTAGTGTACGAAAACCTGATTGTAAGGGGTCCAGAAGAGAATTAGCAGAGAGATAGCGGATAGGGCGAAAGTAGACCAAGCGTTCCAGGAGTTTAGAGACGAAGGGGAGGTTAGAGACAGGTTGGTAGTTAGCAGCATAGGATGGGTCAAGGGAGGGTTTTTTCAGTAGTGGGGTTATGACAGCATATTTGATGGAGGAGGGGAAGGTTCCAGAAGAAAGAGAGAGGTTAAAAATTTTTGTGAGAATTGGAGGCCATCATAACAGAGATCAGCAGGGGACGCGGTGTCAGACTGTTTAATCCAGGTTTCAGTGACAGCCAGTAGGTTAAAAGACTTTGAGATGAAAAGATCTTGAGTAATGTCAAGTTTGTTGCAGAGTGAGCGGGCGTTCCAGAGAGCACAAGAGAAAGAGACTGGTGGAGGAGAAGGAGACGGCAGACAACAAATATTAATAAAGTTAGAAGGGTTTCTTGGTGAGAAAGGTGCGGAGTTGAGGTTACCAGAAGGAGGACTAGGGTTTGGAGAGATGTTCCCAGCAGCTAACAGCAGGAGAATGACAAGAGACAGCAGGTGGTTAAATGACTTGTGAGATCGTCTAATTTGTTGCACAGAAGCACAAGGTGGGTAAAGGTGGTTGAGGAAGGTGAAGAGAGAGTGGGAGCTGCACATAGGAGAGGGAAGGAGAGAGACTGATGTGGATAGAAGTAACAGGAGGTGGGAATGGGCGGTAAGTTTATAAAATAGTAGCAAATAGAGACAAAAAACATGCAGTAAACATGGTGATACAAATGTTTTAAAACTTACAAGTTTTTGGAGTGATAATTCAGCTGATCTGTCTTCTGCCCTGTCTAAGTGCCATGTTTAACTGCAGCTTCTACACACTTGTAATTGAATCAAACTTAGGATTGAATTGCATCGTGCCAACCCCAGCATTTGTGCCCCCCTAATACTACAGTATGTCTACTTATATAGGATACATATGCTATATTAAAATGTAAAACAATTAATTTAACTCAACACATGAACTAAGAAAACTATGCACAGAAAGACTAACAGACTTGCAGGCCTTCAAGCATCATAAAACACAGGTTATAACTACAAACAAATACAACATCAGATAATTTAGGATGATGGGAGTTGATTGTATACCAGGACTTAATCTTTGCACAGATGACAAGATGGTTTCAGCAGACAGACAGATAGAATGATGGATGGAGTTGATTCTATACCTGAATAGAGAGAGAGGAGATAAATGTTAGATCCATGCCATGTTTAACTGCAACTTCTACACACTTGTGATTGAATCACACTTAGGATTGAATTGCATCGTGCCAACCCTGCAACACATAGTATAATACAACTAGTAAACTTAACCATGCCAAACTGTGACACCTTAGTTTGGGTAGTGCTGCACTCTCACTACACTAACACATGCTCTGATTGGACCATGCTAGACTGTGTGTGGTAATAAACAGTGAAACTAACAGCTCACAAAATGGTCTTAAGCTGTCATATTATAGGAAATACTATTATTTATTACAACAGATATGCCCAGGCAGCTACCAGGTCCTCTCTAAAATCTAATGTGAGAGGAGAGTCCTGCCAAATCTGCTTACTTCTGCTTTAGAGGTAGAAGGGTTATCCACTTTCTAATACTAATGGCATATGCTTAGGAGATCAATATAGATCTGCAAGGTGTGGATTTAACAGAAGGGAGAAGTATAAGTGCTTCCTTTATATTTCCCAAGCCACTCTTGACTTTGGCTCAATAAAACGCAGCAAACTTCAACAAAAAGCAGGGCCATAAAGAGGTCCTTTTTTTACATATTCATTGTTCCAATGCAAAAAGTTTATTATAATACTCATATTGTTTGCACTGATACATGTATTTGGTATAATGGTACTTTCAACTCTCAATAACAATGTTATTTCAGAATTGAGTGGCACCATGATGTACAGTGGGGAAAAAAAAGTATTTAGTCAGCCACCAATTGTGCAAGTTCTCCCACTTAAAAAGATGAGAGAGGCCTGTAATTGACATCATAGGTAGACCTCAACTATGAGAGACAAAATGAGAAAACATATCTAGAAAATCACATTGTCTGATTTTTTAAGAATTTATTTGCAAATTATGGTGGAAAATAAGTATTTGGTCAATAACAAAAGTTCATCTCAATACTTTGTTATATATCCTTTGTTGGCAATGACAGAGGTCAAACGTTTTCTGTAAGTCTTCACAAGGTTGGCACACACTGTTGCTGGCATGTTGGCCCATTCTTCCATGCAGATCTCCTCTAGAACAGTGATGTTTTGGGGCTCTCGCTGCGCAACATGGACTTTCAACTCCGTCCAAAGATTTTCTATGGGGTTAAGATCTGGAGACTGGCTAGGCCCCTACAGGACCTTGAAATGCTTCTTATGAAGCCACTCCTTTGTTGCCCTGGCGGTGTGCTTGGGATCATTGTCATGCTGAAAGACCCAGCCATGTTTCATCTTCAATGCCCTTGCTGATGGAAGGAGGTTTGCACTCAAAATCTCACGATACTTCACCCCATTCATTCTTTCATGGATCAGTCGTCCTGGTCCCTTTGTAGAGAAACAGCCCCAAAGCATGATGTTGCCACCCCCATGCTTCACAGAAGGTATGGTGTTCTTTGGATACAACTCAGCATTCACTTTCCTCCAAACACGACGAATTGTGTTTCTACCAAACAGTTCTACTTTGGTTTCATCTGACCATATTACATTCTCCCAATACTCTTCTGGAACATCCAAATGCTCTCTAGCAAACTTCAGACGGGCCCGGATATGTACTGGCTTAAGCAGGGGGGACACGTCTGGCACTGCAGGATCTGAGTCCCTGGCGGCGAAGTGTATTACTGACAGTAGCCTTTGTTATGTTAGTCTCAGCTTTCTGCAGGTCATTCACTAGGTCCCCCCATGTGGTTCTGGGATTTTTGCTCACTGTTTTTGTGATTGAGGGAGATTATCAGTGGTCTTGTATGTCTTCCATTTTCTAATTATTGCTCCCACAGTTGATTTCTTCACACCAAGCTGCTTGCCTATTGCAGATTCAGTCTTCCCAGCCTGGTGCAGGTCTACAATTTTGTTTCTGGTGTCCTTCCACAGCTCTTTGGTCTTCACCATAGTGGAGTTTGGAGTGTGACTGTTTGAGGTTGTGGACAGGTGTCTTTTATACTGATAACAATATCAAATAGGTGCCATTACTACAGGTAATGAGTGGAGGACAGAGGAGCCTCTTAAAGAAGGAGTTACAGGTCTGTGAGAGCCAGAAATATTGCTTGTTTGTAGGTGACCAAATACTTATTTTCCACCATAATTTGCAAATAAATTCTTAAAAAATCAGACAATGTGATTTTCTGGATTTGTTTTGTCATTTTGGTCTCTCATAGTTGAGGTCTACCTATGATGCCAATTACAGGCCTCTCTCATCTTTTTAAGTGGGAGAACTTGCACAATTGGTGGCTGAATAAATACTTTTTTCCCCACTGTAGGTATTGTATGGCAATATTATTTGGGTACTATTATTTTCACTGTATGGTACCATTATACAGGCACAATATGGCATTATATTTGGATTACAGCATTATGACAGCATAGCTAATAATGTTCTCCATCCATATGTTTTACCTAAGAACTTCAGCGGACTTTGGTTTTTCTCCACCTTGGAAATTTGGTCTTTTTTTACTGTCTGTGTAGAGGTATTAAACCTATTATCTTTATATTCATTTATCAAAGAAAGATATAGGTTATGTAGATGAATGTAGAGTACGGTGTATTATTTTTGTAGTTTAGTCAACACACATAAGTCATTAATAATGGGATAAAATGTCAGTAAATACTATGGATATGGACATTGTAAATGTTCTATATCTCCATCCTATGTCTGTCAGCACAGTGCTTCATTTTGTGAAAACAAACTCATGTTAAAACTGTTTGCTATTGATATTAGGCCATGCAGCAGGTTTAGGATATTTATCATTGGTCTACTGAAGTGGAACATTTAGAAAGACAGCCGCTAAATCATTCTGTCACTGTAAAATAGAGCACGAAACAATGTATTTGTATAGTAACAGAAATCTAATTGTAACTGTATAGCCATCTAGTGGTGAATATTGGTACTGTTTATTTGTACATGGATATGAAATGAAAAAAAGACTAACAGAAAAAAGCTAAGCAAATGATCTTTTTTTTCTATTCTCCATGTAAAACTATCTGGGCATCAGATTAATTGTATCAAGGTAAACATGGTTTCTGAAGCTGAACTAAAGCTTACATACAAACAACAAAACCACAAAAAGAAAACACAAAGTGACAGCACACATAACAAATGTTGTTAGTGTCGGTAACACTGGGACATTCCTTTTTAGGTTAAGGCCCCACATTGCGGAAACACAGCTTTTTTTATGTTGCAGTTTTTGCTGCGGTTTTTGAGCCAAAGTCAGGAGTGGCTTGAAAATGAATGGGAAATATGAAGGAAGCTCTTAGACCTTCGGCACTCCAGCTGCTGTGAAACTACAACTCCCAACATGCTCCATTCACTTCCATTGGAGTTCCAAGAAGAGCAGAGCAAGTATGCATGCTGAAAGTTGTAGTTTTACAACAGCTGGAGTGCAGAAGGTTGCCTACCCCTGACTTAGATGTTTCCCCTTCTGTTAAATTCCCACTTTCCCACTCCTGATTTTGGCTCAAAAAACGTAGCAAAATCTACAACAAAAAATGTGTGATTCCACAACGAGGGGCTTTAGCCTTAGGCCAGGGCCCACGTGGCGTAAACACAGCGGAAAAGAAAAACGCAGTGTTTTACAGTCCCTGCGAATCCCATCCACACATTGCGGAAAAAAAAGCGCAATACAAAATCTGCAATTTCCAAAACAAATTTCGCCATTTCAATTATTATTTTGCAGCATGTCAATTATACCTACTGAAACACCGATGGTTTCCCTATAGATGTAAAGTATAATTCTGTGAAAAGCGTTGCGGGAAAAAACGCAATGCGTTTCCACCACAGTTTTTCCTGCAGCACATTTTTGCTGCAGCCCACTCTATGGGGCCTTAGCCCAATACAGAGTTCTCAGCAAACTGACATCCCATGTTTGAGAATCTTCCCTCATCAACTGCATGTTTACTTAGTACATCTATGCAAGGGGAGTGGGGGAAGGAAAGTGATCTAACCACTTTTCTGTTTCATAAAGTACTTGTCAGTCCTGGGTACTATATCTGTGCTAATTACTATAACGTATACTATAAAACTGGAGAACCCGTGTTGAAGTAGGAGAACTTTCAGATATGATGTCTGGGTTTTTGGCTAGGTCTACACAGCAATTTTGTCGGCCGACAAAAGAATGCCGAGTCATCCTGCAACTGCATTTGAAGAGTTGCTGGTCCTGCCACTTCATTCAATGTCTAGCAAGCTAAAAGAAACACAGAGTACAACGCTAGTGATTGGTACATAGGTGGTGATCCTGTGTATAGGTTATAAATTTTCCTTGTGGGACAACCTCTTTAGAGAAATAAATATCACCTCTTTACGGAACAGTAAATGAATGGAATAGGAGAAAAGTCTTAGCAGAGGACCTATATAGAACCAGTAAAACTCACTGCCTAAGGCTATGTTCACATCTGTATCGGAGTCTCCAGTGGAGACTTTTTCCTCCACTGGTTTCAGTTTTAAAACGACACCCAACAGTCCCCATTATAGTCAATTTGGTCCACCGGGCTACATTTGTAACTGCAGCGTTTTTTGGCAGCAATTCGTTGCAGAAAAACTGTTTTTTTGTTCTTGTTGTTTTGAGAGCCAAAGTCAGGAGTGGATTTAGCAGAAGGGAGTAGTATAAGAGCTTTCTTTGTATTTTCCATTCCATTTGTAGCCACTCCTACATCAATATCCTTGATAGGACAAGTATTTTCAATGGCTGTTATAATGAAATGCTAATAATTGGTTTTGCCCTAGCTTTATATACTGTGTTGCCTGCCATTTACAGTAGGCAGTGTCAGCATATTCTGTACTGCTGCACTTTTCTTGTCTCCAGTGACACTCCAATCTCATTTCCTTATTTTAGTCACACATAATGTGTTTGTAGTGTGGTTGAACCCATGGGAATGTGGAATTAAAATACAAAGTCCATGCAATTGTTTCCTTTGTCAGATCTAAACCCATGATACCATTGCTGCATCCTTAGAGGTAAATGCACAAGCAGCAGATTTTTTGCCAAATATCTCTGCGACTGTCCTATTCAAATCCATGCTCAAACCGCAGGAGTGACCCATTCAGATGTATGTAAGGCATTGTTCACATGCCCGTGGCCATTTTGTTGATGCTAAAACACAGACTGTTTGGCATCCTAGTTTTGCATCCACAAAGGTCAGGGTTTAGAACATGTGTCAATTTATTTGTCCATGTCTTTTATTTATTTATTTTTATTTTAGCAATTTTCAACACTTTTCAATGCATTGGATCTGTTAAAAATGGACATAATAACATTCATATGTAATTTCATGAACCCATAGTGGGCATAATGAACCCATAATGGGCATTTTTGGTCTGCAAAATGTTTCAAAGTAGTGCATGTCCTCACTATTTTTTCAAAGACCAATGGTCCATTTTAAAAAGCTGACTATGTGCTGACTGTGGAGAACACAGACATGACACAGCCTTGATCAAGAAAAAGAATTCACCTGACTGTAATACGTCCATATTATACAGATTGTATTGAAGCCGTAAATCCTGTCCCAAAGGCAGTTTTAATGACCCTTGTCGCATAATAGATTCCTATGATGCTGCTGGTTTGAGGCATTAGAACTGTGGCCTTGATAGGATTTGCAGCTGTAATATGGTCCGTATAATATTAATGTATTACAGCTGTGTGAATATAGCCTAAGGGGCTATTCCAAATGGCCGTAGTAATACTGTACTGAACTGACATAAAGCTGTGAATTAAGTACAGTAGCGCTCCAGCCATTTGGGAGTTCACTGCATCATAACTCACTATGATGCTGTGAGTTCCATTCACACGGTCAGTCCTGGAAATACCATCAACAAATAGACTATGTATCACGGATATTTCGCAGTTGTGTGAATAGTCCCTAACTGAATGTCAGTAGCAAAAATTTCTGCAACAAATCAGCTGTGTCTGCTCTGGAGTCACACTTTTATAGTATTATTTCTAAGATCATGCTAAACATCAGCTCAGTGCCTCTTATCTACTGGTTTTGCTCTATTTTACATATAAGTAATAATATTTTGCAGAATCCCTATCTATGCCAGGCTTATGGTAATCGCAGTGCGGGTGTGTTTGCCTCCATAAGAGATACAAGGCAGTTTTCATTAATAATGAAGCAGTCAGTCACACGTGCACAGAAACGTGGTGGTAGGAAATATCTACAGAATGAATTGTCCATTTTGGAATACGATCAATGACCTCATCACCATTAAAGGACCCTTGCTGTAAATCAATAGCTGCATCTTGTTTGGGCTGAGCTGGGATTTAATGGAAAGAAGAGTTTTGTCAACTGTGACACTAGGGAAAATGTGGTTCAAAGGGTCAGCATTTCAGGAAGGTTAACTCAGCCTTTCACCTACACAACTCGCTTCTTCCCACTCACTAATTATCGCAGCGTGCATTTTATTTTGGATTAAGCAAGGGAAATTGAGACATTGCAATTACTGTAAATGGCAGAATAATAAAATGCTACATATCAACTCAGCACTAAAACCAAATGGGATCAGTATCTCCTGCCGCTGGACAAAGACCACTGTGCGGTTTGCTGGCTGTGAGTGACAATAACAGCAGAATATCGCTGTATACATACAGGTAAAAGCTTTATAGCTGGAATATTTTTAGCCGATCCTACAGTGCTGCACAGAATATATAATGTCAGGTAATGAATAAGTCCTTAGAGGAGGCGATTATTAACACTAATTATACTGTGCTATGCTTATGTGACGTGGACGGCTCAAAGACAAGAGGGTGTTAAATAGAGCACACTGCAGTATGAAGCAACGTCTATATATTCAGTCTGCCATGGTCTAGGCCTACAATGTCAATGACCTTAGGGGTGCACTTAAGTGCCTTTGGATCTAGTACCTTACATCTGTCCTCTGAGCCCTTCATAAAAAGCTTAAAGGGAGTATATGTAACTGTCACCACTGTGTTACAGAGCACATTACAATGATAAACAACATACCTTTGTTATCTATGACACTTTTGTAGAGTTGGAGAAAAACAACTTTGAAATCTCATGCAAATGAGGCAGATGGTGCACTGGGGGCAGGGTCTCAGCTCCCTGGACAGTGCTCTTGCTGCTCAGACCCCTACAATCTCCTGCCAACACTACCACTCACACTGTTATGACATCTTTCACCCTACTTATACAGAAAGAGCAGAGCTCCCAGTGCTGAAGACTCACCCACAGCGCACCAACTGCCTCATTTGGAAAAGATTTCAAAGTTGTTTTCCTCCAAATCTACAAAAGTGACATATATAACAAAGGTATGTTGTTTATCACTATAATGTGCTCTGTAATATGGTGGTTGCAGTTGAATTTGTTTGGGGGTAGTGGTAAACTCCCTTTTAAAGAACCCATAAAATTGAAAATAAAAGCCAATTAGCTAGCATCATGCTACAGAGCAGGAGGAACTGAGCAGATTGATATAACGTTTTGTGAGAATTAACTCAGAATATCTCATATTTTATTAATTTGGTTCTAATCCATGATTGACAGTGATCTCTGTATGTACAGTCATACAGGGAAGGCTGCCAGTCACTAAAGAGGACCACACAATGGACTTCTAAGCCCACAATAAACTTGGATTTAAAGATATAGAAATAAAAGCCTGACTGATTATACATATATATATATATATATATATATATATATTGTGGAGAAGGTAGCTCGGTAATAGCAATGGTGCGGACCCAACTAGTCAGAGACAGGGAAAAAATCCAGCAAAATAAATAAACCTTCACTTCAGGTACAAAAAATAAGCAAAATAAAATACAGCCTTAACTTTAGCCAAAACAAAATTTCTGCTTGTCCGAGCGCTAACTAGTACAAAATGCGGCTAACTATACGTGTGGCTTACTTACAGCCACACGGACAAACAAAACAGCAGAGTTAGGTCTCACCAGACTCAGTACAGCAGGACAGACCCAGACACCTCCTCTCATTCCCAGGATCAGCCCAGAAGTGCAGGTTCTGTAGCCTTTTATAGCCCATTAACGAGCCTGGGACCTACACCTGGGGCTTAGGCCTATTCAAGACCTGCCCTGGACCAGACATAAGTTAGAAATCTGGGGGAAATACAGTATACCGGGACTCCAGCACTCTGCTTATCACATTCTCACCATATATATATACTGTATATATATATACTGTATATATATATATATATATATATATATATATATATATAAGTTAGGTCCATAAATATTTGGACAGAGACAACATTTTTCTAGTTTTGGTTCTGTACATTACCACAACGAATTTTGAACAAAGCAATTCAGATGCAGTTGAAGTTCAGACTTTCAGATTTAATTCAGTGGGTTGAACAAAATGATTGCATAAAATGTGAGGAACTATAAAGCATTTATTACACACAATCCCTTCATTTCAGGGGCTCAAAAGTAATTGGACAAATTAAATAATTGTAAATAAAATGTTAATTTCTAATATTTGGTTGTTCACCCTTTGTTGGCAATGACTACCTGAAGTCTTGAACTCATGGACATCACCAGACGCCGTTGTGTTCCCTCCTTTTTATTGCTCTGCCAGGCCTTTACTGCAGTGGTTTTGCTGTGTGTTTGTGGGCCTTTCTGTCTGAAGTTTAGTCTTTAACAAGTGAAATGCATGCTCAATTGTGTTGAGATCAGGTGACTGACTTGGCCATTCAAAAATATTCCACTTCTTTGCTTTAATAAACTCCTGGTTTGCTTTGGCTTTATGTTTTGGGTCATTGTCCATCTGCATTATGAAATGCCGACCAATAAATTCTGCTGCATTTGGCTGGATTTGAGCACACAGTAGGTCTCTGAATACCTCAGAATTCATCCGGCTGCTTCTGTCCTATGTCACATCATCAATAAACACTAGTGACCCAGTGCCACTGGCAGCCATACCTGCCCAAGCCATCACACTGCCTTCGCCGTGTTTTACAGATGATGTCGTATGCTTTGGATCATCAGTTGTACCACCCACGCCTTTGCCATACTTTTTTCTTTGCATCATTCTGGGAGAGGTTGATCTTAGTTTCATCTGTCCAAAGAATGTTCTTCCAGAACTGTGCTGGCTTTTTTAGATGTGTTTTAGCAAAGTCCAATCTAGCCTTCTTATTCTTGAGTGGCTTGCACTGTGCAGGGAACCCTCTGCATTTATTTTCATGCAGTCTTCTCTTTATGGTAGATTTGGATATTGATACACCTACATCCTGAAGAGTGTTGTTCACTTGGTTGGCTGTTGTGAAGAGGTTTCTCTTGACTATGGAAATTATTCTGCGATCATCCACCACTGTTGTCTTCCGTGGGCATCCAGGTCTTTTTGCATTGATGAGTTCACTAGTGCTTTCTTTCTTTCTCAGGATGTGCCACATTAGATTTTGCCACTCCTAATATTGTAGTAATTTCTCGATGGGTTTTTTCTGTTTTTGCAGCTTAAGGATGGCTTGTTTCACCTGCATGGAGAGCTCCTTTGACTGCATGTTTTCTTCACAGCAAAATCTTCAAAATGCAAGCACCAAACCTTAAATCAACTCCATGCCTTTTATCTGTTCAATTGAGAATGACATAACGAAGGAATTGCCCACACCTGCCCATGAAACAGCCTTCAAGTCAATTGTCCTTTTACTTTTGGTCCCTTTAAAAACAGGGTGACACATATTAAGGAGCTGAAACTCCTAATTCCTTAATCCAAGTTCAATGTGGATACCCTCAAATGAAAGATGAAAGTCTGGACTTGAATATGTTTCAGTAAACAGGTAAAAAAAAAAAAAATTTATTGTATATGTATTATATACAGTCATGGCCAAAAGTTTTGAGAATGACACAAATATTATATTTTCACATGATCTGCTGCCCTCTGGTTTTTATGTGTGTTTGTCAGATGTTTTTATCACATACAGAAATAGAATTGCATTCATATTATGAGTAACAGAAGCTTATATTGACAGTTAGAATGAGTTAATGCAGCAAGTCAATATTTGCAGTGTTGACCCTTCTTCTTCAGGACCTCTGCAATTCTCCCTGGCATGCTCTCAATCAACTTCTGGACCAAATCCTGACTGATAGCAGTCCATTCTTGCAGAATCAATGCTTTAATTTTGTCTGAATTTGTTGGTTTTTGTTTGTCCACCCGTCTCTTGATGATTGACCACAAGTTCTCAATGGGATTAAGATCTGGGGAGTTTCCAGGCCATGGACCCAAAATCTCTATGTTTTGTTCCCTGAGCCATTTAGTTATCACCTTTGCTTTATGGCAAGGTGCTCCATCATGCTGGAAAAGGCATTGTTGAGCGCCAAACTGCTCTTGGACGGTTGGAAGAAGTTGCTCTTGGAGGAATATTCTGGTACCATTCTTTATTCATGGCTGTGTTTTTAGGCAAGACTGTGAGAGAGCCGATTCCCTTGGCTGAGAAGCAACCCCACACATGAATGGTTTCAGGATGCTTTACAGTTGGCATGAGACAAGACTGGTGGTAGCGCTCACCTCTTCTTCTCCGAATAAGCTGTTTTCCAGATGTTCCAAACAATCGAAAAGGGGATTCATCAGAGAAAATGACTTTACCCCAGTCCTCAGCAGTCCACTCCCTGTACCTTTTGCAGAATATCAGTCTGTCCCTGATGTTTTTTCTGGAGAGAAGTGGCTTCTTTGCTGCCCTCCTTGAGACCAGGCCTTGCTCCAAGAGTCTCCGCCTCACAGTGCAAGCAGATGCACTCACACCTGCCTGCTGCCATTCCTCAGCAAGCTCTGCACTGCTGGTAGCCCGATCCCGCAGCTGAAACACTTTTAAGAGACGGTCCTGCCACTTGCTGGTCTTTCTTGGGCGCCCTGGAGCCTTTTTGGCACCAATGGAACCTCTCTCCTTGAAGTTCTTGATGATGCGATAGATTGTTGACTGAGGTGCAATCTTTCTAGCTGCAATACTCTTCCCAGTTAGGCCATTTTTGTGCAGTGCAATGATGACTGCACGTGTTTCTTTAGAGATAACCATGGTTAACAGAAGAGAAACAATGATGGCAAGCACCAGCCTCCTTTTAAAGTGTCCAGTGGTGTCATTCTTACTTAATCATGACAGATTGATCTCCAGCCCTGTCCTCATCAACACCCACACCTGTGTTAATGGAGCAATCACTGAAACAATGTTAGGTGGTCCTTTTAAGGCAGGGCTGCAATGATGTTGAAATGTGTTTTGGGGGATAAAGTTCATTTTCTAGGCAAATATTGACTTTGCAAGTAATTGCTGTTAAGCTGATCACTCTTTATAACATTCTGGAGTATATGCAAATTGCTATTAGAAAAACTGAAGCAGTAGACTTTGTAAAAATTAATATTTGTATCATTCTCAAAACTTTTGGCCATGACTGTACACTACCGTTCAAAAGTTTAGGGTCACTTAGAAATTTCCTTATTTTTGAAAGAAAAACACAGTTTTTTTCAATGAAGATAACATTAAATGAATCAGAAATACACTCTATATATTGTTAATGTGGTAAATGACTATTCTAGCTGCAAATGTCTGGTTTTTAATGCAATATCTACATAGGTGTATAGATGCCCATTTCCAGGAACCATCACTCCAGTGTTCTAATGGTACATTGTGTTTGCTAACTGTGTAAGAAGGCTAATGGATGTTTAGAAAACCCTTGAAAACCCTTGTGCAAGTATGTTAGCATAGCTGAAAACAGTTTTGCTGGTTAGAGAAGCTTTTAAACTGACCTTCCTTTGAGCTAGTTGAGAATCTGGAGCATTACATTTGTTGGTTCGATTAAACTCTCAAAATGGCCAGAAAAAGAGAACTTTCATGTGAAACTTGACAGTCTATTCTTGTTCTTAGAAATGAAGGCTATTCCATGCGAGAAATTGCCAAGAACCTGAAGATTACCTACAACGGTGTGTACTACTCCCTTCAGAGGACAGCACAAACAGGCTCTAACCAGAGTAGAAAGCGAAGTGGGAGGCCACGCTGCACAACTGAGCAACAAGACAAGTACATTAGAGTCTCTAGTTTGAGAAATCGACGCCTCACAGGTCCTCAACTGGCAGCTTCATTAAATAGTACCTGCAAAACACCACTGTCAACGTCTACAGTGAAGATGCAACTCAGGGATGCTGGCCTTCAGGGCAGAGTGGCCAAGAAAAAGCCATATCTGAGACTGGCTAATAAAAGGAAAAGATTAACCCCTTAACGACCCAGGGCGTAATAGTACGTCCTGAGTCGCATGACGATGTATGGAGAGCGCTCAGGAGCTGAGCGCTCTCCATACACCGCGGGTGCCGGCTGCATAATACAGCCAGTACCCGCCGCTAACAGCAGCGATCGGTGCCTGCACCGATCGCGGCTGTTAACCCTTTAGATGCCGCGGTCAAACGGGACCACGGCGTCTAAATGGCTCAGCCGCCACGGGCGCCGCCATTTTCCCCCATCGCCGCCCTCCAGAACGTCATCGGAGGGCGGCGCTTGGTTGCCATGACAGCCGGGAGCCTATTGAAGGCTCCCAGGCCTGTCATTACATTACAGCTATTACGCGATGCCAGAGGCATCGTCTAATAGCAGTGAAGGCATTTTGCTATTCACTGCGATACAGTAGTATCGCAGTGAATAGTATAAGCGATCAGACCCCCTAGGTTTCAAGGTCCCTAGGGAGTCTGATCATACAAGTAAAAGTTGAAAAAAAAAAGTTTTTAAAAGTATGAAAAAATAAAAAAAACACAAAAGTTCAAATCACCCCCCTTTCCCTAGATCAGATATAAAAGTAAATAAACAAAAGTAAACATAAACACATTAGGTGTCCCCCTGCTCCAAAATGCCCGAACTATTAAAATATTAAAATATTTATCCCATACGGTGAACGGCGTAGCGGGGAAAAAAAAATCAAAATGGCCAAATAGCGTTTTTTTCAACACTTTGCCTCCTATAAAAAATTGAATGAAAAGTGATTAAACCATCAGATCTTTCCCCAAATGGTATCAATAAAAACGTCATGTTGTCCCGCATAAAAAGACGCCTTACCCAGCTCCATACATGTAAATATAAAAAAGTTACAGGTGACACAATATGGCGATGCAAAATTTTTTTTCTATTTTGCAAAGTTTTTAATTTTTTAAAAGGTATCAAAACATTACAAATACTATATAAATTTGGTATCGCCGTGTTCGTACTGACCCGCAGAATACAGGTAACATGTCACTTTTACCACACAGTGAATGCTGTAAAAATTAAACCCATATGAATTTGGCGCAAATGCAGTTTTTCTCCAATTGCACCTCATTCTGAATTTTTTTCCAGCTTCCCAGTACATTGCACAGCATATTGAATAGTGACATTACAAAGTACAATTTGTTTTGCAAACAATAAGCCATCATGTGACTCTGTGAATTGAAAAATGAAAAAGTTATAGCTCTTGGAATGTGGGGAGGGAAAAATGAAAATGCACAAACAAAAAATGGCCCGGTCATTAAGGGGTTAATATGGGCAAAAGAACACAGACATTGGACAGAGGAAGATTGGAAAAAAGTGTTATGGACAGACGAATCGAAGTTTGAGGTGTTTGGATCACACAGAAGAACATTTGTGAGACGCAGAACAACTGAAAAGATGCTGGAAGAATGCCTGACGCCATTTGCCAAGCATGGTGGTGATAATGTGATGGTCTGGGGTTGCTTTGGTGCTGGTAAAGTTGGAGATTTGTACAAGGTAAAAGGGATTTTGAATAAGGAAGGCTATCACTCCATTTTGTAACTCCATGCCTAACCCTGTGGACAGCGCTTGATTGGAGCCAATTTCATCCTACAACAGGACAATGACCCAAAGCACACCTCCAAATTATGCAAGAACTATTTAGGGAAGAAGCAGGCATCTGGTATTCTATCTGTAATGGAGTGGCAGCGCAGTCACCAGATCTCAACCCCATTGAGCTGTTGTGGGAGCAGCTTGACCGTATGGTACGCAGAAAGTGCCCATCAAGTCAATCCAACTTGTGGGAGGGGCTTCTGGAAGCATGGGGTGAAATTTCTCCAGATTACCTCAGCAAATTAACAGCTAGAATGCCAAAGGTCTGCAATGCTGTAATTGCCGCAAATGGAGCATTCTTTGACGAAAGCAAAGTTTGAGTAGAAAATTATTATTTCAAATAAAAATCCTTATTTCTAACCTTGTCAATGTCTTGACTATATTTTCTATTCATTTTGCAACTCATTTGATAAATAAAAGTGTGAGTTTTCATGGAAAATACAAAATTGTCTGGGTGACCCCAAACTTTTGAACGGTAGTATATATATATATATATATATATATATATATATATAACAGTACAGACCAAAAGTTTGGACACACCTTCTCATTCCAAGAGTTTTCTGTATTTTCATGACTATGAAAATTGTAGATTCACACTGAAGGCATCAAAACTATAAATTAACACATGTGGAATTATATACTTAGCAAAAAAGTGTGAAACAACTGAAAATATGTCTTATATTCTAGGTTCTTCAAAGTAGCCACCTTTTGCTTTGATTACTGCTTTGCACACTCTTGGCATTCTCTTGATGAGCTTCAAGAGGTAGTCACTTGAAATGGTCTTCCAACAGTCTTGAAGGAGTTCCCAGAGATGCTTAGCACTTGTTGGCCCTTTTGCCTTCACTCTGCGGTCCAGCTCACCCTAAACCATCTCGATTGGGTTCAGGTCTGGTGACTGTGGAGGTCAGGTCATCTGGCGTAGCACCCCATCACTCTCCTTCTTGTTCAAATAGCCCTTACACAGTCTGGAGGTGTGTTTGGGGTCATTGTCCTTTTGAAAAATAAATGATGGTCCAACTAAACGCAAACCGGATGGAATAGCATGCCGCTGCAAGATGCTGTGGTAACCATACTGGTTCAGTATTCCTTCAGTTTTGAATAAATCCCCAACAGTGTCACCAGCAAAGCACCCCCACACCATCACACCTCCTCCTCCATGCTTCACGGTGGAAACCAGGTATGTAGAGTCCATTTGTTCGCCTTTTCTGCGTCGCACAAAGACACGGTGGTTGGAACCAAAGATCTCAAATTTGGACTCATCAGACCAAAGCACAGATTTCCACAGGTCTAATGTCCATTCCTTGTGTTCTTTAGCCCAAACAAGTCTCTTCTGCTTGTTGCCTGTCCTTAGCAGTGGTTTCCTAGCAGCTATTTTACCATGAAGGCCTGCTGCACACAGTCTCCTCTTAACAGTTGTTGTAGAGATGTGTCTGCTGCTAGAACTCTGTGTGGCATTAACCTGGGCTCTAATCTGAGCTGCTGTTAACCTGCGATTTCTGAGGCTGGTGACTCGGATGAGCTTATCCTCCGTAGCAGAGGTGACTCTTGGTCTTCCTTTCCTGGGGCGGTCCTCATGTGAGCCAGTTTCTTTGTAGCGCTTGATGGTTTTGACCACTGCACTTGGGGACACCTTCAAAGTTTTCCCAATTTTTCAGACTGACTGACCTTCATTTCTTAAAGTAAGAATGGCCACTCGTTTTTCTTTACTTAGCTGCTTTTTTCTTGCCATAATACAAATTCTAACACTCCATTCAGTAGGAATATCAGCTGTGTATCCACCTGACTTCTGAACAACACAACTGATGGTCCCAACCCAATTTATAAGGAAAGAAATCCCACTTATTAAACCTGACAGGGCACACCTGTGAAGTGAAAACCATTTCAGGTGACTACCTCTTGAAGCTCATCAAGAGAATGCCAAGAGTGTGCAAAGCAGTAATCAAAGCAAAAGGTGGCTACTTTGAAGAACCTAGAATATAAGACATATTTTCAGTTGTTTCACACTTTTTTGTTAAGTATATAATTCCACATGTGTTAATTCATAGTTTTGATGCCTTCAGTGTGAATCTACAATTTTTATAGTCATGAAAATACAAAAAACTCTTGGAATGAGAAGGTGTGTCCAAACTTTTGGTCTGTACTGTATATATACACACAAATGGACAAAATTGTTGGTACCCCTCGTTTAATGAAAGAAAAACCCACAATGGTCACAGAAATAGCTTGAATCTGACAAAAGTAATAATATATAAAAATTCTATGAAAATGAACAAATGAAAGTCATACATTGCTTTTCAACCATGCTTCAACAGAATTAAAAAAAAAAAGAAAACTCATGAAACAGGCCTGGACCGAAATGATGGTACCCATGAAAATAATGTGACCAAAAGGGACATGTTAAATCAAGCTGTATATAGGGCTACAGATACTCACTGCTGTTTGGTGACATGGTGAGTACCACACTCAACATGGACCAGAGGAAGCGAAGGAAAGAGTTGTCTCTGGAGCTTAGAAAGAAAATTATAGACAAGCATGTTAAAGGTAGAGGGGTACCAACAATTTTGTCCACGTGTGTATATTAGTGATCAACTTCTGCCTGCCACCACAAGGGGAGATCAGTGCATAAGGATTTATTATAGAGTTCCATAGAAGCTGTAAAACCTCCCACCCTAGAATTTACCTGAATGGCAGTGTAAAGAGAAGCAGGGAATTTCGATGTCTGTGTCAGAAAGATTTTTGACCAGAAATAATTTTGAACCTATTTGCATCATGGGCACCAACACACTTAGAAGCCCCATTTAAAATCCTGGTTTTAGCTCTAGACCTGTTAGTCCTTGATCATGGAATAGGAACCAGGGATGCAGGGCTAGACGTATCACCTGTATAAGTAATGCAGCTACAGAGGGCCCTCAAGTAAAGAAGGTCCATTGCCATCTCTATGCAACGTCCTGAAAACTTACAGAGAGTCTGTCAGGTCCAAAAATGCCTCCCATACCAATACTAGTGATGTGTAGGGGCCTTTAACAGGAGTAGAAACATACCTTTGTAGCCATTAACCTATGATGCAATGTAGAAATAATCATCTTTTTATGGATATGCAAATTAGCCGGCTAGTGGACTGGGATGGACCAAATTTGTAAGATGTGTCTACAGACAGCTGGAATGTAGGTAAAGGCTGAAAAAAAACATTCACATCAGCGATTCCAGATGGCAAATCTGGAAAATTGGGCCCTCCCCTGGTGCACTTGCTGTCTGATTTGCATATTCATAAAAAGATTATTATCTCTATATTGCTTCATAGGTCTATGGCCACAAAAAGGTATGTTTCTGTTTCTGTTAAAGGCCTGATAGACTTATCTTTAATGCCCTGTTCACATGGCAGAATCCACCGCTTATTTTGTGATGGATTCTGCCGTAAAAACAGTGTTACATTCTTCCCAGGTTCTGCTTGCCAGTCCCATATATTTGGACCTAATCAGCAGCGGAAAACCGCAGAGGGAAGTAGAGGAATCCGAGGTAGATGTCCACCCCAAATTCCTCTTCATTTTTCAACATCTAAATGGGGCCTAACAATTGCTTTCCTTGGTCTGTGATTGGGCAGGAACCGTCATGTGCTGTCATCATAAGGTACATATTATAAACAATAGTTGTAAATACTGGGCATATAGATAATTTATATAGAAGAGACTGGTGTCAGTCAACAAAACATTGTATGAAAACTAATGCAAAGGGTGAGAGATGTTGCCCAGAGGAATGATTTCATGGAGAGAAGAAAATTTACCTCCAAATAACAGACGCATTCTTCTAAGAAACGAAATTATTTTATACAGTGCAGGGATCCCTTTCATATAGTACCTACACTAACTAACTCAAGGATCACTGACAGCAGATGGTGGTGCAAACAAGTCCTGCTATCCTAGGTGGTTGGAGGTGTGGTGGTGGTAATCATAAGGGCCTCATTTCGATCTTTGCAAGTTTCTGCTCCCCTTTGTGTATGCACAGGAGTAAACACTTAAACTAAATACTAATTGCCCAAGGTAGTTTTGTGCCAGTTTACATGCTTGTACCCACAGTCTTGAAATTTTGATAGGAGCTGGTGACCATACATAAGAAGTGACTAGAAGTCATACACAAGAGTACAAAATGCTGTTTCCAATCACTTTCAGCAGCAGAGAATAAAGAGCAACAAAAGTAACCCCTCTAGTGCATAGTATTATCTTTCTGGTGGCTTGACAGTGTCTGTGGTAGGGGTTTTTTAACACATTATTGGGTCCTGTTCAAAGGTTTCATAGGTGGGCCTGCCCACTCCACATACAGTGGGGAAAAAAAGGATTTAGTCAGCCACCAATTGTGCAAGTTCTCCCACTTAAAGATGAGAGAGGCCTGTAATTGACATCATAGGTAGACCTCAACTATGAGAGACAAAATGAGAAAACATATCTAGAAAATCACAGTGTCTCTTTTTTTAATAATTTATTTGCAAATTATGGTGGAAAATAAATATTTGGTCACCTACAAACAAGCAAGATTTCTGGCTCTCACAGACCTGTAACTTCTTCTTTAAGAGGCTCCTCTGTCCTCCACTCATTACCTGTAGTAATGGCACCTGTTTGAAATTGTTATCAGTATAAAAGACACCTGTCCACAACCTCAAACAGTTACACTCCAAACTCCACAATGGTGAGGACCAAAGAGCTGTGGAAGGACACCAGAAACAAAACTGTAGACATGTACCAAGCTAGGAAGACTGAATCTGCAATAGGTAAGCAGCTTGGTGTGAAGAAATCAACTGTGGGAGCAATAATTAGAAAATGGAAGACATACAATACCAGTAATAATCTCCCTCGATCAGGGGCTCCATGCAAGATCTCACCCCGTGGGGTCAAAATGATCACAAGAACAATGAGCAAAAATCCTAGAACCACACGGGGGGACCTAGTGAATGACCTGCAGAAAGCTGGGACTAACGTAACAAAGGCTACCGTCAGTAACACACTACGCTGCCAGGGACTCAGATCCTGCAGTGCCAGACGTGTCCCCCTGTTTAAGCCAGTACATATCCAGGCCCGTCTGAAGTTTGCTAGAGAGCATTTGGATGTTCCAGAAGAGTATTGGGAGAATGTCATATGGTCAGATGAAACCAAAGTAGAACTGTTTGGTAGAAACACAACTTGTCGTGTTTGGAGGAGAGTGAATGCTGAGTTGCATCCAAAGAACACGATACTTACTGTGAAGCATGGGGGTGGCAACATCATGCTTTGGGGCTGTTTCTCTGCAAAGGGACCAGGACGACTGATCCGTGTACATGACAGAATGAATGGGGCCATGTATTGTGAGATTTTGAGTGCAAACCTCCTTCCATCAGCAAGGGCATTGAAGACGAAACGAGAGCCCCAAAACATCACTGTTCTAGAGGAGATCTGCATGGAAGAATGGGCCAACATGCCAGCAACAGTGTGTGCCAACCTTGTGAAGACTTACAGAAAACGTCTGACCTCTGTCATTGCCAGCAAAGGATATATAACAAGGTATTGAGATGAACTTTTGTTATTGACCAAATACTTATTTTCCACCATAATTTGCAAATAAATTTTTTAAAAATCAGACAATGTGATTTTCTAGATATGTTTTCTCATTTTGTCTCTCATAGTTGAGGTCTACCTATGATGTCAATGACAGGCCTCTCATCTTATTAAGTGGGAGAACTTGCACAATTGGTGGCTGACTAAATACTTTTTCCCCACTGTAATTTAATGACCCCTGAAGTGGCCCACACATTATAGTGTCCCCTCAAGTAGTCTCCAGCCCCCTCAGGGACAATTTATTCACATCAGTGCTAACAGCAAGCGATAAGCAGGGAAAGCACAATAAAGGTTATATGAATAGCTGCATAAATCACTATATAAATCTGTATACACAGCAGGGTGATGAGAGGAAGGCTCATCAGTCTGTCTCAGCTTGCAACTATAAGATGTACAGTAGTAAGTGTGTATAGTGCAATGCTTTACAAAGGCATAACTTAATGGGGTTTTCTGGGCAAAAAATTCTAACATGCAAATATGTCACTAATATCAGATAGTGGGGGTTTCACCACCCACCCCTGTCGATTAGTTGTTCCATGATATACAGAGAAAAGAGCAGGAAGCAGACAGCGCTTTTCTCTGTATAGTGGTAGCACTGAGTCCCTGCAGCACTGTCTGTTTCCTGCTTCTTTGTGTACCAGCTGCTTGGGTGTCAGAAACCCAGTGCTCTGAGTTTGATAACACTTTTAAAGCTTCTGGGCCCCAATGCAAAATTTATAATGGTGCCCCTACCTTGTGCCATTTAGAATAATAGTATATTTTATGTGGTAGAGGGACATTTAGACCTCCTCAGCATCCAGGGTCTGTTAGCAAAATGCTACTGCTGCACATCTAAAGTTATGCCCCTGATGCTATACATAGTGACTGCAGACTCTCCTTAGCAATGCTCAGTTAAAGTTATTTAGAAAAAATGTTTTGTTCATGAGGCTTTCCACAAATATCTATACTTAAGAAAAACTGTGTCATTTCAGTTCCATGCCCTGAATATAAACAGATGTTCAGAATGCAGTTATCTCTAATAGATAATGTTAACTAAAATGTGTTGTCAGTTAAAAGTAAGATGTTTCTTATGATTATTACACTGGGAAACTAAGAAATGCAAAAATAAGATTTTTTTTTTTTTTCTTTTTTGCTTCTTTGTGAAACAATTACCTCAAGTTATTCGACCACTTGAAGGGGTTTTCCAGTACTATGATATAGGTTTAAAGGTTTAAAGTATAATCTCTTTGAATACCTGGGCCATATTGCATGCTCTCAGCCCTGTATATTACCAGTGGCGTAACTAAGGTCTTGTGGGCCCCGGTGCAAACTTTTGGCCGTGGCCATCTACCCCCCTCCCTAGAGCGAATTCTTGATAGTGACGGTTACGGGTGCTGCAGTGAAAGAGATACAGCTTTAGTACCCACAACTGCAGTTATCAAGAATACGGTGAGTGAGCAGCACAGCGCATACTGGGACAGTATAATGTGCTCCACAGTGGCCCTACACAGTATAATATACTCCACAGTGGCCCACACACAGCATTATGTGCTCCACAGTGGCCCCAACACAGCATTATATGCTCCGCAGTGGCCCCAACACAGCATTATATGCTTCGCAGTAGCCCCCACACAGCATTATATGCTCCACAGTGGCCCACACACAGCATTATGTGGTCCACAGTGGCCCCAACACAGCATTATATGCTCCACAGTGGCCCCAACACATCATTATATGCTTCGCAGTAGCCCCCACAAAGCATTATATGCTCCACAGTGGCCCCCACACTGCATTATATGCCCACAGTGGCCCCCACACAGTATTATATGCTCACAGTAGCCCCCACACAGTATTATAAGCTCACAGTGGCCCCCACACAGTATAATATGCTCACAGTGGCCCCCACACAGTATTATATGCTCACAGTGGCCCCCACACAGTATTATATGTTCACAGCAGCCCCCACACAGTATTATATGCCCACAATGGCCCCCACACAGCATTATATGCTCCGCAGTGGCCCCCACACTGCATTATATGCTCCGCAGTGGCCCACACACAGCATTATATGCTCCGCAGTGGCCCACACAGCATTATATGCTCCGCAGTGGCCCCCACACAGCATTATATGCCCACAGTGGCCCCCACACAGCATTATGTGCTCCGCAGTGGCCCACACACAGCATTATGTGCTCCACAGTGGCCCACACACAGCATTATATGCTCCGCAGTGGCCCACACACAGCATTATATGCTCCGCAGTGGCCCCCACACAGCATTATATGCCCACAGTGGCCCCCACACAGCATTATGTGCTCCGCAGTGGCCCACACACAGCATTATGTGCTCCACAGTGGCCCCAACACAGCATTATATGTTCCGCAGTGGCCCCAACACAGCATTATATGCTTCACAGTAACCCCTACAGCATTATATGTTCCACAGTGGCCCCCACACAGCATTATATGCTTCACAGTAGCCCCCACACAGCATTATATGCTCCACAGTGGCCCACACACAGCATTATGTGCTCCACAGTGGCCCCAACACAGCATTATATGATCCACAGTGGCCCCAACACAGCATTATATGCTTCACAGTAGCCCCCACACAGCATTATATGCTCCACAGTGGCCCCCACACTGCATTATATGCCCACAGTGGCCCCCACACAGTATTATATGCTCACAGTGGCCCCCACACAGTATTATAAGCTCACAGTGGCCCCCACACAGTATAATATGCCCACAGTGGCCCCCACACAGTATTATATGCTCACAGTGGCCCCCACACAGTATTATATGCCCCATAGTGGCCCCCACACAGTATTATATGTTCACAGTAGCCCCCACACAGTATTATATGCCCACAATGGCCCCCACACAGCATTATATGCTCCGCAGTGGCCCCCACACAGCATTATATGCTCCGCAGTGGCCCACACACAGCATTATATGCTCCGCAGTGGCCCACACACAGCATTATATGCTCCGCAGTGGCCCCCACACAGCATTATATGCCCACAGTGGTCCCCACACAGTATTATATGCCCACAGTGACCCCCCCCATCCCCCCAGAGCCAGTGCTATTATTATACTCTGGGGTCTCCTCAGACTCCAGAATATAATAAGTAGAGGCCCAGGAGAAGTGATTAAAAATAACAAACACTTATACTCACCTTCTCTTACTTCTCTGGGGCATCCTCGCTCTATCCTGTTGTCTTTCCCATGTTCCTTGGTCCCCACGTCCCGTGCCCCAGACGTCACCGCTGGGGCGTGTGATTGGACCTCAGCGGTCACATGGGGCACGATGACGACAGATGTGCCCCATGTGACCGCTGGGGCCTAATCACAGGCCCCAGCAGTGAGGCCGGAAAAGTGTCAGAGAGGATGCTGAGCCCAGGACAGGTGAGTATAAGTATTTTTTTTATTTTTTTGTCACCTCCCCTGGGCTGGCATCTAATGGAAAGGGGCCTGACCCCTTTCCATTAAAAATAGGTATAGCGGTCGGGGAACCAGGCTTTACTCGATCACTATCATGGTAGTCTGGGGCCCCGGCCATTTCCAGCTGGCCATGGGCCCCTTACCCCTCCGGGCCCGATTGCGGTTGCACTGTATATTACAGTATACACATTTGCCTGGACTGTTCCTTGAAAAAAAATGTTGTTCTTGTTCTCCAGCTCAGGTCTCTTTAATAGGCATAGGGCAAACACACACAGCCACTGGAAGATTTTAGGCTAAGGCCACTTGTAACAGGCCGCAGCAAAAAGTGCTGCTGGAAAAAAACGAGGCTGCAACGCATTGTGGTTTTTCCCGCAGTGCTTTTCATAGAAAGTCCACAGAGGTTGCCTCTGCGGACATTCTGCTTCCATTAATTTCCGATACCACAGCATTTTTGGAAATCGCAGTGTGTCTGCTGCGCGTATTATTCACTACAATCCCATCCACCTTGCAGTGACTGTAAAATGCTGTGGTTTCTTCCCTGGCGTTTCTTACTACTACTGCTTACACAGCGTTTTACTGAATAGCTCTCAGTCTAAAGCATAGCACTCCATCCTGAATGCCTCCAACTCACGCATATACACGCTGAATGGTGGGAAAATTGGAAAATTGCCCGAATTTCTACTTCATTCCTCTGTGGGTAGAGCGGCACAATTACCTGTGTCACTACATGAGTGCAAGTTTTTGCTAAGGCTGGGTTCACATCTTTGCCAGAGTCTCCATTGAAGTCTCCGTTGCAGAAACCACCGAAAATCAGCAGAAAAAAAAAAGTCCTACACTGAGGACTAGTGTGAACATAGCGTAACTCCACCTCTTTGGGTGACATTGTATTATAGTACCCCTGCATTTCCATGTGGAGCACAGTTCTGCCTGGTCCTACTGCTGTTTTGCTGCTCTATTACCCATTGTCCTAGAGTCATCTGTTTACATCACAGCTTGCCCTCCAACTGTGATTAAAAGCACATAATCAAATATACAACATAGCACAAGATGTTTCCAAGGCACATTATGCATTAATTAATTAATTAATACATAGAGTGTATGTCCATTTAACCTTACAAACAGTGTAGCCCAGATTTACTATTAGTTAGACAGTGCAAACTTAGGCAGTCTCAAAATTTTCCAGATTTGTCACAGTTGATACTGGATGATAAATCTATCACATCTTTAGACTGTCTACTCCAGGGGTAGGCAACCTTCGGCACTCCAGCTGTTGTAAAATTACAACTCCCAGCATGCATACTTGCTCTGCTGTTCTTGGAACACCCATAGAAGTGAATAGAGCATATTGGGAGTTGTAGTTTCACAGCAGCTGGAGTGCCGAAGGTTGCTGACCCCTGTTGAGACAAAAAATTTTGACACTATTTTCTTGCATTTTTGGTGCATCAGGTCACATTTAAGCCACACCCACATGTCTAGCATTTTGGCCAAACTAGACGCACCAAAGATCTGCAACACTGCACCAAAGATGCACCGCGTTTACAGTGTCTACAATAGTAAATCTGGCAGACTAACACTCAGTTAGCAAGCTACTTATAAAATTCTAGAAGGAATAACAAAGGAACTGCATAACATAGAGTAAGTAATGAGAAAAAATGATCCAGAATTGTTATTTCATGGGGAATAAAATTATTTACTACAACATACTTATCAGGAGAAATGACATGTCCTCTTTATCATCTAGTACATGGAGGGCACCAGTCCCAACTGGTCACACAAAGGTGATTTCTTCCACAAGAAAAACATCAAGTTGACACTATGAATCTGTTAAAATATGCAATTTATGTCATAGGTGACTGTTAATATTATGCGCAGACCACAATGACACTCAATCAGTTTCTGTGGTTATGGGAGCATATCCTTTACAAGTCCATATTTTAATATTCCATTTGTAGAATATATAGTATTCGTAATGATATAGTAATTATATTACCATAGGTTACAGTGAAAGAGATGATACAAAATAGAATGTAAATTTCTGAGTGTCATATCCCTTCATTTTACTGGAAAATTGAACAGAGATTGCCAATAATGTGCAATTGTACAGAAAGTGTGCTGTTTCCGTCGAAAAAAAAATTGGAAGGGAAAGTGGTCTTAAGTCATTTTGTAATAGAGCTTATTAGGCGGTTTTGTCAACTTTTATTTAACAAATCAGGCTTTGAAGGTTTTCCTAAGCATTGCTAAGGAAAATCCATCTTCAGCATGTACTGTACACATTGAATACATCTAAATGTTACATGCAGTAGAATGTGACAGGGAGATAGCCGGGCTGTCAGCGACGAAAGCAGGCACTCAGTGTATTTGACCATGGCGACCAATGTCAGCACAGCTTTTTTTTTTTTCAAAGCAAAATAATAATAGAAAGGTTTACTGTAATCGTGGCAACAAAAGTCATTTCTTCTCTTAGTTTCATAAATCTCTTCAGTGTCTCTTACTTTTATGTTGTTCCCCTTTGTAAAGATTGAGGCACATTTTCTAATACTGTCTAATAGGCAGTGTAAAGTTAGACTATAAAGTCCTAAACTGCAACACGTTTATCAAAGTGGCTAATGCTGGATGATAAATCTGGCATATCTTTAGTCTGTTTAGTCTAACTTTACACCTATTTATTAGCTTAGTTTACATAAAGCACCAAAATTTGGTCACATCATTTGGTCACAGGGGGCAATGCCCCTTTCCTGTGAAACTACTCCCATTTCTGCTAAGTCATGTGTCAAGAGACTTCAAGTGTCTTCAGCAAGGTGGCACGGGGGACACGCCTCTGCAGTTCTCTGGGTGCCCTGACATAGGTTACGATTAGTAAGCTTCATGGCTACTTACCGCTATCCACCACAAGGAGGAGGAAGCAGAAAACAATGGCCCCCTCTGACTCCTCCATAGGCCGCTACCTCCGCTCCCAGCCCTACCTTCGCAGCTTGGCTTTCTCCCAAGATGCGGTGACTTCCTCCTGAATTTAGCTGGAGCTGTGAGCAGGGAGCTCCCCCACCCCTCAGAGTACTAGTATCACTCTCCAGTCAGTACTGCACACAGGAGTTACAAGGGGACACTCTCCACATAGGCTTGCCTCTGCAGTTTCTCAACTGGCTATCATACAAACTGTAGCAGTCTCCACTTCGCAATTGGATGTAGAACCATCTTTGACCCATAATCTCTCAACCCTGCTGCTCCCCTATCCAGCCTCAACTTAGAGGACAGCCTCCTATTTTGCAGATTCCACTGCCTTTAACCTTGGACCAAACACTCACTAAGCTTTGGGAGAAGGTGAGAGTTCTTCCTACCAGATCTGACCTGGAAGCCCAGCTACCTCCTCTAAAAGACAAGTATGACAAAGCTATTTAAGAGGTAATCCTGTCTATACCATCCCTATCTCAGAGAGTTTCTACCCTTGAGCAAGAAGTCGCAACTGCCTCATCAGCAATGTCTAACCACTCACATAGAATGAAAGACTTTGTACTGCACTTAGATGTTGTTGAGAAATCTCTAATTATGCAGGGTTGTGCATCTCGTACTGGAGGTAGTGAAGATTGTGGATGCAAGTTACCAGTAGGGTCACCCCTTCCATATAATTTTATGCAAACAGGGCTGTATTTTTGAGGTTCACTCCCAAGCAGACCTGGAGGGAGCGTTCAGTTTTCTCAAGACCTCCCTGGTCCCAGACTGGACTCACAGGTCCTCTGAGATGACTCACAGCCCACCTAGCCTGGAACCTCTGCCTCCCTATACCTCTCACACTCAATCTTGGATGCCTGACTACCCTGAGTAATTAAATCTACATTGCTGAATAGAAGAGGTCAATTGGTTGAGTCTACTTGGCTGACTTTGACTGATTTTCTTTCTGTTTGTATGGGACACCCTTGGGGCCTCCTTTACTGGCCCCCTAGCCTGGGTTTTCATATTAAGCTTTAGATTCTTTACAATGGGTCCTGTGAGTGAGGGACTGTGGACCTCTTTAATACTTCCCCTCAGGGGTTACCTATCTTATGCCCTGGGTAATATGGATATTTCTCTCCCTTGGCCTGATTGTTTACCTGCTAGCTGCCCCACTAACTTTCAGGTATTCACGGTCTTCTGTGAGCACCTAAATATGAACTGATCTTGGCTGATCCAGATAACCCCCTTAGATTTTTGTGCTCTTGCATCCATTCACAGTATTTGTATTATTCCTGCAGCCTGGGTGCAACTCACAGTTTGGTTTTCTACAGCGTGACCGTGTATTCGCTATGGCTCCTTTACTGTAGCCTATAGTGGTTTTCCTCTTCTCAGATTTTTTTCCTCCTCCTGTTTCCCCCTCTTCTCCATTTTTTTTCTTTCATTCTTACCTTCATGTGTGAGTGTGTGGACTGGAAAGTGGTTCTTCATTTTGAGATGTCCATAGTAACTTTGGTTTCTCTTAACACACAGGGGCTCAACTTGCCTGAAAAAGTTTTTTCTTCATCAGACTCCTGTGCAGGAAGCAAGCACACATTCATGTAGGAGACAAATTTCTATGCTGACAACATTCCTAAATTCTCTCACGTTTGTCTCTTGGATGGCTTCCACTTTCGTTCCCAGAATCCAAATCCAGAGGGGTGTCAACCCTTATAGCCCAACTCAGTCACATGGAGATGCACAGTGATGATGCAGGTAGATCCCTTTTTGGTGAGAAAACTGGCAAATGTTCACATGACCCTAGTGTCCTTTTATCTACTCAACTCAGATCAGGTGTCCATTTTCAAGTGGACACTGGAGGACTTGGAGGAATTTATGGAGGGCATCCTGGTCCTGAGCGGAAACTTGAATGTCCCCCTTGACCTCAATTGGCTCACATCACTGCTCTAATTTCTCAAATTTGGCACATCCCACATACTCTGGTGCATTCCTAAAAGACAATAATAGACACAGTATCAGTTGTGGCAACTGCGGGAACAAGTGCGCTCCTCTGTCTGTACTCTGCTATCACAAGGCATTATGGGAAAGGAGCTGGGGAGCTCATGCGCCCTCTATTGGATGTAACAAATCCTCAATTTGCTTTTGACTCACCGAGCCTTGAGACAGCAAAAGGGATTTTAGCCAAGCCAATTTCACTTATCTGCATACAGCGCTGTTTCCGGATTGTTGTCCTTCATCAGTACAGAGCAAAGTGAATTAGCTGGCTTAGTGGGAGGCAATGAGTGGGTTAGGGACAAGAATCTCTCACATTACTCTGCTAAGATAGCCCTGACTAGGAAAAGGCATCATTTCTTTGAGTTTGGCAATAAGTCAAGCACAGGCAGTCAATCCAGGCTTGCATTTACATGCCACATGTCACTTCCTCACTGGGACAATGCCTCCAGCTTACAAAACAATATTGCTGACACAATCATTCTTACTAACATTCGTTATATAACTAGCCACAACTCTCTTCCTCCCCTGATAGGGAACCTTATAAGAAAAAATGTGATCCAAGACCTGAGCATCTCAGGTTTACCTAGCCTCCCCAGGAAGTGGATTCCTCTCGCAGTGTCAGACAAGGATGTCTAGCACCCACTAGTGGCATACAAGTCATAAAAAGTCACGTCAATTTCCTAGCCCTGTCTGCTTTATTATCATTTACGCCAGTTTTCTAGAATAAATGATGCCTGAATTCTATGCCAGTGAGGAGCTGATGTGGAGTTCTGTTTCAGTGCAAGGACCCTAGAGGATGCATCTAATTTATGACGAGGTCGGTACTTCATTATAGACTGTAGTAGCTTGCAAAAGTATTCATACCCCTTGAACTTTTTCACATTTTGTCACCTTACATCCACAAACTTAAATGTATTTTATTGAGATTTTAAGTGATAGACCAACACAACATAGCAGATAATTGTGAAGTGGAAGGAAAATGATACACGGTTATCAAAATTTTAATCAAATAAAAATCTGATAAGTGTGACGTGCAAATGTATTCGGCCTCCCTATATCAATACTTTGTAGAGCCAACTTTCATTGCAATTATAGCTGCAAGTCTTTTGGGGCATGTCTCTACCAGCTTTGCACATCTAGAGGCTGAGATTTTTGCCCATTCTTCTTTGCAAAATAGCTCAAGCTCAGCTAGATTGGATGGAGAGCATCTGTGAACAGCAATTTTCATGTCTTGCCACAGATGCTCAATGGGATTTAGGTCTGGACTTTGACTGGGCCATTCTAACACGAATATTCTTTGATCTAAACCTTTCCACTGTAGCTCTGGATGTATATTTAGCTCCTTCCCAGTCTCTAGTCTTTTGCAGCCTCCAACAGGTTTTCTTCCAGGATAGCCCTGTATTTAGCTCCATCCATCTTCCCATCAACTCTGACCAGCTTCCCTGTCCCTGCTGCAGAAAAGCATCCCCACAGCATGATGTTGCCACCACCATGTGTCACAGACTAAATTACACACAGCTGGATTCTATTAACTAATTAAGTGACTTCTGAAGACAATTGATTGCACTGAATTTTATTTAGGGGTATCAGAGTACAGGGGACTTAATACTTTTGCACGTCACACATTTCAGATTTTTATTTGATTAAAATTTTGAAAACCATGTATCATTTTCGTTCCACTTCACAATTATCTGTTACTTTGTGTTGGTCTATCACTTAAAATCTCAATCAAATACATTTAAGTTT
Source organism: Leptodactylus fallax (assembly GCA_947044405.1). Lineage (NCBI taxonomy): Eukaryota > Metazoa > Chordata > Amphibia > Anura > Leptodactylidae > Leptodactylus > Leptodactylus fallax. The sequence goes on along the minus strand of CAMRHE010000211.1, from coordinate 3,112,755 downwards.
GTGGATGTAAGGTAAAAAAAATGTGAAAAGTTCAAGGGGTATGAATACTTTTGCAAGCCACTGGAAAACATTGCTCTTGATAAATCAGCCCTTATATTTTCTGTATTACTCAGATGTGTCGCAGTGTGTATTGACTACAGTATGTGAGGGGTTAAATATCTGAAATAGTTGTCATAGTAGCCATTAGTTTCAATAATTTTTATTCGAATTTTCAAAGAATAAACGTACAGAACGGTGTTAACATACAGTGCAATGTACATTGGTATGCAGTATCACATAATATGCAGGATAACATCATACTGTCCTTCCAAGACACATCTGTAGGTCATACATCAATAAGACAGGTATGCAAGCACTAACATAGTAAACCAGAACTATAACATTAACTTTTAGGCACAGTCAACGGGCTATTATGAATCGTACCTAGAATATGTTCCTCAATTCCGACCTTCCCTTGGTTGTAGGGCTTTGTTTGTGTGTATGCACTGACACTCATATTTTACATTCCAAATTTCTACTCTCTCACTACCCCATTTACTCTTCAGTTGGCAGGTTTGACTCCCATCCACTCAGTCACTGCTCCCCCCCCCCCGAATTTCCTGTATTAACCTGGCATAGTAGCCATTAGAGCAGACACTATCACTGCAGAATAATGGTACAGTGGTTGTCTAGAATAAAACGATGACTCTCAGTAGGTCCTGAGGATCTGGGGCTGCTGAGGTTTGTTGTTCTCAAAGTGTCAGGGAAGAGTAAGGACCTGTTCAGACAGCAGCATACAAAGAGGAATTGAGGCAGACTTCTGTCTTAGATTTATCTTCATTTTCTGGCCGTCCAGTTCCCTGCAGCGGAAAGCTGAACCCGCTGATCAGCCCTTTACTGTCTCCCACACTGTATAAAGCAGCAAGGAGTGTGGCTCCTGGAGTTAACATGGTGTCACAGGCCCAACCTGCCCCTAAATTAATTAACAACTAAAACTAAATAAAATAATAACAGACACTTAACTGTGGTTAAACAAAGGCCGCGATGTTTATTAAGGGTAACTTAAATAAATAAATAAATAAATAATTAAAATTCAATAAATAAAATTATAATAAACCAACCAATATAAAACAATTACTAATATACCATAACAACAAATTATCAGTATTGACCATATAATAAACCGAGTCCACCCAGCATTAAGCTGGGTGACCAAGTCCCTCTAACAAACATCGCGACGTATACAAAAAAAAATCCATGTCCTTGGGTGGGAGGGCGGGGATGCAGGTTTTATAGCTCTGTCAGGAACTGCTTGACCACGGCGGGAATCTGCTCCTTTTAAATCCAATTTTCCCACCACTGACCGACAACGGACCAATCGGCGTTGCCATGGGTGAATTCTGCCTGGAGATAGAAGATTCCAGATTCCAGCTGAACCATCAAAAGCTGACTCCGACGGGTGTTCCCACATGGTAAGTACCATAACCTAAAACATAAAAAGGGGAGGAAAAAGGGGGGAAAAAAAAACACCCAAAAACAACAATAACCTCACCTACTTGTATTAAACAAAATGACTGTAGCCCGTGACACCATGTGTCCCCCAGGCTAAATGCTCTGGGGGCCCCCTTAACATGGTGTCACAGGCCCAACCTGCCCCTAAATTAATTAACAACTAAAACTAAATAAAATAATAACAGACACTTAACTGTGGTTAAACAAAGGCCGCGATGTTTATTAAGGGTAACTTAAATAAATAAATAAATAATTAAAATTCAATAAATAAAATTATAATAAACCAACCAATATAAAACAATTACTAATATACCATAACAACAAATTATCAGTATTGACCATATAATAAACCGAGTCCACCCAGCATTAAGCTGGGTGACCAAGTCCCATAAGCCATGTCACAAAAATGACATGGCCCCACCACCACATCGCAGCCAATTTTCAATAATGTTTTCTAAGCCTACATTAAATATGTCTATCCCCACATCTGATAAATGAACCAAGTCATTCCTATAAAGGCCCTGATCGAAGCCTTCCAGATCAGAGTGCCTATAAGACAGGCCACCCAAAATCGGAATGAACTTCTCCATGCTCCTGTTAACTCTTTTTCGGATCCGCTCCAAGAAACGATTGTCCTTTAAAGACCATAGCAGTCTAGGAACGACCTCAGAAAAAGCCATTGTTGCATCAGGGAATATACATTTAATTAACGATAAATCCCTTCTCATTTCCCATAAGAGACTCAAAGTTTTTTCCTTACCCAAGTCATTGCCTCCAGTGTGAATGATAATTAAATCTGGATCAGGCCACACTAGAGACAATTTTCTGAGCTCAGGAATCAGCATTGCCCAGCGCATACCCCTTACCCCGTGCCAAAAAACTGAAAAATTATGCGGGTCCATAGACAAATTTTCAGAGTAAGGCCTTCTTGCAGCTCTCTTTTGTGCCCAAAATATGAAAGAATGGCCAATTATCCAAATGGCAATTCTTCTACCTATAAGAGAGAAATTAATCTAACAATAATTCAGGCCTAATATAAAGCTTAAATCTACTTGAATTGCATCTGCCAATGCGTTTGATTATATTTTCATGCAAACCTAGATTGGCCGCTTCAGTTGCTGCACCAATTCGAAAAGAATGGGAAGAGTAATTCAAGTTACTCAAATTTAGTTTAGACAAACACTTTTTTAACACAGAATTAAATTGAAACTTTGTCAGTGGAGATCCATTCTGGTGCACTAATAAAAGAACCCCACCTGCGGGCCTACACTCAAGCCAACTCTTCATATTCTGAACAGGACATAACGGGGAACCTAGAAAACTGTTAATTCTAATCACAAAGCCTTTTCCCAACTGGTCCGTCTTAGATCTAACCAACCTAATTGTAAAATAGTCAGCACCGCAACATACATCTTCTCTTCGTAAACCAGAAAGAATCGATTTACTGTCGGCTAACAATTCACCAATTCTCAGGGCAGCAAAAAACAAGACAACAAAAGCCGTTCTGAACAATAAAACCTCAAAATTATTAAAACAAACCAACTGAAGAACATTGAACAACTTAAGAAGCAACTCAATTGAAACAGGACGACGTCTATCAACTCTATGCGAAAATTTCCTATACCCTTTCAAAACTTGTTTTACCATAAAGTTCTCAGTAATAGGGGACAAACCACTCAACTTGAAGAAAAAAAGAAACCCCAGCTAACATTTTCATTACTGATGCATAAGCTAACTTCCTATCCATTAAGTTGCATATGAATTTTAAAACAACACCTACCTCATTTTTAAGATAATCAACCTCTAAAGAAATACAGAAGGATTGCCATTCCCTCCATGCAGCTGAATAATCAGCCCATGTTCTCGGGGCTACCGAATTTCTTAGATTACTCATAATTAATCCCAAATTAGAGTCCATAAATGTGGCGGACAAGGGATTCCCTGAAGATCTGCTTCTGGTGCCAGCTCTCTGAATCTCTGCCACTGGCGACGAGATAAAGCGTCAGCAAGATTATTCTTTTTTCCCTCAACATAACTTGCTTTCAACCATATGTTTAATTTGAGGCAGCAAAGAGTTAAATGCCTAAGCAATTTTACTACTAGCTCACATTTGGACGACAAGGTATTAATAGCAAACATGACCCCCTTATTGTCCGTAAATAACATTATTCTCTTATCCTTAAACTGATAACCAAAAATCACTATAGCCACTAAAACCGGAAAGAGCTCTAATAAAACTATATTTTTTGTTACTCTGTTTAAAATCCATGAAACTGGCCATGATTCAGCTGACCACTGACCATTGAAAAAACAACCGTACCCTACACTACCTGCTGCATCAGTAAAGAGCTTAAGGGAATCACAATCTGTAAACTCACTCTGAATGATATTATGGCCATTAAATTTAGTAATGAACTCCAACCATAAGGCCAAATCTTCTTTCAGAGGCCTAGTTAGTCGTATGTGAGCCTGTGAAGACTTTAAACCCCTTGTTGAGAAATACAATCTTTTTGAAAAGACTCTTCCCATCGGAATGACCCTAGTAGCAAAATTTAAAAGACCTAATACCGACTGCATGTCATGCAGAGTACATTTGCTTTTTGAAATCAAATTGACTAAAAGATTTTTTAACCTTTTTAATTTCTCTAAAGGTAAACTAAACTGCATTTTTTCCGTATCTATTGTTATTCCTAAAAATTCCAAAGATCGACAGGGGTATACAGTTTTTTCCACAGCTAAGGGAACTCCAAATAACTCCATAAGCTCCATAAACTTACATAGCATGCGATAACAAAGATCAGAATCAGCACAACCAACAAATAAAAAATCATCCAGATAATGCAACATACCCCCCTCTGGAATTTGCTTCTGAACTACCCAATGCAGAAAAGTGGAAAACGATTCAAAATAAAAACAAGATAAGGTAAAGCCCATAGGAAGGCATTTATCAAAATAAAAATTGTCATTAAAATGAAAACCTAAAGAGTTAAAGCCATCAGGATGCACAGGTAGAATTCTGAAAGCTGACTTTATGTCAGCCTTTGCCAACAAAGCACCCTCGCCAAAACGTTGTAACAACTTAACAGCCTGCTCAAACGATGCATAATGCACTGAGGCCTTAACTTTGTCCACTTCATCATTCAAAGAAGATTTCTTAGGATAAGATAGATGATGAATCAATCTAAAACAATTAGGTTCCTTCTTAGGGACAATTCCTAAGGGGGATACACGAAAATTCTCAAAAGGAGGTGACTTAAAAGGGCCTGCAACTCTGTCCATCTCAACCTCTCTATTAATCTTATCCTGAACAATGTCAGGATAGCGCAAAACCGACTTTAAATTATCTACCCAATTACAACCAGACCCTTTAAACACTGGAATTTCAAAACCAAATTTAAAACCATTGTAAATTAACTCAGCTTTCTGACAGTCTGGGTACCAATCGAGCCACGGCGCCAGATTTTGAAGCTTCACTGGCGTCCATGCTCTTTGAAAGCTGTTCTCTTGTACTTGGAGTTTGTTGTAACTGGTTAGCCCTTTTATAGCATCGGCACATAGGGTGAGATCCACCACAAAAGGAGCATTCGTGCTTATATCTACAATTATTTAACCATTTACATTGTGATTCATTAAAAGCAAAGCAAACACCTTTTCTATAAACTCCAGACAAATTGGTTTGCTCCTTTTTAGGCATGAACGGTTTTTGTGGCATCATCAAATTCAACCAAAGCCCTACATCTTTAGAGCCCCATTTTAAAGAGGGATAAACAGCCAGCTTTTGATGAAACATTTCATCGTATGTGAACCAAGCCATACCCCCGAAATGGCGGTACGCTTCTAATATAATGTCAACATGCTGGAATAAACCGCAACATTTTTCAGGGTATTTTTCCCCCAAAACTGAAGCAAAAATACAAAATGCCTGAAGCCAGTTGTTAAAAGACCTTGGAGGCAAACGCTTCTTATCATCATCATTCTTCTCATTCCTATTCTCTTTTACCAAATTCTCTTTTATAGAGGGCAAAAGTGAAAACAACTCTATATATTCATTCCGCCAGATGCGCTCCTTCACCGTAGACTGTAAATGGAAGCCCAATGGCGAAACTACACAAGGTAAAACCTCCTTCATACAAATCTGAGGAACACCAACACTTTTTTTCTAAAACTGCAACTACAGGTTTTTTAACTAAATCAACAATAACTTTCATAAATTCCAATAAATTAGCATTACTTTCACTAACAGAATGGGAAAGGGAAGAAGGGATAGCAGGCATCTCACCCCTATGGCCCTCATCCGCTCCTCCTGTCACCGCTGCGCTGGGGCTCTGTAGTTCTTCCTGGTCAGTCCCTCCTCTTCTGGGCAGGGAATGGTGGTTGCCCGATCTTCTTCTTCTTCTGACGTCATCAGTGGGAGGAGAATATGCCACCCTGCTCCTCCTGCTCCGCTTTTTCGGCCGCTGCTCATCTTCGATCTTCGCCTCTTCTGGCATCCTGGAAGCCGGAGCAGCTGCCGCCGGCTCGGGTGTCCACTGGAACACCGCCTCAGCTGTGGATGATGTGGGTGGTGCTCCAGCTCTTGATCGCTGCCGCCCCCTTTCAGCTGCCGGCGCCGCTCTCCTCTTATCTGAGGGCGGCGCCGCTATGATCCTGGAGGATGCCGGCGCCTCCTCCTCCAATGAGAGCGCCGACGATGTGATCCTCCTCCCGGAAGCCGGCGCCTCCCTCAACGATGCCGGCGCTGACTTCCTGTTCCTGCCGGTTCTTCTTTCTTCTTCCTGTGATGCTGGTGACAGTTCATCCTCACGGACCTCCGCTTCTTCCAGCCGCCGCTCGCCGGAATCTTCAGGCTGAGGCTCTGCTAGGCAGCTCCGTAGCCAGTCTTCTCCTCCTCGGGACTCCGCTCTCTGGATCAGCTCACGAAGAAGATCTTGCATGATGATGCAGGTTTTATAGCTCTGTCAGGAACTGCTTGACCACGGCGGGAATCTGCTCCTTTTAAATCCAATTTTCCCGCCACTGACCGACAACGGACCAATCGGCGTTGCCATGGGTGAATTCTGCCTGGAGATAGAAGATTCCAGATTCCAGCTGAACCATCAAAAGCAGACTCCGAGGGGTGTTCCCACATGGTAAGTACCATAACCTAAAACATAAAAAGGGGAGGAAAAAGGGGGGAAAAAAACACCCAAAAACAACAATAACCTCACCTACTTGTATTAAACAAAATGGCTGTAGCCCGTGACACCATGTGTCCCCCAGGCTAAATGCTCTGGGGGGCCCCTTAACATTACTGGTAGCTATGCTGATCTGCAGACTGACAGACTTCCACAGATGTATTATTATTAGCCTATTATAAGGATAGGCCATCAATATTAAAAAGGTGGATAAATACTTTAAAGAGGTTGTCCATGAATTGGAGCAACCAGTGTGGCTGCCGGGGGTGGTGTAAAATTAAAAAAAAAAAAAAAAAAAGGTATACTCACCTGCTCTGTTTTCTGCCACCAGTGTCCATTCAGTCTTTTGCTGGACAGTTCTTGCCAGAAGTCATGTGCCTCATATGTCTGCTAAGAGCAATTGGTGGCCTCAGCGACTGCTGACACTAGTGATGTATGTGAGTGATGTTACTGGTCCGGCTCCAACGTGAGGACACTGATTGCAATCATGACATGAGGCACAGGACTACCAGCAATGAGGAGTTGACACGAGACTCAACAGACACTGGGAGACACAACGGGGCGCTGGGGACAAGTGAATATATTTTTTTGTTTCTAATTTTACATCTCTCTGGTCACCACATTGGTGGCTTCAATCCATGGACAACCTCATTAATATTCACCCCACACTTTAATGTCCCCCCACAGGATATTGTCCCCCCACAGGATATTGTCCCCCATCACTGCCAACATACAATATAATGACACAAACACTGGTCCCTCATACAATATGGGGGATACCAGTGAAGGGGCCACTGTATGGGGAAAGACCAGTGCAGGGGCTACTATCTGGGGAGACCAGTAAAGGAGCAACTGTATGGAGGGGACAAGTGCAGGGGCCATTGTATGTGGTGTGAGAAAGTGAAGGGTGTGGTTTGGGAGAACAGGTATGTTCCAGCCAGGCAGTTAAAGGGTGTCTGGTAGAAGCCCACAGCAGGGAGGTCAGCTGACTAATTAAGGCCTGATATAGGGTGTTTGTCAGGACTAGGAGGGGTGGCACTACATTGAGGAACAGTGTGAGCTGTATAACTGAACCTGCATGAAGGTAAATCTGTGCCACCCGTCTAATGTAACCAGAACGAGAGTCTGGTAGCCAGGCTCTTGTATAGAGAGGGATTGTCTTTTTTGTGTTAGTTATTTCTCAGCCGAGAAGGTTTTGTTTTTCTTTGTTTGCGCCTTTGTAAAGGCAAAACCTGTTATTTCACTTACAAGTGAATAAACTCTGAACTTGAGTGTGATCCAGTCTCTGTGTCCCTGTTTCCTGCACTGCTACCAAGCAACTACCTGAGCGGTTCCCCACATATGGTGCTTGGAATGCGAGCAGATGTGCAGTGAGACATACACGGGCTGCGTGTCCTGTAGCTGACAGAACTGAAATAAAGAGCCACAGCCATGGAGGAGGTTGTGAAGCAGCTGATATAGGCTAATGCAGCACAACAAGAGACCAATCAACTTCTGACCAAGCAGTTGTCGATGTTGCTGGCCGCTCAGCAAAAGGCTGATCCACCAAAGCCAGAGCGGGACGTCAGGAAAGAGGTCCGTAAAGCGCTGACCAAGATGACGGCAGAGGACGACATAGAGGCCTATCTGACCGGGTTTGAAAGAGTGGCCAACCGTGAGAGGCTTCCACGACAGCTCTGGGCCGAGGTGTTGGCACCCTTTTTAGTCGCCGAGCCCCAGCAAGCCTATTTTGACCTAAGTGAACAGGATGCTTGTGACTACCAGAGGGTGAAGGTGGAGATCCTGGCCCGGCTGGGTGTGGACCAGCACGTTCGGGCTCAAAGAGTCCATGATTGGGAATACCAGGAGGCGTTACCACCGAGGTCACAGATGCACCACCTTGTACAGCTTGTCCGTAAGTGGCTCCAGCCGGAAAGGTTGACCCCAGCCCAGGTGGTGGAGCGGGTCGTCGTAGACCGGTACCTGAGGGCTTTACCGGATAAGATCCAACAGTGGGTGGGACATGGAGACCCAACTAACGCCAATGAATTGGTGGGGTTGGTGGAACGCTACTGGACTACACAGTCCCTCAGGAAGGTGTCCCCCCAGATTCCACAAGTCCCCAAGGCCCGGAGGGCCAACATTCCTCGAGCTCCCCAGGATAAGAGAGTAACCCAGGGAAGGAGGAGAGAGACTGTCGTCTGCTGGGATTGCCACGAGCCGGGCCATATTGCGGCTAATTGTCCCCATGCCTTAGAGCCCATGGACTGCAGTCTGGGTCAGAGGATGTCCCTCTATGCTGCCCCAGCCTATGCTGCTGCCACCTCGGACACTGATGATGGGTGCCACCTATGCCAAGTGACCGTGGCTGGGTGCCCACTGGTGGCACTACTGGACTCTGGCAGTCAGGTGACCCTCGTAAAAGGGTCCCGTGTCGACCTCGGGACTGTCACCGGACGCACAGTTGGGGTCCTGTGCATACATGGCGATTTAAGAGACTACCCGACTGTGATTGTCGCTATCCAGACCCCCTGTGGGGAGAGCCGACACGAGGTGGGGGTTGTCCAGAATTTGCCCCATGACCTCATTCTGGGACGGGACTTTCCCCTGTTTTGGACTCTATGGCGGGGAAACAAGGGTCAGAAAACCCACCCCCAAGTTTACCACAGGTACTGTCTAGTCAGGTCCTCGAGCCTGAACCCAATGACTTGGACTCTAGGGTTCCTGCCGTAGGGGTGACCATGCTAGAAGGAAGTGGTAGCTCTGTATTTCCCCTAGAGGTAATGGCAGGTGAAGCCGAGGCAGCCAGTAGCGAACCTCTAATATCCAATTTGAACGTATCTCGTGTTGCTTTTGGTTCTGCACAATTCCAGGACCCCACTCTGTCAAGGGCCTGGGAAAATGTAATAGTTATCAATGGTGTGTCTCAGCGCCCAGGCGCTGATGAGGTGTTTCCCCGCGTGGCTGTCAACCAGGAGTTGTTATACCGAGTTGACAGGGTGCGAGGAGAGACCTTAGAACAGTTACTGATACCCCAGCCTTATCGCCGGACAGTGCTGGCTTTAGCACATAAAAATGCGCTAGGGGGACACCTAGGTGCCGCAAAAACGCAGGACCATATAGTGCAGCGTTTTTATTGGCCGGGGGTATATCGTGCAGTTAAAGAGTATTGTGAAACATGTCCGGAGTGTCAGTTGCATGCCCCCAAGGCACACTTTCGAAGCCCCCTGGTACCTTTGCCCATTATTGATGTGCCCTTTGAAAGGATTGCCGTGGACTTGGTAGGTCCTTTAGTTAAGTCCGCACGGGGGCATCAGCATATTTTGGTAATCATGGATTATGCTACCCGATATCCTGAAGCCATCCCACTATGGCATACGTCGGCAAAGTTGATTGCCAAGGAATTGTTCGCCGTATTTTGCCGAGTGGGTCTACCCAAGGAGATCCTCACGGATCAGGGTACCCCGTTTATGTCTAAAGTCACCAAGGAATTGTGCAAACTCTTTAATATCAAACAGTTACGTACATCTGTGTACCATCCCTAGACAGACGGGTTAGAGAGCATGTGGAGGAGGCCCAAAGGGCTCAAAGCCGGGTTTACAATAGGTCAGCAAAGGTAAGGACCTTTAGACCCGGTGACCGAGTTCTTGTACTCGTTCCCACAGTGGAGAGGACCCTATGAGGTGAATAGAGAAGAGCATCCAGTTACCTATCTGAGCAGGAAACTAACACCAGCAGAAAAGAACTACAGCATAGTAGAGAAAGAGTGTCTAGCGATAAAATGGGCGTTAGAGGCCCTGAGGTACTACTTGCTGGGTAGGCAGTTCCGTCTAGTGACTGACCACTCACCCCTCACTTGGATGAGCAGATCCAAGGACAAGAATGCCAGGGTTACTAGGTGGTTCTTGTCCCTTCAAAATTTTAGTTTTTCGGTGGAGCACAGAGCCGGGAAACTGCAAGGCAATGCGGATGCCTTGTCCCGGACTCATTGTTTAATGTCTGGAGTTCGCCCCGAGGGGTCAGAACTGAGGGGGAGGGTATGTGAGAAAGTGAAGGGTGTGGTTTGGGAGAGCAGGTATGTTCCAGCCAGGCAGTTAAAGGGTGTCTGGTAGAAGCCCACAGCAGGGAGGTCAGCTGACTAATTAAGGCCTGATATAGGGTGTGTGTCAGGACTAGGAGGGGTGGCACTACATTGAGGAACAGTGTGAGCTGTATAACTGAACCTGCATGAAGGTAAATCTGTGCCACCCGTCTAATGTAACCAGAACGAGAGTCTGGTAGCCAGGCTCTTGTATAGAGAGGGATTGTCTTTTTTGTGTTAGTTATTTCTCAGCCGAGAAGGTTTTGTTTTTCTTTGTTTGCGCCTTTGTAAAGGCAAAACCTGTTATTTCACTTACAAGTGAATAAACTCTGAACTTGAGTGTGATCCAGTCTCTGTGTCCCTGTTTCCTGCACTGCTACCAAGCATCTACCTGAGCGGTTCCCCACAGTGGGTATAAACTGCTGTTTGGACATAGTCGGGCACAGAAGGGAAGGAGCGCTATTTTGATTTTTGGAGCATAGTTTGGTTTTTGGACATCATGCCACTTTTGCTGAACCACTGAATTGCTAGTAAAGTGGAATCCGCATACATGTGACCCCACTTTGGAAACTAGACCCATCAAGAGATTAAGAGACGCAGTGAGTATTTTTAACCCCTGATTGTTGAATTATTTTAATTTCCAGAAATTAATATGTAATTGATAATTGAAAAGTGAAAATTGCAATTTTTTTTTTTAGAGATACGCCATTTAGGTGCCCGATATATTGCACTCAGCTTGTGTCAGCAGTGACATACACTGCAAAAACTTTTAAGCGGGTATTCCGGACACAACAGATTTTGGAGCATTTGTCTCTGATACAAGCTGGGCACAACATATTGTGCACCGAAATAACGTATTCCTGGTAAATTTGCCATTTTCTCCTTTCACCTGCATATTCCTCTCTGGAAAATAAATTACAGCAACACTTGGGGGTTAAAAATGCTCACTGTAAGGACGCAGCTTAGCAGTGGATGGAGATGGTCGCATAATCTCTCGGCTCCGAGTCTGAGCCTCTCCACAGCGACTATTTAAGCGAAAAGTCTGTGGCTACTTTTATCTACGCTGGCCGGTGAACCTTCGGAACACTTTGGGATGTCGAAAAAGAGAAAAACAGTGGCTAAGCCGCAAAAAAATCCTGGACTTCTACTTTCCTCATGGAGATGAAGGGAGCCAAGATGGTGCGGGGACACGCTCTGGTGCCGCTTCCAGGGCATCCACTCCTCCGCATGATTCCATCCTTGAACCAGTCACCTTATCTGCTCTTCGTAGAACCCTGTCAGCTCCTTCAATTCCGCCACTGCTGGATTCCTCGGGGACACAGTCTGATCGCCATTCTCCTACTCAGGTTGCGGCCTATATAAGTCGACTGTCCTCACAAAATGGAGCCTCCATGTCTCCCTCCTCGGCAGCGGCATCCTCGAATCCTACGAATAGCCCAGCAAAACAAAGGCCTAGGCTGCAGGATGACAACCTCCAGGAAACTGAGGTGAACAGTGAAAGTCACACTACAGCTTCTACCACAGATTTCTTTGCTGATACACCGGCTTCAGAAAATCTGCTCACTGAGGCCACCATGAAACTTATGTTAACTGCCTTTTGTAAAACTCTATGCGGGCTTTCATATGTCTTGCACTGAGGAGAGGCTTCCTTCGGGCCACTCTGCCATAAAGCCCCGACTGGTGGAGGGCTGCAGTGATAGTTGACTTTGTGGAACTTTCTCACATCTCCCTACTACATCTCTGGAGCTCAGCCACAGTGAACTTTGGGTTCTTCTTTACCTCTCTCACCAAGGCTCTTCTCCCACAAATGCTCAGTTTGGCTGGACGACCAGATCTAGGAAGAGTTCTGGTTGTCCCAAACTTCTTCCATTTAAGGATTATGGAGGCCACTGTGCTCTTAGGAACCTTGAGTGCTGCAGAAATTATTTTGTAACCTTGGCCAGATCTGTGCCTTGCCACAATTCTGTCTCTGAGCTCCTTGGGCAGTTCCTTTGACCTCATGATTCTCATTTGCTCTGACATGAACTGTGAGCTGTGAGGTCTTATATAGACAAGTGTGTGCCTTTCCTAATCAATTCCAATCAGTTTACTTAAACACAGCTGGACTCCAATGAAGTAGTAGAATCATCTCAAGGAGGATCAGAAGGAAATGGACAGCATGTGAGTTAAATATGAGTGTCACAGCAAAGGGTCTGAATACTTATATCCATGGAATATTTAAGTTTTTCTTTTTTAATAAATTTGCAAAAATATCTACATTTCTGTTTTTTTTTCTGTCAAGATGGGGTGCTGAGTGTACATTAATGAGAAATAAAATGAACTTTTTTGCTTTTAGCAAATGGCTGCAATGAAACAAAGAGTGAAAAATTTAAAGGGGTCTGAATACTTTCCGTATCCAATGTATCTATGAATGTCAGAGGTTTGAACTCTCCTCAGAAGAGAGCTAACCTATGGCTTGAGGCTCACGCTCAAAACTGTGACATTCTAGCGGTTCAAGAAACGCATCTTTTGGAAAGGGATGCTGTTCGAGTTAAACATTGACTGTATCCTCATGTGTTTCATGCTCATTATACTATTATATTATATGCTCATTATAGAGCAGAGGGGTGTTGATTGGAATTAGGAACTCGGTGGCGTTCCAACTTATATCTCAATAATCGACCCTAAGGGTCGATTAGTGATATTAGTTTGCTTAATTAATAATTTTACCTATACCCTTGTATCCGTGTATGCTCCTACTGAAAGAGACTATACTTTTTTTTCTAATGTACATAATAGCTATTCTAGAATTGACTTCTATCTAGTTGAGCAGTCCACTCTTCCTCTTGTCATGAAGTCTGAAATTCCACAAATAACCTGGTCTGACCATGCGGCAGTAGCGCTTACTTTGTCGGAGAAGTATAACTGTCCACACTCCTTTACTTGGCGCTTCAATAATTATTTGATGTCACATCCAAAATTTAGAACGGTTCTAGAGAGAGACCTAGAGGAGTTTTTTCAGTTTAATACCCCTTCCACCTCTAGTCCTGAGATACTGTGGAATTCCCACAAGGCCTTTATTAAGGGTACGTTTATCCGCCTTGGTCATATAGAAAAAAAGAATAGATTGGCGGAAATTGATAATTTGCTCCGACAAATAAAAGTCATTGATACTAGCAATAAACAGTCTCCATCTCCTTCAAATGCAATTTGAATTACGCCACCAACTTAGTACTTGTTTGTTACACAAATATGAAAGGAATTTGAAGAAGGTGAAGGCCACGTATTATTCCCAATCGAATAAAACAGGGAAACTTTTGGCCTCCAAGCTTAAACAAAAATACACCAAATCAAGAATCCCATTTCTTCACAGCAAAGATGGCACACATAAACTTTAGGATCATAGTAGTATTGCTGATGCCTTTAAATCCTTTTATGTGGATCTTTATAATTTGGCAGGGGATCCCTCTGTGGTTCCCCCTTTGCAGCTCAATATCAATTGATTCCTTTGGTCTGCCCAGTTGCCCAGGCTCACTGATGTTCAATTGGGCCTGATAAATGCCCCCATCACCCTTCTGGAATTGTCGAATGTAATTAAATCTCTGCCCTCATACAAATCCCAGGACCTGATGGGCTCACTTATGGGTATTATAAAAATTTCTCACAGATCTTGCTTCGCCCGTTGTTGTCCTTTTTGACGACTGTGGTCGATACTGGATTACTCCCCCAGGAAAATCAAGAAGCATTGGTTGTTACTTTGCCTAAACCTGGCAAAGATCCAGTTGTGCCTCAGAATTTTAGACTAAAATCTTTATTGAACTCTGATTTAAAAATTTATAGTAAGTTCGGGATTGTCTCCCGAACTTGCTAAATTATGAGCAAGTGGGATTTGTTAATCCTATGACAATACTAGACGTGTCTTAAATTTGGTTCATCATGTTGATTCCTGGGGCTTGGAGGCAATTGTGCTTGCGTTGGATGCCAAAAAGGCGTTAGACCGCATTTGTTGGTCGTATGCCTTTAAGGTACTTAGAGATATGGGCTTTTCGGGTGCAATTATGAGGGTTATTAAGGAGTTATATTCAGCACCTTCTGCTAGAATTTTTATTAACGGCACTATGTCGGACCCTTTTATCATTACTAACGGGACTAGGCAGGGATACCCTTTATCTCCTTTGATGCTTATTCTTTCCATGGAACCTCTGGCTCAGGCGCTTAGACTTGACTCCGATGTGCATGACATCACTATAAAAGGTCGTACCTATCTTATATCCTTTTATGCAGACGATATTATTCTTACTTTATCGAACCCTCAGGCGTCCCTTCATCGCCTTGTGGAACTTATTCACCGATTTGGTCAGCTATCATATTATAAATTAAATATGTCTAAATCATAGGCCCACCTGTTTAACGTCTCCTCACATTTGCTTAATTCTTTAAGATCTACATATAATTTGGATTGGAGAACTGATACTATTCAGTATTTGGGGATACACATGACATCCTCCCCCAGGTCACTCTACTGTCATAACTATTTGCCAATGATGAAAATACTGCAGGATGAAACTGAGCATATGATGGTCACAGATGTTTCTTGGATAGGCATAGTTGCTGCATTTAAAATGCTGTTATTACCTAAGCTCCTTTATTTGTTTCATACTATCCCAATATCTCTCCCTGTTGCTTTCTTTGAGACTGTACAGAGGGTGATATCAAGATGTGTGTGGCGTGGCAGAAGACCCAGAGTCAATAGAAGCTTTCTATTTAAACATAAGTTGGCTGGAGGTCTGGGGGTTCCTATTGTGTGTAATTACTACCTAGCTACTTTCACTGCACAATGTGCCATGTGGTGGTCAATGGACATACCCATTCCATGGATACATATTCAGCATTCTTACATAGCTCCATTGAATCTTAAGGACATTTTATTGTTACCTTTCTGGAATATTACACCGCTTAAATCGTTCTCACCGATTATGCACGCCTCATTGGCAGCGTGGTCGGCGCTTCATGCCAAGTCGAATCCCAAGACACACTTTGATATCTCTAACACACCTCTGTCACTTTTGCCCTGGGCAATTGAGGTTTTGGATGTATCGGAATGGGAGGCGAGAGAAATTACCCAGGTTTCTCAGCTGTATGCAGATGGTCATCAGGCATTATTTTTTATGGAACTGAGACAAAGGTTTGGGGTTCCCTTAAGACATTTTTATAAACATTTTCAAATGTTACATTTTCTGTCCAGGAGTGTCTCTGCATCCTTGCCCCACAATAACACGGTTTTTGTATGGATACCTAAAGGCATAAAAGGCCTACGGTTCTTGTACGATATGATGGATAATTCTTCTTCCTTTAGTAAATCTACTCCCTTTCAATACTGGGAAAGGGACTTGGGACTGACCTCTACTCCTATAGAGTGGGGTTGAGCCATTAAATTGATATACTCTTCCCTGAAATGCAGTACGCATGTTGAGATGGCATTAAAAGTTACTCTACGGTGGTACCGCACTCCATCTGTCCTGCAAATGGCCTACCCCTCCGTTTCTGGAGAGTGTTGGTGGGGGTGCAGCGGCAGAGGGACACTATTTCATATTTTGTGGGCATGCCCTGTTATTTCCCCATATTGGGCGGAGGTGTTTGAAATGCTCTTGGAGTTGTTTGATTTCCGACTTCCATGTGCTCCACATTTAGCTATTTTGTTGCTCAGGATCCCCTGTGCTTTTTGCCCCTATCAGAGGCTTCTATGTAAAATTCTGACCATAGCCAAACTTATGTTGGTGCAAAGATGGAAATCCATTGCACCTCCTCCCACATCTGCCCTCCTAACTAGCATTAATACCACCTTCGCCTATGAGAAGGCTATTGCTCTGGGTAATCATTCATATCACACCTTTGCGAATATATAGGAGAAATGGACCCAGTCCAGATTTTGCACATAAACTTTTGTTTGTTTATATGGAACCAGACCAGTCTCATACCTCTTGCATTATATCCACTGGAGGGATAACCTCACATGACATTGACATCTCTGTAATGTATTTTGTGCTGTACCTTTTACTGATATGATTGTTGTCTTCTTGCCGGGCCTATTCATTCAGCCATGTCTATCGATAATGACATATTTTCTATAACAGCTTCTCACCATATACCTTCCACCTTTGTTTTTCTGTTACTCTTTTATTGTTTGACTCCTTAGTGCAATTTGGATATCAAGGCATTTGTGTATTGAGTAACTATACGAAACATGTTGGGACACTTATATTATGCCGCTCATCTTGAAACTAAGAGTCTGTTATTGTGGTTTTACTATGCACAACTTTAATAAAAATTATTGAAACAAAAAAAAAAATGCTCACTGTGCCCCTTGATAAATTCCTTCAGGGGTATAGCTTCCAAAATGCGGTCATATGTCAGGAGATTCCACTTATCTGGCATTTCAGGAGCTCTGTAAAAGTGTAATGGCATCCAAAAACCAAACCATCTAAATCTGTGCTCCAAGAACCAAATAGCACTCCTTCCCTTCTGTGCCTGGCTGTGCCCAAATAGCAGTTTATACCCAAATATGACATTAAGTACAGTCATGGCCAAAAGTTTTGAGAATGACACAAATATTATATTTTCACATGATCTGCTGCCCTCTGGTTTTTATGTGTGTTTGTCAGATGTTTTTATCACATACAGAAATAGAATTGCATTCATATTATGAGTAACAGAAGCTTATATTGACAGTTAGAATGAGTTAATGCAGCAAGTCAATATTTGCAGTGTTGACCCTTCTTCTTCAGGACCTCTGCAATTCTCCCTGGCATGCTCTCAATCAACTTCTGGACCAAATCCTGACTGATAGCAGTCCATTCTTGCAGAATCAATGCTTTAATTTTGTCTGAATTTGTTGGTTTTTGTTTGTCCACCCGTCTCTTGATGATTGACCACAAGTTCTCAATGGGATTAAGATCTGGGGAGTTTCCAGGCCATGGACCCAAAATCTCTATGTTTTGTTCCCTGAGCCATTTAGTTATCACCTTTGCTTTATGGCAAGGTGCTCCATCATGCTGGAAAAGGCATTGTTGAGCGCCAAACTGCTCTTGGACGGTTGGGAGAAGTTGCTCTTGGAGGACATTCTGGTACCATTCTTTATTCATGGCTGTGTTTTTAGGCAAGACTGTGAGAGAGCCGATTCCCTTGGCTGAGAAACAACCCCACACATGAATGGTTTCAGGATGCTTTACAGTTGGCATGAGACAAGACTGGTGGTAGCGCTCACCTCTTCTTCTCCGAATAAGCTGTTTTCCAGATGTTCCAAACAATCGAAAAGGGGATTCATCAGAGAAAATGACTTTACCCCAGTCCTCAGCAGTCCACTCCCTGTACCTTTTGCAGAATATCAGTCTGTCCCTGATGTTTTTTCTGGAGAGAAGTGGCTTCTTTGCTGCCCTCCTTCAGACCAGGCCTTGCTCCAAGAGTCTCCGCCTCACAGTGCGTGCAGATGCACTCACACCTGCCTGCTGCCATTCCTCAGCAAGCTCTGCACTGCTGGTAGCCCGATCCCGCAGCTGAAACACTTTTAAGAGACGGTCCTGCCGCTTGCTGGTCTTTCTTGGGCGCCCTGGAGCCTTTTTGGCACCAATGGAACCTCTCTCCTTGAAGTTCTTGATGATGCCATAGATTGTTGACTGAGGTGCAATCTTTCTAGCTGCAATACTCTTCCCAGTTAGGCCATTTTTGTGCAGTGCAATGATGACTGCACGTGTTTCTTTAGAGATAACCATGGTTAACAGAAGAGAAACAATGATGGCAAGCACCAGCCTCCTTTTAAAGTGTCCAGTGGTGTCATTCTTACTTAATCATGACAGATTGATCTCCAGCCCTGTCCTCATCAACACCCACACCTGTGTTAATGGAGCAGTCACTGAAACGATGTTAGGTGGTCCTTTTAAGGCAGGGCTGCAATGATGTTGAAATGTGTTTTGGGGGATAAAGTTCATTTTCTAGGCAAATATTGACTTTGCAAGTAATTGCTGTTAAGCTGATCACTCTTTATAACATTCTGGAGTATATGCAAATTGCCATTAGAAAAACTGAAGCAGTAGACTTTGTAAAAATTAATATTTGTATCATTCTCAAAACTTTTGGCCAGTACATTATGCTGGGTATAAAGTGTCATACATGTGGGCATGAACTTCAGTTTAGGCACAAAAGAGGGCACAGATGTGAAGGAGTGCTATGTGGGTTTTGTAATGCAGATTTAGATGTTTGGTATCTGGATGCCATGTCATGTTTGCAGAGCCTATAATGTATCAGTGTGAAATCCTCTAAGTAGTGACCCCATTTTAAAAACTGCACCCCTCAAAGAATTTATCAAGGGGTGTAGTGAGCATTAGTATTCCAGACGTGAATGCACAGTGGATGATGAAAAGTGAATATTCAGCATCCCAGAGGCTGTTGCTTTTAATTGTTTGTATTTTTGTGGCTCTGGGTTGTGTTGGTATGTCCCGTCTTCTATGTTAAACGTTAAGTGTCACTGTTATGCAGCTTTTCCCTTGTTTTTCCCCCCTCAGTGTTCAAAACCTTGCCTTGGTTCAGCCCTGGCCTATCACAGGCTAATGGGCGGGGTTGCAGGAGGCTATAGTCTCCACGGCGACGGTTGAGCTCTGAGTCTAGTGAGTGCAGTTGGTGGGAGAGGGTGCAGAGTATCCCTGCATCTTGCACCTGGACTAGGGCCCAACGGTCACCTTCACAGCCTCCAGGAGGAGTATTATCGGCCCCAGAGACAGCCTTGAGAAGGGAGTTCTGCTGTCTTGACTATTGGACTTTACCGGTGCCGTGCCAGGCGGAGCATGAGAGGACCCTGACAGGAGGTACTCACTCAGGCCTAAGCAGAAAGTAACCAGAATCCTGTCAGGGCTACCTATACCACCACTATCCCTAGCATCCACATCTGGGAGAGGCACAAGAGACAGAGTAGTTGGAGGAGAGGTCCGCCATAGAGACTGTATTATCATTGGGCACCCTCCTAGAACCAAGGCTGGGGGATTGGACACTGGCATACTACTACCCCCATTGGGAAGCTGCTGTTGTACCTGTTTCCAGTTGCTGTAATAGAGATCGTTCCTTGTTCAATTGTTACCACTGGCTGCTGGAGTCACTCCTGCTATAACATCAGGGCCCTTCCGTCCACCATCACACCGGCTCAGAGAGGAGAGGTCCCCTCTCCAACTGGAAGCGACCCAGGGGAAACAACTACTACCACCATCCGGTAGTGTTGCAGGACACCCCTCGACTCTGTCCGTCCCAGGAGTGGGGCTGAAGTGGTTGGTGAGTGTGCTCGGCCTAGTAGGTGGCACATCCTCCACCAATACAACTCCCATCCTCTGGTCTCCTCCATCTGGGTTGCGTCAAATTTGTAAGATGTGAGGAGTGCATTGAGAATACCAAATTCCCTACTATTTCCGCAGTAGCTCCTATCATTGGGAGGTCAGTCTGGGAGCCACTTCTGGTGTCTTCTCCTTCGTAAATTCTAAACAGCTTATACATTCGCTTCCTGCTGCGGACAGTTTTGTTTTAATGATTTTGTGATTTTTTGGGGGGGCTTTTGTCTTCACATTGAGCAAGCTATATTTTTTTTTATTTTTTTTGTTGAGGTAGCCATATGGAGGCTTGTTTTTTGCGGTATGAAATGCATTTTGTAATGACACCGTTGTTGTGTGCCTATAACTTATTTACCACATTTTATTATCCCATTCTTAGTGGATTTAAAAAAAAAAAAACAAACATCAATCCTGGCATTACTTTTTAACTTTTACATTTTTTTTTCCATCTAGCGTACAGCATAAGCAACTTGTTACCTTTATTCTGTGGGTCGGAACGATTGCAACAATACCTAATTTATATTGTTTGTTTGTTTGTTTGTTTTTATGCGCTACAAATTTTGCAGAACAAAATCCCATTTGGGGACATAAATCAATTATTTTTGCATTGTCATCTTCAGAGAGGCGTAACATTCTTATTTTTTTGATTAACAGAGTTGGTTGAGGGCTTTTTGCAGGGCAAGCTGTGCTCTTTATTGATACTGTTTTGGGGTACATATAACATTTTGATCACTTTTTATAGCATATATTGTGTGGCAAGATGGCAAAACATTATTATTTCCAGTGGTTTTTTTTTTCACGAAGATCACCATATAGGTTAAATAATGTTTTAGTTTTATTATATGTTTGTTATGGACACGACAATACCAAATATGTATTATTTTTATTCATTTTTAGTTTTTTTTATATAATTCATTTTATATAGGAAAGGGGCAGTTTGGGGGTTTTATTCGTTTAGTAATTTTATTTATTTATTTATTTTTACATTTTTTTTGATGTCCCACTAGGGCAGCTGAACCAGCAATGCTCTGATCGCTGGTTCAGTTCTATACACTTCAACACATGTGTATACATCGTGGCAAAATCAACCAGGTACTGGGGGTCCTAGCGGCCCAGGGTCGCCGGTCAGACCCCGGGCTGCGGAAAATACATATTAGTACCCCTTCGATCTCGCCAATGGGGGGAATTATTATCCCGGAACCCCTTACATGCCGCAGTCATTTACAGCTAACACCCGTGTAACGTCTCTGCCTGTTTGGGTCTCTGTGCCTCCCTCTGCTCGTACACTGCGGCGCAGGAGACATGTTCAGCTTGATTCCTTGCTTAGGGTTCTTGTTGCTCTGTCTGAACACTGCTCTACTACCTGTTCTCTGTAATTGAATTTCAGCCACACCTGTCTCTTGCACCTTTGTTTCTCTCTGCTCCTCAAACAATTTTAGCCTTGCCTGTGTGATTGACAGCATGTGTACCAATCAAGTCTGGACAGATTCTGGACTTCCTATAAACAGGTCATCTGTTCACACATGGTTGCAGGCTATTGTGACTATGTCCTGTGGCTTTGTCCTTCCTAAGCTCTTCTTTCTGCTATCATTGTATTACTGACTTCTGACCTTTGGCTTTACTTGTGACTACTCTTTTGGATTGCGATTTGGTACTGCTTTGTCTCTCGGGCTTTAACCCTTGGCTTGTTGACTCCTCTTTCCTGTTGTTTGCCTTGTCTGCATTTTGTGTTGTCACTTATTCAGAGAAGGGATCGCTGCCAAGTTGTCGGCTGTCGCCTAGGACAGTCAGGCAAGTAGGCAGGGTCAGGGGCTGGGTCGAGTGTAGGGCTCACTGTCTCTGTCTTTTACTTCTTCCATTGTTTCAGTAGCAACACTGGGGAATTGCTCAACTGGCAATTCCGTTACAACCCGCTTCCCCCGTAATAGTATGGCGACTGTCCTCTAGAACCAGGTGGCCATGCTGTACTATTATGGCGTGTGTCGCCTAAGGGTTAAATTAAAAATTCCCCTGTATGCCCTTTCATTTAATAATACCTCCTGTATGCCCCCCTAGGGGTTGTCCAGAATCAGACAGACATTCTAATGCATGCTGCAGACCAGTGGCATAACTAGGAATGGCTGGGCCCCAAGGCGAACATTTGACATGGGGCCCCAAGGCGAACATTTGACATGGGGCCCCCCCCAAACAGCCGCCCCCAACCCCCCCACACACACAAACCGCATTCCTGCGCACACTATTATGCCCCATAGTGGCCCCTGCACACGGTATTATGCCCCATAGTGGCCCGTGCACACGGTATTATGCCCCATAGTGGCCCCTGGACACGGTATTATGCAGCATAGTGGCCCCTGCACACAATATTATGCCCCATAGTGACCCCTGCACACAGTAGTTTGCCCCATAGTGGCCCCAGCACACAGTAGTTTGCCCCATAGTGGCCCCAGCACACAGTAGTTTGCCCCATAGTGGCCCCGACACACAGTATTTTGCCCCATAGTGGCCCCTGCACACAGTAGTTTGCCCCATAGTAGCCCCTGCACACAGTAGTTTGCCCCATAGTGGCCCCTGCACACAGTAGTTTGCCCCATAGTGGCCCCTGCACACAGTAGTTTTCCCCATAGTGGCCCCTGCACACAGTAGTTTGCCCCATAGTAGCCCCTGCACACAGTAGTTTGCCCCATAGTGGCCCCTGCACACAGTAGTTTGCCCCATAGTGGCCCCTGCACACAGTAGTTTGCCCCATAGTGGCCCCTGCACACAGTAGTTTGCCCCATAGTGGCCCCTGCACACAGTAGTTTGCCCCATAGTGGCCCCTGCACACAGTAGTTTGCCCCATAGTGGCCCCTGCACACAGTAGTTTGCCCCATAGTGGCCCCTGCACACAGTATTATGCCCCATTGTGGACCACCCATGAACGATTATTATATTCTGGGGTCTTTTCAGACCCCAGAGTATAATTATCGGAGACCCAGGGGAGGATACAAACATAGAAAACACTGCAACTTACCTCTTCCTTGCTCCGGTGCACTCCCGTGCGCTACTTTGGCCATCTTCAATGTTGGACCGGATCTCGCACGATCCAGGCCGGCGTTGCGACGCATAATGACGTCGGCTGACGTCTGGGACGTCACCAAAAAGGCCCGAAGCCTGCGGAGCGGCGTAGAGGTGAGTTACAGTATTTTTTATGTTCGCTCACCTCCCCTGGGCCCCCGATCATTATACTCCGGGGTCTCAAAAGACCCCGGAGTATAATGATAGCAGTGTTTGTGGGGTTCGTGGTAGCGACTGCCCCGTAATGTTCCGGGCCCTGTGGCAGCCGCTACCACTGCTACCCCGATAGTTACACCCCTGCTGCGGATGAGGGTTATGAAATAAAAGTGCACTGACACGTACCTGCATCCTCCCCTCTGTTCCTGCTCTGGGCTAGCTGTCATCTTCATTACTCTGTATATGGAGCAGCTGCAGCAGTGACGTCAAGTCAACAGGACCACCACAACCAATCACTGCACTCAGGAGTATACAGTGTTTGTGTTACGATACTGGTACTCACGGCTGGAATCCAGTGGCCAAATGGAAGAAATCCAGGCGCAGTTAGATGTTGTAGAGTAGTAGTCTGGGGTGTAGCTTGAGGTGTAGATCATAAGAGTAATACAGCGAGGAGTAGAAACAGTCTGGGAAAGACAGTTCAGAGGAGCTGGAGACTGGAACAAGTCACAAGGCCCAAACAGGAAACAAGATGGCTTCAAATTGGCACACATCGGTCATCTTGGTTAAGGGCAAATCCTAGGATAACACAGAAGCCTCCAGTGGTGAGGAGTGGAAGTGCAACAGAATAGTTCAGAGTGAGAGAAACAGCGGCCACTGGTGGTAAATTAGAAAAATACACCAGGATTCTGACATTAAAAAACATCAGGATTCTGACATTAAAATACACCAGGATTCTAACAGTTTGGCTGCTATGGTGTTGTTGACATGACATCACCACTGCAGCTGCTATATATACAAACAAAGGTGATAGCCGACCCAGCATGGGTAAGGAGGAGGTTGGGATATTACTCCCCTGCTGCCTGCCTGAAAAGTTGTACAATTTTCCAATATACTTTCTGTATCAATTCCTCACAGTTTTCTAGATCTCTCCTTGCTGCCGTTCTTTGTGTTACTTTTAGTGGATGAAATTCTGACAATGGTCATGTGATATACAGTCCATGGTCATGTGATACACAGTCCATGGTCATGTTATAGATACACAGATGCACAGCTCACTACCAGGCAGATGTCTGATTACTGTGCTGTGACTATAACTAGCTGTGCACCTGTGTGTTCATCACATGACCATGGACTGTATATCACATGACCATGGTCAGAATTTCATCCACTAGAGGTAAGTAGAATGAATGACAGCAAGCAGACATCTAGAAAACCATGAGGAATTGATACAGAAAGTATATTGGAAAATTGTGCATCTTTTTATTATACAAACAATAACATTGGTGTCTCAATATTGGTCTGAAAGTGGCCAACCTCTTTTAGATGCAGGAGATCATGAGGATGGAGCAGCTGACCGCATCGTTTAAAGGTATTGAGGACATATCCTGAAAGTCCTGGCATTATTGTAGAGGACTAATTTGGTTCATAGAGTTTGAGATTTTCTTTTTTTCCCTTTCCCCCTTTATCCTACTCACCTTATATCCCTTTGTCCATTTATTCCCCCCTCCTTAATGGGTTCTCAGTTTACAGGCGATCGCCCCATTTGGGTACCTGTCAATTCTCGGAGGGGAGGTTGTGTTATTTTTGAATCATATTGTTTATGAATATCTCTTTTCCTGTAACTGTGATGTTTCTTTATAACAATGTGTGAAGGCTACCGTTGCCTCATATGTCCATAACTGTCACCCAGTGACAATTAGCATCTTTTTATGTGGGGCTGGTGATGCAGACAGTTCGACTCCATTTGTCAGTCTCAAAGCCAAAAATTTATATCCAGTAAAGGAAAATTATGTCATAACAGGTGGAAAGTTCCAGGAAGTGGCTTGGTGTCAGGGGTCCATAAATATGAACTCTTTTTCTTGAAGTCACATCTGGCATGGGGGCTGTCCCTGTCTTCCTTCTGCGGTACTCCAACCACCAGACTTAAAACAGGTCTGTACGTTATTCCCATTTCTTTTACATTGTTTGTATGCATATATCTTTCTTGTTACATCTTTTCTTCTTAAGCACTGTACCATTTTATGCATATTAAATCCAAAGCTATTTGTGTGGATGTGTGATTTTAGAAGGTTGCTTCACTCCTGTGTAGTCTAGATGATAGGTAAGTTGGAAGGAAGCAGAGTTCCCTTTTTTATGAACACATGTATGTGGTGAGTAAGGTATACAGATACCCCACAGAATTGGTATACAACAAGTTGAATATATCTTCTGTGAGAGCTTTTATCCCTGACACTCAGGTTTATTAATAGTTGTGTGCCTCCGGTTTCCTACGCAGTGTCCTGCATGCCGTGATATTATGTATGTCTTTTTTATGGCATATGTTTATTATTATTATTGCTTTTGCAAAAAGTTTAAATAAAGAATTTTAAAAGAATAATAATAAATGTGGTGCAAGTCATTTACACAAATTTCTTGCTCCAAATTGTGCCAGAATTATGGTGCATTTTCATACGTAAATCAGCTCTATAGTGTCCAAAAGATTCATTCATATCTCTAAAGGCTACACTAACCGACATAGCTAATTCTCTGTATAAAAAGGCCAAAGCCTGCATAGTTATCTACATCACAAGTGATATGTAATTTGCATCCATTATGTACATATACAGCAATATTAATATTTGCATGATAATGAACATTTACCAAAAGACTTCCTACAGATAGCGGGACAAGATTAACTGCAGTGTGTTACATTTGTATTCCCCCTGATGCCCCACACCAAGCTGTCTCTGCAGTGGCTGTTCCCCTATGTCAGAGGTATTTCTTGCCACTCTGTCCATGAAGAGTCATTAGGCAGCCTGAAGATAATCAAATCAGCTGCACCCACTGCGCACTTCACATTATTTCACATGTCCCCACTGAGAACATTTATTCCTAAACCAGGCACAAAACGCGTCTTTTTAAGTGTTCAGTGCAGCTGCTGCTTGTGTTCAGCCTCTCATGTAAAGCATGAATAAACATGAAGATAGAATCAAATGCCTGCCTTGTTTCAGGAATTGTATAATGTATAATGATAATATATTCAAAGAAGCAACAACACATATTGTTCTAATGTATTGTGAGAAGATATTCTTGTAATTCATTTCAATAAGGAAACACTGGTCTGTAGTTTTGGCTGTATTTGCACTGGTATTGCTATTTTTTATACTATTTGTATTTATGCAACTAGATGTGTATATACAGGGCCTATGCATTTTTGGTTCTAGTTCAGTGCATAAATGCATAAAAATAGAAAACATTTATAATAGATATTATAGATTCAAATGAGACCTACCCAAAAAATGTAGAAAAGTCCTGAAGTGTCAATTAAAGCGGCTATCTGGGGAGAGAAAAAAGTTCACTGGTGGCAGGGATAGCTATAGAATAACAAATAGAGCTATACTCACCCATCCTCACTCCTCTATAGCTGACAAAACTATTGTATGATGTCACCAACTATCGTTTCAGCCAATCACAGGGCCTGCGACTGGCTGATGTGTTAGTCGGTGACATCACCCTGCAGTGCTGGCAACATGGGCTGGAGAAAATAACCAGAGCTTCCACTACGAAAAAGAGAACCAAGGAAGAGTGAGTATAGCTTCATTTGTCATGTTAAGATCACACCTTTAATAATTTGGAAACCAATATGGATTACTTCTATGCTGTTATATAGTCATCTAAAGGTACAGGCCCAAAGTATAAAGCTGCACTACTGGGAGATTTTTATTGACATTTCTACATCTTGATCCAAACTGGAATTCATATTAATACTTACACAATAGTGTTATCAATCCATATCATGCCTATCTAAGAAGGCTGACCTTGCTTAAGACATCTAAGTTGCATGTGTATAGGTTACCTATATATTAGGCATTATGTTATGTTATTTAGTGGATTTGCATCTTTACCATACCATGAAATATTATGTTAGATTATTACATAAATAGCAATTTCCTAATACAGTATATTGTTATAATGTTATACAATTGCACAGTCAGAACTAACCAATAGCAGGAAAAGAGACGCTGAAGGCTCCATTCACTGACAAGATCTGCTCAGATGGGTGATTCCTTATTTCACTTGACAATTCGGAATATCATTCATATGTTCCACCAGCTGAAAGAAGCTACAGCTTCAAAAGATGTCGATGTCGCTGTCTCTCATGGAATGAATACTACAGAGTGCATAAGCTTGCATCTTAGTAAGTGGCCAGCATTGACCGAACTACGATTAAGATACTCCTCTATGATTTTTATAGTACTGAAGTACGATGACATTTTTTTTTAACAAAAAATAGTCCCCAGTAGAGAAATACTAAAGTTAGTGCATGAAGTTTGCACCCAGTAAGAGGTTTAAAAAGGGTTCTCTACCATTATTACTTTTGACCACACTCCTTGGAGTGTTTGTTTGGTTGTTTTCGTACACAAATAGTGTTAGGCCTCATTCATACTTCCATGATGTGTGAGGTCTATGCTATTCATGGACAGTACCCCCACCCTGCTCATTTGTGTGTTGTGTGCTGTGCATGATTGATTCGCTTTTCATGTCTGCGTAAGGCCTCACGCGCATGACCATACTATTTATTCACAATTGCGAAAAGTACGGACCCATACATTTCAATGGGTCCATATACACAGCCGTACTTTTTGTTGTTGTGGGTGCATGCCAAATTGAAGAGCTGCAAAACAAGGTCCAATACTTGTCTGTACTTGTGGCTCTGTCAGTTCATTTTCAATGTATGGGTCATTGAAAACCACAGATGACACAATACCAATACACAGATGGCACATACCAATCTGTGTCATCTGTACAATTTTTACTGACCCGTAAGCAGCAGATAAGCTTTTTTTTTTCTCTTTAATTTTCTACATTTTGCATGTCTCTGGATCTATGAAAAATGTATGACACATGGATGTCATCCATTTTTTTTTCACGGACCCATAGAATTTCATTGATGTGATGCACCGGCGAAACATCAGCATGAATGAAAAAAAAGGATGTCTTTTACGGACCTATAAAAAAAACCTGCAAAAAAACCTGGACATTTGAATGCACACATTGAAATGAACGTACATATGGGATCCATGAAACATGTGGACTCCACACATATGTGATAGGCAGACATGTGAATAAGGCCTTACTGGTGTTTTTTTTTTCCTACAAGAAGTCTATAGGAAAATTCAAAGCATGCTGTGTTTTGAAAAAAATGCTAGGAAAGAGAATAATGACAAGTCAAAAACACAATGGGGCACATTTATTACTGCCCCAAGCCAGTTTCTGAAGTAAAAGTCACATACCACATAAATTTTAGTAACAGTACATTGACTGTCGGAGGACGCACCCAATTTATGACACCCTTCAGCACTCTGTGCGCCAATACTGAAATCTATGCCAGCTCATAGAATTCAGTCATCATTTACATTATAAAACTGGCACACATGATAAATCTGGCGGGTCCGATGGTTCTGCCCACAGATGCCCTTGCCACATCACCCTTTCAGGAAGTACTAAGGGTATCATAAAATTTTTTGTCACAAGTGGCGTAAAAAAATTTGCAATGCAAAGGTTAAAATCCATGAGGGAAGTGCAGAGAAATCTGAAGGCGAGTCACAAGCAAAAACCACCAATGGGTGTTTTTGTCACAACAGTTTAGTATAAGAAAACACCGCTGAATGTCGCTGCTGGCATCCATTTCACTGTGTGTGGCCTTTTCTGATGTAGTTTTTAAAGCCATCAGCAGGTGCAAATCATAAACAGACTGAGGTCACACATTGCAGAAAGCGGCAAAATGGACAGGAATAACCACTAAAAAAAATAACCCCCAATGGGTCAGTGAAAAATATGGAAGAACCATCAGTGTTCAATCCGTTTTCAAAGATGGTTGCTAGGAAACACAGAAGAAAAGCTTCAGTTTGTTTTTTCTGACACGAAAAAAGATGAAAACTGATGTCACTAAGGGTCCGGATAATAGGACGGACCCATTCATTTCTATGGGCCCATACACAAGACCGCATTTTTTGTGGCCATCTGTCTGTGCAGTATAGAAGGGCCACAAATTATGAAGCATGTCCTATTTTTGTCCTATTTGTGGTGCGGATGAGCCCATTATAGTCTATGCAACACAGAGGAATTTAACCCCCATACACCATAATGTCCAAGGAAATAGTAGAGCACCTAATCACATTAGTGCAGGTACGGGCTCCACCTCAGACTACTCCCCCATGTTGCCCCCACAGCAAAATATATGCCTTGCGTGCTCCATACAGTATATGACCCCCCCCCCCCCGCAAGAGTGTGTAATCCCCACACCTGGCCCCCACAGTATATGGCCCACCGCAAAAGTGTGTAATACCCGCACCTGGCCCCCACAGTATATGGCCCACCGCAAGAGTGTGTAATCCCTGCACCTGGCCTCCACAGTACACTGTGACTACCTTATGTGACCTCCAAAATGTAATGCACCTGCCAATGTGCCCCCCATAGTGTGAAATCGGCATCATGTGCATATGCTCCCCACAGTATATGGCCCCTTTCAAGAGTGTGTAACCCCTGCATCTGGCCCCCACAGTACACCATGCCCTCCTCACGTGGTCCCCACAATATTATGCACCCACCAATGTGGCCTCTACAGTATAAAGTCAGCCTCATGTGTTCCCCACAATATATGGCCCACTCAAAATGGTCATAACATTACTCCCTTTTTTTGGGAAACCAAGATTGCCCCATTCTATGGGACAATTGTTCAGACAAATACATGGACCTTGCGTGGGATGAAGTTGTGAAAGAACTGCACCCAAAGGAATGGGACAATGGTTCCTGAGCAGTGCACAAGCAACTCAGTAAGTAGCCTTCTTTTCCCTAGCCATCTCCATCCCTCCCAAAAAAATATAGCCAGTAATTTTGTGCATTGTACAATAGTTTATTTTTCGCAAGTTAAAATTCAGATCCAGGCATGCAATTTGTATGTTTGTAATTACATTTTATTTTATTATTTTTCCAGTCAAAGAAACCAAAATGTGCTGGAACAAGTCAGGACCATGTGATGGCGGGTTTCAAAGTGACCCTATATGTACACCCAGCAGTTGGGTCAATCAAAGTAGATTTTATCTGCTACAAGGGACAATAGTGCAGCATGGACCTATGCCAGGTAGCACACACACCTGGGCTACCTAGCATGCGTCCATCCGTCCTTTGTTCAACATTTCATAGGCATGTTGTCAGGGCCAATAGTGATACTATTTGGGATATAACTTTTTTAGAATCATATTCTTACTAGTCTCTACTTTTATTCGCATTGGACACTGGATAATTTTGAGGAACAGGCTGAGGAATCAGATGTCCCCAGTTAGAAATTCCAGGCTTTCCAGAAATATCAGCGGCAGCATCACCACCAATGATCCCTGAAGAAACACCAACATCAAGGGTACCACGATAAAGTGCCGCAACCCAGTCGGAGGAGACCGGAGGATGGGAGTAGTAGTGGCAGATGCTGTGCCACCTAGCAGGCCGAGCACGCTCCCCTGCCGCTCCAGTCCCACTCCTAGGCCGAACAAAGTCGAGGGGGGTCCTGCAGCACTACCGGATGGTGGTGGTAGTAGTTATTTCCCCCGGGGCACTTCCAGTTGAAGAGGGGACCTCTCCTACCTGAGCCGGTGTGGTGTTGGTCGGAAGGGCCCTGATGGTAATGCAGGCACGGCTCAGGATTCAACGATGCAGGTAAACCAAACAGCCTTTATTTGGCAACAAGAATCGCAAGGCAATAGCAGCTTCTAAATGGGGGTAGTAATACAGTGTGCAAACCCCAGCCTTGGTTCTAGGAGGCCTGACAAGGAACTGGTTACCTGAAGACTAGGCCCAAAGTAATCCTCCTGAAGGCTGTGATGGCTAACCGTTGGCCTCTGTGTAGCTTGTGGGGGCAGGAAACCTCTGCACACCCTTACTGTTCCACTGCTCCCACAAGACTAACTGCTCTCAGAAACTGTTCAAAATTGTCAACTTTTAAACAGCAGGCAGATGATTTAAGGCTCAGATTTAGGGACCGCGGATACCCAGATAACACACTAAAGGGAGCTTTCCAACACGCTATAACATGTGATCGAAGAGAGCTTTTGATCCCAAAGAGACATAGTCAGAAAATAAAATCTGATAATGTAACTAGAATTGTTGGAACTTTTGATAATATGCATCAAGAGACTAGGAAAATACTTGGTAAATATTGGGGGATATTACTCCAGGACGATGATCTGAAAGAGATTTTAGGATCCACCCCCCAGATCACTTATAGACGTGGGAAGAGTTTAAAGGACAGGATGGTTAGGAGTCATTACGTTGCCCCTAAATCAACGGTGAATTGGCTTAGCCAGAAACCTAATGGCACCTTCAGATGTGGCAACTGTATCGCATGTGGACAGGTGCAAAAAACTAAAACAGCAACATGTACAATTACTGGTGAGATCTGCCAAATTAACGACTTTATCAACTGTCGTAGTAAAGGAGTGATCTATCTAGCACAGTGCCCCTGTCCGAAATATTACATAGGTAAGACTAAACGTGAATTTAGGGTAAGGATAAGGGAGCACTTTAATGATATTCTCAACAATCTGGACACACCAATAGTTAAACATGCGCATAGCCATCATGACGGAAAACCTGAATCCTTCAGATCCATAGGATTGCAACTGATCCGACCACCAGGAAGGGGTGGCAATTGGGATAGACTTCTGTTGCAACATGAATGCAGATGGATTCACCGTTTTAAATCGACATCCCCGGGAGGGATTAACGAATGCTTGTCCTTCGCTCCATTTTTATAATTCCCTGAAGTGTACCCCCCCCCCCCCTGACATATCTCTCTTTTGAGTATATTCATTATATCTATTATGGCACATACCCTAAATCTGATGATATTATTAGGAATCCTCTTATCCATTTTTCTGGTATATTTGTATGATATATATTTCCTTTGGGAAATGGGGAAACATTGTATCTCATATATGGGCAAGTCACTATATAGTGAACATAATATTTAGATCTATGCAGAGTGACCTTCACTCTAGTATTACTACGGTGATCTATGATTCATGGCTGTTATGGAGTTTAATGAGGATATGTAATATAGCTGGCACCTTGATAAGTGTAAGCTCAGTTAGGAAATTATTGTTCACTGTAGAGGTGAATACAGACCCTGTATACCTCTTTTGATGCAATGTACCACCCGGATGTGATATCTGTTGTGCTTCAACATTTATATGTATTGCGGAATTGAGAAGTTCTGGTGCGGTATAGATTAAGCATCCTATGTGTTTAAGCATAATATTAGACAATGCACATGAATTTCTTGATAACATGACTTCTGTGTTTCCTGCTCCAACTGCCTACAATTGGGATCAGAGAGATGACAGCATGATGTAAACATAGGAGACGCGCGTCTATGTCTCCATGACGACACTGACAGCTTCCCTGCCCCTGAGAGGAGCGCCTCGGATGACGAATAGTGTGAGGGGAGGAGCATCAGATATGGTTCCGCCTCCCCCGCATGATGATTGGACCTGACATCATGTGACGCGCACTGTGGGCGGGGCTTAGTCCCGTTTTAAATAAGGCTTTCTTGAGACTCCGGCGCCATTGCTATTTCACTCTCAGACTGAGAGGTTATAATGATTTAGTTCCCTGATGATCCAGCAATGGCTGGTGAAACGCGTAGGAATTTTTTTTATTTTAACTCTTTAGCACTTAGGGAGAGACTTTTAAATGTGTGCTATAGGTGTCAGATAGAGGTGTATGTGGAAAGGGTGCTGGGAGGCTGTGGGGTGCTGACAAAATTACCCTATTGAGGGTGTATTCCGATATAACCTGCCAGTGTGGAGTGTAGCTGGTGAATCCTCAGTGCCAGGTGACACACAGTTCTAACTGACTGTGTGTCCATATACATTGGAGGCTTTATTTGAGGCACCAGAATATATTTATACCTCAGGCAGAATAGACGCTTTCTCAGCTGTTATGAGAAGCAATATGCGGACTTTTGATGAATACTAAACTAACCCCTCCCTGTTTGTTTGTCTTAGCTCCCTGTTTGTCTTAGTTACCCTTCATACACTCCCTTTAAATGACACTGATGCTATTAACTATATGACTCATGTTGCTATCATTATTATGGTCATTAGAAAATAAAATAGCAGGGCTAATATCTGCTTTGGGCATCTATAAACATTAGTGCACACTATATATGCAATTTATGTGATCTCATCCCTTCTCTTTCATTAATCACATGGTAGCACTTGGGAGCACTAGTGAGTCTCGTCTTTCTAATACGATTTTATATTTATTTTTATTTATATAAGAAATAAAAGTGAAGTTTAACTATTTTCTACTCTATCAACTCCCTTCTGAAATTTAACTGCTCTCAGACCAAGGGTTACCGTGGAGACGGAGTCTCCCACAACCCCGCTCAGTGGCCTGTGATAGGCCAGGGCTAACCAAGGCTAGACTTGAACACTGCAGGGGAGAAATAACAGGGAAAGCTGCAAACAGTGGCACTTAACACAGAAGACAAAACATACTAACATAAAACTCAGAGGCACAGCACAAACACATAAAAGCAGTAGCACTCTGGGATGCTGCACACCCCCCTATTTTGACCTGAGCCGCCCTAGGTGAATCTTTGCCCAGGCTAGGGAAGGCAATACAGCGACAAGACAAGACAAACAAGCATAACAAATGAAACATGACAAAAATATATAAAGCAATATATACAATTCAAAAAGTCCACCATGAAGAAAGCGATTATGTCAGAACAGAGGCCCCTGAGGCACAAGTACGTGAGTGTCCGATCTCAGGGACCCAACAAGACACCAAAGGAACTCCAGGGCACAAGTGCATTAGTGTCCAGTCCTGGAGCAAAGGGACAGGAAAAACTAGGGAAAAACTGGGGCAGTGTCCACAAGTCTGCACTGATAACTAAGTAATTCTGACCTCACTCCAGAAACCGTACAGGGCGTTTCCCTTTGGTGGTTCTCTGAGATCTTCTCAGGGCGACTTCTCCTGAAGCGCCAAGGACAACAGCTGGGCTAGCTGAAACAGGGCTGATAGGGACAGCTTCATCCAGATCCATCTGTTCTTCTACCTCAGCAGGTACAGCAGACGACTCCGACGCAGGAGGTGACCTAGGGACTCCTCCTTTGGCAAGCAGCTGGAAAGTCAGAAAAAGGACGAAGAACTCTGGAGGCATCCTACGGCAAAGGCTCTCCGGCCCTGCTGAGGCCAGGACAGTCTCTGGAACGAGGATCTCCTCATCTGAACTACCCTCAGTGGAAGGGGACAGCACGGCGGGTTTAGGGCCCACCTGCAAACACACCTTGAAGCGATTCCGGTGGACCACCTGTCGCTTCCTCCCTTCTCTTTCCACCACAAAGACATCAGGATAGGGCTGTGCAGAGATGGTGTAGGGTTCAGTCTCCCACCTGGAGTCCAACTTGCGAGTCCGGTGGTTGTTCTTCAGCCACACCTTCTCCCCCGACCTGTAGGGGGTTAGCCTGAGCATGCAAGTTGTGACCCGCTTCCTGTCTGGACCGAACCTCCTTCATACGGGCTTCTACTACGTCATGGGCTTCAGCCAGGCGGTCTTTGGCAATGGATTAATGTCATCTGGAACAGCAACTCCAAAGGCAACATCAACTGGCAGTTTCCTATGTCTCCCGAACATCAGGTAGTATGGTGTATACCCGGTGAACAGCTGCTTCTGGTTGTTATACTGGTAGACCAGCTCAGGTAACCGTAGTGGCCAATCTGCTCGGCTGGAGGGTGACAAAGTCCGGAGGAGTCCAAGAAGAGTCTGGTTCATCTTCTCACACAGACCATTGCCCTGAGGATGGTAAGATGTTGTAAGCAGCTTCTTGTAGTCGTACAGGGCACAGAGTTCCAGGAACAGCTGAGACTCAAATGCGGAACCCCGGTCTGTGGTGAGGATCTTCTCAGGACATCCATAGGGAAGAAGGAAAGACTTCCAGAAGGTCTTAGCAGTAGTCTTAGCCGATAGATCACGTACGGGTACAGCCACTGTGAACTTGGTGTAGTGGTCAATCATAGTCAGCACATAGGTGTATCCAGAGCGGCTGGGTTCTACCTTCAGATGGTCCAGAGCCACAATCTCCAGCGGGCAATGGCTCTCAATAGGATGGAGTGGAGCCTTCTGATCAGCTTTCTCCCCTCTGGCAAGGGTGCAGGCAGTACACTCTTTGCACCACTTCTCGACGTCATCTCTCAGACCAATCCAGTAGAACCGACTTCTGATAGTAGCTTCAGTCTTCTGAACCACGAAGTGTCCAGACTTGTCATGATAAGCCTCCAGGACCGTGCCCACATCGCATCGAGGGACGACAATTTGATTGAGTCGGGTCTCAGTGGAACGTCTATACACAAGTCCTCCTCTCAGGAACAGCTTTCTCCTGTCTCCACAGCTTGCACAGCTCCGGATTGGCACAAACTCACCGGAGTCCAGTTGGCACAATACCTTGGCTCAGAAAGTCTCGTATCTCACGCAGAACTTTACTTTCAGACTGCAACTGGGCCCATAATTCTGTCTCAGGAGTCGACTTCACCGGCAACTGCGTAGCAGCAGCAGGGGCAGCTGGGACTTTGACGGTGTGAACCGCTTGCTTGGCAAACCGGGCATAGAAAGCTGACATCTCCATTTCTTCCCACTCATCCACATCCTCACCAGAACTGGTCTCCGTTGATAGGCGTCCGCCCCGACGTTGGCTTTGCCGGACTTGTACTTGACCACGAAGTTGTAATTGGCCAGACGTGATGCCCATCTTTGCTCTAAAGCTCCAAGTCGTGCGGTAGCCAGGTGTGCTAGTGGGTTGTTGTCTGTGTAGACTTCAAAGGGAGTAGTGGCCAGATAGTCTTTGAACTTTTCGGTGACAGCCCACACCAAGGCCAGGAACTCCAGCTTGAAGGAACTGTAATTCTGGTCATTTCTTTCAGCTCCCTTCAGAGACTGGCTGGCAAAGGCAATTACTCTCTCCTTCCCGTCTTGAATCTGAGAGAGGATGGCACCTAAGCCCTTGGTACTGGCGTCAGTGTGTAGCCGGAAAGGTAAGCTGTAATCTGGGTAGCCCAGGACAGGTGGCTCAGTCAGCAAGCGTTTCAGTCTCTGAAATGTGGTTTCTTGTTGCTCTCCCCACTCGATAGGAATCTTCTTCCTCAGCTCCTCTTTAGGATGCCCTCTCAACAGTTCTTGCAGAGGCTCAGAGATCTGGGCAAACTTAGGGATGAACCTCCTGTAGTATCCGGCAATCCCCAGCAAGCTCCTGACCTCTTTAACTGTAGTAGGTGTGGGCCAATCTTCCACAACAGCGATCTTATCAGAATCAGGCCTCACCCCTTCAGCGCTGACCACATGCCCCAGGTAGCGGACTTGAGTCTGCAACAGCTGACACTTGGATGGTTTCACCTTCAGCCCGTGCTGTGCCTGGATCTGGAACACTTCTGTAAGGTGTTGTAGGTGCTCCTCATACATCTTAGAGAAGATGATGATGTCATCAAGGTACAGCAGAACATTCTCAAAGTTCTTGTGCCCCAGACAGCGCTCCATGAGGCGTTGAAATGTTCCAGGGGCATTACAGACTCCGAAAGGCATCCTGTTGAACTCAAAGAGCCCCATGGGTGTTGTGAAGGCCGTCTTTTCTCGGTCAGCAGCAGCTACGGGTACTCGCCAGTACCCGCTGGTCAAGTCCAGGGTGGAGAAGTAGACTGCAGCTCCCAGTGCTGTAAGGGACTCCTCTATACGAGGTAAAGGGTAGGCATCCTTGTTGGTGACAGCATTCAGTTTCCTGTAATCCACGCAAAACCGGACACCGCCGTCTTTCTTCTTTACCAGCACCAGTGGGGCAGCCCAGGGGCTGTGGCTCTCACGGATTACGTTAGCGTCCTTCATGTCAGCCATCAGCTTCTTGACAGTCTGGTAGTTAGCCGGTGGAATGGGCCTGTACCTCTCTTTGATAGGAGGATGTGTACAAGTAGGGATGGTATGCTCAATGAACTGGGTGTGCCCAAAGTCCAGTGGATGCTGACTGACAGTCCTTTACCCCCGAGAGAACGCCTTCAATCTGTTCAGCTGGGGTGTCTGGAGCTCCAATATGTAACTCTTCCGACCAGGCTTTGTCAGTTTCTTTCTCTCCTTTGAAGGCAACTTTCTGGGAAGACTGACATGCAGTGGAAGCAGCAACTTCAAAAACATCCTCTGGAGCCACATAGGACACCACAGCCACCGGGCAATGTTTCTTTAATTCCACTGGCAGATTACTTAAGTTCATGATGCGAACTGGCACCTCCCCTCGAGTGATCTTGGACAGACAGCGGGCGACCAACAGCATGGGGTAGGCCTCTAGGGGCATAGGTTCCACTAGAGCCAGATAGTTCTGTCCCTGTACACCCATACGTGCTCGGCACCACACCACAGTCTCTGTGCCAGGTTGAAGAGTCACTGACCTGCTGTCTTGAACACGGGCCCTGCAAACTTCTCCTCTGTTGTTAGCAAACTTCTGCTGAGCGGCCAGGAGACGGATGGTTTTCTGTATCACCCTTTTTTTTGTAGGCGAGGCAGTAGGTAGTGAATTCTGCAGGGCCTCCAGCATTTTTCCATAGCAGCTCTTAAGAACATTCATGCCCAACACCACAGGGATGACTTCATCAACACAGATGTTAGTGACCAGGACACCCTGTCCATACAGCTTGACGTATCCAACTTGCATATCAGGGGTCCAGTACCCAGTGATAGGTACCGGTAGTCCATTGCTGGCAAGCACCATGGGTGGAGTCTCACGGGGGTGCACCAGCCGATCGTCTCCCCAAAATTCATTAAAGGTGGCTCTCTGGATGGTGGTAACCTGAGAGCCAGTGTCCAGCAGGGCAGTCAGTGGCACCCCGTCAATATAGATGGTAATTTCTGGACGGGGGCCCACGTACTTAGGGGAAGGCTTTCACTTGGATGGACCTATTGTTCTTCCTCCTGAGGGGCGGTCCTCGGCCTCAGGGGGAAACCCGTTTAACTGCCAGCATTGAGACTCAATATGTCCATATTTGTGGCAGTACCTGCAAATGGGTCTCTTTGGCTTCTCACCGGCAGCAAAGGGCAGTCTTCTCCGGGGAGTTCCCCTGGGAAGCTCTGACTGAGAGACTTGGAAGGAGAGGGTGGTGCACTCCTTGATTGGGGACCGGCCTGCAGGTGTTCTAGCTTCTTGGTCAGGACATCCACACTTCTGACCAGCAGGGACACCTGTTCTCTCAGATGCGCCACGTCGCACGGCCCTGGTGTTGATATGGCCTGCGGTGCTGACAAGTAGACATTGCGGCGTTTAGGAGAGTAAGGCTCAAGGGTGATAGCTAGTCGGAGCAGCCCCACGTGATGCAAGCTGAGCTGGGGACCCTGGTTGGTGTTCAGGGCCCAGTATTGGTATGACTAGTTCTTTAAAGTCCAGGAAGGAAACAGCCGTGTGTTGGGCAGAGAGAATTCTTAACTGTCTCTTTAAGGCATCATCCTCAGCACCCTCAATAAACTGTTCTCTCAAGGCAGCGTCGGGGTTCTCTGCAGACCGAGGATCCGCTTGGGTTACAGCTTGGAGAGCCTCTTGCAAGGACAGGGCGAATTCTCTGAGGGACTCACCGACTTGTTGTTTTCTGCTATAAAACCGCACCTTCAGCTCAGACGCATTTCGGACATCAAAAATGTCCCAAAGCCGCTGCAGCACTTGCTCTAGTGATGTCTTGTAGGAAGAGGGCCAGGATTTGACTTCCCTCTGATCAGCGCCCTCCAGCTGCCCCACCAGAATTTCCATTTTCTGCTCCTCAGATAAGGAGTACAGCTTGAACATGGCCTGCATGCGGTCCTTAAAGTCCCTTAGGGTGTGCGCTTCCCCTTTGTATAGGGGTAGCCAAGGCGCACCCAGGTACTATGGCATGGTGAGTGGCATAATGGTGGCCACAGAGGTAGTAGTAGAAGCCACAGGTGATGCGGCAGCCATTGGAGAACCCACAGGGCTAACGGACTCACGATCGCTATGATCTGACATGGTCACAGCAGACAAGTTTCTAAGTAAGGACAGCGTTATAACAGTTAGTCTATGGGAATAGTCTCACCCAAGATAGCGGCACCCAGGAGGCTCCGATGACGCTGTCCTATAGGAGGGGCTGTCCCGCTGAAATCAGCGGCCGCTGATTCGTCCTGTTCAAAAAGGAGGGTGGAGCTTGGCTGATGCACCTCTGACGTCAGTCTTTCTCGCTTGAGCGCTGGTTTTGGCGGTTAACCTCTGCGGATCTGTGGAAATTTCAAATGATGCAGCTCCGTCTGAGGCTGGAGTTAACCCCTCGTGGGCTGGGCGCACGTGCACCGGTGATGTCGCAGCACAGTAGATACAGTCCGGTAACGGCTGGCAGTCCTCTGGCATGCAATAAAGTGGCTAAACTTCGCAAACAGTTGCAACTGTCCACAGTCTTTGCAAACAATCCAGGGAGATAGCAACAAACAGCTCCGGGCACACACACAGAGTCCTCAGTATAAATCCACAGGGGTAAGTCTCTCACACAGCCAATCAAGGTTTCAGCTCACCCGTTGTAGGTAGAATGTTTTAGGATCTTGACACCGTAGTCCGTGATGTTATAGGGCACGGGAGTCACGATCCTGCTGACTATGCCAAAAACGCCTAGCCGCAATCCAGTCAGAGGAGAATGGAGGATGGGAGTAGTAGTGGCGGATGCTGTGCCACCTAGCAGGCCGAGCACGCTCCCCTGCCGCTCCAGTCCCACTCCTAGGCCGAACAAAGTCGAGGGGGGTCCTGCAACACTACCGGATGGTGGTGGTAGTAGTTCTTTCCCCCGGGGCACTTCCAGTTGAAGAGGGGACCTCTTCTACCTGAGTCGGTGTGGTGTTGGTCGGAAGGGCCCTGATGGTAATGCAGGCACGACTCAGGATTCAACGATGCAGGTAAACCAAACAGCCTTTATTTGGCAACAGGAATCACAAGGCAATAGCAGCTTCTAAATGGGGGTAGTAATACAGTGTCCAAACCCCAGCCTTGGTTCTAGGAGGCCTGACAAGGAACTGGTTACCTGAAGACTAGGCCCGAAGTAATCTTCCTGAAGGCTGTGATGGCTAACTGTTGGCCTCAGTGTAGCTTGTGGGGGCAGGAAACCTCTGCACACCCTTACTGTTCCACTGCTCCCACAAGACTAACTGCTCTCAGACCAAGGGTTACCATGGAGACGGAGTCTCCCACCACCCCTCCCAGTGGCCTGAGATAGGTCAGGGCTAACCAAGGCTAGACTTGAACGCTGCAGGGGAAAAATAACAGGGAAAGCTGCAAACAGTGACACTTAACACAGAAGACAAAACATACTAACATAAAACCCAGAGGGACAAGACAAACACATAAAAGCAGTAGCACTATGGGATGCTGCAAAAGAGCTTCTCAGGTACAACCCACTCCTCCTGATACAAGAGCTCTAATTAATGCTCAGGTGCTGGTGCATCTAAATCAGAGGAGTGAAAGCGGTGGGAGAGTATTTAAAAAAGGTCCCCTGGGAGAGGAGATTGAGATGCCAATCTGCTATCCTGGGGGTCCTTGAAGTTTTCTCCTCAGCAGCTGCAGACAAATGATAGCTATATAGAACAATTGAGCTCCACTGTAGCCGTCTTGATGGGCCACCTCCTCAACCTCAACATTCTTCAGGACATCCACCTCCAAGAGCCCAACACTACTTGCCAGGACAGCCTTATTCACAGGAGCATTATGCATGTGGCCCTTACCATCCTGGCTCTTCATCTGGCCATTACCATCCAGGGTCCCACTATGCAGAATTCTAGCAGTATAACATGGGACTGATTTATTCGTTATACATATATAGTTTCTAAGTTTACACTGTTGCTCATGTTTTCTCGCCATCTGTATTGTTTGGACACAGAGTATTCACTAAAGTATGTGGAATGTATGTAGGATGTGTGGTGCATTTTTTGTGTGTAGCCGTGCTGAATGTTGTGTGATATATGGAATGCATTTGGTTGAATGATTTGAAAGCTTTTGCAAAATAAACATACCTGTAAGGGAATTGCTAGAAGAGCAATTCCCCAGTAGCTGCTGGTGAACCCTGGGGGGAGGGGCACGACAAGACAGTGAGCCCTAAGCTGAAGCCCCCCCTGTCCCTGCCTACTTGCCTAAACTGCCCTAGGTGACAGAAGACAACTGGTGGCAGTCCCTTCTTAGATATAAGTGATGACACAGAACGCAGACAAGACAAACAACAACAAAAGGGAGGTCAGCTAGCCAAGGGCTCGGTACCAGTCGAGCAGTGAGAGAATAATCAAAAGTAAAGCCAGAGGTCAGGAATATGTATAGAGATAACAAACAGCAAAGAGTAAATAGCCAGTACGCACAAGACAATAGCAAGCACCAAGGTGAATGTGTAACAACAATAAATAGGAAGGAAGAACCCGCCCCAGACTTGATAGGAAGATAGTCTGTCAATCACACAGGTATGCTAAGATTAACTATTAGAGGAGCAGAGGTAAACCAAGGTGAAAAAGATGGGTGTGGTGCAGAGGCGTAGCTAGCGGGGGGCATAGGGGGTGGCTGCCCTGGGCCCACTGACATTTTAGGGCCCACCCTGGGGCCACCATTGATACATCTTTTACTTTTAACTAGATCGGTGTCTACAGACACCGATCTAGTTAAAACGCTTCCTGCCACTTGCTGTCTTGTAAACCGCAAGCCACTTCAGGCCTGTGGTTTACATGACAACGAGAACACAGTCATCAGCACAGGCGGCGCGATGACGTCACAACATCGCGCCTCCTACGCTGAGACACTGACTTCCTGTGCGTGGAGCCTGTGCACAGAGCGCGGGTCAAGAAGAGAAAGCGGCGGCTCCGTTCGTCATGGTCGCTGGTAGGTGAGTATAACTTATATTTGTTTTGTTTTAGCTTAGTTGTGGGTATTTTAATAGTATAAGGGGTTGTTAGGAGGGGGAATTATTACTATAAGGGAGGGGGCAGTATGAACATAAGGGGGCGTCATTTATATAAGGGTTATTACGGGGTACAAGGGGGGAGGTTATTTATATTAGGAGGCATTATGAACATAAGGGGATGGTCATCGATATA
The DNA here is from genome assembly GCA_947044405.1 of Leptodactylus fallax. Taxonomy (NCBI): domain Eukaryota; kingdom Metazoa; phylum Chordata; class Amphibia; order Anura; family Leptodactylidae; genus Leptodactylus; species Leptodactylus fallax. The sequence continues at coordinate 3,070,344 of CAMRHE010000211.1, read as the reverse complement.
AGGGGTCATTAGGGGTGCAGTATTTATGTCAGGGGGAATCAGGGGCATAATATGAGGGGGCAATTAATTTAATAAAAGTGACACTTGAGCTTTACTAAGACTAAGGCACCACGTAGCAGGCTGCAGCAAAAAAAATGCTGAAAGAAAAACCGCGGCAGTAACATTGTGGTTTTTCCCGCAGCGCTTTTCAGAGAAGGGCCGCAGATTTTTCCTCTGCAGACTTTCTGCTTCCATAATAACTATAGGGAAACTGCCAGCGTTTCCGTAGGTATAATTGACATGCTGCGATTTCCAAAACCGCAACGGTTTTGGAAATCGCAGAGTGTCCGCTGCACGCATTTTTCCACAATGTGTGGATGGGATTTGCTAGAATCCCATCCACTTTGCAGAAACTGTAAAATGCCGCATTTTTTTTTCCCGTGGCGTTTTTGCCATGTGGGGCCCCATCCCCACTTTGTGGTAAAATATGCACAGTGGACATGCTGTGATTTCCAAAACAGTCGTGGTTTTGGAAATCGCAGCATTCCTATGGAAATGCTCCCGGTTTCCCTGTAGATATAAGTGAAGCAGAAAGTCTGCAGAGGAAACCTCTGCAAACTTTCTGTGCAAAGCGCAGTAGGAAGAACCGCGCTTTTTTGCTGCGGGACGCCACATGAGGCCTTAGGCTTAAAGAGTTTTCCAGCTCATTTTTAATTGATGATCTATTCTCAGAATAGATCATCAATAAGAGATAAGTGACTCCCCACTGATCAGCTGTATGAAGGGGCTATGGCATCTGTTTATATCACACGCTGTCTGTTTATAGTGACCATGTGATGTAATTCCAGCCTTGTCACATAGACATGTATAGGACGAGGCTGTAGTTACATTACATGGCCGCTATGAGATGAATGACACTATGTAAACAGAGAAGGGGTCACTGCACTTACACAGGTACCACGGTTCATTCAAACGGCTGATCCTGGGGGTCCCGATTATTGGAATCCCATTAATTATTTTTACCTTTTGTTTACTTTTTAATTAGGAAACACCTGGGGCATTATTAATAAGGGGCACTATTTACAGGGGGTACACAGGAAAGTTATTAATTTAAAGATGCACTTGTGGGTATTATTATGGGGGGTTATATTATATATTTTATAATTGGGGTAGCAGCAGGATGGGTGTGCAGGTGAGGACAGTGTGGGTCAGGTGCCTGGAAAAGTAAGGAGCCAAAAATGTCTGTGCTGCAAACTTTACAGAGACTGGAAGAAATGGTCATGGCGGTTCAGATGAAAGAGATGGGGAATGTGAACGATTAGTAAGAGACGTCACCGGTAAGTCACTAAATATTACTGCACTGTATTTGCCTAAATTGTCTGCAGAGCCCTGTGTAGATCCGATATATACCACTATACGGTCACCGTATAGTGATAATATCGGTATACCTAAGTTGGGGGCCCACTTGGACATGTTCGCACCCCCTGTGCTGAACCCCTAGCTACGCCTCTGGTGTGGTGGAAATCAATTACAGAGGTAAGGGAATAGGACAGTGTTCAGACAATACCAGAAGAACCTAAAAAGAATCAAAGGTGGACACACCTCCTGCGCCGTAGCATGCGGCCGGAAGATGGCGCCAAAGCCCGAATGTTTTCTTGTTCACAACTTTGGAAAACAACTGCAGGGATAAATACAGGGATTCTGGGAAAAGAGTAAACTGTGCGATCTGCAGAAGACCTCAGCAATCTAAAGCCAAAGATGCTGCCAAATGACTTCACAGGTCACGTTGATGATCCGCAAAATGGTTAAACAACCCAGCAGGAACTCAAAGTGAAGAGATACATATGAATTCCCTGTTGCCAGGAATATGAATAAAAAAAAAGGGAAAACTATTTTAGTATCACATTAACAGGGTGGGTCACAAGGGTTAGGGCACAGTTAAAGGTGACAAGGTAAAAGGGACAATTATATTAGCAAGATCTGAAGGGTCAGAGGGGACAGTACAGAAGGGTTAAGGGTCACGAGTGTTAAAGGGGACAATTACACTTACTAATCCAAGACAGGGTGCCACAGGAAACAATAGGATAGAACAGGTAAAAAAAAAAAACAGTATTGTTCTTACCTGAGGGTGACAAGAAGACGTTCCTCAGCCGAGATGCCCCGTCGCATGTTGGTGTCCAAGAAAATTAGCCCAGGACGCAGGTCCAACAGCAGATGGTCAGAGATCAGGATCGTCATACAGCAGGAGCTGTGGAACTTGTCTGGGTGCTGCCGCAAGTCAGAGTACAGAGTGTGGAAATGACCCTTCGTAAGCAATTGAGTGACAATCGGTTGAACCCAATACCTCCTCCTCAGCTTCGGTTCCTCTTCCAGCATAGATAATTGCTGTCCAAATCACTGTGAGACAAGGTAGTACAGGAGACCAAGAAACAAGAATGTGGTCAGCCACGGAATCCTACACACCTCTCAGCAAGCAAAAATGCAAGTGACAATGGCGTCTGGCTGATCATGTGGCCAATTCAGAGGGTTGGAACTAACTGGTGACAATTTATAGTCAACCGTGTTTTTTTTGCAGATCTGCAACTACGGATGACTATGGATGCACTTTGGTGCATAGCAGCACAGATGCAGATGATTTACTGAAGACCTACGGACTGCAAATGCGGAAAACTAACTACAGTCTAACTACTATGTGGCCTTAAGGAAAATTGATTCAGCATTGATGTAAATTATATTTTTTTTACCATACTTTGCAGAAAAGCTGCATATTTTGTTGCAGATTTTGCTAGGTTTTTTTTCTTTTTTCGAGCCACAAGTGCATTTAGCACAACGGAGAATTATAAGTGCTTCCTTTATTTTTCCATCTCTTGGCAGCAAACTCTGCAACAAAAAAACACAGCTTATGTGGCATACAAATCCACATGAAAATGGCCGGCTGGACATGCGCAGTCGGCTCTTTCCAACGAGAAATGGTGGAGCCGATTGAGTGTGCGTGGGATTTGAATCCTGAACAGAGACTTGGCAGCTGATGAGACGGCGGAGAGGCGTCAGCAGATGAAGAGAGAGGCGGCGCTGGATCTTCGGAAGAGCATCTTCTTTGAGCACAGGGGGAACACCCCTGTGCTTTCTGAAGACTCATTTGCATAAAGAAGAAAAAAGAAAATTCTCAGAAATGGTGGCGCGTAGCTAAAAAATAAAGGTAGGAGAAGAATAGCCTTTCTAAAGGCTATTACGAAATGGTGTTATTGAAAAATGTCTTTCCCAATGATACAATCCCTTTAAAGAGATTGATTTCAAGCGCAGACTGCTGAATCTACCATCCACTAAGCTAACCCTTTCTCACAGTGGATCTATTTTTATAAGAACTGTACCTCTATTACTTGGAAGCTGTTGATTTTCTTACTTATGTAATTTATTCGGTAAAATTATGTGTGACCTATTTTCCTGCTACCAAAAGTCTCCTGAGTCTAATTTCCTACAACATCTTTGGCACTCTAATGCCCATCTGGCTCAGTAGAATTGAAGGATGTGCTCTGGGGGATGACTACCGCCACCATCTGTTATGCCAAAGGTTCACATCAGCTCTGCATCAGCCCATGAGAAGAATGGGAGGATTTGGTAAAGCCAACTACCCTCTGTGACAAGGCTAGTTCTTTGCTGTTTAAATTTTAATATTTGGTTAAGATCTAGGTATATTCCAGGGCAAGAAAATCTAATGACTGATGCCTTGCTCTGGTCTCAGTTTTCTTTGTTCAAGAGGTTACTCCCAGGTGCAGCGGCAGCTGGGGAGCCTTATCCAAAACATCTGTGAGACAAAGTCAGGAGAAACTTATGAGGCTGGTGCTGGCGACTCAATTGCTCCTCCAACTTGGTAAAGTCACCACAAGTCTTGGGAAAATTGGTTGAAGGTGGCTGAATGTAGGATTCCAGTTTCTAACAGCGTAGGCCTGGAAATCACTTTGGATTTTGTTCTATCGCTGCAGGGCAGTGGGGCATCTGCGATAGTTGTTCAGCATAGTTTATCTGGTGTTTATATTTACATGGGTTGTACAGTGTTATGAAGCATTTTGTGTTGCTGCAGACTTTGAAATGTTGGAGAAAAGAGGTGTCTCAGAGTGGATCCTACTTCACTTCTTTATTTATTGGGCCGAGCGTGTTTTCTGTGCAGAGGCCTGGTAGTGCTAATCATGAATGTACATTGGCATAGATCCATTGGAACAGGATCAGGGAGCTTACATGGGTATGGGTCTTGAAGGTAGTGGTGACTGTGAGCCATCGGACTAATGGTTCGGGTGTCCTAGTAATCTACACTGGGGTTAAATTACATGTGTAAAGTTAGGTTGCGAGAGTTGATTGCCCTTATCCAGACAGATATGGAGCATTGAAATGGCTATAGTGTGATCAGAAATTGTGCCATGTAAAGTGTAGAGGACAGTTAGAAACTTAGCCACTACATATCCGGGCCGGTCTGAAGTTTGTTAGAGAGCATTTGGATGTTCCAGAAGAGTATTGGGAGAATGTCATATGGTCAGATGAAACCAAAGTAGAACTGTTTGGTAGAAACACAACTCGTCACAAAAAAAATTGAGAAGCATATCATCCATGAAGAGATCCCCAATGTGTATGCCAGAGATGTTTGAGTTGGAGAGAACAGCTATACCTAAAGGTTTGATTGCAAGGACAAAGAGTGCAGGGGATAGGGTGCATCCTTGATGCATACAACAACAAATATTAATATGAGACAGGGAATCTGTCGGAAGTTTTAAGCAAGCTATGGGGTCACAGTAAAGTACCTGTAGAGCACGTAGGAAGTGGCCCATGATGCCCATAAATCTGAGATACCCCCAGGACAGGTTATCAAAGGCCTTCTCGATGTCGAGGGCCAGGAGTGAAATAGACATGTGTTGGGAATTGGCTCAATATTGCAAAGCTTCTGAACATTGGCTGCAGCCTATCTACCAGTAATGAATCCAAGTTGGTCAGAATGGATGGGAGTAAACAATTCAGTCGGGAGGCAAAGATAGAGGAAAAACATTTGATAAATTCAGGAGTGATATGAGCCTTCATCATTTTTTATCCTTTTAAATCACACTTTTTCAGAGAGAGAAAAAAAAAAAAAAAAAACCCTTAAAAACATTTTCATCCTTGCTGTAGAAGTAAAAACTCTTGCTGCTGGTAAACGCTTAACATTTACCAAGGAACCACAGGGTGCCTTTCAGAAAACATTGGGGGAGATTTATGAAGATCAGCGCTCACACCTCCTCATATATTATGTGCATCCCTGGCCAGGTTGCGAGCCTGCACTGAAATCTACATCAGCCCATAGCTGGCATCAGGGGCATAACTAGCAATGTCTCCCTCCCCGCCCCCATATGGCATAGCGCCTCATTTCCTGGTGCCCATATGGTAAAAGGCCTCCTTTACTAGTTCCACATAGTAAAATGCTCCCTTTACCTCTCCCGCACAGTATAACGCCCCATTTACACAAAGTGTAATGTCCCACAGTGGCCCCTCCACACAGTATAATGTCCCATAGTGGATGCCATACAGTATAATGTCCCACAGTGACCCCTCCACACAATTCAGTGTAACGTAGTGGCCCATACAGCATTCACCACACACAAGATCCCAGAATATAATAAGCAGAGGCCCAGAGGTGGTGATGAAATATAAAAAACAATGTTACTCACCTCTCAGTGCGGGTCTTTGGGCCTCTTCATTGATGTCACATGTTTTTTATGCTGGCATCATTATGCGGCGTGACATCAATGAAAAGAATGGAAGACCCACACTGAGGCCCAGGAGAAGTGAGTAACACCTTTTTTTTTTTTTGATCCCCTCTTCTAGGCCTCTGCTTACTATACTCTGGGATCTGAAGAGACTCCAGAATATAATAACAGCATTATAGTTTCGGACATGTTTGTGATGAATTTCACAAGGTTCAGCCAACAAATACTCTAAGTTCCGGAGCCCTACTTACCGATCCCCGCTTCTGCCCACAGACATCTCTGTTTCTCCTCTTCCGGAGGGCTAAAGGGGGAGTGGAGGCAGCCATTGGCAGTATTGGGGATTAATAAGTAAATAGGGGCTGTTACCTGCTTGAGTAATCCAAAAAGTAACGGTTTATTTAAAAGAAAACAATGTGCCCTCTAAGGTTGCTACTGTTGCTATAGTGGCTGGCATATATTTCTGCCACTGGCTGGCATAGATTTCAAGAATCATTGAATTATGCCAGATAGAGAATATTAGTTCCTTTTAGCTATATTTAATATGTACTATGTGTAGCTGAGCAGGATTTAGTACAAAGTATCTTTTTTTCCCTTTCCTCCCTTTAAATTGACAACATATTTTCTTAAATGAGTTATGCCATGAAAATGCTTAAATTGCTGACTGGTAGAGACTGATCCCGAGAACAGGGGTGTTTTACTCTGGTTGTAAATGCAGAGGTATAACATTCTTGCCTGTTCAGGCTTTGGCACCATCCTCCGAGTGCACGCTGCGGCGCAGGAGGCGTGCCCGGTTGTGATTCCTTCCTTTGGGTTTTTCTTGTATTGTCTGAACACTGTCCTATTCCCTCACCTCCTTAATTGATTTTCCACCACGCCCTTCTCCTTCACCTTGCTTTCCCCCTGCTCCACTAAGAGTTAACTTTAGTCCCACCTTTGTGATTGACAGCCTATCCTCCTATCAAGTCTGGGGCGGGTTCTTTCTCCCTATTTATTGTTTGCTCACTTTCCCATTGGCGCCTGCTATTGTATTTCACTTACTGGCTATACTCCTTGTTCCTTTTTACCTGCTCTTCTGATTTTCTGACCACTGGCTTACTTTTGACTATTCTTTTGGATTTTGATTCTGTACTGCGTTGCTCGTTTGTTACCGACCCCTTGGCTAGCTGACCTCCCTTTGTTGTTGTGCGTCTTGTCTGCGTTCTGTGTTATCACTTATTATAAGGAGGGACTGTTGACTGGTTGCTGGCTGTCACCTAGGACAGATAAGGCAAGTTAGCCAGGGACAGTGGGGGGATTCAGCTTAGGGTCCACTGTCTTATTGTGCCCCACCCCCCTAAGTTCTCCAGCAGCTACTGGGGAATCGCTCCTCTAGTGATTCCCTTACAAGAGGTTGTTGCAGAATGAAATAGCCAGCTATTAAGCTAAAAACAGCAGAAGTGCCGCAACCATTGATGTGATTGGAGCAGAGGTACGTATTCTGCATCCACCACTACTTTTATAATGGGGGGCAAAACACCCCTGTTCTCAGGATTGGTGGGGGCCTCAGTGGTCGGTCCCCAACCTATCAGCAAATAGTTTTCATAATATAAGCCTTTTAAAGTGTGTCTCACAGGCCACAACAACCAGCCCAAAGGATGTGGCAATGGTAGGGCAGACAGAGCAGCCCACTGGCTCTATGCTTGTCATGCCAAGAGTGGTATAGACAAAGGATCGTCTGTTACCATCTCATACCTGTGGGTCTGTCTGGAAACTACACAAATTAATCCTAATTGATAAGGGCTATAATATAAGGAATGTTGTCCAACAAATAAAGTATAACCAATCAATTATCCGTTCTATAATATGATTACTTTCATCCACAGACAATAAGTAGGTCTTTCTACCTCTATTGCTAGTTACTACTATGAATAGAATTAGGTTAAAGAACAGCCCTGTCTCTTTGTGGTCCAGTTTGCAGGATTTTCCCACCAAAACCAGGACTGTAAGGCATGTATGATGTTTGCTACTCAGCATTTATACTGAGTAGCTGTTTTGGCCAAGACCTCATTTTTAGTTAGTTCTGACAATAATACTAACTCCATGGATCTCCAGTGGGATAACAGTTCGAGCATAAATGGAAACACCTGTGATGTGGTGCCTTATGTGAATGCAGACAATGCTGCTACTTATGATGTTGAAGACAGAGATGATAATTCAATTCTGAAGGAGCTGCAGTCTACTACTACAACTACCCATTTCTTGCTGTACTAATACAAGTCTTAACTCTATGGACAGAACTTGAGAATGAACTACATGTGTTATAGTGTTGTGTAGTAGGAAATGAATATTGATACATTGTAGTTACCTGAGCGACTAATATTAAATTTTCTCTATACGTATATGACCATGTTACTTGTCTTTTGTTACTTAAAGGGGTTGTTCAGTTTCATGAAATAAATATTATTGTTTGTACAATGAAATGCTAAACAATTTGCCATTATATTTTACTATATCAGTTCCTCATGGTTTTCTAGATCTCTGCTTTTCATTATACAAATAATAACATTCATTTTCTTAAACTAGACAACACCTTTAAGTAATAATAATGCATTACCATACTCAGTGATCTAATGTGCTTTTCTATAAGATAGTGCTAAGTCTTTTGTGCAACTGTGGTTTCCTTTTACTGAGAAACTAACAGTGACTAATACAACATATGGGTTACTACCACAAGCTTTTAAGGTTTTATCATCACTGATGCTACAATATTTACTTAATCTAATATTATTAGCTATAACTAAAACGGTCTCCTATTGAAAAGTGCTTTGCAGTACAAAATAGAAATTAAAGTATTGGCAAAGGTCTTGTTCTTTATGCTTCTTCCCTCCATAAACTAAATTCCATCATTTCCATTAAAGTATCTGTCAGATCCATTGTACCCCTCCTGTTAAAATAACATGCATATTCAGATGGGTTCGGGTGTTTCTGTGAATACTTGTAAAGGTGTTTCAGTACACAAAAACTAGAAGTGTTCTTGTTAATATGGTAAACTAAAATTGAAATCATCCTGCCATCATGTGGCAGCATCCAGGAATACACATAGTAGGACATTTCCATTTTTTTCCGACATAGACAAGTATTTCTTAGGTTCAGTACTCAAGCAAGCCCAAAGGAAAAGTATTAAAGCTCCACAATGGATCCATAGCCCTGTAATTTGCATTTTTATTTTAATTTCTTATATTCAAAGGGATCAGAGCTCTATTTTTCTTATACAGACTTACGTGCATGGCCGTTTTAAGACATTGGTGGGCCCAGTGCAAAGGTTTAATAAGTGACCCTTCCCCCCATCACCACCACTTAGAAATACCTGACTTACATAAATTATAATGCTTCCTTAGTGGCTTTCACACAGTATAATGCCTCCCTAGTGGCCCCATACAATATAATTTCCCCTTCCAGCTACCTGCACAATTTAAAGTCCCCCTCCAGTTGCCCCCACAGTTTAATGTCTCCCTCCAGATACCCTCAGTTTAACATCCCCCTCGAGCTTCCCCACAGTTTAAAGTTCCCCTCCAGTTGTCCCCACAGTTTAATGTCCCTCTCCTACAAAACAAAAATAAAAAACACCAATACTCACCTTTCCTCGCTCCCCTGCTGTCTCTGGCCCGGAGTCTTCAGGTAGCTGCAGGCGTGTGATGAATTGTACGCAACTCTTAAGAACTCCTAAACTTCTAAGGACATTGATGAACTGAAGTTGAAGCAGCAGACCGGAATGGCGGAACAGCATATGCGGGAATGTCCCGACGTCCCAAGGGGGTCCCCCGCAACCACAGGGCCTGGTACAAGTACCCTATGGTTAAACCGGCTCTGCTTGGGTGTCTTCTATATAAAAGACATCAACATATATTCTACCTATAAAATATATAGTGGCACAGAAGCGAAGCAGAATAAATATAAAAATACCGCCCATATTTTATTAAATTCCAAAACCCCTTTAACTCTGTGGGTTTACAGAAGTTACAGAGCTATGTAGCGGAAAACTACCTTTTAAAAAGGGATGTAGATATAGGGGTCGCAGAAGTAGCAATTGCTACTGGACCCTGGAGCCTGAGGGGGCCTAGAGGCCACACCAGTATTATAGATAGCACATGGTAACTGGGAGCCCCATTACAGATTTTGCATTGGGGCCCAGGACCTTCAAGTTACACCTCTGCATTTAAAGATTTACAGTGCTGTGCAGTAGTTTCAGGCACGTGTGAAAAAAATTCTGGAAAGTAAGAATGCTTTCAAAAATACAATCCCTCCAGCAGTCTACTCTAGCCTCACTAACGGCGACGCGCAAGGAGATCAAGTCCTTGCCTGAGTGCAAGCAGCAGCGACTACAAAAACTGGGTAGATACTCATTCTATGAGTGGGGTAATAAGGCGGGTCGTCTTTTGGCCCGAACAGTGAGGGAATGCACTGCCGCTTCTCATGTTATGGCCATAAAGAGTCCCTCAGGCGCCACCTCCCATCATACCTCGGACATTGCTACAGCATTCTGTGACTACTATGAGTCCCTTTATAACCTCCCCCATCCGCACACCACTAACCAGATACCTGATCCACCGATCACCCTTCCCCAATATATAGCTAACACGGCTCTCCCCTCGCTTGGGTCTGAAGATGTCACCTCTCAAGTCCTCATTCTCTGTCCAAGAGCTTGAAATGGGGATCTCATCCTTGCCGATGGGTAAGAGCCCTGGAGCAGGACTTACCCCCACTATGCTCACCCATATACGCTCCCTCTATAATTCCCCATTCGCACAAATATGAATTAATGGCACGCTCTCTTCCCCTTCACTATTCACAGTGGTACTAGGCAAGGCTGTCCCCATACCCCGATGCTCTATGCTGTGGTGATGGAACACCTGCTGGTGGCTATTAGGAGTAACCCGGACACTCAGGGCCACTGGGTCCACGATCTACATTTAAAAATTTCAGCATTCGCGGACGATGTCCTTCTTTTTGTCACACAGCCAAATACAACTATCCCATCTCTTCTCTGTGAAATAAATTCTTACAGTTTCTACAGTAATTATAAAATTAATCTGTCCCAAAGCACCATCCTCAATGTTTCCCTGCCTGTACCTTTACTCAGTAATCTTCACTCCTCCTTTCCCTTCACGTGGTCACCTAAAGCAATTAAATACTTGGGTGTGCAACTTTCTAGTAATCTGACACTTTCTCACTGAACTTCCTCCCGATTCTGCTCACCCTTCAGACGGACCTCTCTCGCCGGGATACCAAAGGCGTTTCTTGGCTAGGCCGCATCAACCTACTGAAAATGAATGTACCCATCTTTTTCAGACCATACCCATAGCAGTACCCAAAAACGTCTTTGCTATGGTCCAGAAAACTTTCACAAATTTTATTTGGGCGTCGAAGCCCCCGAGAATCGCGAGGAGCACTCTCACCAGGCCTAAGCGGGGTGGGGGTCTGGCAGTCATGGATTACTCCAGTTACTCCCTGGCTGTGGTCACTGCACGTATTCTTGATTGGCACCACGCTGCACGCTCTAAACTCTGGGTTGCCCTGGAGGGATCTTAGAGTCTGCTTCCTCTCACTGCCCTCCCATGGCTTCATAAATGCCATTGGTCGGACAATACAACTCATGTGCAAATCTTCAATAGAGTGGTCTTCTCTGGAGAAATGTGCGGCCACTGGGAGATCTGTTCTGCTGTTATTAATGGTGAATCTGTGTGAGTTCATGCGTTGACCAAGTCTCTGCCCTGTTTCCCCCACATAGAGGCCTGTGGTGGGACATTGCACACACATTATGAAATACACCACATTGGAAGACCTGCAGGAAAATATCCCCCTAATTCTGTGCACCTGTTGTGATTGTGGGACAGGTACACTGTCAGCGGTGTGGCTATGCCTGCAGGTCTTGGACCTGTTTTGCAGGCAAGGTGAGGTGCCATTTTCATTTGGGGCCTTCAGGGCACTCTGGACAATAATACGCCTCAGGTTTGGTGGTTGTCAAAAGGAAAGGAGAAGGGAGACTGGAAATATGTCTGAGTCTGCTGTCCCTATGTAGCACAGGTTGGAGCTCCTTGGCAATCCTTCGTAGGATCTCCAGCTGTGGGTTGTAGGTGACAACTAGGGGCACTCGGTCTTCTTTCTGGGTCTCTTTATATGTGAGCAGACTGTCTCTGTTAACCACTTTGTTTAATTGGTTGTCTGTCACTTTTGGTTTGCATCCCAATTAGAGAAATTGTGTCCTTAGATCCAGGAGGTGCTTGTCCAGGTCTGCTTTGTCGGAAGAAATACGATTGTATTGTATAGCCTGGATGTAAATGTATATTGTGGTATCCAGAAAGTGGATTTCACTCTCTGAATACCTAAGTTTAAGGTTAATGGTAGAGTGAAAGTCATTGATGTCATTATGGAATTGAAGGCTTCCTCACCTGCAGTCCAGGTGACAAGGATATCATCGATATAACGAAGGTAAATCATAGGTTTGGTGGCGCATGTTGATAAATATGCTCCTTCCAGTTCTGCCATAAAGCGATTTGCATACTGAGGTGCACATCTGGTCCCCATTGAAGTTCCCATTCGCTGTAGATATAGATCCTCTCCTAAAGTAAAATAGTTGTGGCTAAGGATGAATTGTATGAGCTGCGTTGCTGGTTCTGTTGGGAGGTTTTGTTTTCCCAGGTGTACCCGACATGCTGCAACTCCATCCTTACATTAAAGACCACCGGCTACTCACATCAATATACCACAAACCCACAGACAGAACGGCCTACCTGAGAAACGACAGCTTCCACCCCAAGCACACAAGACAATCTATTATTTACAGCCAGACTATACGATACAATCATCTTTCTTCCGACAAAGCAGACCTGGACAAGCACCTCCTGGATCTGAGGACGAAATGTCTCCAATTGGGATACAAACCAAAAGTGACAGACAACCAATTAAACAAAGCGGCAGCCATTAACAGAGACAGTCTGCTCACATATAAAGAGACCCAGAAAGAAGCCCAAGTGCCCCTAGTTGTCACCTACAACCCACAGCTGGAGATCCTATGAAGGATTGCCAAGTTGTTCCATCCTGTGCTACATGGGGACAACAGACTCAAAGACATATTTCCAGTCCCCCCTCTCCTTTCCTTTCGACAACCACCAAACCTGAGGCGTATTATTGTCCGGAGTGCCCTGAAGGCCCCAAATGAAAATGGCACCTCACCTTGCCTGCAAAACAGGTGCAAGACCTGCAGGCATATCCACACCGTTGACAGTGTACCTGTCCCACAATCACAACAGGTGCACAGAATTAGGGGGATATTTTCCTGCAGGTCTTCCAATGTGGTGTATCTCATAATGTGTGTGCAATGTCCCACCACAGGCCTATATGTGGGGGAAACAGGTCAGAGACTTAGCGCATGAACTCACACAGATTCACCATTAATAACAGCAGAACAGATCTCCCAGTGGCCGCACATTTCTCCGGAGAAGACCACTCTATTGAAGATTTGCGGGTTGTGGTTTTAATGGGACATTTTAAGACGCAGAGAGAGAGAGAAAGGCATGGGAATATAAGTTAATGCAAAAATTTCAAACTCTGCAATTTGGACTTAATATTCATGCCACTTTCATGTCACACTATGTATGAACTGTGAGGGTCACAAATCACCACCTGATTAGAAACAGATAACAGCAAGAATTACTGATCCCTCCGTCACGCCCCACAAGTTTCCAGATTATTTCCTGACCTGTTGTAAATAACTTCTCTACTTAAATTGCATTTTATTATTTTTTTAAAGATTCTAAGACCCTTTGAAGATCCAGATCTTGTGTGTATAAAGACTGTGTGAATTTTCAGTTTCTTGTATGTCTGAAGAAGAGAGCTAGACTCTCGAAAGCTTACTATCAAATATACTCAGTTAGCCTCTAAAAGGTATCGCCTGATTTCTTCACTCTTCCACTACTTTCTCTGGCTAACACGGTACAACATTATACTATTTGTATAATACAAGACAGATTCGATGCTGAGACCAGGGCTCTGTGCAGGGCACATCATCACTTCCAGGACTCCTCCTCTAAAGGGTGGTCACAACAAATATTAATATCATTTACATTTCTGTTTTGTACATTCACTTAATTTTGTTAATTGACAAAAATTAAATATTAACACTTCCATTTTTGAAAAACATTATTTCTTTGCAGCATTTTCCACATCTGCCTAAAACTTTGCAAAGCACTTGTATTATGAAATTAAGATAATTGGAGATACACTATTATTTGTTACAGTAGGATGTTCACATCAGCTGCTTCTGTGGCCTTTATGAGGCATGTCCACTTACCCTTTTTTCATGAGATATAAAGCACAAGAAGCAAGGAGACTGCAGCAGGATTTATTAAAGAGAAGGACTGCAAAAAGGATCTGATTGACAACCAGAAGATACCCTGCAGGTATATATCTATGTTTATATTTCTGTAAGGCTGCACATGCTTTATCCCTTGAACCACAGAATTAGAATTTAAGGGATTTTCTGGGACTGAAATATGGAAGGATAGGTCATCAATATCAGATTGGTGGGGGGCACTACATTCCAAGCACAGCACCATACATTATATAGTTGTGCTGCTGTGTTTGTTACGGAGGCTCAGTGCTATTCCCTTGAATAGGACTGAGCAGCAAACAGGCCATGTAACTGATGGATGTGATGTGACATGACATGTCAGTTGAAAGGGGCTGATGACTGGGAGGCCCAGGTGTTGGTCCTCGCTGATCTAATATTGATAATGTATCCTGATGATAGGTCATCAATATTTTCGTCCGGGAAAACCCCTTTTATATCATATTAACCTGTGGAGCTTTCTGTGTTTTTGCAGTAAATTACTAGACTCCAAAATGGGATATTATGTGGCTGAAAAATGCTTAAAATGGAGGAAATATAGTGTTTTTTCTTTTTTTTTTTTTAACTGCAAATTCCCCAGTATGTCATGAAATATTTCTAGTACTGTTTCGTAAATACATCATCTTCAGTGTGTTTTGACGGCTGCAGCCAGATGTGTTATTGTAGTAAATGGAATTGTCAAAATGACATTCACACAAGGCAATAAAAATATTGTTGCTTTGAGATAATGCTGAGCGTTTGAAATTCAAACACGCTCTAACCATAGCATCTTTGTTTCAGACCTGCAATGGTAGAAAGCACTAAATCCCACATTTCGCAATATATTTATGCCTGTATTTGGCTGTTTGGTGCTTTGCGTCTTATCTGTTGTTTGACATATTTATTCATACCATGCATGTCAGTTTGTAAAAGGTGAGTATCACTTACTGCTGGGCTAGAATTGGGGGAAATTACTAGCCCATTCCCTCCAGTTTTCTAGTATGCATGGACGTAAATGTGGAACATCTTTGGTGCACAGTTCTTTCTTCCGCCAAAGATGCACCACATTGTTCCTTCTGCACCCCGTTTGCCACCTTTTAAAAAAGTGGGCGGAGACCAAGGTGGACATCTTGGAGGTATCTAGGAGTATTTCTATGTCCGACACCAAGCAGTGAAACACAGTGGGTTGCAGCAGGAGGGGGTTGGGGAGAAGTAAATAGCCCATGTTTAGCTGATATAAAATTACTTTTACTGCACTGGAAAAGCAATTTAGGCGAAGGCCACATGCTGTGGAAAACTGCTATTTCGTTGCAAATTTTGTTGTGGTTTTTAGAGCCAAAGACAAAAGTGCTTTAAAAAATAATCAGAAATATAAAGGAAGTGCTGATACTTCTCCCTTCTCCACTCCTGGCTTTGGTTAAAAAAAAAAAAAAAAAAAAAAAAAAAAGCAATACGTTATGAAAAATTAAAAAAAAAAAATGCAAAATCTACAGCAAAAATCGCAACTTTTCTGTGAAATGTGGCCTCAGTATGAATCTGTATTGCTGAAGCAAGACATGGCTACAGCTCACAAATGTGTCAACTCAAGTCTTTGGAAAGAGGTGGTGGGAGGAGTGAGCGAGAAGAGAGATACAGAAAGGCTGCTGAGCTAAATAGGAAGTTTCTATCTATCCACATGTACATTATTTACATCAATATATTTCAGTACTTCTCTATAATGCCCTATATGACCATGCTGGTACTTGGGAGAGCGTGAGCTATGGAGCAGATTCTCTGTGAGCAATGTATGGCAGACATCATGGCAGTGAGTCTCCACCAACTAGCTCTGAGACAACTTAAAATTAGAGATATAGCCTGCAGAGAGAAAAATGGCTGAACAATGCATAATATAGGTCCAATAATGGTCAGAAATAGTAATGTAACTAACGTACAAACACAGCATTACAGTACTAATGATTTATGCAACCTTTGCTGAAAGGTTAAAACCAACATGTTAAGGATTTTTGAGAATTTTTAACATTTTCCATTTCACTTTGTGTTTTAAAAAGTACTATACCCTGTAATGATCACTGTGGCCACCAAGCCTAATAATATAATGCTACTTTCTAATTCTGTAGGGGTTTTCTTTGCAGCATTCACCAAATTTACATCACAGACAAGATTGCATAACAATAGAAAAACACCTCTATATGCATTGCAATAGTAGATAATAGCTCTGTAAGGAACATCACAACACCCATCATTGCATCCACTACTAACAATAGATGTCACAGCTTATCTACTTCCCTCCCTACACAGGGTATGCCTGGAAAACTCCCCCATAGACCTCAATGAGTTAACTCCACTAAATGCTGTTTACAGTGCATAGGAGAAGCTTGGGCAAGATGGCCGCCCCCACAATTTTGTACAGAAAATAGAATTAAAAAAATGTACAATCTAAAAATAAAAACAGATAAGAAAATAGATATAATTAACTTTGTGGTTTTAATAAATAAATGAAAAAAGGCAATACATTCTTTTTAAGATTCCTACTCAAAGCAATTGTGAAATTCTCATAGATCAGTATGTCAAGCTGCTGCAACTTGTAGTACAAACAGGATATGATTACTTTTGCTTTGTGTAGGTGTCTTGTATAATTTGATTGTGCCTACACACATTTTTTAGCCATCACTTACATTTAGACATTGTAATGTGGCAGGAGGAAACTTAAACAGAGAACAATGTACTTCTATTACATGTGGAAACCAATCTGTATCTGCACTTCCTTGTATCCTGACTCAACTTTTCTGTTTTAATCTTTCTCTCAGGCCTGTTTCATTTACTATATCTGTGTTGTACTTTTTTCCACTGTGGTATTTGACTGGTGGTGCAAGAATCTTATTATTATTGAGTATAAAGTTATTTTTAGAATTACTACCAAACCTTAACAATAGCAATTAAAAAAAAAAAAAAAAGTGTCAATGTCTCTAACATCCAGTGTTTGGCCATATCAGTCACATTTTGAGTATTCTGTACTAGCAATGAGGTATTTGTCTCAAAGACTGGCAGAGGACCAGAAAACTCTCGGCAAGACGTCTGAAAGGTAAGTAAAACTTTCAATACAATTGTTAATCTGTTAATTGGTGCTGCCCACTGATTCCAGCACAGAAGGAATTTTGCTTCCACCATTCTCAAGCTATCAATTTAGTTTGTTTTTGTGCCTGATATAATGCTTACGCTCTGTACTGTCGGGTAGGCTTTGTCAGCCAAGGGGGTGTGATTCAGAGCTCCAATCAGAGGTGGACAGTGTCAGAGCTCACAATCATATCCCTTGCCTACTCCTGCCAACACCACCCACCTGACAGTACAGAGTCTAAATATCATATCAGGCAGCAAGACTAACAGCACTTATTGGTATGGAGCTTCGCTTATTAAATGATACAAGAAGCTGGCTTGGTGAAAGAAAGCTTGGACTCACCCACCGGGTAGGCCATCCGCTTCTTCATTAAAAAGCCGTTACCGACTGTATTCATTTACCAGTCCCCGTTCCATTTCCTCTTCAGAATGCAGAGGGCCCCATGTGCCACATATAATGTCACAATGTTGAACACCATCAAGACATTGCTGACACTGTTCAGCATTAGAAACTGATGTGTGGTGCACAGGGCTACCTGGAGCCTGAAGGAATAGCGGAGGAGGCCGTGGGCAGAAGCTGTGACCTTTGAATAGTGGCCAAAGGTCACTGTATGGGGGCACTTACCGTAGGTGAGCCGGTAATGGAGGCAGTTAGTGTACAGTGACCACTAAAGAGATCACTTACTACATGGGGAGGCTAAAACAGGGAAAGTATACTATGTGTGGGGCCAGTAAAGGAGGAAATTACTGTGTGTGGGTCAGTAAGGGGAGCATTAAACCATGTGGGGGACAGTAAAGGGACATTATACCATGTGGGTGCCAGGAAAGGGTGCATTATACCATGTGGGGAGCTGTAGGGCTGTAAACTGAAGAAGAATAGGTTCCCGAATGTCATAGCAATGGGTCACTGGCCCCGCATATTGTTCCAGGTGCCAGTGATCCACAACAAAATGGCGGCTCCCATGCACAGCCAGGAAAATGGCGTTTTGGTCAGCTTTGACCAAGGCGCTGGAGGCAGCTACTGCAGCCGCCATATTTAAATACCCAGAATGGGTTGTGGCTTCCTTGCATCACTGTTTAAATAGGACCTTTCACCACCTGCACCAAATCAAGTTCTTAGTATCTATAAATAAGTGCTGTTCTACTGATCCCAGCGCATTTGGAATTTTTTCTCTAGTCTTCACCATACTCAAGGAACAAGCGCACTTAATTTTCATGCCTGATGTGCTATTTAAGCTCTGTACTGTCGGAAAGGTGATGTCAAGCAGGAGGGCGTGATTCAGGGCTCCATTCAGAGGCAGCCAGTGCCAGAGCTTAGAATCACACCCCTTGCCCGCTCCTGCCTGACACTGCCCTCCTGACAGTAGAGTCTAAATAACATATCAGTCACCAAAACTAATAGCATTCATTGCTCGGGAATGGTGGGGGCTAGAGAAAAAATTCCAACTGTGCTGGAATCAGTGGAGCAACAGCTATTAAGAAACATAAAGAGCTGAATTTGTGAGGTGATGAAAGGTCTTCTTTAATATCCCATATGTAATACCAGTGGTCTGTGCTGGCTGGCTTATTAGACCTCCCAGCAGGCATCAATCACTACCAAGTTTCCTTTGGTACATGCTATCTGTCCCCTGCTCCTCCACAGTACCATGCTGCTGGGCTTGCACTTCCATTCGACTATTTAAAGGGTCAGCACCCTGGTCAGTAAATCTTCCTCAGCCAATCCCTGTCTCCTTGCATGAATATCAATCTGCTTCACCTGCTTCACCATGCCAGAACAGGGTTCTAGCTTGTCTAATGTCCTACAAAGGTATATTTGTTTTCTACTGCTTGATTTACTGTGTATACAGTAATACCTCGTACATTCGCGAGGTTAGGTGACAGAGCGGGTCGCGGATCGCGAATGTTTGGTACAAGCGCTTAGAAGAGCTTACAATGCCGATTTCTAATGTTTAACCCCTAAATATCAATAAATTTTACCCTACAGTACTGTACAGTATACTAAAGTATACTGTACAGTACTGTATATTAATACATTCATTCATTTTTCTTATACACTCACAGTAAAATGAAACTAATTACCGGTACGTAACGAACAGGACGCTACTACCCAATAGCGAAGGTGTTTTTTTTTATTAAATTTCACAGATCTGAAAAAAAAAGAGCAAAATCTATATATGTTAGTTGCCAAAAAAATATCGCAAATCTGTGAATTCGCAAATTCGGAAACGCGAGTGTACGAGGTATTACTGTAACTCATGAGTTTGTTCCTTTTCTACTGAGGTATAACACCTTTCTGATTACCTGTTGCTGATCCAGCCTGTACCTGTTTTATCAAAATTGTGAATCCAGCCCTGACCGTGTACTGTATTCACACCCTGCTTTTGACTAGATCCTTGTTGCACAATACCAAAGCTGCTACTAACCCCGGAACCATCACAGGAGATAGCAACTTGGCAGATTCCATGCAGTGAAGTCCATATCCCTGTATGGAGGGTAAAGGCTAAAGAACAGAGGTCTGCTTAGATAATGTTCTAGATAATGTTCTAAGTCAAACCAGTTTGGTAAAATAGAAGGTCTGCAACCTGCGGTCCTTTTGCTCAGGCCATAAAACCCGCTGATAATCCAAAACTGACTGTAAATTCTGACGCTTCTGTCAGAAATTTCACAAGTTTCAGTAGCAGCTCATCCTGGTCCTCTACCTGTTCGACAACTTGCACAGTTCACATCACAGCAATTCTAGTATTCAGCTGCCATTTGCCTTCTCGCTATGATGGAAGTTTATAAGTCCTATTATTGATTCCTATGTCAATGGACTATTCAGTTTGATCTCCACGCACAATTGTTTCCTTGTGACACAACTAAGGTGACTTCATAGAATCTCTGCTGTCTGGAGAAGATTTGAACTGGATCAACTCTTCGCGAGAAAAAGATCATCCAGTAACCACAAATATGCAATCTCACTACCTTTCGTGCTGTTTTTGGAGAGGCATCTCTTCTGCTGCCTTTGCCCTGCTCCGCCTATGTCAGGGAAATATTTCTGTGGTCCAGCATGCCATGGAGTTCCATATCTTAGCATTTGAACACACCTGGAATAATGTGGGTCAAGTAGCAGCATTCTGAGAAGGCCTGTTTGGTCCCAGTGATGATGAGCCTGATGGAAGAGATTTTTCTACCACCCTTGATGTTCCTGTAAAAGCTTTCCTGGACTCTGTTTTTTTTTTTTATTTTTTATTCACTAAGCCTCAGTTTCTTGTCACTGAACAACCTACCAAGAATTCAAAGAGACCTCTGCTGGTGACCACCATCAATGGCTGACCTCTCCCTGAACTAGTTTCATTTGCTGCAGCAATTTGGAGAGCTCCATTTAGAGAAGATCTCCCCTTAAGTATAGTCTGGTTTACTCTGGTTACTCACATAATTCAGCGGACAGGGACATGTAGATGACCCCCACACTTCACATTGTAAAGATGTGGAGATTTCTACTACAATACATGCTATTCAGTAAAGGAAATTGCACTGAAAAATAATATTTTTTTTATTATCAGTATTAACATTTTACAGAAAAAAATCTTAACTCCTGCATTCACATGGCCACATTGCCAAGGAAAGGAGATGAAGCCCAATAATAAAGAACATAGAAACTTTCAGAACAACTATTAAAGTACCAAACCAAAATCCTAGAGCAACTTATACTCTAATATCCCATCACACTCATCCACATCAGTCTGCAGAATGTGGGAAGATAAAGCAGAAAGACAATATAATAAAATAAAAACAATGGTAAAGAAAAGTGGAAGTGGCATTGTCTTGTATGATGTTCTGTAGTTTTGCTTATTTCATGCATGTGAAGCATTTGTGACTTGTACATAGTGTGTGATATTTGGCCACACTTATATAATGAATACTAAAGCAGACTAATAATAACAACAACTAATGTACTCTACATGAATTCTTCATTTCTTCTTAGCAAGACTATAATCACTGGTCCGGGCATGCTCACCAGCAATATGCAAGTAATGGAGCTTACAAATGGCAACAGTAGGAATACCTAAGTTGCTTACTTACTTTTACAGTGGCTCATTACTGCCAACTATATACAGTGGCATGCAAAAGTTTGGACACACTTGGTCAAAATGACTGTTATTGTGAATAGTTAAGCAAGTTGAAGATAAAATAATCTTCAAAAGGCATAATATTAAAAGGTGACACATTCCCAATGTATTTTTGAAAAAAATAAATATTTTCATATTTTACCATTTTCAAAATAACAAAAAATGAAAATGTCTCGATGCAAAAGTTTGGGCACCCTGCATGGTTAGTACCTAGTAGAATCCCTTTTGGCAAGTATCACAGCTTGTAAACGCTTTTTGTAGCCAGCCAAGAGCCATTCAATTCTTGTTTGAGGGATTTTCATCCATTCTTCCTTGGGAAAAGCCTTCCAGTTCTGTGACATTCCTGGGTCGTCTTACATACACTGCTCTTTTGAGGTCTAGCCACAGATTTTTAATGATGTTCAGATCAGGAGACTGTGAGGGCCATGGTACAAGCTTCAGCTTGCGCCTTTTTAGGTAGTCTATGGTGGTTTTTGACGTGTGTTTAGGATCATTATCCATTTGTAGAAGCCATCCTCTTTTCAATTTCACCTTTTTTACAGATGGTGTTATGTTTGCTTCAAGAATTTGCTGAAATTTCATTGAATCCATTCTTCCCTCTATCCGTGAAATGTTCCCTGTGCCATTGGCTACAACACAACCCAAAACATGATTGATCAACTCCTATTCTTAATGGTTGGAGAGACGTTCTTTTCCTGAAATTCTGCGTCCTTTTTTCTCCATATATACCTATTGAAGTGCTTTTTCAATAGGATGGGTTCCTTTAGAATATATAGCTCGCAAGTGTCTATCAAAAGTATAAAGTGGGGTTCAGAACAGAGCATAAAAAGTAGAATGGAGCCAGTGTGGCCATAACAATTTCTCTGTATGGAGGGCCAGACCAGATAGATGGTAGCCCTGAGCAATCATAGCCGTTAAAAACATTGTATAACCATATACTAGCATATACCCCACTACTATGTTACAAATAACCTTCTATCTACTGTGCATATGCAGCTCGTAGAAATCAAGGGCTTGTCCAGTGATATACATGTCTGGTTAATATTTTTGAAAATGTAATATAAATTGAACTTACTTATATACTTTATACTGTAATGTAATACTTAGAGCTCTAATATGCTCTTAACATCAGTCCCCCACCCCACCCAGTGCTGGTCCAGTTATCTCCACTTTTGCACTTGTTCTCCACACATAAGCCAACATGACTAATGCAGAGACAGGGAAGGGTACAGGCCAGACAAAAAGCCCTCTTGAAGGAAGTTAATGACATACTCTGTGTCACATCGAATACATAGGTGGAGGGACTGGTACCAGGAGAATGCTCTATTTCAGACCCAATGTGAGGAGCAAATCTGATATTTATATACGTTATTTAAGTTAAATTTATCGTATTTTACAAACAATAACCTGAATTTTCTGATGTTGGACAACTCCTTTAATGTTACAGTTTTACAATAGAGCTCAGGTTAAAGGGGTATTCCGACTTAAAAAAAACAAAAAACCATTTAATTGTGTTGCTGATAGGGCTAGTGAAATAAAAAACAAAAACAAAACAAAACACATTACTCACCTCTCCCAGTCCATCTCCAGCAATGGCAGCTCTGGTGTTCTGGGTCTATAGACCCTGAGATGATGTCAGCAGTGATGTCTCTTTTGCGCCAGCTGACTATTGAAGTAAATTACAGGCTTGAAGTGACCTATTCGCAAACAACATGTCATTACTGAGACCAGTATGTCATGTGCCATTTGTAAAGAGGTCATCGCTGATGCCAGTGACTGCAGTGGTCACCTGGCACAAAAGAGGTATCACTGCTGACACCAGGCAGGGAATCTGTAAATAGAAGACCAAAGAAGTCAACAGTGGAAATGGAGGATCAAGGAAAGATGGTTGAGTAATGTTTATGGAGCAGCACAACTAAATGTTTTAAACATGAGCCAGAATTTCAAATACATTTTCAAATCCCTATTTCTAAATAAAGTTCCCTTTTCATTTGGAAACATTGACGTTCTTAAATGACTGGTTAGGCACAGACTACAAAAGACGGTGCATATGCAGAGGCATATTCCTGAGATATTGATACCTGAACACTTCATGATCACACTTTTTGCATCAGTAAGACTTGCAGAGGAGCTGTAAACATGTCACTTTGCAATGTAATGCATGTAACTTTTTTTTGTTCGCATTTTATAGCGAAGGAAAAATCTATCACAGAGTAAAATAAAGCTCAGTTTTTGCTAAAGATATCACAATAGATATTGATGCTCTCAGTCACTTCTATATCAAAGTGTGTGATGTCTTTTAAGAACTTTTAATTGAAAAAAAAAACAAAAAAACATTAAACAGCTTAAAGAAAAATCCTTCATGTATAACCCCTTCTAAACCATTTGCATGAAACTCCTGAAATAAGCCTATTTTTGTCTGCCTGCAGTGGCTCACGCTGAGAAGAACAGTACGACAGAAGCAGAAGTTGTTATCAATGTTTTTCACAATTAAGGAGGCCTTGTAGTAAACAGGAATTAACAATGTGATGATAGTGCCGCAGAGTATATGCTTCTATATTATTTTATATCATACACTAATTCAATACTTAACACCTAGTTTTTATCATCCTTCCAACAAGTATTTACACAGGCACGTAGTCTCAAGGTCAAAACCACAATTTTTCTGTGTGTCTGTGTGGTTCTTCACTGCTGACTCATGTACATAGACTCTTCAAACTTTGCCAAATTGAAGGGAATTGTAGATTTCACTGTAGAAGTCACTGACCTGCCAAATTACACTTTAGGCCTCTTTCACATGCCAGTATTTTGGCCCAAAAACAAGGGTGGATCCAAAACATAGTGGAGGTACAAATATTTCTATTGTACTTTTTGTCTGTTTTTTTTTCTCATTTTGCGCTTTAGTCTACAAATACTGATGTAAAATACTACCATAGAATAGTAGCCTAATTGTGCGTCCAAACTGAATCTGATATAAACGTACTCATGTGTAATAACTTTATCTTAATATCTAAAAAGGTCAGAGTTTCACAAAACTATTGCGACATAAAGTGAAGAATAAAACAAGGTAACCACATTGTCTAAACATATTTGTCTATCATTAGGGAAGTTGGGGGAAGGGGAATGTTGTGTACTCTATGTCACAATATTAACACATTTTTATCACGCACTTTAGGAACAAAGTGAAAACTGTTCAAATTGTGCTTTGTTTTCTGTATATAACCAAACAGTATTTACTAGGAAAAAAAAACCTCTTATGGTAGCTAGGTAACATTCAGAACATCTGAATAACATAATTTATTACAGAATTTATTAGACATTTGGCGACAAACTTCTTTAAACTAGAAAATGACACATAACAAGCCCTTCTAACAAAAAAAAAAAAATCATACCATGAGATTATACCTATGTCTAGATGTAGCAGAGCTAAATTTGTCATTTCACTTCTTTTGGGAGCAGGTTATAGCATAAAATCAATGAAGTTTTCCAGGATTGTAGAGCTGTGAACAATATTTATCCTCTATCCACAGCACGCTTTGGACATAGCTGAAAAACAGCACTCGGTGCATTCACAACAGGATTTTTATTTACCTGGCTGCAGTGATGCCAGACTACTAGCGTCACCACTGCAGCCATTCAATTAAC
The DNA here is from genome assembly GCA_947044405.1 of Leptodactylus fallax. Classification (NCBI taxonomy): domain Eukaryota; kingdom Metazoa; phylum Chordata; class Amphibia; order Anura; family Leptodactylidae; genus Leptodactylus; species Leptodactylus fallax. Next base: position 3,045,400 of record CAMRHE010000211.1, on the reverse strand, counting down.
CGAGAAGTGTATGGCACAAGACACTGTTATTATTTTATTTAATAAAATTCCATTAGCATCTTGAAAAAAATATTTAAGATACCGCAGCATCTTGTAGGCGGAAGAAAAGCTACAGGTGTAAGACATGATATCACAATGTGGTGTGTCACGTAACAAACTTAGGTCTGCTACATTCTATCCCTTAAATGATTAAACCTTAATTTATTCAGTGCAGTTTCTACAATTAATCCTGCATAAAGAATACAGACTGTCACAGGAAGAAAAAAGAATTTTAAAAGATAAAATTAAAAAAGTTAAATTTGTGTGCTTAAATATAATATGAGATACAACTTTTTATGTTCTACAACATTCGATTCACTGAGTGAGTAAAAATATTTTTATTTTCCCCTCTGTTAATCTGTAATACACTTTATAGGTAAAAAAATCTTTGGATGCCATGGGTAAAATATATTATTGCACCTTTCCCTGAATCATCATCGTTGTAATAAAAAATTGGTAGCCAAGTTGACGTCATTGTTCGAGGCCCTAAGAGCAGTTAAGACGTCTGCCCTAGAAAACCCCATCTCCATTAGCTGTGCAACCTGTAATGAAAAAAGGCAAATACATGAAAAAAATAATCAGTTGTGGAACCAACACAATTTGTAAAAAAAAAAAAACCTTATAAAACATTAGACAAGCAAGGGGCTGTGGCTCTTCCTTATAATAAGTGTTGAAATTTCATGTACATCCAGACGAAGGAAGTTATGTAAAGTCTTTAGTACTCCCTCACAAACATTTAACAACTGTCACTATACAGAACTATCCCAATATCAAGATTTGCTACTGGAAAAAAAATAATTAGAAAGGAATGGATTTCCATTCCAAAGAAAAGACAAAGGGAATCACATATAACAAAGCATCACTATACTGAACAGACTAGTGCAAAAAAAAAGCACTGTTATGTTTGCCAATGATTCTGTCTACATGGGTGAGCCATGGCACACGCAGGGAATACAGTCACACACTGCTTTACAGCCAATCAGGCTGGTAGGCGTCATAATTAGCAAACCAGATATTTTTTATAGGCTGATCAAATAGAAGTCATTAAAACCATTTAGTCGGTGCAAGGCTAAGGCTAAAGCACAATGGTTTAACCATTCTACGCTATACATGCTCTTTACTAACTTCTTAAGGATGCAGCCTAGTTTGGGCCTTATAGAGGTATTAGCATCTCTAAATATATAGCTGCTTTGTTTGCCTGCTATGTGAAATTATTCCTCCCATTGTTTACACATCGTTTCCATGGAGCACGGCCCATGTGATAAGACAGGATGGATGATGTGAGTCACTGCTCTCTGGGGGTGGTGGCTGAGTGCTCACTGTTATCTACAGCTCTCAGGACAATCAGTTCAGCTAGTGCAGTTTGCTGATAAAGGCTTCAGGAGAAGTGTCCGTTATTTATCTATGTAAACACAAATATAACACTGAGCCTGTTCTTTAGAAGCATGGTAAGTGTTCTATACAAACCTGTGTAATGTAATATACATTTAATGTGCATTTTATTTGATCTACATTTATATTAGATTTCTAGTAGTCATAATAAATAATCTCTCATGGTAAAGGCAAAGACTGTAATGTGATACTTTATAGTGTCCTGTTCATCAAACAGTCAAAACTGCCTCCCCCCAACTAGTGGAAGAATACAGCAGGCAAAGCTTCTGAAACAAGGAGATGGGAAAATCCTTTTAAGACTACAGTGATTATTTCCATTTTGTCTCTCTGCATTTCAAACGCCATAACTTTTGTACTTTTCCATCCACAGTCATATGACGGCTAATCTTTTTGAGTGATGACTTGTATATTTTGGATGCCATCATTTTGGTGTACATAAATGTTCTATTTAATTTTTGGGAGCCAGTATATATTCTGCGACCCATAACTTTTTTTAGTTGATGGTGCTGTGTGAGTAATTTCTTGTGGAGTGAGCTGTAGTTTTTATTGGTACAATTTTGTGGAACATATGGCTTTTTGGGGGGAGGTGAAGTGAACAAAAAATAAGAATTCTCATTTCCATTTTTTTTTATTTGTCTGCATTTGTGGAATAAATAACTATAGTTTAATAGTTCAGATGCACACACAATAACAATTATGTTTATTTTGGTTTATTTAACAAATGTTACACTTTTTAAACTTGTTTAAAACTTTTTTATTTTTTGAAGATTTTTGAACATAAAGTCATGGCCGTAAGTGTTGGCACCCCTGAAATTTTTCCAGAAAATGAAGTATTTCTCCCAGAAAATTATTGCAATTACATGTTATATTATACACATGTTCATTTCCTCTGTGTGTGTGTATTGGATCAACACAAAAAAAATAAAATAAATAAATAATATAATTTCATGGAAAACTCCAAAAATGTGCAGGGCACCCCCAACTTACTATTTGGTTGCACACCCTTCGGAAAAAAGTAACTGAAATCTGTCGCTTCCTATAACCATCAACAAGCTTCTTACACCTCTCAACTGGAATTTTGGACCACTTTTACAAACTGCTCCAGGTCTCTCATATTTAAAGGGTGCCTTCTCCCATCAGCAATAATAAGATCTCTCCAATGGGATTTAGATCCGGACTCATTGCTGGTCACTTCAGAACTTTCCAGCTCTTTGTTTCCATCCATTTCTGGGTGTTTTTTGAAGTATGTTTGGGGTCATTGTCCTGCTGGAAGACCCATGACCTAGGACACAAACCCAACATTATGACATTGGGTCCTACATTGCAACCCAAAATCCTTTGGTAATCTTCACATGATGCCTTGCACACAGTATCAGAGGCTGAAAAACAACCCCAAAAGATCTTTGAACCTTCACTATATTTGACTGTTGGTACAGTGTTCTTTTCTTTGTAGGCCTCATTCCATTTTCGGTAAAATAGAATGATGTGTTTTTCCAAAATCCTCTATCTTGGTCTCATCTGTCCACTAGACGTTTTCCCAGAAGGATTTTAGCTTACTCATGTACATTTTGGCAAACTCCAGTCTAGTTTTTTTATGTCTGTGTCAGCAGTGGGGTTCTCCTGGGTTTCCTGCCATAGCGTTTCATTTCATTCAAGTATCACCAGATAGTTTGGGTTGACCCTGAGCCTGCAGGACAGCCTGAATTTCTTTGGTACTTGATTGGGGGATCCACCATCCTGCATTGCAAGTTTTATCAATTTTTTTTCTTCTGTCCACGTCCAGGGAGATTAGCTATAGTGCCATGGGTTGTAAACATCTTGATTATGTTGTGCACCGTGTACAAAGGAACATCAAGATCTCTGGAGATGGACTTGTAACCTTGAGATTGTTGATATTTTTCCACAATTTTGTTTCTCAAGTCCTTAGACAGTTCTCTTCTCCTCTTTCTGTTCTCCATGCTTAGTGCAGCATACACAGACACACAATATAAAGATTGAGTCAACTTCTCTCCTTTTTATCTGCTTTCAGGTGTGATTTTTAAATTGCCCACACCTGTTACTTGCTACAGGTGAGTTTGAACGAGCATCACATGCTTGAAACAACGTTATTTATCCACAATTTTGAAAAGGTGCCAACAATTTTGCCCATTTATGGAGTTTTGTATGAAATTATGTCCAATTTGCCTTTTCCTCTCTGTTTTTGTGTTGTTTTAATACACACAAACAAAATAAACATGTGTATAACAAAACATGTAATTGCAATAATTTTCAGGGAATATTTCAGGGGTGCCAATATTTTTGGCCATGACTGTATAATCAGTTGATCTTTTATATAATACTGTACATGCACACATTCCAAAAGTGACATGCAAGGCATATTTCCCTGGTACAGTAGCCTGAGTCCCTGAGAGGGTAGAACTTGGACGAACTCACCCAGCAGTTTAATTCGAACCAAACACATCCAAAATGAAACTACAATTATTATACTTTGGGGTCTCTTTAGACCCCAGAGTATAATAAGCGGAAGCCCAGGAGAGGTGATCAAACATAAAAAATAATGTTACACATCTTCCCTGGACTCTGGCGCGGCTCTCTGTTCTCTTCAGTGCTTCTGTCTGACATAAGAAACCGCTCATAGGGCCTCAGGGGTTACGCTGGTGTCATGACGCATAACGAAACCGACGTGACCCCTGAGACTCAATCAGCGGTAGCTGATGTCAGGCAAAAGCGCTGAAGAAAATAGGGAGCCACGCTTATGTCCAAGGAAGGTGAGTAACATTTTTTTTTTGTGTTTGGTCACCTCTCCTTAGCATCTCTTCAGACCTCAGAATATAATAATAGCTCGTGAGTGGAGAACTGCAAAAACTTCGGGTTCGACTAAACCCAAAATTTTTAGAAAATTCTTTGGGGCCACTATACTCTGTGGAGGGGCCAATATGGGATATTATACTGTGTGGAGGGGCCACTATGGGACATTATACCATGTGGATGGGCCACTATGGGTCATTATACTGTGTGTAGGGGCCACTATGGGACATTATACCATGTGGAGGGGCCACTGTTGGACATTATAGTGTGTGCAGGCAGTTTTGTGCAAAAATGCACCATGTGAATGCAGCTTTACATCAAAGTGAAAGTACCAGTAACCTAGGAATGGATGCAGCAATATTTGCCTCTGGATATATACTGTGTCACCACCTTAAGGCTGTTGCCGCACGGTGCTCCTGGACACATACATTTACCACTAATTGAGGGCTGCATATGTACTTTCATTGCTTCTAATGGAAAAGTACAGGTGCGTTCTGGGAAATAGCAGTAAGCGCATGCGTCCAGAAGCATCTTATGACAGCATTTCTGTGTTATGGTTTGTGGTAAATGACTTTAGTATAGGAGTTCTCAGCCTTACAATTATTGCACTATATACGGCACTCCAAGTACCTCATCTTTGATTTTTTTTTAATTTAAATCGGCACGCCGTACAAAAAAGGTTGCCTACCCCTGATATATGTAATACTTCTGTATTGAAGTATATTGTACATATCAGCAAATGCCTATTAATTGGCAGGCAAAAATCCCTGTACAACCCCTTAGAACCCTACAAGCTCATCACTGGAGATAGAAGGGACATTTTCCACTCTCTACCAACTTACATGAGTCTCTCGGTGGAACTTTAGACCAAATTCTCTTTGCACACTAACTCTGTGCCCTGTAAACTAAAGGAATTTTATTACAAAATCCTGGCACAGTGGTACAGAACCCTAGCCATATGAAATGATATCTTCCTTGCTGCCACCTTTGTGTTGGTGCTATTTGGGGGCAACTGACTTGTTACATATCTGGTGAGAATGTCATACTCTAACATTCAACACGGATCCTCCCTGTGCATGACTTTGACCCCTCGCCATGTTTCCAGGACAGAACTTCAAGATCAAAACAAGACTTCTTCATTACTTTGTGCTAGCAATGAAGCTGATTATACCAAGACTACAGAAATCTGTGCTCCCTCATTCCTCCAGATTGTTGTGGGTGGAAGCCCTGGACTCCATCACGTGCATGGATGACTTTAGGGTCTCAAATAATAACACTACTGCCTTCTTCAACATTTAGTTTCCATGGTATACTACCTCTATGATTTATTACTGGACTTAGCCAAAAGAGTCTCTTACACCCCTTTTATCCTCCACTTTCTCTCCTTTTCTATAGCTTTCCTTTCTTTATCGTTCTTAGTTATTTCTGTATTTGCATCTGTTTATTATGTTCATGAAAGTAATCACATGTACCATGTCCATGCACTTGTCTTACTTTAGAAAAGCTTAATAAAAACAAATTGAACCATAACTAAATGAATGCCATGATAAGTATTGATCACGGCATCTAAGTGATTAAACTGCTATAATCTGAGTTCTCCCTGAATCTGCTAGCGAGAGCTGGGTGCAGATTTAAGGTGGTGAAAATCCTCTTAGCCACAATAGTTGCAAAGATAAGCAGAGGTGGGACACTGCCTCTGTTCATTGTGATATGACATGGCTTACTCTAGCCATTGTTACTTGGGTTGTATTGCATACTGTTGATGTATGATGTTATAATTTGACATGTTGATATATGACTTGCGCTGTGCATTATGTTGATTGGAATGTGTCACTTAAGCTAGTTCAGGTAATCTTGTGGTCATTGCTTCGGGAAGTGTCTGGCCCAAACCGTACAATGACTCTTACTAGAGATAATGGAGTTGTGTTTAAGAGTTTGCACCCAATGATGTCTGGGGGTTGCCCACCATACCCATTGCAGGAAAGGGATAGAGGATAGGAGTTAGGCGTTGCATCCCCCACACTAGTGGAAGCGCAGGGCCGAGAGAGATGCATGCATTAATACTTAATTTTCCACCATAATTTGCAAATAAATTCTTAAAAAATCAGACAATGTGATTTTCTAGATATGTTTTCTCATTTTGTCTCTCATAGTTGAGGTCTACCTATGATGTCAATTACAGGCCGGCCTCATCTTTTTAAGTGGGAGAACTTGCACAATTGGTGGTTGACTAAATACTTTTTTTTTCCCACTGTATATTGTGAGAAGGTGACAGGTAGTTCTGGATGGTCGCTATATCTCCCCCAGATTCCTCACTTATGTGTGGTAAGTGAGATTATAACATTGATGTCTGTAGCAAAACCTCAGCTGTGAGGAGGCCTATTAACTGTTTCCTGTCCTACAGCAGGAAGGAGCCTTCAAGCACAGGTCGGAGCTGGGCCTCATTAAAAGGTTGTTAAGACCTCAGTCCTGGGCAGTTCCTGGGGAGAGAGGAGGAGGTTCTGTCCTAAGACTCTGATATCTGGTGAGAGACCAGAGTGAACTGTGGCCTTTATTTTTGCCCCGTGTATTAACTGTGTGGCTAAAGCAAGCCACACAGATAGTGAGGGCCTCTTTGTATAGTTAGTAGCTCAGACGAGCAGGATTTCTGTTATTTTTTGCCTGACTGTTAAGGCTTATTTTGTTTTGCTGCTTTGGAAAAATAAATGCACAGGGTAAAACCTGTTTGTACCTGTCATTTTTGTGTCTGTCTCTGACTGTCTGGGTCCGCTGCTGCTACCACTGAGCCAATCCTCCCACATTATATACACATAGCCATTAAGGCTGGGCGATTATGACCTAAATATAAATTGCGGTTAATTGGGCATTTTACCCTGATTATGATTAATGAACGATTATTTAGGCCCTGCCCCTTTTTTAAAAGCCACGCGTCAAGTGGATTATAATAGGGGTGAAACAGGTTGTATCCTGGGGTCTCCATTATAATTCGACCTCATAATCAACTGTATCAGCCTCTGTATCGGATGCTGGAAGGGGCCAAAGACAACAGGGAGTCACACCGGAGCCCAGGAGAGGAACACTATTTATTCAGTTTTATCACCTTTCCTGGGCTTCAGCTTATTACACTCTGGTGTCTGAAGAGACCCCAAAGTATAATAATAACTCATGAGTGGCGAACCCCAAAAACTTCGGGTTCGGCTGAACTTGAAATTTTTGGAAAATTCTTTGGGGCCACTATGGGATATTATACTATGTGAAGGGGCCACTATTCTGTGTGGAGGATATAATATAGCAGAGTATAATAACAGCAGTTCCAATTCGATGTATTCGGTGAGAACGAAACTGCAGGTAGAACCTTGTGAATATTGTAATAACTGAAACAAAATAATAGACATGCACAAAATCACGTTGGTTATCCGGGCTGATGTTCTGTTTTGGTTATTTTTCGATTAATTGCCCAGACCTAATATCTACATAATACAGGTATATTAAGGTGTAAAGATTTATTATTCCTCAAAACTACAAGTGACCAAAATAAATGGTCCCTGCTTTCGGCAAAAGAGAGTCAAATAAACCTCAGTATTATATCAGTGACATCTTCAATCCTGATGTCTAGAAGAAAACTGAAGGGTCACAAGTTACACTCACTAAATAGAATCACTGCTTTTTCTGCAGGTGACAGGTTAATTTTAAGTCACACTCTTTTTTTTCCTAAACAATGTCTCTTTTTGTATTTTATTTTTTGTTTTTAAGCTTTGTAATACAGAAGTTGAGGGTATTGAGGTAATTTATTTCAGCACTTTTTAGGCTTATTTCTTGACCCTTATTTCCTTTAAGAATGCTGCATTATACAGAGTTTTGCACACATTTGGTTGTAACGAAATTCATCCTACAAATAAAGTGAATGGTGACAGATCATTCGCTTTGATAAGCAGTTAAAACAAAAGACACACAATGTAGATTTTACTTCTCTGAGTTTGAAGGGGAAAAACAAAATCTGGGGAAATCCACTGTCTTAAATGGTTTAATAGAGTACTTTCAACTAACTATGACATTTTTAGCAACATTTTTGCATAAACTGAAATTTGGAATTTTTCTTCATAACGCTTTACCTGACTATAACCTTGTTATCTACTTATACTGAATCATTACCCACAAATACACTCACATAGGTCAATCTGCTTAGCTCCTCCTGTTCTATAAGGTGCTGCCTGCAGATTAGACTTTATTTTCAATGTGACAGATTCTCAATCACTTGGAGTGATGCAGGCACATACAAAAACATCAGAGGCCAGATGTGTCAGATATTTTTTACTGTAGATTTTGCTGTGAAAATGCTGCAAGTCTGTGGCAGTATCATGTGCTAGATACACGTTTTGTTGCAGATTTGCTGTAGTTTCCACCTAATGCATTGCAAAAGGTGAAATCTGCAGTAAATATCCACAGCAATTCTGAAGAATATAGGGCCATGCCATGGATTGGAAAGTTTCTGTGCATGGTTTTGAAAACCCTATCCAATATGCACTGTACTGTACATTGACATGTTATGCAGAATTCATACCACAAATCTGTGCCAATCTGGCTACATCTGAACATGGACTAACTTTCATAAACTGTAGTACAAAAATTATACCCTGAGTATACATACTGTAAAATATTGAGTGTTAGTACATGGTATATTCTAATAAAGAAATACAACTAATAAATTCATCAGATTGGGGTAAAATGTCAGCTAAAAATCTAGTAATTTCCCACCACACAATTTACTGGAAAAACCACTACCGATACCTCTCATAATAATATGCAAGTGATGGTTCTCAAGCTGTTATCCAAAACATAACATATAAAATTCCCCGCCTAAATGTTCATGAGTCATTTTATCTCTATAACTAGTCAAATATCTAGCAGAAAGGATAAATGCTTCTTTTTAGTTACTTATTTAAAAAGTATATTTCATTGGGATAGAAACAGATATCTGTCAAAAATAATAGTTAAGAAAGTGTGGTTACCGGGTATGTGAGAGACTAGTCTTTACCTCACAGTAGTTGCAGCAGTATCCACTCTCCACCAGTACACATAGGGGGAGATTTATCATGCTTTATATATTAGTTATCAGGTGTACAAGAACCAAATTTCTACTGCATACCTCTTATAATGTGAGAAAACTGAAGACACTTGAGTTGTTTAAAAAGGAAGATTTGTTTTACCTCACATCCTTTACATAGTTAGGCTAAGTTTACATATGTGTTGAAGACTTCCTTCTGAGTCATCAAAAATGATGGATGAAATTGTACAATAGCTGCACTATTTTATCCAGCAATATAATGGACACCATAATGGAAACCAGACTGATCTATTGTAGTCTTCATTGGGATCTGATGTGTTTATTAAAGGAGAGATCTGTCCAGTTGGGATTTCTGTTTGTCTGCTCATATATATATATACACACATATACATACACAGAAAAAATGAAATTCCAACACGGTATTGAACTTAGCTTTAGAAAGCGTATTTGTAATCCTTGTTCCTTTACTGCATATATTTTGCTAAAACATAAAAGAAAAGTAATAAAACCTTTCCTGTGTTAGGATCTACAATGAAATATACAGAAAGAAAATTATTGAAAATGTGGCACCATAACAATATACCCTATTTTTTTACCCTATAATAGGGCTTGGCAATTAATCGAGAAATAACCAAACATGTCCAAACCAGAACTGCTATTATTGTACTCAGGGGTTTCTTCAGATCCCAAAGCATAATTATCTAAGGCCCATGGGAGGTGAGAAAACATAAAAAACAGTGTTACTCTGATTCACCTGGGTCATATGAAACATGTCACGACACCACATACCACCAAGGTGGAATCACAGGCCTCAGTGGTCCCAGATATCTTTAGCATGTCTGAAGAAAACCAGGATGCCAGAGCCCAGGGGTGGTGAGTAACACTATCATTTATGTTTGCTCACTTCCCTCAGAATAATAATAATAGCAGTTCCGTATCAAATGTGTTCGGTCCGAATGAAACCGCTGTTTTGCCCAACACATACTCAAAAAGGGGTGTGTTTTAAGAGGCGTGGCCTAAATCACCGTTAATCGTAATCGAGGTAAAATGCCTTATTAATCGTGATTTTGATTTAGGTCATAATCGCCCAGCCCTACCCTATACCCTAATCAAAAATATAAAGGAATTCCAGAGAGATACTCAATATCACTACTGTCTCCTATTAACAAATAGAGGTAAATCATTATATGCCTTACCTGCTCTTCAGGTGCTGGAGGTGGAGCTTGTGGTTCTGCATGATTAATAACCCGTCGTGGCCGCAGTTGTTGGAAGAAGCGATTCCAGCCAAATATTCCACCCTAGATATAAAGAAGCAGCAATATATAAGGATCTGTATTTTGTCTGCAAACATACACGTGCAGGAACTATCAGATTCAGTGTGACATAGTGAGAAAATGAGATTAAATTGTATATCAAAACCTTAAAACATGACAGGTTTCCTATAACATAATATGAGTCTACAAAAGTTGGAAATTAGATGCAAGACAGGTAACTAATATACACCCTACTTTCATTCTAGCATTTGGAACAACATTTGACATTAATATAACAATCTTACATGTTATATCAGACCCATATACACAGATAAATTGACTTAAAGATTTGCTGTTGTATAAGACCCAACAAATGTAATCATGAAATTCTCTTGACATGGCCCTGGAACCAACTACATGACAATGAAAATCTGTTTTAAAATGGGAATAGGTATATTCACATGTCTGTTTTTTTTTTTTTTTTGGTTTTTTTGACAGACCATTTTTAAAGACATGTGAATACACCCAAAAGCTTTCAATGGTCTGATATATCAGTTTTTCACAAATGTTAGGTATGTGAAAGACGGCACTGTGGTGTGCATAAGGCCTTAGTTTTAGTTTCCTAGCTTCTCGAACTTGTCCAAACCTATGTAAGGCTAAGGCCCCACGTAGCGAGCCGCAGCCAAAAAGTGAAAAAGACCGCAGCAGAAATGCATTGCATTTTTTTCTGCTGTGCTTTCACAGAAAGTCCGCTGAGTTTTCCTGTCCCCATTATACCTATACAGAAAACACCAGCATTTCCATAGGCATAATTGACATGCTGCGATTTATAAAAATGTGACTGTTATGAAATCACAGCACTTCCGCTGTGTATATTTTTCTGCAAAGTGTCGATGGGATTAGCCAGAATCCCATCCACTTTGCAGGCACTGTAAAATGCCACAGTTTTTGCCAAATCGCAGCGTTTTTGCAACATGGGGCCCCAGCCTTAGATGGCTTTTTCATGCAAAAATAATAGCGAAAAGCAGGGAATGTTTTAAAATGGAAAAAAATAAAAAGTGAAGAATGAGAGCCATTCCCTCTTTTTTTTTTGTAGACCTATTTCAGATTTAGAGCACACAGGAAGCATTTATCATTATTGTCTTCTGACAATGTCCTGCTGTTTAGATTCTTCAGTTGAGTTTTCTTTAAGGCAGGGTTCACACTACCATTGGAGTCCATTATGAAGGTGTCCGTTAAAAAAAACGGACACCTATCATAAGGGACACTAACTAATGTTAATGTGTCCATTTTTTTTAACTGATCCAATTAATGGTTCAGTTAAAAAAACGGACACATTAGCATCAGTTAGTGTCCGTTAGCATCAGTTAGTGTCCGTTTTTTAACACTGTACGTTTTTTTTTTTTTTTTTTTGTTTCTCCTTTCTGAGCATGTGCAGGAAAAAAACAGACATAAAATAACGGACAGTAACTGATGGCTATCAGTTACTGTCTGTTATAAGTCCATTACCCATAGACTTCAATGTTAAAAAAATAACGGACACTTGCTGTCCGTCAAGAATCTGTTTTTTTTCAAACGGACAAAAAGTCCTGCATGTAGGATGTTTTGTCCGCAAAAAAAAACGGGCTTCTGATGGATTTGGTGTAAACGGACACAAACGGACGCATTATAAAAAACCCATTGAAATGAATGGAAATTTTAACGGATTTCTGACGGTTCAGCTAGTGTCCGATGCTAAAATCTTTTAACGGACAATAGCAACGGAGACTACTGATGGTCACCAACGGTAGAGTGAACGCCCCCTAAGACAAATAAATATTGTCAACGAATATATTTTCTATTTATAAAGAAGCTGAGCATTACTGGTAGCAGGTAGTGCCTTTTGTATAGTCATACATTATACCACTCACTGTGGGTAAAGATATACTTTACTACATATGTATCATGGTGCTACTTCACACGTTTAAACTTTTATTTTATAAAAGATCTGGGTTACTAAATACCAAAACTAGTATCTTAGGAGGTATATGACCTCGACATTAAACCACAGTAAAACTTTGCAAGATGTAGCTATAAGATAAGAGTATGTATTCCTTATCTTTGAAGAAACATCAACGTACTCTATAAAATGAAGCACACATCACGCCATCAGACATGTTAAAGATAAAGTAGTCTAGAGATTAGCATGTATCTTGATATACAATACGAGCGGTAGTGTGTTTGATAAAAATATGCACTTCATGAAGATAACTTCACAACTGTCATAATATATACAGTATATTAAATTTGGGTAGTGTACAGTTAAAACATAGCTATGTTTTTGTCTAGATTGTGATAGTATCTTGAAAACTTAAAGTAGGAGTATTTTCATAAGTGTTAGAGAAAAGTCTAATCGCAGAAAACAATGGAAAAAATATCAATACAAAAATACACTGACCCAATAAAAACTGGCCCTAGGTCATTTTAGGCTATTACCCTATTTTGATGGTCTTATTTTTTTCATTTTCTAATCTCCTAACTTGTCTCATATTTATAAATGAAGTAAAGGTGGGCACAGCATCTGCTAAAACTAATCTTTAATAAAAGGGTTGTCCAGAATCTAAAGATAATTGATATTGAAGACCTACCTATAGGATAGGTCATCCCTATCAGATCAGTTGGGGTCCGACACCCAGACCCCCACACAACAATCAGCTGATGCGGCTGCTGGAAGCAGCTCTGCTCCTATTCAAGTGAATGATAGTGGGGCTGCAGTTCCAGGAGCCAACAGCTACAGTGTATAGACCAGAAGCTGTATACTATGTAATGCAAGTGATGGATTGCTGATAAGTTTCAGGAAACACCATTCCTTAATCATTACTCAGCATTGCTATGATTAAAGGACAGATTTTCCCAAAACATTCACTGTTAAATAATTTTCATCTTCATGACTGACATCTTTCAGCCATATACTTAAAAAAAAAAGATTGTTCATTTTGTAAAAGGTGCTGTGCTGGATAATCCGTATTGTCTTCTGCTGGTTGCTGCTGCTATACTATGCACTGATGGTTGCCTCCATTGCTAAATGTTGAGTGAGCTAATACATTCAATTTACTTTATCCTGTAAATGATGGGACCAGTTAATGTAGGAAACACTCCTGACAAGTTCCATTTAAACATAGACTTGATTGGGTCCTCCTAAATTGTGGTTGTCAATAATTTATACTCTTTTTAATAAGCAAATATAAAATAATTTAACTCCCATCAGTGGTAAGTAGTGTAGACTTGTTAGTCTCAGACTAAGCCCTCTTGCAGACGACTGTATGTTTGGTTTTCCCGGATAGCACACAGACCCATTCATTTCTATGGGCCCGTTCACATGACCGTGAATGACATGGTCATGTGTGCGGGCCGACAGTCCGGGCAGCAAAATATGGAACAGGTCCTATTCCTGTCCGATTTTGTGGCACTGCTTCCGCTGCTCCTATTCATTGAAAGGGTGCATGGATGGCACATGGGTGACATATGCGTGTGCGCTGCCTGTGCCGTTTATTCACGGCAGCCGATTAGCACACGGTCGTGTGAAAACGGCTTGAGTAAAGCAGCAGTTGGCAACCCATCAAACCTCATCTCAGTCAGGTAAAGAGTAAATCACCAGAGATAATTCTATTGGTTCTGCAGAATAAACATTATGTACTGAATGACCGACCGACCACACTTGATCACTAGTGCAAAGAAGCTTATAAAGTGGGATGGCTACCTTGCTCTTGCAATAGTGAGCAGCACCTATATTCAGATTAGAATCTGTTTATTAAATTCTATGACGTTAGGTGACTCACACTGATGTGCTATATGCCCACTTTACAGCACATGTGTAAATTCTAAAAAACGGATTAGAAAAGCCTGTTCAGTAGTTGAGCACTTTTCAATGACTCTTTCACACTTGGCTGGTGTAGCAGTCTGCTGTAACATAAAAAAAGTTTTTACAGCAAAAACATGCAGAAGTTGTCTCAATATGCTAGCATACTCTACTTACAGTTATTTTTTGCCTCAGTAGGCTATTTTGTTATTTATAAAAGTTTCAAAAAATATATAAATAATAAACCAGCTTGTCCAGTTATGGTATGTCCCCATGGCGGAAAGAAAAGAAATTTGAAGTGGACTTCTGCATCAAATTCCTCTTCACCTTCTGTCCCTCAGGTTTCCTCTTGCGCTTAGTCACTTATCAGGTTCAAATGAATGAGGTTCTGCAGCTAAAGTGGCCATGGACTCCGTGACGAGATCGAACAGGATGCTTATTCTTCAGCGTCCTTCTTCGATCTCTGCCCCCTCTAAAAACAATGGTGGAATCCGCCTCAAAATTAGCACTAAATTCCACCATGTGAACATACTCTTAGTGAGCACATTCCAATAAATGGCAAGCTTTTATATTATAATAGAGTTTTTCGTGCAAAGTTTAAAAAAACCCCACAAATGCACACTGTAAGAACTGGCTTTGTTTTTAGCTCAGAATGCCTGTTTATTTTAGATAACCTTTTTTTATATAAAGAAAGAAAAAGATTATTTAAAAAGTTAAAAACTTAGGCAGGGTTCACACTACCGTTGGATTCTGTTATGAAGGTGTCCGTTAACAAAAAAAAAACCGGACACCTATCATCAGACATTGACGGACACTAACTGATGTTAATGTGTCCGTTTTTTTAACTGATCCATTAATTGTATCAGTTAAAAAAACGGACACATTAGCATCAGTTAGCGTCTGTTTTTTTGTTTGTTTGTTTCTGCTTTCTGAGCATGCGCAGAAAAAAAACGGACATAAAATAATGGACAGTAACTAATGGCTATCAGTTACTGTCCGTTATAAGTCTGTTACTTCAATGACTTCAATGTTAATAAAATAAAGGACACTTGCTGTCCGTCAAGAATCGGTTTTTCCAAATGGACAAAAAAAGTCCTGCATGTAGGATTTTTTGTCCGTGGAAAAAAACGGACTTCTGACGGATTGGTTGTAAACGGACACAATATAAAAACCCATTGAAATGAATGGAAATTTTAACGGATTTCTGACGGGTCAGCTGGTGTCCGATGCTAAAATCTTGTAACGGACAATAGCTACGGACACTACTGACGGTCACCACTGGTAGTGTGAACGCCCCCTAAAGTTACTAAGTACATTTTAATAAAAAAAAAAAAAAAAAAGTTTGGCTCAGCAAGTTGTTTTTTTTTTGTTTTTTTTTTGTAACTTAAAGGGGATCTGCAATAATTATGCTAATTTCCCTTAGCACAGTTTGTGGCTTTCTACTTTCACTAGTCTACTGAAAGCCTGTTATACAATAAAATGGCTAGTTTTGAGGAAACAAAAAATATTATTTTCATAATAAAGGGGAACCTGATTATTTTGCTACTAAAGTGAATATTAAAACTCTGCTTATTGTGTAAGACTCCCATCATGTTTGTCAAAAAAAATGGCATTTTGAAAGACATGAAAAAAAAAAAAATTCTAATATTCAGAATGACTTTCCAATAAAATTTTATTTAAGAAGGCCAAAAGTGCTGCAATTTAAAATGTCCACACATAAATGTTTTACAAGGCCTTGAAAAGAGGATCAGAAGACTGTAAAATTGCCAGAAGGACTGATAAAAACAGAACACTTTCCATTTTTATCAGTTATCATTGACTGCAGTGTTAAAAAAACAGATGGAAGGTCCTCTCTGTCATGTTTAATTTTAAACATGTTTAAAAAAAAAAAAAAACACACGATGCACATTATCTTCCAACTAAAAAACAAACAAACTAAAAGCTGACTGAGAAAACCTTCTATCCATTTTTAACACAACACTACAGTCATGGCCAAAAGTTTTGAGAATGATACAAATATTAATTTTTACAAAGTCTACTGCTTCAGTTTTTCTAATAGCAATTTGCATATACTCCAGAATGTTATAACGAGTGATCAGCTTAACAGCAATTAATTGCAAAGTCAATATTTGCCTAGAAAATGAACTTTATCCCCCAAAACACATTTCAACATCATTGCAGCCCTGCCTTAAAAGGACCACCTAACATCATTTCAGTGATTGCTCCATTAACACAGGTGTGGGTGTTGATGAGGACAGGGCTGGAGATCAATCTGTCATGATTAAGTAAGAATGACACCACTGGACACTTTAAAAGGAGGCTGGTGCTTGCCATCATTGTTTCTCTTCTGTTAACCATGGTTATCTCTAAAGAAACACGTGCAGTCATCATTGCACTGCACAAAAATGGCCTTACTGGGAAGAGTATTGCAGCTAGAAAGATTGCACCTCAGTCAACAATCTATGGCATCATCAAGAACTTCAAGGAGAGAGGTTCCATTGGTGCCAAAAAGGCTCCAGGGCGCCCAAGAAAGACCAGCAAGCGGCAGGACCGTCTCTTAAAAGTGTTTCAGCTGCGGGATCGGGCTACCAGCAGTGCAGAGCTTGCTGAGGAATGGCAGCAGGCAGGTGTGAGTGCATCTGCACGCACTGTGAGGCGGAGACTCTTGGAGCAAGGCCTGGTCTCAAGGAGGGCAGCAAAGAAGCCACTTCTCTCCAGAAAAAAACATCAGGGACAGACTGATATTCTGCAAAAGGTACAGGGAGTGGACTGCTGAGGACTGGGGTAAAGTCATTTTCTCTGATGAATCCCCTTTTCGATTGTTTGGAACATCTGGAAAACAGCTTATTCGGAGAAGAAGAGGTGAGCGCTACCACCAGTCTTGTCTCATGCCAACTGTAAAGCATCCTGAAACCATTCATGTGTGGGGTTGCTTCTCAGCCAAGGGAATCGGCTCTCTCACAGTCTTGCCTAAAAACACAGCCATGAATAAAGAATGGTACCAGAATGTCCTCCAAGAGCAACTTCTCCCAACCGTCCAAGAGCAGTTTGGCGCTCAACAATGCCTTTTCCAGCATGATGGAGCACCTTGCCATAAAGCAAAGGTGATAACTAAATGGCTCAGGGAACAAAACATAGAGATTTTGGGTCCATGGCCTGGAAACTCCCCAGATCTTAATCCCATTGAGAACTTGTGGTCAATCATCAAGAGACGGGTGGACAAACAAAAACCAACAAATTCAGACAAAATTAAAGCATTGATTCTGCAAGAATGGACTGCTATCAGTCAGGATTTGGTCCAGAAGTTGATTGAGAGCATGCCAGGGAGAATTGCAGAGGTCCTGAAGAAGAAGGGTCAACACTGCAAATATTGACTTGCTGCATTAACTCATTCTAACTGTCAATATAAGCTTCTGTTACTCATAATATGAATGCAATTATATTTCTGTATGTGATAAAAACATCTGACAAATACACATAAAAACCAGAGGGCAGCAGATCATGTGAAAATATAATATTTGTGTCATTCTCAAAACTTTTGGCCATGACTGTAAGTGATAACTGAGACAAATGTACAACACTGAAATTACAACACCAGGAAGGACAAGCTGTAAGTTTATGGAAATCAAGGAGCTAGCAGGTGCCGCTAAGATCTGCAAGTGATCAAATTTTCAAGCATCTAAATCCAATCTGGAGCACATGGCAGGGGAATAAAAGCCAGATTGAAAGCAAATTTTTTTTTAGCCACATGAAACCTCATAAATGAGATCAAGTGATAAGGCATAATCGTGTTATGTCCTCTGTTTGTGAACATGCCACATATCGCCACTTAATGTAAACTCAGAATGCTTGAATTGAGAGATCTTGGTTCATCACTTCGACAGGTTCACTATGTGTCTAGGTGGAGATATTATCACTGCGGAACCTCTGCACAAACGGGTCGTCTCATTGGAAGAATGGCGCATAGTGATCCATTCTGTACTGCAACTGAAATTAGACATCAGATCCCAAGCCTAGAGCGGCAAACAGTGTCCACACAAACCATCAGAATGCATTTGCACAGCATTGGACAACAAGCCGGATGTCGAGTTACAGGTATTTAATTGACCTCACGCCACTGCTCTCAAAGGCTATCATGGTGCACAGCAAGACCACAATGGAAGCAGGAGTGGACATCTATTCCCAGCAATGAATCCCACTTTTGTCTTGGACGCAATGATAGCCAAAAATTGGTCTGGAGACCACCTGGGCAATGCACTGAAGTGGGCTTCACAAGGGAATGTCAGATCAGTCCTACTTCCAAGATTATGGTCTGTATGATCACTCTAGTCTTCATTTCTGGTAAACAGCTTACATTGATTTGTTTGTTGAACCAGTGGTTTGTGTCCCAGTAGCTGTTTTTTTTTTCAACAAGGCAAAACTATTGTGTGCAGCCTGGGTGTCCTAAATGTGCTACAATTGCTTGCATCATTTCCAGACTTGTTTCCAGTGGCGTAACTAGGAATGGCTGGGCCCCAAGGTGAACATTTGACATGCCCCCCCTGAACCGCCGCCCCCAACCCCCCCACACACAAACTGCATTCCTGCGCACACTATTATGCGCCATAGTAACCCCTGCACACAGCATTATGCCCAATCGTGGCCCCTGCACAGAGTATTATGCCCCATCGTGGCCCCTGCACACAGCATTATGCCCCATCGTGGCCCCTGCACACAGCATTATGCCCCATAGTGGCCCCTGCACAAAGCATTATGCCCCATAGTGGCCCCTGCACACAGCATTATGCACCATAGTGGCCCCTGCACACACTATTATGTCCCATAGCGGCCCCTGCACATACTATTATGCCCCATAGTGGACCACCCATGAACGATTATTATACTCTGGGGACTTTTCACTGTGGTATGAATGATGTCATGAAAAATCTTTTGACAGCAAATCGGGCTCATTCCCTGTTCCAAGAGTTGACTGAAGAGTTAAGCATGGAGTATAGACTGCTACTCCTATATATAAAAGTTTGGCGATTGAGCAGAGGATAAGTACATTTTCACTTTAAGCATCTTTGACCAACCATAGTAACATTTTTGAAAGAGTGAGAACCTTATAGGATGTCCAAAAATGTTGCTTTGCCTCAGTGGATGAAAGATTTTACATTTTTTGGCAGATATAAATATAAAAGAACAATAATTCGAGCATGGAAGACTTGAAACATTTTGTATTGTT
This sequence comes from Leptodactylus fallax, assembly GCA_947044405.1. NCBI lineage: Eukaryota > Metazoa > Chordata > Amphibia > Anura > Leptodactylidae > Leptodactylus > Leptodactylus fallax. The sequence goes on along the minus strand of CAMRHE010000211.1, from coordinate 3,025,781 downwards.
TAAAAGAAAAAAAGATAAAAACAGGAGCACCACCAGTCTGTGACATGGAAACACATATGACAAGGAAGAAATATAAGATCATATTTCTGATTTTGAAGAATGTAACTGGTTTGTGTGTGTATATATATTTATTTATTTATTTTTTGAAGAGTTGTCGATTGTAATAATTCAGGAATTCCAATAAGATGGCTCTTCAGGAGTACTTGAATTAATTAGTTTATTTTAACAACTTGACCCTGAAACATGTTGCTAATTAAAAATATGTGGCCTCCCCATTTAGTATACATTTCCTCAACATACAAATGTAATTCATAAATTTTAAACATGACTACTATAAAATATAAGTACAGATGCAGATTGACGATAACTATTGACCGATTGCTGCATAAGACTTGGAGTGAAATTATTCTCCAAACATCAGGAAATTAGTTGATGCAAGTGAATTCTAGTTTTCACACTAGAAAGTTCATAAAAATTCCAACTATATTGTCTTTCTTGATCATTTATATTTATTCTTGGTATACAACTGATCATTCACAATGTGAAAAAAAATTTAAAAAAAACAAATTCATTTAAAAAAAACCTTATAAATAATACATTTAGGTGTAAAGCATGAGTACTTTTATTTATCTATTTATTTTGGTGGTGCTACTGATTTTTGCACCCTGCTTTGAAGTGAGGAAAACAAAAATTATGAGGCCAATAAAGACAAATGACAAGCTCAGCCATAGAGGGCACAGATCTTGTCTGTAAAGTAGAGGAACTCTTTACCCATGTAGTAGAAAGACTGTGTGGTAATATGTGTTTCCTGTCAAACTGGTATACTAAGAATGACTAATTGAAGGTATGTAAGAAAATACATGTGTAACACATGTTATATGTTATATAAAGGTGTATCTCAAATTAGAATATCTTTGAAAAGTTAATTTATTTCAGTAATTCAACTCAAAAAAATAAAACTATATTTTCTAGATTCATTAAACACAGCGTAATCTGTTTTCTAGATTTAATACACACAGATTGATCTATTTTCTAGATTCGTTACACAAAGAGTTGTGTTGATTGGCTTATTGTGACACCAGGAGTCCACAATATTCTAATTTTGTGATATAGTAACTTTTGGGTTTTCATTAACTGTATGCGATAATCAACAACATTAATAGAAATAAACGTTTGAAATAGATCCCTCGATGTATAATGAATCTATAAAATATATGAGCTTCACTTTTTGAATTGAATTACTGTAAAAATTGAAAGATGTTCTGTTTATTGAGCTGCAGCTATACATGCAGCAGGTTCTTGTTTACTACGGTATAATCAATTCTAATTTCAAATTTTCAGTTTTATAACCAAATTAAATTAGTTGCTTTATGTCCAATCTCTGGTCTATATATGACACTATGTACAAAACATATAATACTATGTACAACATTTAGTATAACAAAAAGAACACCAAAAAGAAACAAACCAACATGGTTTCTGGTAAATGATGATTGAGATCAATAATGGTTAAGCATCTGTTCTTAATAAAGGGATGACAGGAGACTTGCTTTGAAAACATTTATTTAAACAATTAAGGCTAATATCATGGGTGCGTGTACATTAAGGAGTAAGTGTACGTCCACATGTTTCGGCTGTCACGTGTCACAACGCCCAATCACCCATGGTGGCCAATGGCCACATGATCTTTAAGGTAATGCCTTCTTTGCACGTAAAAATCATGCAGCAATAATGTGTGTATTTAACATTACTGTTTTGTACAGCATGAATGACTATACATATTTACCAGTGTGCTTAATTTTATCACAACACATAACCCCACAAATTTTTCATTCTTACAATTTGCACAGATCAGAGCAACATGCACTGTGCGATAGATCTATAAGTACACACAAGGAAGGGTTTTGGAGAAGTAGAAAATTTACTGCAAAAAAGGAACATATTAGTCATCATGGAAACATGCCAGAACTCAGAGTATTCTCTTTCTTACAATGTTGTGTTCACTCTCTTTGCGGAATCTGTTTTGTGTGGCAGAGTTCATATTACTGTTAGTATATCTCCGAATATACAGATTTCAAAGCCAAACGTAATAATCATGTTGAAGATAAGCATTAAGGGAGTGCTCCAGGCTACAAATATTGATGACCTTAAAGGTAATTCATTAATATCAGAGAATAGAGTGTCATGCATGACCTTAGTCACAGCATCTTAAGTCTTCTTCAAATAAATGGGAGCTGATCTATAATACCTTGGTCTGGACATTGTACAGACAGCAGAGGTGTCTGCTTCTTGTTCTATGCTCTGAGTATCAGCTACTGAGAACAGCTTTTTAATTGGAGTAGCGGATGTCGTACCCCCACTAATCTGATATCAATGATGTATCTTTAGGATAGGTCATCAATATTGTTAGCCCAGAAAACCTCTTTATCAGAAAAAAATGCTGCTCTCTCCGCTTACCTGGCTTTTTTCCTGCTCCTACTACCCAATGCTAAACTGACATTTATTCAGAAATCGCTCACAAATTCAGTCTTGAGTTGAACAGAACTCACAAAAGTGTCATATTCAAGCTTTACATAGATGTCTATGGAGATGGGAGGGAAGAAGGAGTGGGCAAGAGTCCAGTGAAAGAGGCGAGGGACAGATATAGAGACTAATGCAGATAGCAGTAAGTTTTGTATCTCAGTCTAAGTGATTTATTCATTTCAATACAGGCCAATATTTCTCTTGCTGATGCTTTTGTGAGAAAGAGAGAGTTAGGGAACAGACTGCATAACAGTTAGTCTCCAGGCACCAGCTATTAAATCGCATAAAACTGTAATATGGCTGCAACATGTGAATAAGTCCTTACTAGACTTGCTTTTTAAAATGATTAGATTTTTGTATCATGAATATTCCTCTGTTATTCTGAGTTTATGCTCTAGTTGTTCTGTTTCAAAAATAAATGCAAGCAACATCAGTAGCAAAGGTGAGTTCACATGGAATTTTTTTCAGGAGAATTTTGAGGTGGATTCTGTCTCAAAATCATCTTCAGAAATGCCTGATAGTATATGGCCAGAAGCAGCCCTGCTCCTACTCAAGTGATTCAGAGCTCTGTACACTATAGTGGTGGTGTTGGGGAACTGCAGCCCTGCTCCCTTTCACTTGAATAGGAGCAGGGCTGCTTCCAGCAGTGCACCTAGTTAATGGTTCCTGGCGGCTGCATCAGCTGATCGGTGTGGGGCTCGGAAGTCGGATCCTGACCGATCTGATACTGATGATCTATCTTGTGGTTATCTTCAGAACCCGGACAACTCCTTTAAATGTAATTAAATGATAATGATATGCTCAGCCTGCATTACTTGTTTGTCAGGCACCTTGTTTTTGTGAAGGTGCCAGTACACATAATGGTAGTTTGCCATGTGGCCAAGAACATCAATTTTTGTTATCACAAAATAAGGGGGTTTTGAAAAGCATTTTCTGACTGCATTAGTGAAACACATTGAAACCATGTGCATAACCTGGTTGTGTCCCACCACCAAAAAGATAAGAAGTTGCACATTAGGAACAGAATAAAGCTTTGGATGTTAGTAAAGCTCTGAACTGCTGCATCTGGATCTGTATCACTGAAATGTCACAAACCTTTCACTAAACTTTAGGTGAGTGTTATAATAAAATACAGGTGATTAAAACTGATTATAGGCTTACCATAAGTATTTATTCCTGCAGGCCCATGTTAGAATGTATAATTATATAAATTAAATGTCCCCATAGTTTTAAGACATGTATAAAAAAAAAAAAATAATGGTGGTTTTGGTTTTGAATCAATGGAGAGTATAAAATCTTAATTTTGTTGTGTGTGTATATGAAAACTTAGAAAATGATGTTTGTGGTTTTATCAGAGCTGAAGAAGCACTAGACTGCTTCCTGTTAAAATCACAATATACCATATGCCCACATGGTAGCTGAATAAAGTGCAGCAACAGCTCAAACCACCTGTTTCTTTATGCAAATAGACTCTGCCTGGAAATGTTTTAGTAGCTTGATCCCTGACCTGACACTGTGTCCCTGTATAAAGCAGTTCTGCTGAGTAAAGCTGACCATAAAGGTAACAATTATCAATAATGTAAGGGTGCATGTACATGTGGCCATAGTGCGCCACATGGATGGAGCTATGGTTCTGCAATGCAGTTTTTATGCATTTAGCTCATAAAAGTTAAACATGTCAACAGATTGCCAAATGCAGACATACCTGATCCTGACGCCTCCTTCCAAATTGGGAAAGCTGTGACAGCATTATTTGCTGATCTAGCAATTCTATTCTCTGTTGCCTTTGGATGTCCACTGTTGCACCCATGCCAACATGAGCCTCGCTGACAGGCTCAACAGATGAGAATAGTGGCTCCACAATCTGGGAAAAGACTTTAGCTACCCAGTTCGGAACGCACAGAACTTGTCGAACATTTAAAACATCCTTACTATAGAACAATCCAGAAATCTAAAAAGAAAAAAAAAAGATTTAGAAGAAAAATATATGTACAGTAGTTACAATATGCTCTACATGCATGTTTAAAGGGGTTTTTCAGGCTAAAAATATTGATGACCTATCCTAAAGATAGGTCACTATTATCAGGTTGGTGGGGGTCTGACACCCAGCGCCGCTACTGATTAGGTATTCTTAGCAGCAGATACATAGAACGGGAAGCAGACAGCTCTGATCTCTGTGTAGTGGCGGAACTGAGTTACTGCAATTTAGGGCCCTTTTAAATGAATAGAAGCTGATGTGCAGTACATGAACTGGCCACTACACAGAGAACAGAGCTCTCTGTTTCCTGCTCTATTCTCTGTGTGTAAGCAGCTGAAAGCAGTTAACAGATGAGAGTGCCGGGTTTCTGACCCAAACTAATGTGATATTGATGACCTATTCTTAGGAGAGGGCTTCAATACTTGTAACCTGGAAAGCCCTTTTAATACTAAACCAAAAATAAATATAAAATTATTTGTGAACATTAAAAGTAGAATTTTTTTATTTATAAATGGTTACAGTCTTTCCTTCATGAAAGTATTCAACTTTCTACCATATTGTTAGACAGGTGAACTACCTCAGGATATAACATAGTGACTATTGTATACCTGAACTTCTGCATTACTCATATTTACAAATCACATTTTCTTGTAATTATAAAGTGGTCTTGTATGAACAAAGTCTAAAGATTCTTTCACAGACACCAGAATATTGTTATACAAAAAACTTTATGATGACTGGTACTGGCACTTTACCAGAAAACAGAAGTAAAACCTCTAATTAGTTGTCAACCACAAACACTGGTTGTATTCTCTATAACCAGATAAATAACAAAACAAGTAAAAACTATCAAGAAAATACCACTGTACCTAGTCCTCACCATTCTGAAGATCCCACAAAGATCTTCAAAAAGAGGTCTCTTTCAGCATAGATGTCTGTGTAGCTCCCAAGCATTGCTTTTAGGGGCATATGTATTATAAATATTGGACAGGGGAATATTTGTATGTATGCATGATCAATTCTAATACACAATGGTTAAGAGTTATTCACTTTTGCATCACTCATGCATGACGTGGGAATTGAGCTAGATTGATTAGCAAATAATAGTGATTGGGGAAAGTCTGGTTCCTCGACCACTATACATCTTGTTAATGGAATTGCCGGGCTCCTTTCCAATAGAAGCCTGCTCAGGGGAGATGATTAAAAGTAACAAATACTTTGTTATAAGTGTTTGTTGTTTTCCATTACCTACCCTGGGCCTCCAATTATTGTACTCTGGGGTCTAAGGCGACCCTGATGTATATAATAACAGAACTGAAACTAGCTGGAGTGCTGAACCTCACAAATATTCAGCAAATTTTGTGGGGTTCACCTAAAGCGGCTCAAGGGGGACTCTTGGGAGAATTTTATAATGTTTGGGGCCACTGTGGATCATTATACTGTGTGGGGGCCACTGTGGAGCATATTATACTGTGTGGGGACCACTGTGGAGCATATTATACTGTGTAGGGGCCACTGTGGTACATTATACTGTGTGGGGTCACTGTGTAGCATATTATACCGTGTGGGAGCCACTGTGGTGCATATTATGCTGTGTGGGGCCACTGTAAAGCACTATACTGTAGGGGGGTTTTGGGGAAGATATTATACTGTGTGGGTCCCCTTCACTATTTACATGTGTAATTATTAGTGGGCGTTCACACTACCATTAGTCGTGTCTGTTGCTAGCATCTGTTATAATATGTTAACAACTGACACTAACAGATCCATCAGAAATCCGTTGATTTTAATGGGATTTGAACTGTTGTCCGTTACTGTCTGTTTTCACCAAATCAGTTACATGTCAGTTATTTTAGCGGACATAATAACGCAGAGTGCAGGACTTTTGTGTCTGTTCAAAATAATGGACTTATTTTTTTTTTAACAATAATGTCAATGGCTAACGGACAGTAACGAACGGTTGTCGGTTATACTGTCTGTTTTTTTCTGTGTATGCTCAGAATGCAAAACAAAAAAAATAAGAAAAAGAAACGGACAGTATAAAACTGGACAATAACGGGCACTAACTGATTTTAATGTGTCAGTTTTTTTTTTTAACTGATCCATTAAATTATATCCCTGCAGGCTGAATCAGGGTCTAGAGTCCCAATATGTAAGAGGTAAGTGGTAACACATTTTGTGCTCCAAAGAGTTAATTTGCATAATGACAAAAAGGATGATATTTTAGCAACAGAGGCACAAAAGGGGTAAACACTGTTTGATTCAGGTCACACTAATATATACAGTATTTGCCGGGCTTTGTTGATATGCTGGGTTCTGGTGACAGACTCCCTTTAAAAGGTGAAGCTGGGGAAGTACACCCCCACTTCCCTGCGCGTTCACCCAAGGTATGGCGCATATGCAGTGAAGCAGAGGTGTTCTCTCCCCGATTTCACTGATCCACAGTACAAATCCTAGATAAGTATAAAGGGCTGTTTTTTTTTGTTTTGTTTTTTTAAGTGCTGGCATGGACAGCTTCACAAAAGGGCTATTTGGTACAATAAAGCTCCTGTCCATAAGGACCTGTGGAAAGTTTAGTCTCCCAAATAACCCTGATATATTCTCTTCCCTGAAGGAATAGTCACTGGGTAGGGTTACCTGACTTGTAGCCTGTAGAGATTCTTCCAGGGTTCAGCAATTGGAAAAAGAGAGCTAGTAAGTGTGATTTATGTGTAGTGCAGTAAGTTAGTGTGTAATGTGTGCTGTCTGTGAGTGGCATGTATCCCATGTAAGTGAAGCTCATGTCCAGTATGTATGTGTAGGAGTATGCATGAATGTCGCTCATGCATTATGTGTCCTATGTGTGAGTGATTCATGTATGGAATGTGTCTTGGTTGTGGGTGGCATGTGTGCGACATAGGTGTCAGAGCAGGACAGGTGATACGTGTATTATGAGTCTAGTGCATGGAGCAAGCATTTGGTGGGTAAGTAATTTCTTGAAACAGTACCACTTGTAAATGCTGAATGTTTATTGTGTGTCTAGCATGTAGAAGGCACATGTCCAGAATATGGGCGGCATGTGTGGATAGCCCATGTATAATAACTGTACACATACAGAGTGTTGAGTGGTATGTGTACATTCTTTTTTAATTGTCCTTGAAGGGGGCACATGTCATGCACAATATCTAAGTATCTACCAGCACCTGTTGGGATCAGCTACTATTACCAGTTGAAGATGACAAGGGGTTCTCATAATGAAGCGTCATTCAATACTTATTGAAACTTAGGGTGCTATCTACATTATGTATGGACATGTAGGATATTCTTTAGAAATGTAATAGGGCATTTGGATTATCTAAATCATACAGAGAAGAAGAGGTAAAAAAACAACTACTTAAAAGCGTTATTGGAGGTAAGAATAATTTACATATTTTCTGTTACACCCAAAAGTGTATCCTGATACAATCTTCTAGATGAGTCTGAGATACTGTGTCAAACATCAGGTTTACATGTTGATAGTCTCATAATGTGCCTAGTGATGTTCTCACTTAAAATTCAGTACATGGCATGCAACTGTACCTGTATATATACATACATTTTTAACTTGAGGATATTGCTATTTGAGAACAGGAAGAAACATTTCTACAGAAAACTGCCCATGATATTTTCTCATGCCAAAATTAAATATATAATAGCGATGTTGGGCACCTGTTCTCATGTACATAGGCACGAGCCTGTACAGCTTTGCACAGTAGCTGAATGGAGCAACACAGCCTACGTGCTTTGCTCTTGGTGCCATATGTACAAAGAAATTTTGCCTACAAGCATTGCTCATAGGGGAGAATACTTCCACATAAATGGAATCAATTATTATGCCACAAAATAAACTATATGCCTAAGTATGATATTTGTACAAATAACACAAATAAAAATGGTAACAATACACTAGCATGTCTTCCCTTAAAGGGATATTCTAGTATCCGATACCCCCACCAGTCAACTGTTTGAAAAGATGAGCAATGCAGCCTCTTCACTGAATACCAGGCATAGTGCAATACACTGTATATCGTTATATAGCTGTGCCAGGTATTGCATCTCAAGCCCACTCGCTTGAATGGGACAGAGCTATCATGAGTCATGAACAATTTTATCAAATTCCAACTCTTAGTCTTCTGACAAGCCTAGAGCTTAAGTTAAAAATAACCAATACAGTGACCTTTAAATCCTGCCAAAATATTACATGTAAAGACCATGTTACTAATTGAACAACTTTGTTTACAAAGGTTTACATCCATATGTATGTTACATGCAAGATCAACAAGTTTTAAAGCCCTCTTAAACTCACAAATGCCTGCAAGGATGACGAGAAACAATGATCGGGGCTTATTTGCATCAGCCTAATACCACAGGTTGATGCAAAGCGGATGCAATAGCGATCACTTCTCCTCCATTGGGCTGAATTGATTATCAGAAGTACATCCCAGATTACACAGGGTAATGCAAAGTGGATGCTATAGCGATCATTTCTCCTCCATTCAACTGCATGGATTATCAGAAGTACATCCCAGAATAGACAGGTTGATGCAAAGTGGACACTATAGTGATTACTTCTTCTTCATTTAGCTACATGGATTATCAGAAGTATACCCCAGATTACACAGGTCGATGCAAAGTGGATGCTATAGTGATTACTTCTGATAATCCATGCAGCTGAATGGAGGAGAAGTAATCGTTAAAGCATCCGCTTTGGATCGACCTGTCTCATATGGGGTATACTTCTGATAATCCATGCAGTTGAATGGAGAAGTACACCCCAGATTATACAGGTCGATACAAAGTGGATGCTATAGTGATCACTTCTCTTCCATTCCGCTGCATGGATTATCATATGTACTGTACATCCCAGATTACACAGGGCGATGCAAAGTGGATGCTATAGCAATCACTTCTCCTCCATTCAACTGCATGGATTATCAGAAATACATCCCAGAATAGACAGGTTGATGCAAAGTGGACACTATAGTGATTACTTCTTCTCCAATTTAGCTACATGGATTATCAGAAGCACACCCCAGATTACACAGGTCGATGCAAAGTGGATGCTATAGTGATTACTTCTTCTCCATTTAGCTACATGGATTATCAGAAGCACACCCCAGATTACACAGGTCGATGCAAAGTGGATGCTATAGTGATTACTTCTGATAATCCATGCAGCTGAATGGAGGAGAAGTAATCGTTATAGCATCCGCTTTGGATCGACCTGTCTCATATGGGGTATACTTCTGATAATCCATGCAGCTGAATGGAGGAGAAGTAATCGTTATAGCATCTGCTTTGGATCGACCTGTCTCATATGGGGTATACTTCTGATAATCCATGCAGCTGAATGGAGGAGAAGTAATCGTTATAGCATCCGCTTTGGATCGACCTGTCTCATATGGGGTATACTTCTGATAATCCATGCAGCTGAATGGAGGAGAAGTAATCGTTATAGCATCCGCTTTGGATCGACCTGTCTCATATGGGGTATACTTCTGATAATCCATGCAGCTGAATGGAGGAGAAGTAATCGTTATAGCATCCGCTTTGGATCGACCTGTCTCATATGGGGTATACTTCTGATAATCCATGCAGCTGAATGGAGGAGAAGTACACCCCAGATTACACAGGTCGATCCAAAGTGGATGCTATAGTGATCGCTTCTCTTCCATTCTGCTGCATGGATTATCAAATGTACTGTACATCCCAGATTACACAGGGAGATGCAAAGTGGATACTATAGCAATCACTTCTCCTCCATTCAACTGCATGGATTATCAGAAGTACATCCTAGATTAAACAGGTCAATGCAAAGTGGATGCTATAGAGATCACTTCTCCTCCATTCAGCAGCATTAACAGCAGCGCATCAAAAATGACATAGGTCAATGCAAGGTGGATGCAATAGCGATGGCTTCTCCACTATTCAGCTGCATGGATCAGCAACAGCACATCAAAGTTTTATAGGGCAGTATGCTGCTGATAATCTATATATTTTATCCAATTTAATGGATGAAATCAGCCTACCAATGAAACTCTAACTGAAACTGAACAACCTGCATAAGGCTAGGTTCATACATGCGTCTAGTCTCCGTTTGGGAATTCCATCCCCGAATCCGCTTGAAAAATGCGGAGAGAAAAGTCCTGCAAACAGCGCTCATCTCTCCACATTTTTCGGGTGGAAACTGGGCAGAAACCCGGCGGACCCCATTATAGTCCACGGGTAACTGTTTTTGAAGCGGATTAGGTTTCTGTTTTTCAGGACCCGAAGAACAGAACCCGAACGCAGATGTGAACCTAGTGTAACTGATGTGATTTTGTTAAAATCAGTTATTGCGATTCAGTTAATACAATATTCACGAGGTTCTACTTGCAGTTTCGTTCGGACCGAAAATGTCCAAACTGAAACTGCTATTGTTATACTCTGGGGTCTCTTCAAACTCCAGAGTATAATGAGCAGAGGCCCAGGGGAGGTGAGCAAACATAGAAAACAGTGTTACTCACCTCTCCTGGGCGCCGGCGTGACTCCCTCGTCAGTCAGAAGACCAGAAAAGAATAGGGAGTTGTGCTGGAGCCCAGGAGAGGTGAGTAACACTATTTTTTATGTTTGTGCACCTCCACTGGGCTTCTGCTTAATATACTCTCGGGTTCGGACGTGTGTGGACCAGATGAAGCTCACGAGGTTCATCTAACACATACTTTAAAAGGACGTGACCTAAATAATCGCATCGTAACCAAGGTAAAATGCCTGATTAATCATAATTTAGGTCAAAATTGCTTAGCCCTAGCTGTGTGCCATATTTATTATACATTTTAGACACTCTTTTTTTGCCTTGCTTGACAGGGGGACATGATGTACTTTGATAGAGGGCAAGAATTTTGTCACATCAGTGTTAGCCAGAACTCAGAACAACTTTTTATGCAACAAATAGGTGGTGTAAAATCAGATTAGACAGTCAAAAGATACACCAGATTTACCATCCAGTCCATGGTCTAAAATTTAGATAGGATTAGAAAATCTGCCCCATTGTCTTCTTTCAATCATTGTGATGTGCATTTGTGCTAAAAAGTTCTACTTTCGTCTCATTTGTCCATAGAATATTTTCTTAGAAGCGTTGTGAAACATCCAAGTGGCCACAGCCGATTACATTTGAGACATGCCACAATGTTTTGTGGATAGCAGCAACTTCCTTCATACGTAACACAATTTTTTACGGGGAAAAAAGAACACTGCACACTAACAACAAAAAAAGCATGGTGGGGGGGTGAAATCATAGACTATAATGAGGTCAGCAGGGTTTCCACCATTTTGATACTGAAACTAATGGAGAGAAAAGCCCTCTGTGCAGGACTTTTCTCTCCATTATTTTTGGCGGATTCTGTGGCAGAGTCTCCAATGAAGACTCTGACGCAGATGTGACCCTAGCCTCATGCTCCAGACCATAAAGGTTTTTTCGGGTTAGAAATATTGATGACCTATTCTGAGGGTAGATCATCAATATCATATGGGGAGCCCTGACATCTGGCAAACCCACAATTCAGTTGTTCCAGTTATTCCCCCTGTACAGTGGATGGTTACTCAATGTGCTCAATAAGACATGAACACTACAACTTCCTTAGTGTTATTAGATTAGTAGATTGTGTTTGTCTATAATTAGGACTTAGATAATAATCAGACCTCATTTTTTTAGTCAATCAATACAGCAATCCGTTAATTCCAATGAGATCAATTAATTTTCTTGCAAGTAGAACTGGTCTTTTAAAAGGAGTCTACCATCTCCCCCAAGACTGCCTTTGCTGCTCAAGTAGGATGGGTGCTGTCATACCAGTGGCAGGATCAATTCTCACTGCACAAAGTGGCGCATACAAGAGATCTGATCAGATCTGAGCAGCAAGAACAGTGCTCCAGAGAGCTGAAGACCCAACCCTGTGCACCAATTGTCTCATTAGTGTTTCTTCAAATCTATCAATGTTTATCAATTATTATGGCATATCTTGTTTTGCACTTCTAGCACAATAAAATAAATTGATAATGAACTTGTTTATGATCTTTACAGATGATATTTGTGTGTTCAATGTCAACTTTAGTTCTTGACTTCAGTGATTCACTAGAAATCATTGAGAAATGTATTTCATTACATCCTGTATTTCATGACTCTGAGAGAGATAATTCTATCTATCTTGAATGTCAGTGGAGAAAAATAAGACTGTTTGTACTATGTATGTAAATCCACCTACAAATGTACAGCACCATGGTGTTAGATCAATAAACAATACAAGAGCTGAAATCTTTAAAGTGGGCATGTAAGATACTGATTGGCAGCCACCAGGTCAATGACAATAGGGCTGCTCTTTCTGTGTTCCACTCTGATTGACAAACGCACTCCTTCACGGACAATATTGTGCTGTCCTCTCCGAGCTGCCACCCAACACCCAACCATCACCTGAAGTTGGTATGAAAGATACACAAGGCACTCAATTCCTCCCCGAGGCTCTCTTTACTGTATATGTTGAAGATATAAGAGGTGTACTATTTGCCACCACAGAACCTCTCTTCTCGCTCGCAAGCATCTTGATGGGGCTTCAGTTTCTAGAACTGACTGGTCTCTCTATTGTTATATGTGTGCTCCACTGCACAACTCACTGAGTTCCAAGCTTGCTACATCTCTACAAGCAGACCCTCAAACGGTCTTCCTCTCCTACAAACCATTGCACACAGAGAGCACAGGAATGGGCCATTGAATACAGAGTCACTCCCGTCCTGGGTAACCTGTGCAATGACTGATATAAATGGGTCACACCAAGAGGAAGCAACAAACAACCTTTCAAACGGGGCACTCACGGGTGCAACCTTGTTTCGCCCTAAGAAGTCAGCAGGCGATAAGTCTCCACAAAATACCAGAACAACTTACCCAGAGATAACCTGCACCCATTTGAAATAACACCTCTCATAAAACACATAAAGGTAAGATATAATTCAATGCAAACAATTCACAATGCATACTAAAGCTCCTAGTAGTATGATGTTGTACCGTGTTAGCCATTGAAAGTAGTGGAAGAGTGAAGAAATCAGGCGATACCTTTTAGAGGCTAACTGAGTATATTTATAAGTAAGCTTTCAGGAGTACTCGCTCCCTTCATCAGACATGGTGTGATACAAGAACTGAAAATTAACAGATTTTTATACACATGGTTTTCAAAGCATTTTAGAGTCCTTAAAAAAAATTGCAATCTAAGTAGAGAAGTTATTTACAACAGGTCAAAAAAACAGTCTGGAAACTTGTGGTGCGTGACGGAGGGATCAGTAATTCTTGCTGTTATCTGTTTGCTATCAGGAGGTGATTTGTTTTAAGGACTCTAAAATGCTTTGAAAACCATGTGTATAAAAATCTGTTAATTTTCAGTTCTTGTATCACACCATGTCTGATGAAGGGAGCGAGTACTCCTGAAAGCTTACTTATAAATATACTCAGTTAGCCTCTAAAAGGTATCGCCTGATTTCTTCACTCTTCCACTAATAAAGCTCCTGGCATGCTAATCTGCTGCGTTGGAACTTACTCGCGCTTGGCCTTTGCTAATGCTGTATGCCCAATCTGAACGGGGACATAACCTTTCTCAAGCAACTAGCTATTAGAACATGGGAGACAGCCACTTGTTCAAGGTGTGCATTTGTACCACCTTACAGGCAGGCTCCTATATAACGCAGGAAAACCAAGCCTGGAGGGGGAGTCACTTGGGCATTTAAGAACATAGAACAGTGCTTTAGGTGTCAAAGATGAAATTCTCCATACAACTAAGATCACAGTCACCAGTTGAAAACCTAGTTAAGATTGGCATATGTATATGCAGCTCCCCCCAATCCTGACTTTGCTTTCAACTGGTCATTCCTCTGAAAATAATATAGGTAGAATGGCAATCTTGTGTCACATGAGAATGTAATTTTTCATATACCATATGCACTGTGCCGCTGAGAATCTCATCTTTCATATGCACTGTTCTAGGTACTGTAATGCCCAAGAAATACCTGTTTGAAATGACCCCTCCAGCCTCAGCTTCCCTGCATACACCTGTACACTTAGTGAAAACAGTGTACAGATTTCCGATCTCAGTGGAAGCAGTTGCATGAGTCCTACTACCCTCATAGTAAAGAACCCTTTGAAACCATCTCTCCTCATATATATTGTCATGATAAGCTATAAACATATGGGGTTTTGTATTTTACCAGTTTGTCAGTGATGAAATGTAGAAATGGAGTAATGAAACTGGGTACTCACCATCCCACTTACAGCAACCACAAGCATATAGGGACTTGATGTCAAAAGCTAAACAGAGTAAACAAAAGGGTAGCAAGTCAATAAAAGTACTTACATGACTTTAGCAAGTTTATAACAGAAAATAAGCAGATTGAAATTGTATATCGATATTTATATATTCTTATCTGTCTTATCTTTATTAACATTTTGTATGCCTTAGTGGTAATAACACAGACCCATTTAGTAATCCAATGACAAGATCTGAAAACTGTGTAGCCCTTTAGCAGGCAATACCATGCAAATATATACATGAGCAAAGGGAATTGGGAATATACATGGAGACCTTGTGCAAGGTGACCTTCCATTTTAGAATTAAGGGACAGCTGCAATTTGCTTTCAACATATTTGTATTCAACCACTTAATAAAGTCTTCCCAATGTATACACACATCCAGCATCCACAGGAAAGGTGATAAGTGTCTAACCGCTGGGGGTCTGCTATGAACCCCAGCAATCAGGAAAACAGACGTGAATGAAGTGGTGGCCCATGCTCACCACCAGTCCATTTACACGAAGCACTCAAAAAAACTTGCAGATCGCTGATCAGACACTTATTTTCGGCCTTCAGGATGCAGCAAGTATCATTGAAACCTAAAAAAAAAAAACCATTTTTTTTTTTTACCAAAAACAACAAGGGTGTATAGTCATTTTTATTGTTTTATGTTTTTTAACCATTTCATGGCCAGGCAATTTTCCCCAGTTCATTTCCAGACACAGTTGCAGTTTTTTTTTAATACATGGTTTATTAAAGGCACTGCCATGTTTTTATTCTGGTTATTCAAATAATTTTTATATCTATTTTTGGTAACACATAATGCTTTTTTTATGTAATTTTTTTTTTTGCATTTACCCAGATATAAACAAAAAAATAATAGCACAAGCTGGTACAAAAATATTTTTTCAAAATATTTTTTCCTTTGCGTTATGGTAATTTTCAAGAAGTTAACAAATAGTTTAGTGTCACCTGGGTCACGGCTAGGTCTTGACCAGGTGTGGTAGTGACATTCTTTTTTTTTTATTTATTAATTCATTTATTTTTTGCCTTTAATTTTATTTATTTATTAATTTATTTTACGCATTGTGACCCCCATAAGGTCATAAAACATTTTTTTGTTGTTGATTTCCAGGTACAGAAGGAATATAGCCTCTTAGTATACACTGCAGAGCACATCTAGGACCCAGCAGCTCCTGCAGTTTCCATTCCGTAAAAGTCTTAGGCAGGTGCAGTGAACATATCATCACTTCCAGAACAAATATTCCTCCAAATATTGATTTGATTTCTCTTTTGTTTATTCATTGACAAAAATAAACTATTAACACTTCTATTTTTGAAAGCATTATTACTTTCCTGCATTTTTCCGCACTTACCACACTTAAAACTTTTGCACAATATTGTAGTACAGCCGACAAAGATGTGGTCAGGTAATAAGGCATGCCCAAAACAGAGTAAATTGTAAATAAACCGACAGCAAACTAGAGACCGTTGCACAGATGTCCAAGTGAGCATGACATAGAGATATATCGGTGGTTGACACCATTGAAAGGAAAGGGATCCTGCCAGCAACATGTATTAATTTACAGTGGGGAAAAAAGTATTTAGTCAGCCACCAATTGTGCAAGTTCTCTTACTTAAAAAGATGAGAGAGGCCTGTAATTGACATCATAGGTAGACCTCAACTATGAGAGACAAAATGAGAAAACAAATCCAGAAAATCACATTGTCTGATTTTTAAAGAATTTATTTGCAAATTATGGTGGAAAATAAGTATTTGGTCAATAACAAAAGTTCATCTCAATACTTTGTTATATATCCTTTGTTGACAGAGGTCAAACATTTTCTGTAAGTCTTCACAAGGTTGGCACACACTGTTGCTGGTATGTTGGCCCATTCCTCCACGCAGATCTCCTCTAGAGCAGTGATGATTTGGGGCTGTCGCTGGGCAACATGGACTTTCAACTTGAAAGGTTGAGATCTGGAGACTGGCTAGGCCACTCCAGGACCTTGAAATGCTTCGTTGCCCTGGCGGTGTGCTTGGGATCATTGTCATGCTGAAAGACCCAGCCACGTTTCATCTTCAGTGCCCTTGCTGATGGAAGGAGGGTTGCACTCAAAATCTCACGATACATGGCCCCATTCATTCTTTCATGTACACGGAGCAGTCGTCCTGGTCCCTTTGCAGAGAAACAGCCCCAAAGCATGATGTTGCCACCCCCATGCTTCACAGTAGGTATGGTGTTCTTTGGATGCAACTCAGCGTTCACTCTCCTCCAAACACGACGAGTTGTGTTTCTACCAAACAGTTCTACTTTGGTTTCATCTGACCATATGACATTGTCCCAATACTCTTCTGGAACATCCAAATGCTCTCTAGCAAACTTCAGATGGGCCCGGATATGTACTGGCTTAAGCAGGGGGACACGTCTGGCATTGCAGGATCTGAGTCCCTGGTGGCGTAGTGTGTTACTGATGGTAGCCTGTGTTACAATTAGTCCCAGCTTTCTGCAGGTCATTCACTAGGTCCCCCCGTGTGGTTCTGGGATTTTTGCTCACCGTTCTTGTGATCATTTTGACCCCACGGGGTGAGACCTTGCGTGAAGCCACTGATTGAGGGAGATTATCAGTGGTCTTGTATGTCTTCCATTTTCTAATTATTGCTCCCACAGTTGTTTTCTTCACACCAAGCTGCTTGCCTATTGCAGATTCAGTCTTCCCAGCCTGGTGCAGGTCTACTATTTTGTTTCTGGTGTCCTTCCACAGCTCTTTGGTCTTCACCATAGTGGAGTTTGGAGTGTGACTGTTTGGGGTTGTGGATAGGTGTCTTTTATACTGATAACAATGTCAAACAGGAGCCATTACTACAGGTAATGAGTGGAGGACAGAGGAGGCTCTTAAAGAAGAAGTTACAGGTCTGTGAAAGTCCGAAATCTTGCTTGTTTGTAGGTGACCAAATACTTATTTTCCACCATAATTTGCAAATACATTCTTAAAAAAAAACAAACAATGTGATTTTCTGGATTTGTTTTCTCATTTTGTCTCTCATAGTTGAGGTCTACCTATCTTTTTAAGTGGGAGAACTTGCACAATTGGTGGCTGACTAAATACTTTTTTTTCCCCACTGTATCTACTCATGTTGGGTAAAGCGTTAAATGACACTTGCATATTTAAAGTTAGCTGTAAAATCAAATTTTCATAGGTTAAAAGCAGATATATTTGTCTCTTTCCTACAGGGCATGATGTTAGTGCAAAACACAGTAAACAATGTGAAATTTTGTAGCAAATCCATGCGTTATAGAGAAAAAAAAATGTCACACGTCATAGCTCATGAAATACAGAGAGAGGATGTCATATTTCATATTTCAACAGACATTCACAGTTTACTAAAGATTTTAGTAACTTTGCTAACACTGTACTAGGGCTGGGCAAGTAATCAAATTTATTCAATCAATTCCCCATTTTTATCAAAAATGTGAAATCAATGTTAGCCCCACCCCAGAGTCTGAAATATTCTATGTAGGTTTTCTCCTCCCAACACAAGCTATGATGTGCAGTTTCTTCACTGTGGTCATCAGTTTGGTGGTTGAACAAGGTAGCCTTCTCATTGTGATAGCTTACTGAACCAATTCTAGTTTGTTTAACCCCTTAACAGCCACATTTAAATTGCAAAAACCCTCCTGAGATTATCACTTTTTTTTATTACAGATTTTGAATTTTTGGCTTAAGTAAATAAGCAGGCACATGACAAATTTTAGTCTTAGACCAGTAACATTTTATCCCTCTCTGCATTCCATCTACTCTGGGCATTGGATAAGCAGCAAACTTTGAAATTTCATTTAATTTTCTAAAATCATTACATAACCGCCAGGTACCATTGGGCTTTGGTGTCAAGACAATTGGGTTAGACCAGTCACTTTTAGACTCCTCAATCACACCTAACTCCAGCATGCGTTTAACCTCGGCTGACAATACCTCCCTACGTGCCTCTGGTATTCTATAGGGTTTGAGGTTTATTTTCTGCCCAGGTTCCGCCTCCACACAGTGCTCTACTAGATGTGTACGCCCTGGAAGATCAGAGAACTTATGTTTATTTCTCTGCAGGAACTCTTTGCCTCTTGTTGTTGGGGCGCTGACAGAGTCTCATTTATATGGACTGGAGGGATTGGTGGCAACAAATCATCTACTTCTGCATTTGAGGCCACCAAGGTTTCCCTCTGGGTCCAGGGCTTGATCAAATTTACATGGTAAATTTGAAATGGCTTCCTTTTCCCTGGTTGGTGCACTTTATAGTTCACTGGCCCTACTTTTTCCACAATTTCATATGGGCCTTGCCACTTCGCTAAGAATTTACTTTCCACCGTCGGCACCAATATAAGTACTCTATCCCCTGGGCTAAATTCTCAGATTCTGGCAGAACGATTGTAAATTCTGCTTTGGGCCTCTTGTGCTTTTTGCAGATGTTCTTTTACCACTGGCATGACTGTTGCAATATGTCTTGCATTTGAGCTACATGCTCTATGACACTTTTGTATGGGGAAGCCTGTTTCCCATGTTTCCTTGGCTATATCTAGTAAGCCTCTGGGGTGTCTACCATAGACTAACTCAAAAGGGGAAAAACCTGTAGAAGCTTATGGAACTTCTCTAATAGAGAACATTAGATATGGCAAGAGGCAGTCCCAATAACGACCATCTTTTTCTACCACTTTTTTAAGCATGTGTTTAAGAGTTTTGTTAAAGCGTTCCACTAACCCATCTGTCTGGGGGTGATACACAGAGGTCCGTATGTGGGTAATTGTAAATAGCTTGCACAGCTCTTTCATCACCTTTGACATGAATGGTGTGCCCTGGTCGGTCAGTATTTCTTTAGGTATGCCTGTTCTTGAAAACATATAGAACAACTCACGGCAATACTCTTTGATTCAGTATTACGCAAACGAACCGCCTCAGGATAGCGAGTAGCATAATATAAAACAACCAGGATATATTGGTGACCTCTAGCTGACTTGACTATTGGACCGACCAAGTCCATAGCAATCCTTTCAAAAGGTACTTCAATGATGGGCAGTGGAACCAAGGGACTACGGAAATGTGGGGTTGGGGCATGTACCTGACATGTAGGACAGGATGCACAGTAGTCCTTCACTTCCTTATACACGCCTGGCCAATAAAACCTTTGGAGAATCCTCTCCTGTGTTTTCTCAGACCCTAGGAGTCCCCCAAGTACATGATTATGGGCCATATCAAGTACCATGCGGCGGTATGGCTTAGGCACGAGAAGCTGCTCCACAATTTCCCCATTACTTTTTTCAACCCGATACAAGAGGTCATTATTCATGGCAAAATGGGGAAATCAGTGGTCAGCATCCGGTTCCTGAGGCACACTATTTACGACTGTCACACTCTCACGAGCATTAGCAAGAGTGGGATCTCTCAACTGTGAAGTAGCAAAATTATTCCAGGAGACCTGCAATTCAGGTATATCATGCTCAGGAGCTGGGGAAGGGGTATCATCCTCCTCTCCAACTAGGACCTCTAACGGAAAAGGGTCACACTCATCATACCCTTTGGGCGTAGGTGGGGTATCCACCTTTGGCTTACAGGTTTTACCTTTTCCCCACAAATCCCAGAACAAAGGGAAATCACGTCCCAAAATCACACTATGCATGAGGTTTTTCACAACACCCACTTTATAATAGACAAGTCCTAATATAGTCTCTATTTTGATATTGGCCATTGGGTAGTCCTTAGTATTCCCATGGATGCAAAGTACACTCATGTGCTTGTCCGGCATACAGTCCCCAGCTATCAAGCTGGCATGTACTAAAGTTACCAAGCTTCCGGAATCAAGCAACGCCTGAACAGGATGACCATTCACCACAATCTTGCAGACCTGAGGCTCAGTCTTTAGACCCGGTGCCGCAGCACAGACAGGTTCTGTGAACAAGGATGGACGCCCACCAGCGTCACACTCCATCAGCTCAGAGCTGAGAGGGCAATGGGCAGCAATATGTCCCTTCTCATGGCATCTCCAGCACTGTACTAGACCTGGTTTGGGACTAGTGGAGTGCTTGGGAGACATTTCAGTCTTTCGCCCATGAGACTCCTCTAAAACTCTTTTCACTCCGCCTTCAATAAATGGAACAGTCTTACCGGGAGGTGCCCTCCACCTGGTGTTCCTAGGGGGTGATCGAGCTGCAGGGACATCGCGAAGTTCTGCCTCAGTCGCAAGGAACCTTTCTACAAGGCTGACAAGTTGGTTGGAATCTTTGGGGTCTCCATGTCCGACCCAGCGCTGCAACACAGGAGGAAGAGATCTGATGAACTGGTCTAGGACCACCTTCTCCACAATCTGTGCAGGGGTACAAGAGTCTGGTTCCAGCCATTTCTTTACCAGGTGAATAAGGTCGTACATCTGGGACCTGGCAGGTTTGTCCAAATGGTAACTTCAGGTATGCACCCGTCAGGCATAGACATCTGTGGTCACTCCCAGCCGAGCAAGAATTTCTGCTTTCAGTTTATTATAGACTCTGACATCCTGTTGGCAGAGGTCATAGTATGCTTTCTGGGGTTCACCTGTCAGATAAGGTGCGATGACATCTGCCCAGTCAGCAGCTGGCAGTCTCTCTCTTGTTCAGCCACCCTTTCAAACACGGTAAGGTAGGCCTCTATAACATCATCTGGGGTAATTTTCTGCAAAGCTCTTTGCACAGCCTGCTTTACATCTCTGAGCTCCATAGGTCTCTGCGGACTAGTGACACCAGTCTCTTTGATGATGGCCAGCTGCTCCATCAACAAACGGTTGGTTTCTTGTTGCTGTATATTAGACTGCACCAGATGCTTCAGTAGCTCTTCCATATTCCGGGTCTGGTCTTATCTGGCGGCAACAGCCTTCACCCAGGACATAAAAAAAAATAATAATTTTTTCTTTTTTAACAAGGAGTTGTGTTGTTGCCCCTAGAAAGCCCTGAATGCCCGCATCCTCCACCAATTGTCAGGATCTGGGGTGCTGGGTGGGATGACATGAACACAGACTCCAAGGTATTAGTTCAAGTATTGAGTTTTATTCACTCAAAACACTCCTTGGTACATGCAACATAACAGAAACCGAAAAAAATAAATACCCGCCTGTCTGGGCTCTAACTAAACAGAAATAGGTTACCTCACCTAGAATAGGAACAAGTTCAAACAGTCAGATTGTCTTCCAGCAGTAGCCGCTTTCTTTGTGGCTTTCCAGCCAAGCTCTGCCACAGTCTGCTCTCCTAGCAGACTTCTTATATCCCTTTAACGAGGAGATCCCAGTCAGCTGGGTTTCTTCCAGGAGTGTCCACAAGGTGTGGACTGGAGGGGATGGGAATGGCAGGTCCCACTAACAACCTACCCGCCATTCCATAAAAAATCCAGCCCAGTGCACAGCACTTAAATAATGCTCAGCAAACATAGTTGTCTGCTGAGAGCAAACTTTCTGGATTTCCCTCATCTCACCCATCAGAGCAACCTGGGTGAGATGTACATCCCTTCCAATATTTTTCCAGTCATAGGCTTACAGTAGCTTTATAAGACCTTGTATTTTATGGGTACATCAGTTTTTATTACTTTTTGCGAGATGACCAGAAAATATCAATTCTGGCATCTTAAGGTTAAAGTTTATGGAGTTTATCATGTAGAATAAATAATGTGCTGAATTTATTTGTTTACATAACTTTTTTCTATAAAACCACTTAGAGGCTGCACCTAAGGGAGTAAATGGTGAGTATGCTATCTGAATAGCACAGTGAACCTTGCGTTACCTTTATTCTATTAGATAAGTAATTTATGGGTTTTATTTCATGTATTACTAATTTTGCAGAATGAAATTCCATTTAGGGAAAAAAAATTCATTTTTTTTTGCCATCTTCTGAAAGGCATAACATTTTTATTTTTCAGCTGTTTGAGGGCTTATTTTTTTGCGGAAAGAGCTTTTCATCTTACTTTTTCATCACTTTTTATTGAACATTTTGTGAGGCAAGATGGCGAGAAATCATTTCATGCAGGTTAAATAGTGTTTTAGTTTTATTGTTCGGGTTTTTACAGATACGGTGATACCAAATATGTACAGTTTTTATTTATTTATTTATTTTTTACATAATAAAACATTTTCTATGGGAAAATGGGATTTTTGGGCTTTATTTATTTATTTATTTATTTTTACCACGTTTCAACTTATTTATTTTTACTTTTTTTTGTTCCAATAATAGAACTGAAACAGCGATCTTCTTATTGCTGATTCAATAGGTATACAGTGCAATACACATGTATTGCAGTTTATAGGATGCTGTCAGTCCATAATGCAGATGCATGGGCTCATAGCCTCTATCATGGCCATGATCAATGAGGTATGTGGAAGGGGAACGGCAGGCCAGACCCCGGGCTGCCAAATCAAAACATTGCGGGAGATTGAGGCCCCAATATATAGCAAAATCCCTGAGATGCCGCAGTCATCTCAAAGGTTAAAACCCGCGATCGGAGCTCAGCTCCTACTACGGATGTTGGAGGAAAGTGTCAGCTGTATATAATGGCTGACAGCCGTAAAGCATGGTGCGCACACAGTTTCTGCTTTTGTTGTAACAGTACATCGATTTGCGGGAAGTCCTTCCCGGCTGCGCCGTACTATTACTACGGATATCAGGAAGGAGTTAACAGTTAAACATGCATTCACATTTCTACTGGTTTTGTGTGCTGATATCTTCCAGCACCCCTTACTAACTTTATGTCTGCACAGAACTTTCTCTAATGATCTTCATTGTAGGATGGTATGTCTTTAGCCCAGACACTGTACAATAATCCAATAAATACAGAAGCTTCCAAAGGTTCTGTATTCCAACATTAATACAGAGCCCTTGGAGACTCTGGCACACCCAGTGCGCTTTAACCTCATTTGCTCATTTCTAAAAATGAATTTTTCAAAGAAAAGGTCAAAGAAATCTACCGGACTATCTAAAGGTATGATTGTGCTCAGCATAATGTACCCTACAATGCACTATAGCTGGTTTTATATCAAGTTCCCTGATGACAGTTTTCCTTTTAGTTAATTGTGACTAGTTAGGCTCCTGTGTGCTGGACATTTCTGTTGGTTTGCTGTACTCCTGACCTTTGCTTGTTAACTAAATATCTGCTTGCTTACTGATTTTGGCTTTGACTGTTTACTCTTGGATTGAAAATGCAAGAATTCGCAGTTTTGGAAATCACAGCATGTCAATTATATCTACGAAAATGCTGGCGGTTTCCCTATAGGTATAATGGAAGCAGAAAGTCTGCAGAGGAAACCTCTACGTACCTACTGTGAAAAGCACTGCAGAAAAAACCATGATGAGTTACCGCCGCAGTTTTTCCTGCTGTGCTTTTTTCTGCGTCCCGCTACGTGGGGGCTTAGCCTTAATAAAGTCCAAGTGCCAGCTTAATTAAATTAATTGCCCCCTTATATTATGCCCCTGATTTCCCCTAACATAAATACTGCACCCCTAATGACCCCTTATATAAATGACCACCCACTTATGTTCATAATGCCCTCTAATGACCCTTTATATAAATAACCTCCCCCATGTATTCATAATGCCCCCCTATATAAATGACCCCCCATCATCATAATGCCCCCAAATGAATTCCCCCTTATAGTTGCAATTCCTCCTCCTAATGACCCCCTTATACTATTAAAATACCCACAACTGCGCTTAAAAAAAAAAAAAAAAAAAAAAAAAAGAAGTTACACTCGCCTACCTGCGATCCCTTGATGAATGGAGCCGCCGCCTCCTCTACTTGACCCGCGCTCGATGTGGAGTGTCCACGCACAGGATGTCTGTGTCTCAGTACAGGAGGCGCGATGCTGTGACGTCATCGCGCCCACCTGTGCCGAGAAGCAGACATCTTCTGTCTGTGGTCTCAGTGAATTATAAACCGGAAGCCTAAAGTGGCTTGCGATTTATGAGACAGCAGTTGCGGAATGTGTTGTAACTAGTTAAAAGTAAAGCACATATTAAAGGCGGCCCGGGGTGGGCCCCACAATGTCAGTGGACCTGGGGCAGCCGCCCCCTCTGCCCCCCGCTAGCTACGCCACTGCCTGGAAGATAACACTCTGTCTGGTATTCATAGCTTTATCTGTTCCCCTAACAATAGAGTCTCCCACTGCTGGCATTGGTCTGTCTGTTCCTATGCTCCCATTCCCCTCCTTACTCGACTACATATTCCCCTGGTTGACAACCCCTGCTGGCACTCTTTCCTCTATTCCTACTAACACCTTTCCAACTAGCCCCCTTACTATCATAATCCTCCATACTTTCATCCCCACACCCATCTCCCCCATTGAATTTCTGAGCAGCAAATTCCTCTCCTTGTCAAAAACACGCAGTGTTGAAAGTTGCTCATTTAGGCCCAGAACATGGGCTTCATCCATATCAGCAAGTTTCACAGAATCTGAACAGCAGTATTTTCCCTCAAATGGTTATTCAAAAAGAACATACATGGCAGAGATTGTACACTGGGTAGCACAGACGCTAACAGAGACCATTAGCTTCCTACTAGTTAACAGTAACAGATGTACAGAGGTACATCAGAACTTGCATGGAGATTTCCCTTTCTTTTTTAAATAAATGCCTTCCGTTTACACAGGGATTCAAAATAATTTTTTAAAACCATATAAAGATGAAAAATGACTACATACTTCAGTTGTTTCCAGCAATATGAAAGATAGAATATCACCTACCTGTAGTCCCACTATGTACACCAAAGTTTTATTGGTGATTGGAAACCAGCCAAATATATGAGCCAATGGCACTCGTGGCACAGAACAATAAAATGGCACAAACAATGCGAAGACAGGCGATAAACTGTTGAGGCAAATAATAGAAATAAATCAACAATGACCATTAAAATAACACCAAAGAAATATATTTTAGGCTCATCTGGAGATACATATAAACAAGAAATGTTTTTTTTTTCTCAGTTTTTCAATTTAACAAGAACAAAAGGTTGAGTACTGACAAAAAATGGCAGATATACAGATACCTAGCTTCATGACAGTGCAAAGAATAGAGCAATTTAGTAAAATAAAGACACAGTGATAAGAACACCTACAAATACAAAAAAACTAAAGAAATATTGTACAGTATATACAATGTTTATTTACACTCACATCTAGCAGCCATACATACTCTAAACCCAACAGATCAACTTCTACTGAGTGCACTAAAGGAAAACCCAAGGCCAGCTCCAGGTTTAGGCAGGCCTTTGGGTGAAAAAGTCTTAGTAGGCCTTCTGTCAGTCATGTTAAGTCATGTGAATAATATATATGCTTTTATGATGCTAGTTTTGTTTTTGTAGATTCCAACACATTTTAGAGAAAAAAATAAAGCACCATGCAGCACTATTTTTTTTGATAAAATGACAAACTCCATTATTGGTTACTGTTGGTTTCATAGAACATTAAACAGAATTCACAGTGCAGTGAAAGCTTTGATCTTGTTTTTAACATTACAGTGAATGGTGACAGAAGTAAACTGAGGATGCTCTGTCTGCATCAGTAATTCTCTAAAAGTTTCACTCCATTATTCTGATCCTGTAATGGAACAGAATGAAAAGCAGCATTGTTAACCTAGCCTTACTCAAACGGCAATTGGTTGGACGTTTACATCAATACAATTATCGTATGTACAAAACATTAATTGTAGTCTCAATGCATTTTTTTTTTTTAACAAACATAATTGCAAAAAAAAATTTAAAGAGGACCTTTCATGTCCTCAGGCACATGCGGTTTTACATACCGTTAGAAAGCCGACAGCGGGCTGAATTCAGCACACTGCCGGCTTTCCCGGTATGTGCCCCTGGGCTGGAGATATCGGCGGTGTAAGTTTCACAGTTTACTGTCAGAAAGGCGTTCCTGACAGTCTAGCTGCGCTGTGAGGAACGCCCCCCCCCCCCCCGACAGTTCTCGTTCATAGACTTGTACTAGGAGGGCATCATCGCTGGGCTGTAAGGAACGCCCCCTCTGACAGTATAGGGCTATAGACGAGTACAGAGAGAGGGGGCGTTCCTTACAGCCCAGCGATGACGCTCAGCTGTGAGGAACGCCCCCCCCCCCAGTACAGGGCTATGGGACGCGTATTGTCAGGGAGGGCGTTCCTCACAGCGCAGCTAGACTGTCAGGAATACCCTTCTGACAGTGAATGGTGAAATTTAGACCCCTGATATCTCCAGCCCCGGGGCACATACCTGGAAAGCCGGCAGTGCGCTGAATTCAGCGCGCTGTCGGCTTTCTAGCGGTATGTAAAACCGCATGTGCCTGAGGACATGAAAGGTCCTCTTTAAGGCTCTGTTCACATCTCCATTGTGGTCTCATAGTGGGAGACACCACCTTTATTCAACAGATCCCATTTTATCATTTCAAGCTTTTACACTTGGAGAAGACAACAGACACAGAGGGGTCACAGAGGAGAAAGCTTAACAGACAGGTGGCTGAGGATGGACGACAGCAAGGTTGGGAAGAGACTAACTATATGGCTATTGTGTTAATATAAATGATGTCATCAGTCCTAAACTCTTCAATATTAGCTTTAGAGGCTGTAAAAAAATAAAGTTTAAATGAACCCTGTCACTAGAATAGGGGATATGCACAGATATGTCCACACTTCTCATGACATGCTATTAAGAGACTACAATACACAGCCCTGCTCCTTCCCCCAGTGGGTGATCGCAGATAAGACAGAAATAAGATAGTTAACATATCACTTTGTGATAACTTATCACAAAATTATGTTGCTTTTAGAAGACGGGTAGAGAATGACATATCTGTACATATGGGGGTGCTTAGACAAGTACTTCATATTTAGCCTACATTCACATGAACGTCGTAAACAGCCGTCACACAGCCATATTACTTTCAATGTCTGTGAATGGGGGTTATTCACATGACCGATATTTTGTTGTTCTTACAGACAGTCAAAATTTAGGTCATGCTCTATTTTTGTCTGTTTTCACTGATCCCTCTATACACTGTAATGTTTGAGGGATCAGTGAAAACGGGTGCAAAATGGTCGTGAAAAATGATCGTTTTTCACAGCTTCTTTGCACTTCTATCATGTGCATACAGGCTTAGTCGGTGCCCTTTTTATGAACAATATCTCTATACAGTGTCCTATACTATATACATAAATAACACAATCAAACTATATAAATAATGACACTACTACACATGTAACACATCTATATAATGACAGTGCTGCTATAGTTAACAACCATAAAGCTAGTAGACTGTGAATACATACAATACCAGCTGAAAACACAACAGTATTGACTCAAAAGTCCAAATGCAAAATAGTTCCAGTGGTATTATTGGTGTTGTACTAGGCAATAAAGCAGCCCATGGGCACATCCCAGTTGGTGTACTGTAGTAAAGGGTTTACAGACCAGTAAAATTTTCCTTTATTTGTTGATTTATTTGCTGATAAATGTTTTTTTTTGGCGACAAAGCTCCAAATCCCTTTCTTTTCCACAACACCATGTGTATCTGCACAGGTTAAGTCAATGGGAGATATGTTAATGCCACTACCCACAGATGGTAGGAGGAGAAATATCCCATAAACCACCTCCTTATCCTTCCTCTAGTGTTAGGGTCGTGACCGACCCGTTTTAGGTTTTAAATGCATACAAATTCTACATACATTTGTTTATTGCATCAAGACTTTTTGACTTTTTCAGGAACTTATTTTTAAACAAAATGAAATAAAATAAAACTATTTTACTAAATTGTAAAATGGTCTTATTAAAATTATAACATTTGTGTTGTTGGGGTCAATTTCGACCCAGGTCTAATATAAGAGTAAAAAAACAATAATAAGTCCCAAAACTGAACTCATAAACACAATATAAACCAACAGCCCACAGCCAGCTCTACCTCCAACAACTTGAGTTAGGGACATGTCCAGGCATGTATGGCCAAATCAGCTTACAGTTGGTACTTTGCAGAGTATACATCTTCAGTTTACACCATGCAACAATGAGGAGAAGATTAGATGCAAGCCAAATTCTGGATTATATCTTGGATGATAATGAATCAGAGGACACACAGCAGCAAACTGATACAGATGAACAGGTTTCTGAGGAGGAAGATGATGTGGAGTATCAACCGGAAGACACAGACAGTTCTGATCAGTCTGATGAGGAGGTCACCGGTGCTGAAGCTGCTCCCGCTGAAAGATTCAAATCCAAAAGTGGCAAGATCATTTGGAGCTCAGTACCTCCAGATGTACATGGCAGGGCAGATGCTGCAAATGTCATAAAAATGACCCCTGGGATCACAAGGTTTGCTGTGACAAGAGTAAGTGACATCAAGACATGTTTTGATCTGTTTATGCCATTGTCAATAAAAAAAAGTCATTATTGCTATGACAAACCTTGAAGGAAAAAAAAGTCCACGGCAACATGTGGAATGACCTTCATGATGATGACCTGGATGCCTACATTGGTGTTCTTCTCCTTGCTGGAGAGTACAAATCCTGCAATGAGGCCACTGATAGTCTCTGGGACGCATCGACAGGCAGGAATATTTTCCGGGCAACAATGTCACTTCAAAAGTTTCAAATGATATCAAGAGTCCTCAGATTTGACAACAGAGACACCAGAACAAAATCTGACAAACTTGCTCCCATCAGGGATGTTTGGGAGAAATGGGTGCAGCTCCTTCCACTGATGTCAAACCCAGGGCCAGAGGTGACAGTAGACGAACGTTTTCTCCCTTTCCGCGGAAAATGCCCCTTCCGGCAATACATGCCAAGTAAGCCAGGCAAATACGGCATAAAAATCTGGGCAGCCTGTGATGCAAAAACTAGCTATGCATGGAATCTACAGATTTACACAGGCAAGTCTGCAAGCGGCATCCCTGAAAAAAACCAAGGAAAATGTGTAGTCCTCGATATGACTACTGGACTGCAGGGTCACAACATTACTTGTGACAATTTTTTTACCAGCTATGACCTTGGACAAGAACTTCTCAGGAGGAAAATCACCATGGTGGGCACAGTGAAAAAAAACAAACCGGAGCTGCCCGCTGAATTGTTGCAGATGAAGGACAGGGCTCCACTTTCCTCAAAGTTTGTTTTTACAGACACCACCACTGCTGTTTCATACTGCCCCAAAAAACGACGGAATGTGGTACTGATGTCCACACTTCACAAAGATGCAGCTGTGTCATCAGGAAGTGACAAAAAGCCCAGAATCATCCTGGACTATAACAAAAACAAAGGAGGAGTGGACAACCTGGACAAGCTGACTGCCACCTACACTTGCCAGCGAATGACTAGGAGATGGCCAATGGTTGTATTTTCCAACATCCTTGATGTGTCAGCATACAATGCATTTGTGTTGTGGACCCACATTCACCAAGGATGGAATTCAAAGAAAAAAACAAGCGGAGGATGTTTCTTGAGGAACTAGGAAGATCCCTTGTCAAGGCGCACATTGACCAAAGGGAACGGGTGCCCTGAGACCCAGCCGCTGCAGCCTTGGTCCGACAACTCCAGAGCTCAACAAGTGCTTCGCCCACACCCACAGCAACACAAAGAGCATCATCACCAGCATCCTCCTCAACCAGCCCTGCCTCAACATCAACCACAACAGCCACAACCCCAGTGAGACCACCTGATTCTAAAAGAAAGAGGTGTCAGGTCTGCCCTAGCAATAAGGACAGAAAGACAAACACATCGTGCTTTGCCTGCAAAAAAATACCTCTGCAAAGAACACACAAAAAGTGTCACTTTTTGCCACACATGCATCTAAATACTAATGCTTTTTATTATTATTGCTATTAATGTTAATATAATTTTCATCTTTTTATTTGTATTAAAGTTCTATAAAAAAAAAAAATCTGTTTTTTGCTTTTTTCATAAAGTAGTTAGATATGGGTCAAAATTGACCCGTAACACCATAGATGTTACTAGAGTTAATAATATAAAATATATATATGTATATTTTTTTTACATTTAAGAAATGTGTTCTAAAACCCTTCAGTAATAGTCAGGTAATATAACAAACTTTTTTAAGTTTATATTATTCCTCAAAAGAGGGGGAGGAGTTGCATTGTATGTTAAAAAAGATCACATTTCCACGGAAATCACAGTTTTACAAAATGATAATTTATTGGAAAATATTTGGGTAACAATTCAGGGGAAAAACAATGATAAGGACATCATAATAGGTGTTTATTATAGACCACCAGGACAGACAGAAGACATGGATGAGATTTTTTCACAGCAAATGACCACGCTTTCGAAGAAATATGAAATTGTTATCATGGGAGACTTTAATTACCCAGATATTCATTGGGAAACTCACACAGCTACGAGTAAAAGCTCTATCAAATTTTTATCCTCTCTAGCAGACAACTTCATTGCCCAGTTAGTAGAAAAAAACACGAGAGGAACATCCATTCTGAACCTAGTTTTAACTAACAAGGAGGACATGGTTAAGGAATTAAGGGTAGCAGGGACATTGGGATTCAGCGACCATGCTATACTCGAGTTTGGGGTTGTAAGAAGAGGAAGACCTGAGAAGACAAAGACTAGAAGGCTCGATTTTAGTAGGGAAGATTTTAGGGGCCTAAAGGTAAGGGTTAGTAGAATTCCATGGCGAAAAATACTTAAGCACAAAAATGCACATGAGGGGTGGGAAATTTTCCGTAGGGAAATCATTAATGCACAGGAACTAACAATACCTAGAAGCAAGAAAAATGGGAATCACCTAAAAACTCCAGGATGGATGACCAAAAAATTACATAACCTACTAAAAAAGAAAAAGGAAACATACAACAAGTGGAAGATGGGAGCTATATCTAAGTGAGAGTATACAGCAGTTTGCAGACACTGCAAGATAAGCATTAAAAAAGCTAAGGCTGGATACGAAGTGAAGCTTGCAAATGAAGTTAAGAGTAAGGTAAAAGGTTTTTGGGGATATGTTAAGAGCAAAAGAAAAGTGAAGGAAACCATTGGAGTCCTGAAGAACGAAAAGGGTGAAAAAGTTAACATGGTGGATCAGCAGGTGGAGTTACTAAATTCATATTTTGTATCCGTCTTCTCCCAAGAAATGGATGGAAATATCAACATTAATGGTGATAGTGGTGAGGGGAATGAGGACTCCAAGCCGATTATTAGTGAAGGTTTGGTAAGAGAACATTTAGCTAAGATTAAGGAAACCAAGTCCCCAGGACCGGATGATTTACACCCTAGAGTTTTAAAAGAATTAGCAGAGGAAATAACAGAACCCCTTGCAATAATCTTTAATAAGTCATGGGAAACAGGAGTGGTCCCTCTAGATTGGAAAAGGGCAAATGTGGTCCCCATCTACAAAAAGGGGAATAGGGACGACCCAGGAAATTATAGGCCGGTAAGTCTGACCTTGATAGCAGGAAAAATCTTTGAACAAATCGTTAAAGAACATTTAATTAGGCACCTGGATGGGAAGGCTTTAATTAATCAGAGCCAGCACGGCTTTATGCCTAATAAATATTGTCAGACTAACCTTATTTCCTTCTACAATAAAATCACTGAATGGTTGGACCAGGGGAATGCAGTGGACATAGTATATCTTGACTTTAGTAAGGCCTTTGATAAAGTATCACATAACATTCTTATTGAAAAAATGATCAAGTATGGCTTTGATAAAATATCAGTGAGGTGGGTTCACAACTGGCTTAATGATCGGGCACAACGAGTAATTCTAAATGGCTATACATCAAACTGGAAGAAAGTAAAAAGCGGGGTGCCGCAGGGCTCTGTCCTGGGCCCAGTACTTTTTAATATTTTTATAAATGATCTGGATGATGGGATTAATGGGGAACTAATAAAATTTGCAGATGATACAAAGATAAGAGGAATGGCCAACACTAGAGAGGAGAGAGAGTGCATCCAAAAGGACTTAGACACATTGGAACAATGGGCTGAGGTGAACAAAATGGTATTCAACAGGGACAAATGCAAAGTCCTACATCTGGGTAACAGAAATGCAAGAAGCATATATAGTATGGGAGGAATAGTACTAAGTGAGAGTACAGGGGAAAAGGATCTGGGCATAATAATAGATCACAAATTCAACATGAGTCAACAGTGCGGTGCGGTGGCTAAAAAGGCTAACCAAATTCTAGGATGTATCAAGACGAGCATTGAAGCTAGATCAAGAGAGGTAATTATTCCGCTGTACTCTGCCCTGGTCAGACCCCACCTGGAATACTGTGTACAGTTCTGGGCTCCCCAGTTTAAGAAAGACATCGATTTATTGGAGCAGGTCCAGAAAAGAGCAACCAAAATGGTGGAAGGTCTACAAACCATGTCCTACGAAGAAAGGCTAAAAGAATTGGGACTGCTTAGTTTGCAGAAGAGAAGGCTAAGGGGAGACTTAATAGCGGTATTTAAATATCTGAAAGGTTGTCACAGTGCAGAGGGATCTACCCTATTCTCATTAGCAGAAGGAAGCACGAGAAGTAATGGGATGAAACTAAGGGGAAGGAGATTCAGATTAGACATTAGGAAAAACTTTCTAACAGTAAGGGTAGTGAGGGAGTGGAATAGGCTGCCACGGGAGGTGGTGAGTTCTTCATCAATTGAAATCTTAAAGCGGAAACTGGATAGGTATATAGCTGGGATGATTTAGGAATTCCTGCTTTTGCAGGGGGTTGGACTTGATGGCCCTTGAGGTCCCTTCCAACTCAAACAAACAAACAAACAAACAAACAAACAAAGGGTACGCTCTCAAATGAAAGGCCCAGGGGGCCACAACAAAAATATTAAAATCAATCCTTCCATGGATGAGAAACCCTAACAAGGTAACTAAGAGGTAAGAAACAAATTGGATCATAAATAACTGTTTTTAGGGTATCCTAGGGGTGATTTAAGACACGGGTCAAAACCGACCCGTTAACATAAGAAAGAGTAACAGAAAGCTAACACTAGAGGAAGGTTAAATACAACCAAAGGCTATTAATATACCTCTAATACTCTGCAATACATTTCAAATGTAAAAACTAAACCACCCCAGGCTTGTAGTATTCAGGTTATAAGCTACAGTCATATGAAAAAGTTTGGGCACCCCTATTAATCTTAATCATTTTTAGTTCTAAATATTTGGGTGTTTGCAACAGCCATTTCAATTTGATATATCTAATAACTGATGGACACAGTAATATTTCAGGATTAAAATGAGGTTTATTGTACTAACAGAAAATGTGCAATATGCATTAAACCAAAATTTGACTGGTGCAAAAATTTGGGTACCCTTATCATTTTATTGATTTGAATACTCCTAACTACTTTTTACTGACTTACTGAAGCACAAAATTGGTTTTGTAACCTCACTGAGCTTTGAACTTCATAGCCAGGTGTATCCAATCATGAGAAAAGGTATTTAAGGTGGCCAATTGCAAGTTGTTCTCCTATTTGAATCTCCTCTGAAGAGTAGCATCATGGGCTCCTCAAAACAACTCTCAAATGATCTGAAAACAAAGATTGTTCAACATAGTTGTTCAGGGGAAGGATACAAAAAGTTGTTTCAGAGATTTAACCTGTCAGTTTCCACTGTGAGGAACATAGTAAGGAAATGGAAGACCACAGGGACAGTTCTTGTTAAGCCCAGAAGTGGCAGGCCAAGAAAAATATCAGAAAGGCAGAGAAGAAGAATGGTGAGAACAGTCAAGGACAATCCACAGACCACCTCTAAAGAGCTGCAGCATCATCTTTTCCCCCCCACGGGGGCCCCCACCCCCCCACCCCAAAACACCCCCCCCCCCACCAGGGGGGGGGCTGTGGGGGGGTGGGGGGGAAGGGGGCGTTTCTGAAAGCACGCCACAAACAGAGTCGCCTGAGGTATGCAAAAGCACATTTGGACAAGCCAGCTTCATTTTGGAAGAAGGTCCTGTGGACTGATGAAACAAAGATTGAGTTGTTTGGTCATACAAAAAGGCGTTATGCATGGCGTCCAAAAAACACAGCATTCCAAGAAAAACACTTGCTACCCACTGTAAAATTTGGTGGAGGTTCCATCATGCTTTGGGGCTGTGTGGCCAATGCCGGCACCGGGAATCTTGTTAAAGTTGAGGGTCGCATGGATTCAACTCAGTATCAGCAGATTCTTGAGAATAATGTACAAGAATCAGTGACGAATTTGAAGTTACGCCGGGGATGGATATTTCAGCAAGACAATGATCCAAAACACAGCTCCAAATCTACTCAGGCATTCATGCAGAGGAACAATTACAATGTTCTGGAATGGCCATCCCAGTCCCCAGACCTGAATATCATTGAACATCTGTGGGATAATTTGAAGCGGGCTGTCCATGCTCGGCGACCATCAAACTTAACTGAACTGGAATTGTTTTGTAAAGAGGAATGGTCAAAAATACCTTCATCCAGGATCCAGGAACTGATTAAAAGCTACAGGAAGCGACTAGAGGCTGTTATTTTTGCAAAAGGAGGATCTACTAAATATTAATGTCACTTTTCTGTTGAGGTGCCCATACTTTTGCACCGGTCAAATTTTGGTTTAATGCATATTGCACATTTTCTGTTAGTACAATAAACCTCATTTCAATCCTGAAATATTACTGTGTCCATCAGTTATTAGATATATCAAATTGAAATGGCTGTTGCAAACACCCAAATATTTAGAACTAAAAATGATTAAGATTAATAGGGGTGCCCAAACTTTTTCATATGACTGTATATCATGATCAGTCTCAGAAAGAAAAAAAAAGTTAAAGGGAGTCTGTCAACAGTAAATTGGTTTTAAACCTAATCACAGTACCTTGTATAGGTGATGCTACAGTTTCCAAATATGCCTCTGATATTCAGCTTTGAAGCCCCATTTTCATGTAAGCCACAAATTTATTTTTATGCAAATGAGGGAAAAAGTGTTTTGGCCAGGAATCAAGAGCTGAGACTGAAGCCTGGACAAGTTAAAACATGCCCCAGAGTACTCATTTGCATATGAATACAGAAATTGCTATGAAAATGGAGCTGCAAAGCTGAATGACAGAGGCATATTTGGAAACTGTAGAATCCCCTCTACGAGGTTCCATGATTAGGCTTATAACAACTACAGCTGAAAGGCTCCATTTAAACCATTGAAATTAGGCAATTCTTCCTGGCTGAGAAAATAAAAAGAAACTCATTGTGCAGTAATAGAGAAATGTCTGGCAGACCAAACCTGTTCCTGTTCTTTAAATTGTTGTAAAGGAAAAAGTGAAACAACAGAAAGTAACAAGATAGAGGGTAGGTATGAAATTTATATTATATAGGGCACCACATGCCACATGCTGCTAAAGTAGGTCAAAGAGCTCAAAACTAACACTACAAGACTTTTAGCTAACGTTTAAGCTACTGCTCTTTAAACCTACACTTCTGATAACTCCCCTCCCCTAATTTATTAAATTAGCCCAGGCTTTAATATTAAGCTTTTCAGCTTTCACTTCCCACAACCAAGATACAGACGGGCAGAAAGAAAAACGTCCTAACCACAGGAACAAAAATGCTGATGATGACACCGCTGAAGACACGGGGAAACTTGTCTTGAAATCAAAGGGAGGGAACATTTATCTCAAACACTTAGAAGAAAACAGACGAAGAGAACATCAGCTCTGTAAGTATCTTATTAAATAGACTAGCAAGCAGTTAATATCTACATCATACAAATGGGTTATTGCATTTACAATGGATTTACAATAAGGGAAAAAGGAAATTCAAGGTGTCATTTAAAACTCTTTTTTTTTATTTGCACTTCTAAAAAAAGAAGTGTAATGATTTCATGTGTGAAGATGTGTCAGATGGCTATTTTACATGACAGTGTAGCTATACATTTTTATAACAGGAGAATTCATTACCATCATTCATCTAATACTTATTGCAGACTGCAACGTTATTCCTTATTATTGGTACCCTTAGCCTGGTTTCACAATTTGTGCAAAATTACATTGTTGAACCAGCTGAAAAATCAACATATTTATATACAGATGTGGATCGAGTTGCGGATTGCACTGAATGAAACCCACAGTGAAAATCCACAACACTTCTGCAACAACAGTACATGGATTTCAAAATCAACAGCATGCCTACAACCCATTGCAGATGTTTAAGAAATGAGTGAATGAAGTTTCCTTAAAAAAAACATTCACCAACATTGTACTGTACTTTGAGAAATTTCATAATGGATCCCACAACCAGTACATGATTTGTGAAACCAATCTAATGCCTGAGGTGATTCCCTGAATTTGTGCTCACCAGGAGATGTGACAAATAATGGATTCTATAAAAAAAAAAAAAAAAAAAAAAAAACAACAACAACATTTTTAAAGCATTTATTATACCACTCAACAGCATCCAGCATAGTACATTACCAATGATTAGTCAAAAACCACAAGAAT
The DNA here is from genome assembly GCA_947044405.1 of Leptodactylus fallax. Lineage (NCBI taxonomy): Eukaryota > Metazoa > Chordata > Amphibia > Anura > Leptodactylidae > Leptodactylus > Leptodactylus fallax. Next base: position 2,988,527 of record CAMRHE010000211.1, on the reverse strand, counting down.
TTTGCATGAGAACAATTGTGGTATAAACTCATGTTTAATATACACAACTTTCCTTTTTTTTTTTTTTTTTTAACAAAAAGGTGAAAATCTTCAGAACTATTTCTGTATAAAACAATGTTGCTGAATGGATTTGTTTGTGGTAGATTTCACCACATAAAACTGCAGGAAATACAATATACTGTGGCTTTAAAATATACAACCAGGCAGTCCTCCAAAGAATAAACCAGCAGGGAATTTGTCCTTCAACTAGAATTGTTGCAGGTAATCTTGCACTGTAAAATGGCTTCATCAAAATCTTTAACTTTTAAGATTTGATTTCATTGCACAACATTTGACACAATGTAGACATTATAATGTCTTCTAAGTGGAAGCTTCTTGAAGACTAGCTTTAGAATACGAATCTTACACATTACAGACAATAATAATGTTGAGTGGGCAAAATGACTGGCATGTGTTCATAAGAGGTTGCAAATGATAAGACTGCTGAGAAATAGTTACTAAATTACCGTACAACTCCTGGCAGATCACTGCCTGAGCATAATTCTGAAAGTAAATGTGTCCGAATGAATGTACAGCTCTAAGAAAGCATGGGTGACATCACTATTGAAAGAAAGTCCACAATATAGCATGATGTACAGATCTATAACCACAGGGAGTGGCTCATTTTCATACACCTAAATCTGCTGCCTTGCTAAATGCACTTAAAGAGGATATCCAGTTTCAGACCAGTATTGAGAGACTAATATTATCATTTGTATAATGAAAAGTTCTACAATTTTCCAATATCATTTTTAATTAATTCCTCACAGTTTTCTAGATCTCAGCTTCCTGTCATTCAATCTGTTTACTTCCAGTAGATAAAAATCAGTCCATGGTCATGTGATGCCTATCTATAGGCCATGGTCATGTGATGGATACATGGTCATGCAAATGTCTGATTACTGTGCTGTTACTGTAACAAGCTGTGCACCTGTGTGCCCATCACATGACCATAGACTGTATATCATATAACCATAAACTACAGATTTTTATCCATTTGTAGCATGAAGAATAAATGACAAGCAGAGACCTAGAAAACTGTGAGGAATTGATACAGAAATTATATTGGTAAATTATATAACTTTTTATTACACAAACAATAACATTCATCTCTTAATATTGGTCTGAAACTGAACAATCCCTTTAACCCTTTCCCTGCCACCCACGTATTTATACGTCCTTCCAGGGTGGTACTTTTGTAGCCGAGGACGTATCTAATACGTCCTTACTACTAATGCTGATAGCTCAGGACTCTTTAGGGCTATGAACATGTCCTTGGATTCATTTTAAAGATGAGACTCTTTATCATCATGATAGTCCTTGCAGATCCAGAGAAATTTGCTGGTGAAAACACTATTCGTCATTGAGATCCCAATACAGATCTCAATTCCCGACAACGTTCTTAACAGCAGATCGCTCCGAATCTGTAAGGGCTATCATGAGGATAAAGAATCTCATCTTTAAAATGAATCCAAGCACATCTTCATAGCCCTAAAGGATCAATCCTGAGATATGGGGCTCTAAATTGTCCTCCCCCCTCCAGCCTCTGGTGGCATTTAAGATCTGTGTGTGAAGGTAACAAAGAAGAAGGAAAGGGGAGGAGCAGAGCTGCAGACTGCAGAGGCTATGAAAAATCATCATCGTCTGGGCATAACCTGTATGTGACCCCGGGGAGGGGGGGGGGGTAGCAGGGACTTCTGTCTGATTGTCACATAGAGAGATAAAGTAATACCTCGCCGAGCCTAATCAGAGGGGTATTCTTCTGTAATACCCCTCTGAACTTAACCAGGAAGTTTATTGGCGCTCTGACATAGACATTTTCCATCGTCCAGGTCGCAGCACCAAAAGAGTTGCACCAAACACTTAACACATACACAAAGACATCAATAAAGTTTACATTTGACCCTGTCCATAATTGTTCTTTATAGAGTAAAATACGCCTCTCTAGCGATATCTGTTACACGCTAAAATAATAGCAATAACGATTATCATTAGAGATGAACGTATAAATTGCTACAATTTTTATAGGGGGATAGAAAATTATATTCTTATGTAAGCTCCTATTTAATTTGCATGCACAAAATTGGTTGGTGCATTTCTGCAATTTTGGTGTTTCGTTAACACCTGCACCTGTAAATATATATATATGTGTGGTATGTATGAACTCCTCACGTCTTGCTTTTTTTGGAAAGTACATTTTGTTTGAAGAAAGGGATTGCTTGAGCCTGCACTTTAGTGGAAAATTTGAATTTTTGTGCAATTTTTGCTTGCAATCTCTGTTTACTGCAAAATTGCATGAAGGTGGTTGTATATATGAAATATTAAGTTGTGTTTTTATATACTCTATGCTGTGCAATCTCAAAAAAGTTAGATTTTGGTGTCACAGTTTTCTATGTGCAGCATAAATTTTTAACATTCGTGAATAACAGCAAAATATTGCTTGTCTTCTGTATCAGTGTTTTTGAGAGTACGAGCTCTTGTTGTAGTTGATGTTTGTGGTATATATAAATTGTGTATACCTTGATCTATTATTTTAAATGTGTTTTGTGTGTTAATGTAAGATTGAATAGGAGTTTTAGGTGCAAATATGTGTTTTAGTGCATTTAAAAAAAAAAAAATAATTGCGTTTGTCACAAAGTTACATGAAAGTGGATGTGGCTATTGATAACCCATTGAGACACATGTAATCTTCAGGTTGCTACTTTCAAAAAATATATAGGGTTTAAGGATGCACTTGTTTTTTACGGTGTGTAATCCCTACATTTTATAGTATGATTTTTTTTTAACATTTCCAGCTTCAAAGCAGATTTTTGTTCCTTTCACTTCTGGTGATTTTATGAAGATATGTGCAAGCAAGTGTAGGCCTTAGTGATATGAATGAACTCTGCACAAGTTGAACTCTTATTTTTAGAAGGTTTGACACATATAACTTTTGTTTGGTTTCCACTTTTAGCAACTAATATACATTTATTTGCATTTTTTTAAAAATAAAATATACACTTTAGATCAAAATTGCATGAAGGTGCCTGTTCGTATACAGTATCAAGTGGCATTTTGACAATGCTGCATGTGTCTACTCTAAGAAAATATATAGGTATGGGGGGTTACTATGATTTTTTTTTTTTTGCAATTTAGGTTTTATTTGTCCATCTCAAAACTGCGAAAATTGCTCTGGCTACTGGAGGTGCAAAATTTCTGGGGAAGAAAGAGTTAAGGGTGGGGTGTACTAGTCTGATATTCTAGGCATTTATGGAAACAAGAACTCCTAGAAATGCTCGCTTTTGTTAACGGCCCTGTCCAGAAGTGTAACTTGAAGTTCTAGGGCACCATTCCAAAATCTGTAATAGGGCCTCTATCTACCTTGTGCCATTTAGAATAGTGGTTTATGTGGCAGAAAAACTTTGGGGCCCTCACAGGCTCTAGGGCCCGGTAGAAACTGCTACCACTACACCCCCTATAGCTACAGCCCTGTCTAGTTGTCCTGCAAATCAGTTTGACTGATGACCAAACTGAATGGGGCAGGATGGTTCCCTTTCTATTCAAGTTGCATTAGCCTGTGTTTCTCATCGATTGGTGTTCATCATGGCTGGGTCTGGCCAATGTAATATTTAATCAATGAAATATCCTAGTTTTCCAATTGGTCATGATGCATCACATGACCATACAACCACATAACTGTGAAAAAACCCATTTAGGCCAGATTCGCTCATACTGTACATGTTTTTGATGAAAAGACACCAAAAAGTGACCTTAGTCATGTGTAATCTTCACCCACATCCTTTGCTGCAAAAACTAGTCATAGATATTTGACATTTTAGAAAACTCTATAACCCAAAGGAGTTTACATTTCTATTTCATTTATTTTGTTAAGCCAGAAACACTATTACCATGTGTACTTCTTATGTCTGTAGCAAACCAATTTTCAAATACTGAAAAAGTAAACGAAGTCATCATAATATGTAATAGAAGTACAACGGTTTATGTGGGCGAGATTTATGACCAATCAAAGAAAATGGCTTATGTAAAGCTATAACCACATCAAAGACTCAGGGCCAGATTCTGTCTAAAGTACTGAGCAAAATATTGTTTGCTCTGAATGATGCGCACAATGATGAAAACCTGCTGAACTGCCTTATAATGAGGTACATTGGGTTACGTCACAAAACAGATCCATCTTCAGCTTGCTAAAAATGGAAAACCTTGATGCAGATATAAACCCTCCCTTAGACACATAACTCTTCCTTATGCCACCTAATGGCGGTGTAAATGTACACCAATAAACACACAAAAAAATAAGCAAATAAAAACTTAACAGCAGCAGCACACTATTGATCACACTGCACTTACAGTACCATAATCTTTAGTATAGGTCATTAACATAAAATTGTGAGAGTCGACAGCCAGCCCCTGCAACAATCAGTTGTTCTCCATACAGTGTACAGAGCACATGACTCTACACACTGTGCAGAGAGCAGATGATTGTTATTTATATGAATGACCTATCTTAATGATTAGACAACCCACTCTGCTTACTATATCATCACAGTTAGTTACTACCTTGGAACGTATTACTGGCTGATAATGGGGTCTAATTGTAATTGCTATTCATGACTGCGTGAATCAAAAGAAGGCTCTGTACACTGTCTGGAGGCCAATTGATCAGAACAAGACCTGGTTATCGAATCCCTACTGATCTTATTTGAATGAACTATCCTAAGGATAAGTCATTAATTGGAAATTATGACTTGGAAATTGGAAACCATTCCCTGCAGATACCAGAGTCTTACTTTGCTTAAAGATTGTTATGATTAGGCGACTAAAAATGAGAGAGCTCCATACACTGTACGGAGACCAGCTGATCAGTGTACTGGGTGTTGGCCTTCCACTGATCTTATATTATAATCCTATCCTAAGGGTAAGTTATTAATTGGAGATCACTAGTTTTTTTTTAACTGAATTAGAGGAACCTTACTGCTTCTCACTGACCATGACTGTCAGCCATTTATAAAGGAATCAAAGTCAGAGCAGGAGTCAAAGTCAAATTGTGGAAATATAGAAGTCTACCAACTCCATAGCTCTGATCCTACGGGCAAGTATACCACTATATGCCTCAATAGTGCTTCACATTTGTTATGCTATGTTATACCAACTAATAACCATACAACACACATGTTCATGTAAAAACTAAAACAGACATGGGTCAGAAGGAGATCCTTGTCTCATTTAGGAGATTGCTGTATCGCCATAAAGAACTTATAAGTCAAGTATACTACCCTATTCTAGGAAAAGGTAAGCAAATTAGCTTTCCTAGTTGGAAAAAAGGAAAGCTATGCCTTTAGTTCCACCTTTTGGAATAGATTTGGAAGATTTTCTAGTTTGACTTACATCCCAAGTCAGGCACTGAATCATAAGGAGCGACCTTTCAAAAGGTGCTAGAGGTGTATTTTCCAACTACAAAAACTAATTTCATACCTTTTCCAGATATACGTCGATTCACCATTGTATTATGAAGAAATGGTAAATGAGTTAACCACAGACTATGGTAACTTTCCACTGGTACCTAGAACCAATTTATTGTTTTAAATTTTAGAGAGTAAAGGGGGAGATTTAATAAGCAAAATGTGCTAGAATTCTGCGCAAAAAAAAAAAAAAAAAAAAGAACATGCCTTGCACCACAGTTATTACCTGTTTTAGACCCTTTTCACACACTCTAAAAGGGCTTGGCTTCACTGGAAAGGGCAATTGTTCATATTGATAGGTCTCAAAAAAAAACAACTTAACTTTTATTAAGAAATATAGTAAAAATAAAAATGTATCCGGACAAATAACACACTTAGAAAATTGATAGTCAGGTACTCAATTGCACTAACTTTTCAGTAGATCTGCTGGATAATGTTATATAAATACCCCAAGAGGGGTATTATGTGCATACGTGGAGACAGATAAAAGATAAATGGATGGGGTTCCCAAATAACTCCTCAATTAATACAGGAGTAATATATTACAGCTTGCTGAAGGATAAAGGCAGCGCTGCTATTGAAATATGGGAATCTATTGTTATCTCTCACTCAGTATGACACACTGAGTAGGGTCAAATGTATGTGAGACATAAAAGGGAGAGAGTACTAAGCTTACAGTCCTATTGAAATATCTCCCTGTGTTTCACGATATATGACCCCAAATCACATCAATAGGGAGGAATCCACCATAGCTAGTCTGCTGACATGAGCGGAGAAATGTTTTCCCAGCCATATCAGGAGACTGCGTAGATCGGTGTTGGCCTCACAAATTGTGGAGGTGAGGAGTATATCTGCGCGCTCTCAAAAGAGCGCTAGATAATCAGACGCATTTCCCCAGCAAATATAGCTGGTTTGTCAGGGGGAAAACAACACAGAAGCAGCCACTTAGTCAGAGAGCATAACGGCAGTGGTGCCATACGCTCGTCACGTCCAGATATATAACGGCCTAACCACGCCCCTCCCAGTGACATCACATTCATTTGTAGCCAATCCGCACACTTGTGGGAGTGGTCACACACCAAAACCTCCTCCCCCAAGACGTTCCCAGCTTCTACGTCAAGGCACAGCAATAAATGAAAAATAATTTAGGGACAAATTGCTCTAATTATTATGATAGGACCGAAGTACTTGGAAATAGGTACAAACAACCCATAATGCAAGATGTCTTGTGATTAGCAGAAAAATGAAGTTCACGTAAATCCATAAAATAGTCTATCATAGAAAACTTGCAAATGAAAGGTTCTCATTGAGACCAACTGGTTGCACAGATCTAAACCTGTGAATCCATCTGCATTCAAACTGCAGAATGATCTTATCCCAGTTGCCTCCTCTTTAAGGTGGTTGTACCAATTGTAAACCTATACATTTGAAACAATCCGCTCTCCCATTATGAAGTGTATGGGCATGTCTCACCAGGGGGGTATCACGTTCATTAGAGATGTCATTGTGATGTTCACGCATCCGTCTGCGAAATTCGTGCTTGGCTTTGCTGATGTAGTCCATCGGACATTCGCATTGTACGAGATATACCACACCTTGGCTTTTACAATTTATGAAATCTCTAAGGTTAATAATTTCCTCCGAACTAGAGCATCTTCCACTCTTTGTTTTCATAATTTGTCTACAGGCCAAACACCCACCACAAGGGAAAGTACCCAAGGGTTTCCGGTCAAGCCAAGTACCTGATTTTTTTAGGTCCTTTAAAGTGGCTATGAACTAGACTATCCCTGAAGCTCTTTCCTCTCCGAAAAGTAATTTGTGGATGAGGACCCAGGACCTCTTTGAGGTCAGAGTCCTGCAACAAGATCCTCCAATATTTATCCAGGATGCTCCTGACCTGGTTATGTGCCTCATCGTATGTGCCTATGACCCTAAATTTGGGGTCATTACCAGACTCCTCCCTCCTCTGTGGGATGAATAATTCTCTCCTTTCTCTGCCAATTGCATTCTTAAAAGACTCACGAAAGACTGTATCAGGATACCCAAGATCCTTGAATCTCAATTTCAAATCATCAGATTGGTTTTTAAAAGGAAGATAGTCTATAACAGTTCCTCCTCAGGCTAGGTATCAGCCTCCTGGGATCCCCCTCTTAAAAGCCAAGGGATGAGCACTCTCCCACCTGAGGAGGCTGTTAGTGGATGTCTGCTTTCTATAGACCTGGGTTTTTATCCTGCCAGCTACGTCCCTCGTGAGCAACACATCCAAGAATGGTAACTCATTTCGATTGCATTCAGAGGTGAACCTCAAATCCAGCATATTGGAGTTGAGACAAGTGACAAATTGGTTAAAAAAAATATCAGCAATGTACCTCAGCCAGAGGCCTCCTACCAGCCCAGGAGCAAGTTAGCATAACTTGCTGCACAGGGACTGCCCATAGCAGTGCCCCTGAGTTGTTGGTAAAGGCAGCCATCAAAAACAAAATAATTGTTCTCTAGACAATATCTTAAGAGTTGGATCACAAAGTCACTGTGCGATTTCAATCTCACATCACGCATATGTCACTGCTCTAATCCCATGGTTATGATGTATTGAGGTATATAGTGCTTCAACGTCACTGGAAAGGGGTAAGGCTTAATAGAAAATGGCAAAGGATTCTGTTGCAACACAGTGTGCCAACAGTTTGGTTAATTTTTCTGGTGTAAACTAAGCGAGCTAATAGAAAGTATAAAGTTAGGTCTAGACAGTCTAAAATGAAACAGATTTATCATTAATATCAGACACTTTGATAAATCTGGCACATACTAAATACTTTCCTTTCAGAAGGTACCTTTCATTATTTCATATACTGTAAAATATTTCTAAGGCATTGTTTCCTAGAACCCTGTGTTGCGATTTTTCCTGAAAATGTATGGATAAATTGACAAATGGGTGTTTCTAATGGATAGGTGGGAGTTAAACTCCTGCTACCCCTAACAAACAACTGATTGAAAGGTTAGTGACAGCTCTGTACAATGTGCAGTGGACAGGAATTGTACTGCAGTTCTCATTCATGAAAGTATTTTCAATGGCTTTTATTTACTGCAACCATTTGTGTGTGAAGTTAATCCTTGCTACATCTGTACATATTAGATGACTGTCCAGGAGGTGGATATTCTCCAGTGATTGCTCATGTTCTTTTGCAAAAATAAGATTTAAGCAACAGAAACTGCTGAAAACTTTAATCTGCCATGTTGTTTTTTTTTATTGGCCAGTAATTCTACATTAACAAACAAATGATCGCAGTTTATCGTTCAGTAAGCAACATGATGTTATAATTTTATTTAACTCCCTGTTACACCTACTAACGTTCGCCTGTAATAATGGTCCTGATGGACGACCAACTGGTCTGCAAGTTTCTGTCTCTATGGTGAGCATTAAATGTTATTGAATGACGTTAAAATGGTGTTTAAAATTCACAGTTTCTGCAAGAAACGCTGAGTGTGAAGAAAATCAACAGGAAACTCACTTCAAAGTTTTGGACCTGTAACTTCAAGTGATCATGTCTCAGCATAAAAAATATTTGTTTTAGTTATATACTTACATTAAAATGGACTTTTATATAGTTATTCTGGTGGGTCTCCTTTAATATACATAATACCACAATAATGGTAGTACAGATAGGAACTTGTACAGTAACATTGTCTGACACTGAGCAGTACTGTAATATAACTTCTCTTTTAGCCAATGTTGTCACCTCACCAGTTTCCTTCCTAAGGTTTGGTCATTGTAACATTACTTCTGCAAGTGTGCTGGAAACAGCACTATAAGTCACTTAATAATGTAGATTTATTACATGATGTTCTTCTCTCCGCAGCACTGCTTCCTTGCCTTTTGCAGTGCAATATCTTGTTTCTACTGCACTCTGGTTCCAAAATGGCACTGATGGAGGAATGCACGACCAGATCCATCCATAACTGACCTCCACTGAATAACACTAGGCATGGCACTGCACATGCACTCGTCTCTCATGCCATGTGGAGTGTTATTCAACAAAGGCTACTCATAGCGGCAGCAGAAGACAGTGCTAGGCTGCAGAAGACAACAGGGCTGACAATGTAATAAAGATATAATGCTAAGGATACATTCACATCTGCCCCGGGGTCTCTGCTGGAGACTCTGTTGCAGTGTCCACCGAAAATTTTCGTCAGAGGAAAAAGTCAGTGGGGTCCACTGGGCTCCATGTATAATTGCTGTTTTAGCAGTTGCCTCTCTGTTGTTTGGTTCCCTCAACAAACCCATACAACGGAGATGCATCGTTAGTGTGAACCTAGCATAAGTGGCTATGGCTATGTTCACATCCGCGCTGGAGTCCCATTTGGAGACTCAGTTGTGGTGGCCACCGAAAATCAGTGGAGGAAAGAGTCCTGCGCAAAGGACTTTTTTCTCCGCCGGTTTAAGTTTAAAAAGGGTGGACACACGACGGACACCATTATATAGTCAATGGGGTCCACCAGGCTCCAAGTGTAGCCAATGTTTTAGTTTCAAAGGTATTTATTGAATGACAGCAACGATTAAACAGGCAAAACAGTAGCAAGTTAAACATTCCCAAGTGAGAATGGAGCATTCAGAGCATAGTACATAAACATGATAACTTATCAGAAATAAGGAATCCAGTAAGAGAATATGAATAAAAAGGTAATTAACCAATAACAAACATAAAGGGGAGAAAAAAGGGAATGGACAGTGCGATATTGCAAGAGTCAAGGTGGAGAGGTGGAAGTGGTCCCTGCCAAGTGGGTAAAAACGTAACACTCAACCACATCAAAAAGCTGGAGACAGTATGACAGGCCTGGGATATTTGACCTATTAACCCAGGGAAACCATACCCTGTCAAAATGCAGATGTTATCTGAAATAGTGGTGTTAATCTTTTCATACAGCATGATCGTGATCGTGCCCAATAACTTTTGACAGTTGGACGCGATATGAATTATCAATGTCATTAGAATATATTGGAGTAATTTAGGAACTGAATAGTTATACCCATGAACCTCTCAGAACATCAGCAATGTAGCTCCAGGATGAGCTATCAAAAGTGTTTTCAATATCTAAGGCCAACGGTGAGATAGGCTTGTGATGTTGAGTGACCCATTCTTACGTTATCCGAGACCTGTCTACCTGGGATGAAACCTACTTGGTCAGAGTGTATCAAGGACAGGAGCAGACCAACTTGGAGGCTAGGATGGAGGAAAAAAGCTTAATATCTAAATTTAAAAGTGAAATGGGTCTATATTTAGTAGGAGTAGTAGTATCTTTGCCTGGTTTGGGGATCACCGTTATGGAAGCACTTAGCATGTCCTGGGGAAACTTACCACCTTGCAGGATGTGATTAAACATTTGCAAGAGACGTGGTAAGAGGAGGGATTTAAACTTTTTATAGTAGAGGGATGAGGAGCCAATGGGTCCAGGGGTTTTCTCATTCTTAAGAGCATCAATGGCCGTATCTAATTCCTCCTTAGTTACGGATGCATTTAAGAAGGTGGATTAAGTTTCAATTACAGTAGGGAGGTGGAGGGAACAGAGGAAGGAGACAAACTTCGGGGGGTGTAGTACAATTTCTGATAAAACTTGTGAATCTGTGTGTAAATAGAATTAGAGTTGTAAGTGAGTCTGCCACCCGACTCTTGCATTTGATATATCATGTTTAGCTTTTGAGGGGCCCTAAGTTTAGAGGCTTGTAGTTTATCAGGCTTGTTCGCTAGTTTATAGAATTTCGCTTGGGTCCATTGTATAGCTTTTTTCTTATGAGTCTTATGAATTAGGACAGAGTTACATTTAAGTTTAACATCCCTAATATATTTAGTCAGGTAGCGAAAGGGGTGGAGCAGCTTAGCAAATTCCAATTTTAACAGTTTGTATTCCAAGTCAGCCTGAACTTTAGATTTCTGTATCTGAAGCATTATTGTATGCAAAGAACTGGGTAAGAGCGTTCGAGATTCATTGTTTAATGCCAGGATCTGTTAAATGCCAACAAGAAGGGGTAGCAAGAATCTGGAAATTAATGTCAATCAAAACTAGGCTGTGATCTGACCAGACGCATGGTATGTGGAGAGCATATGTAAGGTCAGGGAGCACTGAAGTATAGAGGAATCCTAGTATAATAGTGATGGGCTGGAGAAAAATAGGTATAGCCTCTCTTGTTCCCATTAAAGTTATGCCAAGCATCTGCAATGTTAAGGGACTGAAGAGCAATATGTATTCCTTCCTTAGCCTTAGAGGAAAGTTTATCTGCAGAGGGGGAGGGACGGTCTAGTGTTGCATTAACTGTCAAATTAAAATCTTCACACCATGTTAGTTTAGAAAAATCGAATTGTTCTAACAGTACATAAATCATGAAAAAGGTTACTGGGGGCTAGTTGGGGGTGTAGAAGTTGACGAGGTATAGTTACACATGGGTAGAAGGTATGGTACAGCTGACTATCAGGCATACTGAAAAGGGTTGTGCAGGTCATATAGCTATAAGTAGTATTAGACATTGAACCTGATCGAACATAGGCATAAGAAAAAAAGTTGTATCGCTGTAAAATCAAGAAACATCAACATCAATAACCAGCAACAACAAACACTGAACCAGGGCATGCACACTGTAGGGTGGGGTGGTGTGCAGCAAACCCTGTAACGCGCAAGGCATAGGGGGGACATGGGGATCGCCGCCACGGCAAACCCCCTAATAACAAAAGCAAAAAAAGAATGCTAAACATAGTAGGCTGCTAAGGGGTACAGCATATAAAGCCAGGGACCACCCTGGTAAAATGAGGTAGTAAAAGAAATAGCAACACCTACAGAGAGAACATATACAAAACAACCGTAAAACTAGGGTTTACAGCAAAATTACCTATAGTAGGCTAAGGTCATAAACCTGAGAGTACAAATATAACATGTAAAGTAGTAGCATAGTGAAAAAGCTAATAAAAGAGCAAAAAAGGTATACTTATCGAGGAGGCAAAGGGTCCTCTGCAGGATGTAGAGTTCGGGTAAGGCCTGATGGCTGCTTGCTCTTTGGTTGCCAGATATGTAAGAGTCTCAGAGGCAGAGGGTCACCAGGATCCGGGTCATCCACTTGGAGCCTCTCATATCGCAGGATGTGGAGTTCTTTTTTCAGGGAGCAAGTGGTGTAGTCCTGGTTGTTGAGAGAACACACAATGTGGAAAGTGAAGCCCCATCGGTAGCATATTTGGGCTTTCTGTAAGGCAAGAGTGATCGGGCGCCTATCTAGGGTATCCGGAGCCAAATCGGCGAAGAGTTGAACAGATGGCGCCATTCCTGGTAGAAGCTGAAGGTTGCGCGGTACAGATAAGATTTGGTCACGAAGCTCTGGGTATTGAAGCTTAAGAATAATGTCCCCGGGTACATTCGGTTTTTTAGGGTGACCCAGTGCTCTATGAATGCAATCCATGCGGAGTAAGGTTGGGTCAACCTGTTGAAGCAGAGCTGAGAACAAAGCTGTGACTGTTTCTTTCAAGGTAGTCACCAATTCTCGTATGCGTCTAATGTGTATGTTGGCTCACCTAGATCTATTTTCCAAGTCTTCCAATTTTAGATCAATAGCCTCAAATTTTTTAGCATAATCGTCAAGGCAGGTCCTATCTTCCTACTAAGCATCGCCAACCTCATCCATCCTATCCTCCACCTCTGAGACCCTGGAGCCAAGGTCTTGGATCTGTTTGGTAGACAATAGTTGTTTAATTTTTCTGAAGAGATCCAAGTTAGTTATCCCAACGTCCGCCATGTGTTCTTGGTCAGAAGTAGCAAGGGAGGAAGTGCTACAGTGAGGAGAACCTCTCCAGCAGAGCCAGATGGACACGGTGATCTGAACAGTTCAGGCAGAGTGTGCCATCTTAGTCTTGTCTAGGCTTTCGGGTCCTCAGTTTTTGAGAGCGCATAGCCATTTTATAAATCAAGCAGGTGGAAGGGTGGTAATTTATGTAAAGCTAGCCAATGATGCAGGTGGGAAAGCCATGGTGGAGAACTGAGATATTAACCAGACATTACAGGAAAGCTGGAAGCGTGCCAAAAGGCAAGCTTAGGCACCACAACCAGGAGCAGATCGCCCATGTATACCACCAGGAAAATTCCCGGTGGGCCAACTGGGATATGGGCCGCTGGGCAGGCAAGCTACCAGCCCCGCGGCCCGGCCCTTACCCTGACTATTGCTGCAGGGTGCAGCCCGGTGGCTCCTGCTCTATACCTTCAGAGCGGAGGCCGCCAGGCAGTACTGAATTCGTTTCGACTGCACAGATCCTAACCAAAACTGTTATTATGCTCTGGGGTCTCTTCAGACCGCAGAGTATAATATGCTGAGGCCGAGGGAAGGTTACAAACATAATAAACAGTGTCTCTCACCTTTCCTGGTATCCAGTGCGGGTCATCATGTCTCTTCTGGCCTTAGAGACGTCACGAATGATGTCAGAGACTGCATGAAGCAAAATGATGCCGGAATGAGCCAAGTGACATTACGCTGGCATCATTCATGACGTCTCAAAGACATGAAGATGCCAGAAGACAGGCGCTGGAGCCAGGAGAGATGAGTAACACTGTTTATTATGTTTAATCACCTTCACAGGGCCTCTTATCATTATACTCTGGGGTCTGAAGAGAAATACGGAAATTTTTGGAACATAGGGAATTATACTGTGTACAGGGGCCGCTATGGGACATTATACTGTGTACAGGGACCTCTATGGGACATTATATTGTGTGGAAGTATCATAATAACCATGATCTGTTAAATATATTAGGAGTATAAAGCTAATACAATGTATAGTGCATTACTGAAGCAACAGAATAACTTCTATTTAAAGCACTTGTCTGGGATTTACAAAAAATAAAAAAAGAAGCCAGCATTCACATGACCATTGCAGCCAATCATTTGTCACTTTCTGTACAAGCTACCATCGCCAATGGATTCAGTGGTTGACTCCAGTGGCCAAATGCACATATATAGCAGAAACTTGACTAGATGGTGCTGCTGAAGTGATGGGGATTTAAGACTAAGTACATCCCATTCCCTGCTTTTGGCTACAGTTTTATAAATTTTGAACAACCCCTAACTTAGGGACTAAAAAGGGGATTTCCTGTATTACAGTTTTTATAAGATATCCTAATGCTGGTAACTTCTGAAAGGACTCATGTACTGGCTCATTTTAGAAACAATAACATTTCACACAATAAACTTGTGTGGTCCTTCCTCTGACCTCTTCTGATTTGCAGAGAAGGATGAATATTTCTACTCATCAGAAAAGATTCTCTAGGACATTCTGATTATTATTAGCTTATTAAGTGTGTAAAGGTCTGGCATAATGAGGGTTTCCGTACTCGGTCTGACCCAGCCACATTCACTAATTGCCATGCCACACCTGTACTTGCTATAGAGAACAGCAAGCACAGGTGAAACATATAAAGTATAGGTGTTGTCCGGGAACTCACAGCAATTGCATTGCATGAATTGCTGGGCCATATCTGTACTTACTATTCTCTCAAATTCTCTTTGGCTGCACCATGTACAAGGCAACCTGAGAGTAGAGACACACACTTAGATTTTTTAAGTGATTTTGTAACCAAAATTAGCAGTGGCTCATTGAGGGTGAGAAACTATACAGGCCAGATGATACTACTTCTCCTTTTCTCAAGCCATTTCTTGGCTCAAAAAACCACAGCAACAAAACCTGGACATGTGACCTTACCCTGATAAAAGACCTGGAATCAATATGTGATGCAAGGGATCCAGTGACATTAAGTTGTTTAAAGGAGTATTTCTGTTTCAGCAAACAAATATTCTTTTTTATACAATGAAAGTTATACAATTCTCCTTTCTTCCGTTTTTAAGATCTCTGCTTGCTGTCTTTTCATGGGAACCTTCATTGTTTACTTGCAGTGGATACAAATATATTTTAGTCATGGGATGAACATGCAGATGCAGGACTTATTACAGAGATATGTCTTGTAATAGGTTGAGAATCCATAAAACAATGAAAACTGCTAAAGCTACCTTTTTTATTGTTGAAGTTCCATAACCTTATATTTGTTTTCCAGACTTGTCTAGCATCAACATGGACAAGGAGAACAATACCAGCAATGCCACGTGTGACCTCTATTACCACCACAACACAGCAAGAATCTTGCTACCAATATTTTACAGTGTCATTTTCTTGTTTGGATTGCTTGGAAACGTCCTGGCTATGTTTGTCATCCACAAAAACAGAAGGAAACTTAACTCTACAACACTATATTCAAGAAACCTGGTCATTTCAGATATTTGCTTTGCCATTGTCTCACCTTCCAGGATTGTGTACTATGCTAAGGGTTTCGACTGGACCTTAGGAGAAGCGCTTTGTCGAATAACTGCACTATTTCTGTACATCAATACATATGCTGGAGTAAACTTCATGACTTGTTTGAGCATTGACCGTTTCTTTGCAGTGGTGCACCCGCATCGTTACAACAGAATAAGGAGGGTGAAGTTTGCCAAGATCATCTGCATTTTCGTTTGGTTGCTGGTCTTCTTCCAAACATTCCCACTGCTTCTACAGGAAATGTCTCATTTGGAGCTATCTGGGAAAACAACATGTATGGAATACCCAAACTTCGAAAAGATAGAACATTTGCCATATATGCTTCTTGGCGCATGTTTCATTGGATACTATCTTCCTCTGGTAATCATACTGTTTTGTTATTCTCAAATAAGTATTAAACTCTGCCAGACTACAAAGAGGAACCCATTATCTGAAAAAACTGGAACCAACAGAAAGGCTACTAACACAATCATTTTAGTGATTGTAGTGTTCCTCATTTGTTTCACACCATATCATGTGGCTATAACTCAGCATATGATCAAAAAACTCACTTATACGCCAGACTGCGATGAACAGAAACTATTTCAAGTGGTCCTTCACATTACTGTCTGTCTGATGAACTTAAACTGTTGCCTAGATCCCCTTATATACTTCTGTGCATGCAAGGGATATAAGAATCAGATTATGAAAATATTAAAACGGCAGGGAAGCATTAGCTCTTCTAGTGCCACAAGGCCCGCAGGTGATGAATGCTCACGCGACCTCACAGAAACTCAAGTACAAAATATACCATTAAACCAAAAAGCCAGCCTACACTCGAATACAAAATAAAATTGGGACAAAAAAAAGAATTAATGTTGGGGTCCTTCCTAATAAACAATAAATGGAAGAAGACGTATTTTTGGATTATTGTACACTCTTGCCAAGAAAAACTGCAGAACATACAACATGGGACCATTTTTAGAAGGCTTACTTGGTATGGTACGCACTTTAAAATAGGATACAGCTTCCACTATAGAATAACTGGATTGTATATTTATTGAAAATAAGAATGTCAGTTCAGCTAGGGGTAGACATGATAATATACGTCATAGGAACCGATTAGATTACTCCAGGAGATGGAAATAAAAACACTTATAGCCAACCATAAATTAACCTGTGGAACAATCCCAGATACGGTTCCTGTGTTTCATCCAGTCCATGAGTTCAGATAATGTATACTGAGCTTATACTGCAAAAATGAGGTGTTGCTAGGGTCGGACTGGGGTTCTTTGGCCCGCCATCCATCTATACAGGGCCTGTGCATGTACATGCAAGCCCATATCATCTTAAGATCTAATAAAATAATCTATATTTGTGAAACATTCCATAAAATAGCCTCTTGGGCCCATTATTATGTATCAGAGCCTGAGCCCACCAATACACTCTCTGGAACTCTGGTGGGCTAGTCTGTCCCTGGTCCTACACCTTTGGCATGTGCATTAAAATAAATATTGTTATGTATTTACACTATCGATTTGTGAAATTACTTGAAAATACAGAGCATATACAACAATATAGAATCTGTGCAAATCTATAACATCACCAGGAGCCCAAAGCATGCCGGTAAAAAGATTTATAGGATGATGGATCATAACCGCTACTGACCTTGGCTGATCATACAACCATAGATATGGGCTACACAGATCCAATTCAAGTAAAGATTGGCTGGAATTCATCTAATCTGGCTACATACGATAGCACCAAGATGGTGATATATCATGAGTTCTCACCCAGTGAAACAGCAGTGTTGATATTTTAATGAATCAGGAATCTGATATATGTACATATATAGCATATTTTGTACAGGATAATGAAAGTATCATTTTATATTATAGTTTGCCTTTAATATATAGTAATTCGTCATATTTTATCATTTAAACAAACCAAATCTCTGCCCTTAAAACTGCACAACAGGAAACTCAGAAGTTAAGACCCCTGTGTCTTACATTTAACAGCCCTCTGATGAGGAGGTGAAAATCATTAAAAAACTAGAAATTTCCACTAGACACTGGGTTTATTTGACTGACAAAATATTCAACATGGTTTTGTAAATTTTACTAGTCAGAAAACAGAACAAAGCTATAAAAATTGCAAAACTGTAAATATTGTATATACATCTACATAATGTGCATGCATGTCTTTTATACAGCAGTAGTAAAACATGTACACAAATAGGTGGTGTGTGTCTGTCATGGTTAAATGTGACATGTTTCACTGTATTGCATTCTCAATAAAGGCATGTTTATTTTACTTTTAAGGGGAAAGGTGTTTCACTTTGCCGGAAGCTAATACTTGCTTTCGGGGCAAAGACTAAAGTGCCTCTCATAACATTTCACAGAAGTCCTAGTGACACATGAGAAATGTTTATCTGTGGAGTTCCAGGTGCTGATACTTACCCCTAATCACTAAAAGCGGAGCACTCAGCTAGTGCCCCCCAACTGTGAATGGAGAGGCTGTGATAGCTGAAGCTCATGTAGAAGCCAAGTAGATCACAGCCAAAGGGGCAAAGAATTTGTCTGGACACTTCTCGTATGTTTCAGGCTTTGGTGGAGGCCTCAGTACCTAGGTTCAAAACTTCTTAGGCCTTGTTCACGTATAATTTTTGTTTAACTTTAGTAAGTCAGGAAATCTCCCAACGTGCACAATGAATTTGTCCATAGGGCTCCGTCTAGCTTGTAGATGTATAAAAAGCAGTGCAGACTAAACTATTCTATCGCAGTCCAGTTTAAAAAAAAAAAAAACACACACACATTTAACAGATGTCAAAGCAGCTTATGGGTAATAATGACTCTATGGCATCTGTCATATACATATATATTTGTTGGAGGAAAATTGAGGAAGAAGGGGGGGAGAAAAAATTTTTAAAAAAAAAAAAAAAGGGGGAAAAAAAAAAAAAAAAAAAAAGGGGAAAATTTTTCGGTAAATTTTGGTTTAATGATATTGCACATTTTTTGTTAGTACAATAAACCCCATTTCACTCCTGAAATATTACTGTGTCCATCAGTTATTAGATATATCAAATTGAAATGGCTGTTGCAAACACCCAAATATTTAGAACTCAAGATGTTATGATTAATAGGGGGCCCAAACTTTTTCATATGACTGTTATCAAGCATATACATCGGAAGATCCAGTTGCCAGTGGACCTGCACCTGTGGGCCACCCGCTTTTCTATTAAGAGATCTGTGAAAACAGGCAAAAATAGGATATGCCTTTTTTTTTTGATGGCCCATTAAAACAGACCTTAAAAATATCAGTCATGCAACTAGCACCATTGAAATAATTTGATTTTAATGCAGCCATGTGATGGCCATTTATAACGTTCATGGGAATAGAGCCTAAAATAGTCACTTTCAGGGCAATCTAATCCAGATAATTCAACTAGTAACCAAGTAGGACAGGAAATCTGTTAAAACATATCTTTTAATATAGATCTTTAAAATGTTGTCCAGTTTAAACCACAGTCACCAGATATCTAAATAACAAAGCAACTAAGAAGGTCTACTAGGTTCACCATGCCAGGGTAAGGTCAGTTTTTAGGGTGGCGGCCTAGATTACCAGGGTGAGTTACAGATTACTGTTATAAATTTTAACAGATTGTATGACCTAGTTGGTTAATAATATCTAAAGACATCTACAAAAAACAGGAAGTGTCATCATATAATATAGTTTACTAGTCACAGTCAGAACTGCAGGATGTTTTAGATGTTTTTTTTAATATAGATAAAAATATAAAAAATAAAAATAACTCACCAAAACATATGTGTAATATAAAACTTGAGTAAAAAAAATGGGTTATCTTCTGGTGACACATTCCCTTTAAGACAACTATCACAGAAGGCTTCGACATAGCAAAAAAGATGTAGACCGGCTAAATTATTTGTATTTTCATAAAGATTAAAAGATTATCTTTCACTGAAATCTTAAAAAGAATTTAGCTTTCACAAATACACAATTTATCTAACACAAAATCATTGCTACAAAGAAACTGTTTCACAATCTTTCAGTAAACCACACATGTAGATTGGCTCATCTGATAACCACAGAACAGAGCCCTTCCTGTTACCTGGGCTGAATGTTGTTTTGATTGAAATGCTCAGTACATGGTAACAAAGCACAATTTAGTAAGGAATATGAAATTTGTGGACTAGAGTGTATTTTATCATCAGCCGAAAGTTGCTTCAACCAAGCACTTCACACTTAATTTGTTCACAACTGAGTATTTAATTGGTCACTGCACCTTGTAAAGGCTATGGATAGCTGTGACAAGGGAAATCAAGAATTTTTACATATATTACACTAGGTTCACATTAGTGTTTGTCTATCCATTGCTCTGGCCTGTTGAAGGACCAGAACAACGGACAGGCAGACCACTGTAATAGCAGTTACACATGGAGCCTAGCGGACCCCGTTAACTATATAACGATTTTAGGTGGACATTGCGATGGAGTCCCCAACAGAGACTCTGGTGCAGATGCGAACTAAGCCTGAGTTCCAGGATGGAACTACTTTCTCATTCATTTCTGAACCTTCTGATGTGCAGAATGCTCCTAGTCTTACTCTAAATTCATACAACCCATGGTGAAGAAGGCAGTTACTGCTTAGGTCTGTGACAGGTTGCTGCTGTGACATGCCCCAAATGGTGCATCATCACTGAGTGGCAGCAGTACTTGATGGATGGCTAACACTAGAATGAGGGGGAGGATTTAATCTATGTTTTTTTTTTCTTATTTAGTTATTTACTTTGTTTAGTTATTTTACATGTTTATACAGCGCTAACATATTCCACAATGCTTTACAGATATTGCCAATTCTCACTGTCCCAAGTAGGGCTCACAGCTGAAACTACCTATCAGTATGTCTTTGGAGTGTGGGAGGAAACCCAGGCAAACTCGGGATAATCTGGATAAAGGGATCATTTTAAACACTATTGATGGAAAAGATCATTTTGTCCAACATAAGTGCCTAATTTTACAAATACTCATCTGTCTGAATGTAACAAATTCCCATAGACAAACCTCTAGTGAGACAAATTCCAGGAGTTAAAACTGTTACTGTCCCTTTCTATGCAAATAGCAGACTATCAGGTATGTACTTTTTTGATTGCTACATACAGAGGACTTGTGAAATTTTTGTTCCTCATAGGCATTTTAAAGAGGATATTTCACCACCCCTGCCAAGTCCTGCTCTTTGCATCATTTATTAGGATCCACTCTACTGATTCTGACATAGTTGGAATTTTACTCTCTAACCGCCACCATTCCCCAGCAATAAGTGCTGTAAGTTTTGGTGCCTTATATGCTATCTAGGTTCTATACTGTCAGGAGGGTGGTGTCAGGCAACTTGCAGAGAGTTATGAACCATTCCAATGCAATAAACATTCCTGACATACCCAAGTTGTCCCTCTGTTAACCTCTCCCTGTACTAATCCTGATAAAAGTCTCAAAACAAGTTTTGATGGAATCACCCCAGCTTCATCGAAGAAGCTGGTATCATCTGAGCGAAATGTGCGTCAGCACTTTTATCACAAGCTCTAAAGGTTCACATAGTTTTTTGCAGGCCAAATTTTTTTTAAAAAGTTTTTATTAAAAATAAAATGGAACAAAACAAAATGGAAACGATAAGTGAGTACATGGTTGCCACAACAGTGACAAAACAGGGGTCGGGGGGGGGTAGAATATAAGGTGAAGGTGAAAAGCAGGGTGGGTGGCAGGGAGGGTAGATTCTGACGCAGCAGAGCATAACAAGAAGACAGTACAAAACAGTGTCCAACATAGAATTAAACAGTCTTGTGAAAGAGGGAAAGGGGGGCAGAGAAAGGAGAGGGGATTGGCTAGTGAGGGGCATAGTAGGTAGAGTAGAGGTAAGCAGCAAGAAGGGTGACAAACATCAAATAGGGAACAGTGTGGATCAGAAAGCGGAGGAGAGGGGTGAGGACCAGGTAGAGGCAGAGGAGGATTAGGGAGAGGAGCCAAAGAAGGACAGTTGAAATGCGGCGGAATAGAAGTAGGTATTCCATAAAAGCCATATTTTTTGGTGAGCACTATCGTATAGTTTGAGCTCAGCGGGCATATCCTCCATACGATGCATGAGTAGGATCTCTTGGAGCCAGTTGTTTCGGGAGGTAGGAGACGTGGATTTCCAGAGCCTAGGAATTACAGCCCTGGCAGCCACCAGAAGGAAGCCCACTAATCTTCGGACATGTTTCTGAATGCAGGCCGATTTTTGAGGAAAAAGCCACCTCAAAAAATGCCACTCAACTCTCCCATTCATTTCATTTGGAGTCAGGCAGATTTTTTACTCTAGCTGATTTTTTCAAACAGAGAGCACCATGGGTAGTTGAGTATTATTTTATTTTTTACCCCACCTTCAATTATCCTGGAAAACCCCAAAAGACTTTTGGTGCCCCATTCTCCTGATCACTGGGGATCACCCAGAATTTGGGCTCCCAGTGATCAGACACTTCTCTCCTGTCCTGTGGATAAGGGGTTAAGTGTGGGTGGGTGGGACAGTTCTTGACTGGTACTGGCAGGTGCAACCTCTTATCACTGTTGCTCACTAAGGCAGCTGGGAGGGCAGGAGATGAGTTCATTGGTTCATGTCTGGCAGGAGGACAGGCACTTATGAACTCTGCTGTGCATTGCTGCAGTCCCAATATAGATGCAGATGGAGGGCCATGTGACCCGCCCTGTCCACGAAGTCATGACTCACACTTTGGGAACCACTGTTCTAACGTAATATTTGGGATGCAACACTTAAAGGAGGTTTACTTCCTTGTTTTAGGTTTTTGTATGGCAGGGGTGGGAGGGGGAAAGCTGCAAGTGACACTAGGAAGAAACATCACAGCCTGTTACTGTCATCTCCTTTTTTTTCTCATTAAAGATTTTATTAAGATTTAAAACAAAAACAGGATTAAAGAAACATTTGCAATTGGCAACAAGACATTATGGGGATGGGAGAGGAGGAGGGAGCAATACAGTGGGGTAGTAAGGGGGTAAACAACACAATGAAACAGGATGGCAGATGGGGAGGAGGACAAAAAGCTCTGTCACAGCAGTAATACAGTCGAGTAATACAGATAACAAAATAATCAGTAACGGAGTCTAGCAGCGAAGGGGGGAGGTCACCTCATCACTAATGTAGGTGCATAGTATAGTGTCAGGGGTGTCGGAGAGACAATATTTAGAGGCAACAAGTGATCGGGGGTTAGAGGAAAGCTATCAGAGTGGGCTAGAGAAGAAGAAAGGGAAGGATAGGAGGAGTCTTAGGGTAGAGGAATCAAAAATGCAGTTTGGAAGGCGGTAGAGTAATAAAAAATGTTCCATTAGGACCACACGTGTTGATGTGCACTGTTGTCTTGTTTATGCTCCGCGAGAAGGTCCTCCATATGGCAGATGTAGAGAACCTCCTGTAGCCATGTCGCCATGGTGGGGGGAATGGTGATTTTCCACAGCCTGAGTATTACAGATCTGGCTGTGACTAACAAAAATCCTATGAGTTTGTGAGTGTATTTATTAATTTGGCAGGGGAAGATGGAGAGAAGGAGCAGGGCCTGGTCATCTTCCAGTTCAACCCTGATGTCCGTTTTGACCATGTGATGGACCTCGTTCCAGAAGGGGTGTAACGGGACAGTTCCACCAGATGTGTAACATCGTACCATGCTCAGCATTGCATCTCCAGCAGCAATCTGAAGCCGATGGGAACATCTCATGAAGCACAGAAGGGACTCTGTACCAGCGAGAGAGAATTTTGTAGTTGGTCTCTTGAGCTCTGCAAGAGAATTTGTCGTAAGCTTCAAAGTAGGAGAGTCACACAGCTGGTGGAAAGGAAGTTCCCAGTTCCCACTCCCAGCATGCTGTCTACGTTGGTAATACGCTGTCCGTCGCATCCTAGAAGAGACATTCGAACGGATACAGAGCTCTATGGAGTTTATGTGATTTTTTTTTCAGAACACAGTAAAAGTGATGTAGTTGTGTGTACTGCAATGTAAGCTGAGGGCAGTATAAGGGAGTAGAGAAGTTGAGGATGTTACCTGATTGAACTGCAGGGGTGGCTCGTCAGGAGAGTGAGTGATGAAGGAAGAGCGGTGCGCTGTTGGAAAGTCCAGGTTGCCTGTTGATAGGGGTCAATGGACCATCATTTGTAAACAGGCAGATGACAGAGCGGTATTTTGAAGTATGGGAGCTCATGTGCAGACTTGTCCGTCCAGCGACGTTTATGGATCCACGGAAGGGATGTGAGGGGAAGATCCCTCCAGGCCAACCCAGAGCTTGGAGCCGGGTGAGTGATGCCAATCAAGAATCAGTCCAGAATGGCCAGGCTTTCTCTCAGTTTAGGTCTGGTCATTATATGTTTGGCGAGTCTGGGGGGTTTGGAGGCCCAAATAAATGTGGAAAAGTTTTTCTGGATTGAAGAGAGGAACTCCTTGGAGAGTACTATGGGAATTGTCTGCAAGAGGTAGTGTACTCTCGGTAGGATGTTCATTTTCAGAAGGTTTATTTGGCCAAGCCCTGAAAAGCCTTTTGTGCTGCTGCGGTTAAAATCAGATTGGAGGGTGCATAGAAAAGGGAAGAAATGCAGTAAGTATGTATATATGAGGGGGCTTGGGAGGTGAACACCGAGGTAGGAGACCAAGTAAAGAGGAAGGCAGAGCGGAGTGAGTGGATCAGTGGTGTGGGTAGGGAAATATTGAGTGCAGTGCTTTTGGAAAGGTTGACTTTATAATTACTAAAAAAAACTGTAAGTGATGATTTCACGGAGGAGAGAGGGAAACGTTATCAGTGGTTGGGTTATGAAGAGAACGACATTGTCTGCAAACGCAGATATTTTGAAGTGTAGATTACCAACTCGTAGTCCCTGTACGTTCAAGTTGCGCCAGATTGCAAACCAGGAGATGCTCCATAACTAAAGCATATAGAATTGGCGAGGAGGGGGCAGCCCTGGTGAGTACCATTAAGAATGGTCAGTGGAGGGTAGAGTGAACCATTCCCCCGTATTTGGACCTATGGAGAGGAGTATAAGGCTTTTATGCGAGATAGCATGACTGGCCCTACGCCTATTTGAGTTAAGGTCACCCTATCGATGGCCTTCTCTGCGTTCAGGGAGAGTAATATCTTTGATGTTTGCGAGTTTTGAGCATGGTGGATGGCTAAGAAGGCCTTCAAGGTATTGTCCGGAGTCTCCCTCTGTGGGATGAAGCCCACCTGGTCGGGATGTATCATGTCACCCATGTGGGGGCCTAGTCTATTGGCAATCAATTTGGCATACAGCTTCGCATCTGTATTAATAAGGGAGATTGGCCTATAACTAGCACACAATTGAGGATCTTTACCCTCCTTAGGTAAGATGGTTACATAATCGATGGAAAGGGTACATCGGGTGACACCTCATTAAAGGATTTTCACAACAGAGGGGAGAGTCCGATTTAAGGGATTTGAAAAACCGGGCTGTAAAGCCATCTGAGCCTGGTCTTTTGCCCGATGGGACACCAGAGATTCCTAGGTCAAGCTGTTGCTTGTGCTCAAGTAGAGACCGGATCTCATGTCGAGTCGCTGTCAAGTCAGTGAGGGTGGAGCGCAGGAGAGATTGTTTGTGTTGTGCTTCCAGAATTGTTAGCGAATGGAGAAGAGATTTTAGTTTCTCACCTGCCTCCTGCTTGATTCAGGCTCCATGTTTGATCAGGACCCCTCGTAGAACACATTTCAAAGCCTCCCATAGAACTGGGGAGGAGGTGATTTAATTAGAGAGATTTAATTATTAAGCAAATTTGAAGATGGAGGTCATTCATGCATTGAGCATCAAGCAAGAGCAAATGGGTAAGTCTCCAAGAGTTTGGGCATTCGGAAGGAGTTTAATGGAGTATGTGATGGGAGCATGGTCAGAGAGAATGGCACTTCCTATCTTGGCTGCAGTCACTTGTGGTAACCGGGTGTGTGGGAGGAATATGTAGTCTAGTCTGCTGTACGAATCATGGGCATGGGAATAGAAAGAGTAGTACCTCTCTTTCAGATGGAGAATGTGCCAGGTGTCGCACAACAGCACGGAGTGTAGAGATTTTCGAAGTTTGTTAATGGCTTTGTAGGGGATCTGGGTCCTAACAGAGGATGAACTGAGTAGGGGGGTTAATGGTGAGGTTGAAGTCTCCACATAGGACAAAATGCCTGCGTGTGAAAGACTGGAGTGTGGTTAGAGTGGAGAGGAGGAAAGGAACCTGACCAGAGTTGGGTGCATACAAGTTAGCTGACTCCATGAATTTCACATACAACAAACAGGTAGCGGGCATCAGGGTCAGAGAGAGAATCAAGTATTTTAACTGGCAAGTTTTTGTGTAAAAAGATGGCAACACCTTTGGTTTTCCCTAGCGAGCTACTGCTGTGGGACCATAGTGGGTAGCAGTGTTACCTGGTTGAACCGCAGGGATGAATTGATTGTCGTGATCGCAGAGCAGCATTGCTAAAGCAATGTATTTAGGAAAACTCTTGAATTTACATAAGCTGGCAGTATAGATAGGAACCTTAAGATGGGAATACCCCTTTTTGTGAAAATATGTGCAGAGTATTTTAAAAGTATGACTGACAAGAAACATCCCTCACAAGCACTTCACCAGCAAGTGGAACTTTGAAATACTATGTAAGCTTTAAATCCGATCTGATATTGCTTGCCTGCTGCACTTGTGTTGTCACACTACTGTATATTGGAACAGCTGAAGTAATTTCTGAATTTAGAAAGCTAGTATATATTGCAATTTAATGCAAACAAAATCACCACCCCACATGTCACCAAACTGTCTTCATCAGGAAGATATGTGGCTAGAAAAAAAAAAAATCCTTGTGTAGTGCATTTGACATTGCACTACAGATTTGAAAGCGACACCTAACTTCAGAGAATGTAAATGAAAAACATTGCTAAAAATACCACAAAGAAAATGCACAAAAAAACTGTGGAAAAGTTGCAATTTTTACTGCTTTTTTTAAGATAATACATGGAGTGGATTTAGCAGTAAAGTGCTTGCTTTATATTTCCAATTCCTTTTGAAATCATTCTTGCCTATGGCGCAATAAACAAAACAAAACATAAAACATAGCAAAATCTGCAACAAAGCACACAGCTTTTCCACAACGTGGGGTCTTAAAGGGTCTGTCCGGGATAATACAAAATTTTAATATTAAACTAAACACCCCCCGCCCATCTACTTTATAAATTACTTTAATTAGCAAAAATTCATACTTACCATTATCGCTGGGGCTGTCACGTCAAGAGACTTCCCGAGCGATTGTGGGCTATTGCGCATGCGTGAGTTGCCTAGCGACGTCACGAAGATGTCTCCTGGCCCACACATGCACAATAGCCCGCAATATGAGTCGAGAGAAACAGGGTCCTTTGGGTTCTGCTGGCACATAAAGGAGGACAGGGATCCTTGTGGTGCTGCTGGCATCTATGGGGGGGCAGGGTTCTGTGGGGGTGCTGCTGGCATCTAAATGGGGGACAGGGATCCGTGGGTTGCTGCTGGCATCTAAAGGGGAAACAGGGGTCCCTGGGGTGCTGCTAGCATCTAGGGAAGGGCATGGGTCTTTGGGGGTGCTGCTGATATCTAAAGGGGGGAAGGGGTCCTTGGGGTGTTACTGGCATTTAAGGGGAAGCAAGGGTCCCTGGGGTGCTGCTGGCATCTAAGGAGGGGGACAGGGATCCGTGGGGTTCTGTTGGCATCTAAAGTGGAAGCAGGGGTTCCTGGGGTGCTGCTGGCATGTAATGGGGGGCAGGGTCTTGTGGGGTTCGGGTCCCTGGGGGGCTGCTCCATGTGTCTGTGCGGGATCCCTGGGGTATTGATTTTGTGTGTGGGGGTCCTGTGGTATTGCTTGTGTAAGAGGGGGTTCTGGAGGTGGTCCCATGGCGCTGTCATCAGTGTGCATGTTTGGGGGTCTCTGGGGTGCTACCTGTGTGTGCGGAGGTGCTGGTTCCTTGGGTACTTCCACTTGTGTGATATAGCGAAGGGTCCGAGGGGTGCTGTCATGTGGTGTGCAGGTCACTGGGGTACTACCTTCATGTAAGTGGGGGGCTCCTGCGGGGCTGGTGGTGGTCCCTGGGGTGCTGCCTGTGTATTGGAGGGGTCAAGCCCCTGGGGTCTTGCCACCTATGCATTTGGAGGAGGGGGGCTGCCCCCTGTGTGCTGTGGGGGGTGGGAGGGGTGCTCCAGTCCCTGGGGCACTGCCGCCTTTATGCTGTTGTGATCTAGACATTGGGGGACTGCTGCATATTTGCTGTGCGGGGCTTATTGGTAGACATAGACCCTATGCTGAATTTCACAGAAAGCACCGAGACCATGAACATACCTATAGTAACTTCAGAGTACACCGAGACCATGAACCGACCTGCAGCAACTCCATTCTAATCAGGTCTGCAGTGCAACAGCTAGAATGGAGTTCTTGTATGGAAGACCTACGTATAGTAACTACAGAATACACCGACACCATGAAACTACCTGCAGCAACTCCATTCTAGTCAGTGCTGTAGTGAGACAGCTAGAATGGAGGTGCTGTAAGGAGGACCTACAGTGCTGGCCAAAAGTATTGGCACCCCTCCAATTCTGTCAGATAATACTCAATTTCTTCCAGAAAATGATTGCAATCACAAATGCTTTGGTAATAATATCTTCATTTAATCTGTCGTCAATGGAAAACCACAAAAAGAATTGTCAAAAAGCCAAATTGGATATAATTTCACACCAAACATAAAAAAGGGGGTGGACAGAAGTATTGGCACCCTTTGAAAAATCATGTGATGCTTCTCTAATTTGTGTAATTAACAGCACCTGTTACTTACCTGTGGCACATAACAGGTGGTGGCAATAACTAAATCACACTTGTAGCCAGTTGAAATGGATTAAAGTTGACTCAACCTCTGTCCTGTGTCCTTGTGTGTACCACATTGAGCATGGAGAAAAGAAAGAAGACCAAAGAAGTGTCTGAGGACTTGAGAAGCAAAATTGTGAGGAAGCATGAGCAATCTCAAGGCTACAAGTCCATCTCCAAAGACTTGAATGTTCCTGTGTCTACCGTGCTCAGTGTCATCAAGAAGTTTAAAGCCCATGGCACTGTGGCTAACCTCCCTAGATGTGGACGGAAAAGAAAAATTGACGAGAGAGTTCAACGAAAGATTGTACGGATGGTGGCTAAAGAACCTCGACTAACATCCAAACAAGTTCTAGCTGCCCTGCAGTCCGAGGGTACAACAGTGTCAACCCGTACTATCCGTCAGCGTCTGAATGAAAAGGGACTCTATGGTAGGATACCCAGGAAGACCCCACTTCTGACCCAGAGACATAAAAAAGCCAGGCTGGAGTTTGCCAAAACTTACCTGAGAAAGCCAAAAACTTTTTGGAAGAATGTTCTCTGGTCAGATGAGACAAAAGTAGAGCTTTTTAGGAAAAGGCATCAACATAGAGTTTACAGGGGAAAAAAAAAAAAAAGAGGCTTTCAAAGAAAAGAACATGGTCCCTACAGTCAAACATGGCAGAGGTTCCCTGATGTTTTGGGGTTGCTTTGCTGCCTCTGGCACTGGACTGCTTGACCGTGTGCATGGCATTATGAAGTCTGAAGACTACCAACAAATTTTGCAGCATAATGTAGGGCCCAGTGTGAGAAAGCTGGGTCTCTCTCAGAGGTCATGGGTCTTCCAGCAGGACAATGACCTAAAACACACTTCAAAAAGCACTAGAAAATGGTTTGAGAGAAAGCACTGAAGACTTCTAAAGTGGCCAGCAATGAGTCCAGAACTGAATCCCATAGAACACCTGTGGAGAGATCTCAAAATGGCAGTTTGGAGAAGGCACCCTTCAAATCTCAGGGACCTGGAGAAATTTGCCAAAGAAGAACGGTCTAAAATTCCAGCAGAGCATTGTAAGAAACTCACTGATGGTTACCGGAAGCGGTTGTTCGCAGTTATTTTGTCTAAAGGTTGTGCTACCAAGTATTAGGCTGAGGGTGCCAATACTTTTGTCCGGCCCATTTTTGGAGTTTTGTGTAAAATGATCAATGATTTGACTTTTTTTTTCATTCTCTTTTGTGTTTTTTCATTGCATGCAAAATAAATGAAGATATTATTACCAAAGCATTTGTGATTGCAATCATTTTCTGGAAGAAATTGAGTATTATCTGACAGAATTGTAGGGGTGCCAATACTTTTGGCCAGCACTGTACCTATAGTAACTACAAAACACACCGAGACCATGAACCTACCTGCAGCAACTCCATTCTAGTCAGTACAGTACTAAGACAGCTAGAATTAAGTTGTTGGATGGAAGACCAACCTATAGTAACTTTAAAATACACAGAGGCCATGAACCTACCTGCAGCAACTCCATTCTAGTCAGTACAGTACTGAGACACCTAGATTGGAGTTGCTGTATGGAGGACCTAACTATAGTAACTATATACTCATAAATCAGGCGTGCAGCAATATGTTTGAATTTAGATCTATGTCAGCCTATGTCAGTTAGCACTGCAGCCTTGCAGCGTTGGAGTCCTGAGTTTGAATCCTGCCAAGGACAACATCTGCAAGGAGTTTGTATGTTCTCCCTGTGTTTGCGTGGGTTTCCTCCGGGTATTCCGGTTCCTCCCACACGCCAAAGACATACTGATAGGGAATGTAGATTGTGAGCACTATATTGGACAGTGATTGTCAATGTCTATAAAGCACTGCGGAATATGATGGCAATATATAAGTAAGCATAATAAATAAATAAATAAATAAAATAAAAATAAATAAATAAATGAATTGTCATAGATTTCCATGACAACTCACAAGAAAGTGGCGCGACTTATAATAAATACGGCCAGCCGAGGCATCTCTGCCCTGTTCAGACCATATTCGCACGATGTAGCAGAAATTGTTTTGCGCAAGATATATACACTACCGTTCAATTTTGTGTTTTCCATGAAAACTCGCACTTCTATTTATCAAATGAGTTGCAAAATGAATAGAAAATATAGTCAAGACATTGACAAGGTTAGAAATAAGAATTTTTATTTGAAATAATAATTTTCTCCTTCAAACTTTCACCCCATGCTTCCAGAAGCCCCTCCCACAAGTTGGATTTGCTTGATGACCATACGGTCAAGCTCCTCCCACAACAGCTCAATGGGGTTGAGATCTGGTGTCTGCGCTGGCCACTCCATTACAGATAGAATACCAGCTGCCTGCTTCTTCCCTAAATAGTTCTTGCATAATTTGGAGGTGTGCTTTGGGTCATTGTCCTGTTTTAGGATGAAATTGGCTCCAATCAAGCGTTGTCCACGGTATGGCATGGCATTGCAAAATGGAGTGATAGCCT
Organism: Leptodactylus fallax; assembly: GCA_947044405.1. Taxonomy (NCBI): domain Eukaryota; kingdom Metazoa; phylum Chordata; class Amphibia; order Anura; family Leptodactylidae; genus Leptodactylus; species Leptodactylus fallax. The sequence continues at coordinate 2,957,328 of CAMRHE010000211.1, read as the reverse complement.
TCCTTATTCAAAATCCCTTTTACCTTGTACAAATCTCCCACTTTACCAGCACCAAAACAACCCCAGACCATCACATTACCTCCACCATGCTTGACAGATGGCGTCAGGCATTCGTCCAGCATCTTTTCAGTTGTTCCTTGTCTCACAAATGTTCTTGTGTGTGATCCAAACACTTCAAACTTCGATTCGTCTGTCCATAACACTTTTTTCCAATCTTCCTTTGTCCAATGTCTGTGTTCTTTTGCCCATATTAATCTTTTCCTTTTATTAGCCAGTCTCAGATATGGCTTTTTCTTAGCCACTCTGCCCTGAAGGCCAGCATCCCTGAGTCGCCTCTTCACTGTATACGTTGACACTGGCGTTTTGCGGGTACTATTTAATGAAGCTGCCAGTTGAGGACCTGTGAGGCGTCGATTTCTCAAACTAGAGACTCTAATGTACCTGTCTTGTTGCTCAGTTGTGCAGCGGGGCCTCCCACTTCGCTTTCTACTCTGGTTAGAGCCTGTTTGTGCTGTCCTCTGAAGGAAGTGGTACACAACGTTGTAGGAAATCTTCAGTTTTTTGGCAATTTCTCGCATGGAATAGCCTTCATTTCTAAGAACAAGAATAGACTGTCGAGATTCACATGAAATTTCTCTTTTTCTGGCCATTTTGAGAGTTTAATCGAACCAACAAATGTAATGCTCCAGATTCTCAACTAGCTCAAAGGAAGGTCAGTTTTATAGCTTCTCTAACCAGCAAAACTGTTTTCAACTGTGCTAACATACTTGCACAAGGGTTTTCAAGGGTTTTCTAAACATCCATGAGCCTTCTTACACAGTTAGCAAACACAATGTACCATTAGAACACTGGAGTGATGGTTGCCTCTATACACCTATGTAGATATTGCATTAAAAACCAGACTTTTGCAGCTAGAATAGTCATTTACCGCATTAACAATGTATAGAGTGTATTTCTGATTCATTTAATGTTATATTCATTGAAAAAACTGGGCTTTTCTTTCAAAAATAAGGAAATTTCTAAATGACCCTAAACTTTTGAACGGTAGTGTGTATATATATATATATATATATATATATATATATATATATATATAATATAACACACACATTATATATACATATGGCACTTATAAATTCTAGAAGGAGTGCAAAGATGACTGCTGCGGGTGTAGTGGGTGGGCAATCTAGGGAAAAAGGGAGAGGGAGTGTTTTGAAAGGGAGGTGGATAGTGAGAGGGAAGTGGGTGATTGAGATCCAGTATTCTAAATATGGCTGCTGACGGTGTAGTGGGCGGGCTAGCTAAGGAAACAGGGAGGGGAGAGTGTGTGAGAAAGGGGGGGGGTCAGTCAGTGGAGAGGTGGGGGATCATGGAACTTGTAGTAAACTCAGAAAGGAAGTTAGGTATGTAAACAAATGCTGAAGATGCAATGAGCTCACTGAGAACCCCACAAATCACTCAAAACACTGCTAAAGATATTTGGTGGCATTTATTAACCCATTAATAGCACTAACAGACCTTTTTTGAAAAATGATTTTTGCCCGGAAAACCCCTTTAAAAACAGCTCCAAACGCAATTCAAAATGCCTGAAAATTATTTCATTGATTTCAATGGGAGTAGGGCTGCTTCCGTATTAGCATTGTTTTTTTCTGAAAAAAGAAGCACCATTCCATATCACTAGGATGCTTCAAAAAATTGTTTAAAAAATGTACCTATAAAAAAGGTGATAAACGTAATATCTTATGTTTATGAAATCATACCATAAAATCACAATAATGATATGTATGTCACTTCCATAGGTCTGAAGAAAACAAAATTGGAATCTTTAAGCAAATGAGGCAGTTGGTGCACTGGGGTGGGCCTTTAACTTCCTGGAGCACTGCTCTTGACACTCAGAGCGCTAACATCCCCGTCCCGTGCCACTCAGTGCTCTGAGAGTTGATCCTTCCACTGCTATGAAATCACCCAACCTACTTCCGAAGCAAGAGCAGTGTCCCAAGGGTTGAAGGCCCAACCCCAGTGCACCAACTGATTCATTTGCATAAGAATGTAAAGTTATTTTTTTGTAAATTTACAAAAGTGACATGCATAAGTAAGGTATGTTGCTTATCGCTGTGATGTGCTTCCTAATATGGTGGTAGCAGTTGAATATGCTTGGGGGAAGTGGTAGACTCTCTAAGCAAATACTATAACTCTAATATTGGTACACTTGGAGAGTCTGATGGCATCCACTTGCGCAAACATCAATAGTAACAGACGTGAGTAAAAACTGATATGACTGAACAGAGCAGAGTGATAAAAAAAATTAACCTTTACAAACTGAAAAGGAGATCAAGAAATAAAATGCATAATAAATGATTCAGAGAAATCAGTTCAACAGTGTTACCACAAGGTGGTGATAAAGGAGCACAAAAATGATTTGCCAATGTAGCCTCTGAATATGGACATAAAGATATTCATCTATTTCAAGTAGAGATCTTGAACATGCAGAAGATAAAAACAATCTATAATAGAAATGATGTACCTAAAAATATAACCCCAAAAGATCAAACTGTCTAATTTACTATTCTAGTTTGTGATTCAGTTTGCAAATAAAAATTCTCAATTACACTTTATATTAATAGAATACGCATTTTATTTTACTTTGCTTACTTGTATAGCTCCATCATATTCCACAGCACCTTACCAACAAGACTGTCCAAAGTAGGGCTCACAATCTAAATTCCCTATCAGTAAGTCTTTGGAATGTGGGAGGAAACCAACGCAAACACGGGGAGAACATACAAACTCTTTGCAGATTTTGTGCTCGGCTGGATTCGAACCCAGGGGGTTCTCCGGACACTAATGCATATGTTTCATACTGATGACCTATCAAGAGGCTGCGAAAACAACTGTGTGGGTCTCATTAATATGAAACATGCATGAAGGGCTGGAAGACTCCTTTAAAGAGGACCTTCCATGTCCTCTACGGTGTGACACATCACTGGTCTACAGTCAAATTGGTTCAGATATGAAAACAGTTGATCTTAACTAATTTTGGGGTGCTGAGATCTAAAATGATGCTCAAATTTTTAAATTGCCTCTATGTAACACAAATTTTGTTCTCAGCTTTTAAATGTTATTTTCCAATTGCTTATGTCTAAAACAAATTAAAAATTGCTTACATTCATCATAAACTTCGCTTTTGTGACCACGGCAACGAAAATTATGCATTTTTATTATAGAAACAGACGATTTTGCATCTTCTCATTTATACAGTCAGACTAAGAACACTATATGCATTGCAAATTTACACAGATTACCAAAAACTGTTCAGAAGTGTGCGGTTTTCCGAGATTTACGACTATACTGCAAATCAGTTTCACGAATCAATCCCCAAATATAGTCGGCCATCATGTTTTCGTTATATTGTCCTTGGTAACGGCGTTCAAAGTTCATAATGTCCTGGTGAAAGCGCTCGCCTTGCTCCTCTGAATAAGCTCCCATGTTCTCTTTGAACTTATCAAGATGAGTATCAAGGATATGGATTTTGAGTGACATCCTGCAGCCCATTGCAGCATAGTTCTTTATCAGAGTCTGAACCAGTTGTACATAGTTTTCATCTTTATGATTGCCTAGGAAGCCGCGAACCACTGCGACAAAACTGTTCCAAGCTGCTCTCTCCTTCCTATTCAGCTTCTTGGGAAATTCACTGCACTTTATGATCTTCTTGATTTGTGGTCCGACGAAGACAGCAGCTTTGATCTTTGCTTCAGACAGCTTACGTAAAAGATCTTGGAGGTAATTGAAAGCTCTCGACTCCTTATCTAGAGCCCTGACAAATTGTTTTATGAGCCCCAACTTGATGTGTAGTGGTGGCATCAGCACCTTGCGTGGGTCCACCAGTGGCTCCCACTTTACATTGTTCTTCCCCACAGTGAACTTTGTCCGCTGAGGCCAGTCTCGCCTGTGGTAGTGTGCTTCAGTATCCCGGCTGTCCCAAAGGCAAATAAAGCAAGGATACTTAGTAAAACCACCTTGGAGGCCCATCAGGAATGACACCATTTTGAAATCTCCGATAACTTCCCAGCCGTACTCATCATACTTCAAGGCACCTAGCAACATCTTGACACTGGTGTATTCCTCTTTCAGGTGCACCGAGTGAGCTACAGGAAGAGACGGATACTTGTTCCCATTGTGAAGCAGCACGGCTTTGAGGCTCTTGCATGAGCTGTCTATGAAGAGGCGCCACTCATTTGGGTTACAGGTGATACCTATAGCCTCGAATAGACCGGCCACATTGTTGCAGAAGCACAGTCCATCTTGATGACTGAAGAAGATGGAAAAAACTTGATGACGCTTCCTCTGATCTGTGACTTGGACGCTTTCATCTAATAAGTTCCATTGCTTGAGCCTTGATGTCAGAAGCTCAGCATTGGACTTGGTGAAACCAAGGTCTCTGATCAGATCGTTGAGGTCTTTTTGGTTAGGGTAGAATGGCTTCCGCTCCTCATCTGCATATGAAGAGAAATCGTGATCTTCAACGTCTTCAATGTCTGACCTGCTGCTTTCTTTTGAAGGTGGTGTAGCTCTGTCTGGAGGTGTTGGTACAGGAAGTTCAGGGCAGTGTGGTACTGGGGCAATAGATGACGGAATGTCATGATACGTTACAGGCGGTGCATTTTTGCCAGTGCGACGTTTGGAAGGGTCCACCATGCAGAAGTAGCAATTTGTTGAGTGATCTGTCGGTTCACGCCAAATTCTTGGGATAGCAAAATGCATGGCTCTCTTCTCTCCCCTGTACCAACCTATAAGCAAACAAAATAATATTTGGATTGAGAATTTGATTTAGGCCTATTTCACACTAATGACTAGTGATATTTACAATATTAACACAGTTATTCTGCTATTTAAGAGAGTAGCATTTATCCACTTACCTTTGAAGAGTTTTCTTGCAGTGCTCACATGTGAAATGAGGAGCCCATGGTTTGTCTTGGTCACCAACAGGCATGCCGAAGTATGCTTTGTAGGCCTCACACATCTTAGCAGATGCTTCCACAGAGTACTTTTTCGCTAATGTCTTTATAAACTGGCCACATATGTAGCAAAATGCGTCTGCTGGATGTATGCAACCTCTTGATGCCATCTAAATTGACTAAGTTGCTGTGAACTGTAAGGAAAAAGGATGTCTCTCCAAACTTGATAAAAATGGTCTTTATTCCATGCAGTATTAAAGTTCAAGAGTGTACTGAGGATTCAGCAGAGCAAGATTGATCACCCGGTACCAGAGTAACACACAATATATACATTTACATTCCTAAGCTCCTCCTGTAATGGGTGTGGGTTGAAGTGTGAATACTGTCGTTATCAGAATCTGAATAGATATTGAATTCACACCTGTCTGTCTAGGTCAATTCCCCTTTGTCTGTGATGGCCATTGCCCACTTACTATGCAATCCCAATCAATTAGATCCTGTCTCTCAGTCTCTCAGGAAGGGCTATAGTGGCCCTATATAACTGTAGTTATACAGCTACCTACAATTCTGTACAGTGCCAGAAAGTTCTAGATAATTCTGGGCAGTTCTAGAAACTTCTTGATAGTTCTCACAATTCCAGAAGCTTCTTAAGTACAGTGCTCTCCAAAAGTATTGGCACCCCTGCAATTCTGTCAGATAATACTCAATTTCTTCCAGAAAATGATTGCAATCACAAATGCTTTGGTAATAATATCTTCATTTATTTTGCTTGCAATGAAAAAACACAAGAGAATGAAAAAAAAAGTCAAATCATTGATCATTTTACACAAAACTCCAAAAATGGGCCGGACAAAAGTATTGGCACCCTCAGCCTAATACTTGGTAGCACAACCTTTAGACAAAATAACTGCGAACAACCTCTTCCAGTAACCATCAATGAGTTTCTTACAATGCTCTGCTGGAATTTTAGACCATTCTTCTTTGGCAAATTTCTCCAGGTCCCTGAGATTTGAAGGGTGCCTTCTCCAAACTGCCATTTTGAGATCTCTCCACAGGTGTTCTATGGGATTCAGGTCTGGACTCATTGCTGGCCACTTTAGAAGTCTCCAGTGCTTTCTCTCAAACCATTTTCTAGTGCTTTTTGAAGTGTGTTTTAGGTCATTGTCCTGCTGGAAGACCCATGACCTCTGAGAGAGACCCAGCTTTCTCACACTGGGCCCTACATTATGCTGCAAAATTTGTTGGTAGTCTTCAGACTTCATAATGCCATGCACACGGTCAAGCAGTCCAGTGCCAGAGGCAGCAAAGCAACCCCAAAACATCAGGGAACCTCCGCCATGTTTGACTGTAGGGACCATGTTCTTTTCTTTGAAGGTCTCTTTTTTTTTTTTTCCTATAAACTCTATGTTGATGCCTTTTCCCAAAAAGCTCTACTTTTGTCTCATCTGACCAGAGAACATTCTTCCAAAAAGTTTTTGGCTTTCTCAGGTAAGTTTTGGCAAACTCCAGCCTGGCTTTTTTATGTCTCTGGGTCAGAAGTGGGGTCTTCCTGGGTACCCTACCATAGAGTCCCTTTTCATTCAGACGCCGACGGATAGTACGGGTTGACACTGTTGTACCCTCGGACTGCAGGGCAGCTAGAACTTGTTTGGATGTTAGTCGAGGTTCTTTAGCCACCATCCGCACAATCTTTCGTTGAAATCTCTCCTCAATTTTTCTTTTCCGTCCACATCTAGGGAGGTTAGCCACAGGTCTTTGGAGATGGACTTGTAGCCTTGAGATTGCTCATGCTTCCTCACAATTTTGCTTCTCAAGATCTCAGACAGTTCTTTGGTCTTCTTTCTTTTCTCCATGCTCAATGTGGTACACACAAGGACACAGGACAGAGGTTGAGTCAACTTTAATCCATTTCAACTGGCTGCAAGTGTGATTTAGTTATTGCCACCACCTGTTATGTGCCACAGGTAAGTAACAGGTGCTGTTAATTACACAAATTAGAGAAGCATCACATGATTTTTCAAACTTTTGTCCACCCCCTTTTTTATGTTTGGTGTGGAATTATATCCAATTTGGCTTTTTGACAATTCTTTTTGTGGTTTTCCATTGAAGACAAATTAAATGAAGATATTATTACCAAAAGCATTTGTGATTGCAATCATTTTCTGGAAGAAATTGAGTATTATCTGACAGAATTGCAGGGGTGCCAATACTTTTGGCCAGCACTGCATCTTGAAATATTGCAAATATCTTTAACCCCTTAACGACCTTGGACGTACTATTACGTCCTGGGCGCTATGTACTCGCGCACCAGGGCGTAATAATACGCCCGAGGCCGGCCGCCCGCTCACTATCTGAGCGGGCGGTATCAGAACCGGGTGTTAGCTGTATCTGACAGCTAACACCCTGCTCCATAACCCCCGGTCGGCCATAACTTCCGATCGGCGGTTTTAACCCCTTGGATGCCGCGGTCAAACATGACCGCGGCATCCAAGGGGTTCCGCCGTCTTGCTGACCCCCCCGGCACCCCCCGCGGCGAGATAGGGGGGGTGCCGATATCTCTAATCTGCAGCCCGGGGTCTGCCAAGTGACCCCAGGCTGCCTGGAGCCCCCAGTACCTGGTTGATCCTGCCGAGACCTGCGGAAGTCAGCGCTGTGTTTCCATAGCGCTGACTTCCTGTATAGGCTGCAAGACACGTGTATGCTCGTGTCTTGCAGTCTATAGTACTGAGCCAGAGATCAAAGCATCTCTGGCTCAGGTGTCCTAATGGGACACAAGAAAAAGTTAAAAAAAGTGAAAAAAAAAATAAAGTATGTGAAAAAAATTAATAAAAGAATAAAGCCCCAAAAATTCCCTTTTCCTATATAAAATGAATTATATAAAAAATAAACCTAAAAATTAATAAAAACAATACATATTTGTTATCATTGCGTCCGTAACAACCTGTACAATAAAACTGAAACCATATTTAATGTACACGGTGAAAGTCGGGGAAAAAAACTGAAAAAACCCGCCAAAAGTAACGATTTTTCGCCATCTCACCTTACAAAATATGCCATAAAAAGTGATCAAAAAGTCATATGTACCCCAAAACAGTACCAATAAAAAGCACAGGTTGTCCCGCAAAAAATAAGCCCTAAACCAACTCTCTAAACTGAAAAATAAAAATGCTATGCATCTTAGAAGATGGCGATGCAAAAAAAATTGATTTATGTCCCCAAATGGGTTTTTGTTCTGCAAAATTGGTATTGCATAAAAAAAACAGTATAAATGAGGTATCGCCGTAATCGTACCGACCCGCAGAATAAAGATAACATGTTACTTACGCTCTACGCTGCATGGTGAAAAACTTAAAAGATAAAACGCAGTGCCAGAATTGATGGGGTTGTTTTTTAATCCACCAAGAAAGAGTTAATAAAATTTATTTAATAAGTTGTAAGCACCTAAAAATGATGTCATTAAAAAATACATCTCACCCTGCAAACAACAAGCCCTCATATGGCTACATCACCAGAGAAATAAAGAAAATATAGCTCGTACAATGTGAAGACAAAAACCCCAAAAATCGCCAAATCTTTAGAACATAACTGGCTGCAGCAGGAAGGGAATGTATAAGCTGTGCGAGCGGATATCAGGGTACAAACCAGATTTAGAGCTTCCGAGGGACAATAAACCAGAAATGACCCCCAGAGTGACCCCCCAATAATAGGAACTACTGGGGAAATAGTAGGGAATTTAGTGTACCCAATGTACTACGCACAGATTACATATTCATTCACTTTTCCCCATCCGCTGTGCAGTCACGTCTGGGATACTAATGCTCGCTACACCCCTTGATAAATTCTTTGAGGGGTGCAGTTTTCAAAATGGGGTCACTACTTAGGGGATTCCACTTTACTGGTACTTTAGAGGCTCTGCAAACATGACATGGCATCCAGATCCCAAACATCTGAATCTGCGCTCCAAAAGCCACATAGCGCGCCTTCCCTTCTGCGCCCTACTGTGTGCCCAAACCGCAGTTTATACCCACATGTATTACACTTGTCGTACCCAGGATAAGGTACTTAATGTCATATATGGGTATAAACTCCTGTTTGGGCACAGCCAGGCACAGAAGGGAAGGAGCACTATTTGGTTTTTGGAGCACAGACTTGGACGGTTTGGTTTTTGGACACCATTGCACTTTTGCAGAGCTGAAATGCCAGTACAGTGGAATACCCTGACATGTCAGCCCATTTTGGAAACTGCACCCCTGAAGGAATTTATCCAGGGGTACAGTGAGCATTTTTAACCCCCAAGTTTTGCTATAATTTATTATCCGTAAATGAATACGCAGCTGAAGATGAAAGGTGAAAATGACAATTATTTCAGGAATACGTAATTTCAGTATGCAATATGTTGTGCCCGGCTTGTATCAGAGATGAACGCTCCAAAAGCTGTGGTGCCCGGGATCCCCGCTCACCAGTTTTTGGAGTGTGTGTCTGTGCAGACATAAACTGGGCACAACATATTGGGCACTGAAATGGCGTATCTATAGAAAAATTTCATTTTTAACTTTTCATTATCAGCTGCGCATTCATTTTTGGAAATTAAAAGAATGCAACACTTAAGGGTTAATAATGCTCGCTACCCCACTTGATAAATCCCTTGGAGGGTATAGTTTCCAAAATGGGGTGACATGTCTGCGGATTCCACTTTACTGACAATTCATGGGCTCTGCAAAAGAGGCATGGTGTCCAAAAAGCAAACTGTGCTCTAAAAACCAAAATAGCGCTCCTTCCCTTCTGTGCCCAGCTGTGCCCAAACAGCAGTTTATACCACATATGGCGTTGTTAAGTATGTTATCCTGGGTACACCAGTGTCATACATGTGGGCATAAACTGTCATTTGGGCACACAGCAGGGCGCAAATGTGAAGGAGCGCTATGTGCTTTTGGAGCGCATATTTAGATTGTTGTTTTTTTGGACGCCATGTCACATTTGCAGAGAACCTAAAATTGCCCCTACAAAATGGGGTTCACTTCTTGGGGAATTCCAATTTACTGGCACCTCCAGGGCTCTGCAAAAATATCATGGCGACCAGAGAGTCCCTCTAAATCTGTGCTCCAAAAGCTAAAAAACCACAGTGCTCCTTCCCTTCTGAGCCCTGCTGCGTGCCCAAGCAGCAGTTTATACCCACATATATAATTTTTTTTGTCCCCGGGATAGCCCACTTAATAGTTTTAGGAGTGTATGTCTCTGATGCCACAAAGTGGCCGCAACGTATTAGGCACTGAAATTTGATATTTCTTTAAAAACTTTAATTTTCACTTTGTACATTAATTTTTGGGAAGCATTTTTAGGCTCTAAATGATAATACCCCTTGATACATTCCTTGAGGGGTGTAGTTTCTAAAATGAGGTCACTTTTGAGAGGTTTCCATTATATTGGTACTTTAGGGGTTCTGCAAATGCGACATGGCATCCAAAAACTATTCCAGCAAAATCTGCCCTCCAAAAGCTAAATAGCGCTCTTTCCATTTTGAGCCCTGCCATTTACCCATGCAGCAGATTACAACCACATATGGGGCATTTCTGTGTTCAGGAGAAATTGTGTAACAAACTTTGGGGTGCTTTTTCTCCTTTGTCCTCTTGTGAAAATGAAAAATATGGGGCTAAATTGATGGTTTATTGGAAAAAAAGTAATTTTTCATTTTAATGTCCCAATGTTAATAAAATCTGTGAAACAGCTGTGAGGTCAAAATGTTCACCATACCCCTAGATAAATTCTATAAGGGGTGTAGTTTCCAAAATGGGGTCATTTTTTGGGGGTTTGTATTATATTGGTACTTTAGGGGCTCTGCAAATGCGACATGGCATCCGAAAACTATTCCAGCAAAATCTGCCCTCCAAAAGCTAAATAGCGCTCTTTCCATTTTGAGCCCTGCCATTTACCCATGCAGCAGATTACGACCACATATGGGGCATTTCTGTGTTCAGGAGAAATTGTGTAACGAACTTTGGGGTGCTTTTACTCCTTTGTCCTCTTGTGAAAATGAAAAATTTGGGGCTAAATTGACGGTTTATTGGAAAAAAAAAGTAATTTTTCATTTTAATGTCCCAATGTTAATAAAATCTGTGAAACAGCTGTAGGGTCAAAATGCTCACTATACCCCTTGATATGTTCTGTGAGGGATGTAGTTTCCAAAATGGGGTCACTTTTAGGGGGTTTCCACTGTATTGGTACTTTGGGGGCTCTGCAAATGCGACATGGTACCTGAAAGCTATTCCAGCAAAATCTGCCCTCCAAAAGCTAAATAGCGCTCTTTCCATTCTGGGCCCTGCCATGTACCCATACAGCAGATTACGACCACATATGGGGTACTGCTGTGTTTAGGAGCAATTATTTTGCAAACTGTGGGGTGCTTTTTCTCCTTTAACCCATTATGAAAATGAAAACTTTGGGGATAAAGTGACATTTTAGTAATGTTTCATTTATGCATCCCAGTGTTAGCAAAACCTGTGAAACGACTGTAAGGTCAAAATGCTCACTATACCCCTATATGAATTCTGTGAGGGGTGTAGTTTCCAAAATGGGGTCACTTTTTGGGGTTTTCCTTTGTATTGGTACTCTAGGGGCTTTGCAAATGAGACATGGCACCTGAAAACTATTCCAGCAAAATCTGCTTTTCAGACGCCCAGTGTCACTCCTTCCCTTCTGTGCACTGCCATTCGCCCAAACATCAGTTTACACCCACTTGTGGGGTATTTCCGTGCTCGGGAGAAATTGCATAACAAACTGTGAGATGCATTTTTTCCTTTAACCCTTTGTGAATGTGTTAATTTTAGGGCTAAATTAAGGAATTAATGGGAAAAAATTAAATGTCTAAATTTCACCTCCATATTGTTTTAATTCCAGTGAAATTCTTAAAGGGTTAACAAACTTCCCAAATATTATTTTGAATTATTTTGAGGGGTGCAGTTTTGAAAATGGGGTGATTTATGGGGGTTTCTAATATATAGGCCATTATAATCCTCTTCAGAACTGAAGTGGTCCCTAAAAAATTAGTTTGGGAAATTTTCTTGTAAATCTGCAAAATCGCTGTTACACTTGTAAGCCTTCTTACATCCAAAATAAATTACAGGACGATTAAAAGATGATGCCGATATAAAGCAGAGATATGGTAGATAATATGTATTAATGTATTTGGGTGGTATGACTATCTATCTGAGAAGCAGAACATTTCACATTTTGAAAATTGTGATTTTTTTCCAAATTTCCATCAAATTTTCTATTTTTTTTATAAATAAATACAAAAATATTCATTAGTGTTTACCACTAACATGAAGTACAATGTGTTACGAAAAAACAATCTCAAAATCACTTGTGTAAGTTAAGACGTCTCAAAGTTATTGCCATATAAAGTGACACATGTCAGTTTTGAAAAACGAGGCCTGGTCCTTAACGCACTTTTGGGCTGGGTCCTTAAGGGGTTAAAAATAGATCAATTTCAAAATATCATTGTGCTGACCACAAAAGCAAAGTTTACAGGGAATAATAACTTTTTTCTATTCATTTAAGGTACAAACAATCAGGAAAACAAACTTAACAACTGGGAACAAATATTTTTTTGAAAATTGTTACATGGTGATTTTCATGATACAGAGGTGCTTTTGATATTTCTCACAGCCTTTAATACAATACTGGGAAAAGTTTGCATCATCAGTATTGCATCATCTACTAGAATTGCATCATCTCAGAATGACCAATAGAAAGATGCCAATAAAGGCCAGGTGATGCAATCCTAATTAAACTTAGATTCCAGACTTCAACAGCGGAATCTGCTAGCAGATGATGTTCGGATTTCTTTGTTCCGGGACCGTCAAAAGCATCTTGTCCAATTCTTCTTCAAGGAGGGTGATCTTGTTGCATGCAATAACCTTTGCAGTTTAATGGAAGCTCTCAACATCAGCTATAGCCCAGATGAGTGGAAGCTATTTATCGATTCATCCAAGCTGAATCTTAAAGCTGTCTTACTGCACATTGGCAATGCACTACCATCAGTTCCAATTGGTTATGCAGCTCACATAAAGGAAACTTATAACAACATGAAACAGCTTTTGAGATGCATAAACTATGATCAACATCTGTGGTGACTTGAAGGTGGTTGTGCTAGTGCTTGGTCTCCAGGGTGGATACACAAAGTACTGCTGCTTCCTATGTGAATGGGACAGTCGTGCAAGATCAGACCACTACAAGAAAAGAGACTGGCCACTCCGACAATCACTGCAGCCAGGGACTAAAAATGTTATGCATCCAGCGCTCGTAGAACCAACAAAGATTCTGCCTCCTCCATTGCATATCAAGCTGGGTCTTATGAAGAACTTTGTAAAGGCGATGGACAAAAATGAAGAAGCATTCAAGTATCTCCTATGTAAGTTTCCAAGGTTGAGTGAATCAAAGATAAAGGAAGGAGTCTTTATTGGTCCTCATATTTGTGCGCTTCTTCAAGATGATGAGTTTTACCGTTTGCTGCGTGGCAAGGAAAAGGCTGCATGGGAAATATTCCGGTTAGTAGTAACAAATTTCCTGGGAAACACCAAGGCAGATAACTATGAAGAGTTGGTGGAAAATCTCCTCAAGGCATATAAAAACCTGGGATGTAACATGTCTTTAAAGATTCATTTCTTGCACTTTCATCTAGACTTCTTTGCACCAAACTGTGGTGCAGTGATCGATAAATATGGTGAGCGATTTCACCAGGAAATTTCGACTATGGAAAAAAGATATCAGGGTAAATGGAACCCATCAATGCATGCAGACTACTGCTGGACAGTTACCAGAGACAATCCGATGCCTGTATACAAGAGACGTGTGAAAAAGAGGCAAGTAGCCAATGAATACGTTGCAGAGTGCAATAACATATTAGCCTAAATATAATTATAATTTGTAAAAGTGCTTAGACATGCCTGTAAATTATAGTTGATTTTAAATACAGCTAAGTTTCCTCAGAATATATTTTATGAACAATAAACTTACCCCTATATGATTGCAGAAGTCACAATTATATATTATAACCTATACATGTTACATAACAGTGAAACGAAAATTCTTCGATATCATAGAAACTAGAGACAATTGACAGTTTTCCTTGTGATATTTGAATTCAGCAAATAAAAATCATTAAGAAATGGCTCATTTTATTTCTGAACCAAACAACTTTTGAAAATTTGTAGACTTGTGTTATATACTGCTGCAAAGCTGACAGTGCGCTGAATGCAGTACACTGTAGTTTTGTAGGTCCGTGCCCTGGTGCTGTTAGTTTCAGATACAATAGCACTGCAGTGCCAGAAGGGCTGGCCTCACAGTTCAGCGTCATGGCTATGATACTAAACTGTGAGGCCGGCCACTCTGAAAGTACAGCAGTATCAGTACCTGAAACTAAAAGCATCAATCTCTGACACCAGGCACATACCTGCAAAACTGAACTTTGTCAGCTTTGCAGCAGTATATAATTGTTATAGAGGACATTAAAGGTCCTCTTTAACCCCTTCCCAACAACTGCTGTACTATTACGGCGTATGTCGGGTATTTAAATATGGCAGCCATTCAGAAGCTTAGCAGCAACCATAGGCGCCGGATATTTGCTGTATTATACAGAAAAGACCCGGCGCTAATGCCAGCGATCAGTGTATCAGCTTGCCCATTTTTCCGGCGATGCCACCATTTTGGGAATGATTGAAGGCTCCCAGGCTTGTCTTGGCATTACTTCTATGGCTGGTATTTTACAATGCATTAGCATTGTAATGCATTGCATTAGAGATCAGTCCCTATGGGGTTCAAGGTTCAAAAAGTAAAACAAAAATATAAAAAAAAATTAAAAAGAATAAAAAATTCAAATCAACCCCCTTTCCCTAGAATACATATAAAAGTAAAAAAATGACTGTTAAACACATACACATTCAGTATCCCTGTGTCTGAAAACGCCTGGTCTACAAACTTATAAAAATATCTTATACAGTGAACGCTGTAGTGGGAAAAAAAAAAGATCAAAAGTGCCAAACTGCCGTTTATCTTGCTGTTTCGCTGTTGATAAAAATTTGAATAAAAAGTGATCAAAACAATAGAGATTTCCCAAAATGGTATAACTAAAAGCACATCTGACCCCACAAAAAAGATGCTCTATGCATCCCCATACATGTAAATATAATAAAGTTACGGGTGTCAGAATCTGACGACTCCAAGAAATTTTTTTTTTTTGCAAAATTTTGGATTTTTTTCAAGGGGTTAAAATGTAAATAAAACTATATTTAATTATTATATATAATTTGGTATCCCCAGAATTGTACCTAAACATAGACTACAGATGACACATAATTTTGACTGCACAGTGCCGTAAAAATGAAGCTTGTAAGAAATTCTCACAAATGCACTTTTTATACAATTCCCTGATCTGAATTTTTTCTAGCTTCCCAGTACATTGCACAGAATATTAAATGGTACTAATGAGGCCAATCAGCGACCTAAGGCAAGGGGACACCACAGTGTGGCAGGGGCTTCTGCCACAAGAAAACACCGGAGCATCGGGGACAGGTGAGTATGGTTTTTTTTTTCTTTTATTTTTTTCACCTTCCTGACTTAACTTTATATATATATATATATATATATATATATATATATATATATATATATAATATCATGGACAACTTCTTTAAGGTTTATGGCATTTATCATGTAGAATAAATAACATACTAATTTTATTTTACAGATTGTTACAGATGTGGTAATACCAATTGTGTGGGTTTTTATATTTATTCATTAATAAGGGTGAAAAAAAAGTCTTTCTACTTTTTTTTTTTGCAGATAAATATCTTCTATGTATAGCCAGTTTTAGAAAGTTAATCTCGTGTGCTTGGTTTATTTCTAGAGAAGTTTCTTGGAATGACAATAATAATGACTAATAATTGTGGATAAAGACTTTTTTTTTATAGCAAGCCAGATCTGAGAGAAAGCCAACAAAGAGTCTTCCCATTAATAGACAGATAGAGGAAACATCCAACTCAAACAAAACACATTTATAAAGCTATTGCTCCACTTCCAACAAGTGTGGTGTCCTCCTAATACCCAAACTAGAAGTAAAATACTTTCTCTGATATGTTACAAGGCATGTGAAAAATGAAAAAGCCTCTTGGAATTTTTGTGGTGACAGCGGGAGACTCTAATCTGCTAGTTACTGTCAAGCTGCTGCTTGGGACAGGAACCATCACTTCCTCTCAGCAATGTACAACAACACAGGGGGATTTATTACTATAAAGTTCCAGCTCTGTAAGATTATATTGCCCTATATCATTTTGTGTGATGTATATTAAAACCTGATTTGCTGGAGGTGGCAAGGACAGCACTTCATTCCTGGTACATTACCCTCACCCACTGATACTTTTTGCATCGGACAAATAAGGAGGATTAAGAGGTTGATTCCTGTGAGGTCTTGAGGGAGGATACTTTTCTGTACAGTATTTCAGCCAACACAGAAATTTGATTCACACTTTGCTTTCATTTCCTGACTACAAATACCCTAAAAACTGTCAGCAGGAGGAAGTCACAATCTCAAGAGAGTCTGAACTGCAGAGAACACCCAGCACTAAGAAAATGGTCACTATGAACTGAAGGGTAAGTGCACTTGGTCAGTCTTTGTAAAGAAATACAGACAAGTAAGGAATATGCAAATAAGGGGAGATGCAATATTACACTATTAATAAGTGATAGGATTAAACACTGACAATTAGATGATGACTGCATACTAAGCTACAATAAACCTAAAGTGTTACCATGCAAAACATACTCGTTGCAAGTGTAAGCTTGAAATATCTAGTTTCACATTAAATGACAAAGAGCTAAATACTGGACCAGTGAGTCCCAGGAATGGGTAGGAGCCCAGGCTCACAGACCACCACCTATGAAAACTACCATATTATCATATTTTACAATAACTGTAACAGTTCAGCAAAACATCTGTCATTTTGTTTTGCATTTTAGTTTTGCTGGCACCTGGTCTCATTGTAGGATGCATGGATGTTGACCAAACAGAATGGACTGAAAAATGGGCCAACCCAAAAGTATATAAACAACTTTTCATAAATGAATAGTACAGGTTAAAATAAGAAATTTTGTAATATATCTTATTAAATAAATATGTTTTCTTCTCCACTTTTCAGTTACTTTCTCCATATTAGTATATGAAGAGAGGAGGGGGATAGAAAAGACACTCAAATAACTACTGCTGTTACACTCTATTATTCCTTACCTTTTAACACTGCTAAAATGAGGAAATAAATCAATTAACCAGAGGGCAGGAGAATCTAACTCCCTCCATAGGACTCTGTGAGAAGCTGAATACAATGGATATAATGTAAAACAAAGCAGTGAGATTGAAGGTAAGGAGAAGTAGAACAGCTTAATATGTGGTGAAGGAAACAAATCTCATTAATAAGATGTATTACAAAGTTTCTAATTTTCACCTGTACTATTCATTTATAAAAAGTTGTTTATAACTGGAGGTATGTTTTAAGTCACAAGTTTATATGAAGTAACTTTATACCTGGACAGTACTGCTACACGGTTCCTATTTAATAGACATCATTTATGCAGTGGAAAACTGCTTTCATTGGTTTTAACAGATAAAATTCTCAAATATACTTCCTATATAAAAGTGATTCCTGAGTAGATTTGACTGAGAGGTTATTCCTAGTAATTTTTATAACATAGCATACAGTTACCATACAGTAACTGTTGTGATCTGTGTGAGTAAACAAACCCACATGGCTCTGTACAGTGCACTTCTAGAGATCCTGGCTCAGGATCTTACAGCTCACTGCATCTTACAGCTTTTCCAAAGAACATACAGTTGGGGATGCCAATAAAAGTGGGTAATGAAGTTTTTTCCACCCCATAAGGTATCTGAATATGATTAAAGTGTGCCATAACTTTCTAAGGAGTAACCTATTTAAAAACAAAAAACAAAGAAGAGCAAAAATAGAGCCCCATATTTTGAATTGTATTAGTAAATAATGTTAAAATGTTTAGCCATCAAACAAAACCCCTTTCCAAATATAGCCCTCCTGGTTGTCAGCTCATCAACGGGTGTCTATCTGAAAAGCCCAGGGTGATATCATAGGAGAAGCTACCATGGAAGAAGAATGCACATCTGTGGTGTTAGAACCGAACACCCACAGTTCATCTTGCATCTCTACCACCTTCTACTCTACTTCTACAGCTTGCCTGTGCACCAACCCATTTATGGAGTTGTTAGGCTCACTAGAGTCATTGCTTCCACTTACAACCAATGTAGCAGATACATTTTTCAAAGAGTGCAAATTGTCCCCTTTGTCTTTAAAGATGGATTCACACACTGTAACACGTCCGTATTACAGCTGCAAATCCGGTCTCAGCCACAAGTCTATTATTTGAAATGGCAGCATCATAGGGATCATTCAAACTGTAAATTCGGGTAATAAGAACCACTGTCAGGACAGGATTTTTAATTGGAATATGGTCTGTACAATACACATAAACTAGCCTATTGGGTTCTGTTATATGCACACATAACCAATTATTACATTGCAACTAAATATGTAATGCAGATTTTCATGCATAGCAAGTGCAGCATAATACAGTAGTATCTCAATCAAGGAGATTTTCTTACATTTCTAAAAGAAGAACTAGGTTTAATGATCCTTTAATAATACCTTGCAGATAAGACAATTTATAGGAAGAGGTCAGAGCACAAATAGTGTAAGAAACTAAACGTTAACCAAGACCAAACAGGAAAACACTAACAATCGTAAGCACGTATTTTTAGAAGGAACGATTAGTCACTGCAGCGTGCTTGAAGTAAAAGTGTTTTTCATGTGGCTGTGGTCCTAAACGCTGCAGAGTCCTCTTCACGGAAGATTATTTAGTGCATTAATTTCCAGTGAAGCACAAACTGCGGAAGGGATGGAATTAGACAGCAGCAAACAGTGTCTGGCATGAAAGGGAACTTTCCATCCACAAAAGTCCCTTTAATAACACAGGATTTCTCTCCTTATATGGACTATTGCTGTGATCACATTAATTACATTGTTTGGTAGTCAAAACATTTCTTCACATACATAAGTTTTTCCAGAAACTATAAAGTATGTGATAAAAAAGCACAAGGTTATTTTTGTTACTAGACTAGCAGTATAAAAGCATTATTAGTATAAAAGAATGGAAACACTTGTCATCTAAGATAATAACAGTAAGTAGATAAGGGAGCTTAAAGCCCCACTCCAGCAATATGAATTATGTCTTAGCCCTGTAGTACAGGGCATACTAATCTAAAGCGAATTATGCGTTCACTCAGAGTACAACATTCACTTTATTTAGCCTTTGAATGGTGATCTGGCTGTTCATGCGATTGGAAAACTGACTTGACAATTCAAACATCAGCCGAAAGTCACTAATTCTATGTTAAGGCCATGAGAACTGGGATCTTACACTCTCATAGACTTACACAGAAACCAGGGACTCCCAGCTGGTGTCTGAATTGGCAAGGTCCGCCAATTACATGACCAGCCATAGGGGACAGTTAGGAGGCTGAATAAAGTGAGTAATGCTCTCGCTGAGTTCATGACTTGGTATTAGTATATCATGTACTACAGTGCTAAGGCAGGGTTCACACTACCGTTGGATTCCGTTATGAAGGTGTCCGTTAACAAAAAAAAACGGACACCTATCATAACAGACATTAACGGACACTAACTGATGTTAATGTGTCCATTTTTTTTAACTGATCCAATTAATGGATCAGTTAAAAAAAATGGACACATTAGCATCAGTTAGTGTCCGTTATTTAACACTCTCCGTTTTTTTTGTTTCTGCTTTCTGAGCATGCGCAGAAAAAAAACGGACATAAAATAACGGACAGTAACTGATGGCTATCAGTTACTGTCCGTTATAAGTCCGTTACCCATAGACTTCAATGTTAAAAAATAACGGACACTTGCTGTCCATCAAGAATCTGTTTTTCAAAACGAACAAAACAGTCCTGCATGTAGGATTTTTTGTCCGCGGAAAAAAAACGGACTTCTGACGGACTGGGTGTAAACGGACACAAACGGACACAATATAAAAACCCATTGAAATGAATGGAAATTTTAACAGATTTCTGACGGTTCAGCTAGTGTCCGATGCTAAAATCTTGTAACGGACAATAGCTACGGACACTACTGACGGTCACCAACGGTAGTGTGAACGCCCCCTAAGACATAATACATTTTGCCGAAGTGGGACTTTGTCATCCCTATAGACTTAGTCTGCCTGTCTGTTTTCTGACAGTTTTTGATTTGCATAGAATTGTATCCACCATATTTCAGTGAAACCATAAAAGCATTTTTATAACTATGTTGTTTTATACAAAATAAAATGGAAATCCATTCTAAAGTAAATATCTAATATGATGGCATCAACCAAGTCTTGTATTTAACAAATAAAGGGTTAACTGGTTTAGAAATATAGTCTGTGAATTCTGTGTTACAAGGAACCTGTCAAACATGTTGGCAGCATGTTATAGAGCAGATGCAGTTAAACAGATTAATAGATAGGTTTGTGGGAAAATAATTCAGTATAATCTGTCATTTATCCATTTATATCTTTCTATGTTGATAAGTCAATGAGGCAGTCCTATTGGTGACTGACAGCTATCGCTGCATGCACACCCAAACAGGTAAGGCTGTCAACCACTGATAGGACCGCCTCCTTGACTTTATAACTTAGAAACAACAAAGATTTCAATGAATAAATAACAGGTTATAATGAATATTTGCCCACAAACCTATACATCAACCTGCTCTTCTCCTCCTGCTCTATAACAGCCCGTGGGGTCAAAATGATCACAAGAACGGTGAGCAAAAATCCCAGAACCACACGGGGGGACCTAGTGAATGACCTGCAGAAAGCTGGGACTAATGTAACAAAGGCTACCGTCAGTAACACACTACGCCGCCAGGGACTCAGATCCTGCAGTGCCAGACGTGTCCCCCTGCTTAATCCACTATATACAGTGGGGAAAAAAAAGTATTTAGTCAGCCACCAACTGTGCAAGTTCTCCCACTTAAAAAGATAAGAGGGGCCTGTAATTGACATCATAGGTAGACCTCAACTATGAGAGACAAAATGAGAAAACAAATCCAGAAAATCACATTGTATGATTTGTTAAGAATTTATTTGCAAATTATGGTGGAAAATAAGTATTTGGTCAATAACAAAAGTTCATCTCAATACTTTATTATATATCCTTTGTTGGCAATGACAGAGGTCAAATGTTTTCTGTAAGTCTTCAGAATTCCTCTGGACAAAGCCTGTGGCGAAACGCGCGTCGAGGTGTCTGTTACTTAGGTGGGTTTTTTCAGGACATTTTACTTAGGCTATACGTGGTTTCCTTAGCACATATTTTATATATTATATCATGATTTATGGTTCATTTCCTTATTATTTTTTTTGCTTTTTTTACACCTGCGCTTTTTTTTCCTCCCTCGCCAATCCAGCGGGGCAAGCCAGCTTCTTTTTGGAAGAAGGTCCTGTGGACTGATGAAACAAAGATTGAGTTGTTTGGTCATGCAAAAAGGCGTTATGCATGGCGTCCAAAAAACACAGCATTCCAAGAAAAACACTTGCTACCTACTGTAAAATTTGGTGGAGGTTCCATCATGCTTTGGGGCTGTGTGGCCAATGCCGGCACCGGGAATCTTGTTAAAGTTGAGGGTCGCAAGGATTCAACTCAGTATCAGCAGATTCTTGAGAATAATGTACAAGAATCAGTGACGATTTGTATTTACACCCCCGGGGGGGTTTTTTCCCCCCCAAAAAAAACCACAACCCCCCCCCCCACCCCCACCCCCACACCCCCCCCCGCACAATTACAATTTTCTGGAAGGCCCCCCCCCCCCCCCCCCCCCGAATATCATTGAACCTCTGGGGGATAATTTGAAGCGGGCTGTCCATGCTCGGCGACCATCAAACTTAACTGAACTGGAATTGTTTTGTAAAGAGGAATGGTCAAAAATACCTTCATCCAGGATCCAGGAACTGAGTAAAAGCTACAGGAAGCGATTAGAGGCTGTTATTTTTGCAAAAGGAGGATCTACTAAATATTAATGTCACTTTTCTGTTGAGGTGCCCATACTTTTGCACCGGTCAAATTTTGGTTTAATGCATATTGCACATTTTCTGTTAGTACAATAAACCTCATTTCAGTCCTGAAATATTACTGTGTCCATCAGTTATTAGATATATCAAATTGAAATGGCTGTTGCAAACACCCAAATATTTAGAACTAAAAATGATTAAGATTAATAGGGGTGCCCAAACTTTTTCATATGACTGTGTATATATATATATATATATATATATATATATATAGAAGGGAGGGGGGGGGGGAAGAGGGGGGAGAAAATATGGGGGATATATATATATAAAAACAATCCAGTCTGCCAGCAACTTGTAAAGATGGAAAATGTCCTTTTATTGGAAAAGCAATAGTGTATTGCTTTTCCAATAAAAGGACATTTTCCATCTTTACAAGTTGCTGCCAGACTGGATTGTTTTTTCTATTAGGAACCCTTCTAGCAGGAGAGGGGTTTCTGCCGTGCAATTTATGGGACGATACCCAGATTTGCTGGTGCTGCTACAAATGCTTCTTTGAGTTTTATCTATATATATATATATATATATATATATATATATATATATATATATTTTTTTTTTTTTTTTTATATTGTGCTTTTTTTTTTGGGGGGGGATCTTCCATGTACTTCTACTATGTGATTTCCTGATTATCCTGCTTTTGTATATGCTTATTTTTCATTTGGTCTTTTCTTGGATTCCCCTGAGGTGTTTGTTACTTAGGTGGGGTTTTTCAGGACAATTTATTCATGCTATACGTGGTTTCCTTAGCACATATTTTATATATTATATCATGATTTATGGTTTATTTCCTTATAGTTCTTAGGTGTATTTTTTACACAAAGATCTTTAACACCCTATTTATTAAGAGACATATATATATATATATATATATATTATTTTATATTGTGCTTTTTTGGATCTCCCATGTACTTCCATTATGTGATTTCCTGACTTTCCTGCTTTTGTATATGTTTATTTTTCATTTGGTCTCTTCTTGGATTCCCCCATGTGTTTATATGTTGTTGTGTTTATTAATTCCTTAATAAATTATATGATTGGATTTTTACTCATGTGTGAGCATGAATTTGTTTTTTGGTTTAATGCTGAAAGACCCAGCCACATTTCATCTTCAGTGCCCTTGCTGATGGAAGGAGGTTTGCACTCAAAATCTCACGATACATGGCCCCATTCATTCTTTCATGTACATGGATCAGTCGTCCTGGTCCCTTTGCAGAGAAACAGCCCCAAAGCATGATGTTGCCACTCCCATGCTTCACAGTAGGTATGGTGTTCTTTGGATGCAACTCAGCATTCACTCTCCTCCAAACACGACGAGTTGTGTTTCTACTAAACAGTTCTACTTTGGTTTCATCTGACCATATGACATTCTCCCAATACTCTAGCAAACTTCAGATGGGCCTGGATATGTACTGGCTTAAGCAGGGGGACACGTCTGGCACTGCAGGATCTAAGTTTCTGGTGGCGTAGTGTGATACTGACGGTAGCCTTTGTTATCGATCGAGGGAGATTATCAGTGGTCTTGTATGTCTTCCATTTTCTATTTATTGCTCCCACAATTGATTTCTTCACACCAAGCTGCTTGCCTATTGCAGATTCAGTCTTCCCAGCCTGGTGCAGGTCTACAATTTTGTTTCTGGTGTCCTTCCACAGCTCTTTGGTTTTCACCATAGTGGAGTTTGGAGTGTGACTGTTTGAGGTTGTGGACAGGTGTCTTTTATACTGATAACAATTTCAAACAGGAGCCATTACTACAGGTAATGAATGGAGGACAGAGGAGCCTCTTAAAGAAGTTACAGGACTGTGAGATCCAGAAATCTTGCTTGTTTGTAGGTGACCAAATACTTATTTTCCACCATAATTTGCAAATAAAGTCTAAAAAATCAGACAGTGTGATTTTGTGGATTTGTTTTCTCATTTTGTCTCTCATAGTTGAGGTCTACCTATGATGACAATTACAGGCCTCTCTCATCTTTTTAAGTGGAAGAACTTGCACAATTGGTGGATGACTACATACTTTTTTTCCCCACTGTATCCGGGCCCGTCTGAAATTTGCTAGAGAGCATTTGGATGTTCCAGAAGAGTATTGGGAGAATGTAATATGGTCAGATGAAACCAAAGTAGAACGGTTTGGTAGAAACACAACCTGTCGTGTTTGGAGGAGAGTGAATGCTGAGTTGCATCCAAAGAACACGGTACTTACTGTGAAGCATAGGGGTGGCAACATCATGCTTTGGGGCTGTTTCTCTACAAAGGGACCAGGACGACTGATCTGTGTACATGAAAGAATGAATGGGGCCATGTATCGTGAGATTTTGAGTGCAAACCTCCTTCCATCATCAAGGGCATGGAAGATGAAACGTGGCAGGGTCTTTCAGCATGACAGTGATCCAAGCACACCACCAGGGCAATGAAGGAGTGGCTTCGTAACAAGCATTTCAAGGTCCTGGAGTGGCCTAGCCAATCTCCAGATCTCAACCCCATAGAAAACCTTTGGAGGGAGTTGAAAGTCCGTGTTGCCCAGCGACAGCCCCAAAACATCACTGCTCTAGAGGAGATCTGCATGGAGGAATGGGCCAACATACCAGCAACAGTGTGTGCCAACCTTGTGAAGACTTACAGAAAACGTTTGACCTCTGTCATTGCCAACAAAGGATATATAACAAAGTATTGAGATGAACTTTTGTTATTGAACAAATACTTATTGTCCACCATAATTTGCAAATAAATTCTTTAAAAATCAGACAGACAATGTGATTGTCTAGATTTGTTTTCTCATTTTGTCTCTCATAGTTGAGGTCTATCTATGATGTCAATTACAGGCCTCTCTCATCTTTTTAAGTGGGAGAACTTGCACAATTGGTGGCTGACTAAATACTTTTTTACCCCACTGTATGTGGTTAGGTCACCAAGATGTTTGGAACAACCTCCCTGCTGATTTTCTTCAAAAACTGTGTGAAGTGTACCTAGAAGAACTGATGCTGTTTTGAAAATCAAATATTAATTTTATTTAAATATCTCTTTTGTTCATTCACTTAATTTTGTTAATTGAAAATAAAAATTGCATATAGAATTAATTAAAGTTAGCAGAATGGGATTGGTACAATGCATATACATAGTTGTCAGCTTTATACATAGATTATATCTATACACAAACTGTACGATGATGTTCAAAATTAGCGTTTTATTCTATATAAGGAAGCAGCAAAAACACTTCTGCACTATTATATATATATTGCACTCATATCCCTGCAGTTCACCATTCTATCTGCTTGTTATGAGAACCAATCTTGACTTTCACTTTCAGACTTATCTTTCTTTTAAGTCTGCTCCAGTCTCAATCAATCCCAAGATGCCTCAGAACAGCACCACATGGGTAGCTAGAGACAGTACCACCTCTGCCTGCTGGGAGACCGTGCAATTACTCTTCTCTTTATAAACTCCTAAATAATCTGATAGACCATAAGTATATAGTCCAGGGAGTCGGAGGTGCGATCTCCTTCAATATATCTATGTAGTTAATGTGATTGGAGTTTTTCAGGGGGTCACCATGAAATCATGAAAGCAAAATGAATCCAATCCAAGGATCCAATGAATTTTCATATAGAAAGGAAAAAGATATATTAAAAAGAATTCCATACACTGGGGAATGAGTACATGAATGAAAGAAAATAAATACTAGAGTGCTTAGGATTTTTCCCATAAACAAAATTTATCACCTGTCCAAAGGACAGATATTAAAAGGGTTGTCCGTGATAAATGTTTTTTTTTTTTTTATATGAGGCCGGGGAAGGTGAAAAAAGGTCTGGACCGGACTGGGAGACACCGGAGCACCAGGGACAGGTGAGTATGTTTATTATTATTATTATTTTCACCTTCTCTGGCCTCATATAAAAAAACGTTTATCCTGGACAACCCCTACAAGTGTCTACTTGCTGCCTCCCCCATTGATAATGAGAAAAGGGGTCTCTGAGTGCCTGATGTGAAGGCAGCAGTGGTACACATAGTTGACCACTGCTCCATTCACTTCTTTGGAGCTGACAAAGAGGTGTACTGTGGTGTGTACACAAAGAGGTGTAGGTGAATTGTAGGATGATTCTTTGATTCAGGATTAACACTGGCAATAGGTAACCAGACTGGGCATCTGTAATGTTCCCACATTAACTATCTTTAAGCTTCCTAAATACATATACATTTAGATTTACACTGGTACAACCACAGCTTATATCCTGATATATAGCCATGTCCAAATCTGGAGTCTAGGAAAGCTGAGTGACTGAGCATAAACTGTAATGGTGGTTGTCAGAAACCTTTTTTCAAAAACAGATATAAGTAATAAACAGTGGAATAGGGGAGGGAAGTTCGGATCACTATTACAAGCAATATGTAAACCTGGGCAAGTTTTATGTATGAAAGCCAACAATGTGCAGAATTTATCGAACAAAAGAGGAATAGGGTTTTCTGGGAAAAAAAACAACAAGAAAGTTGTGTACAAAAGACAGAAGGTACATTTATGCACAGCATACAGAAAGTTGTGATATGTTATATAAATTATGCTTAATGTTATTGTCATTGCATCAAAGTGAGAGAAGATTAAGCATTTTATCCTTCCTTTCTGTGACTATGCTTACAATAATACATCCACTTTCCGTTCATAATTATTTTTGGGTTGAAGAGTAAAAATGCATAGCAGAAAAAAGAAAGCTCTCCATTGGATTTCTTCACGTTTTATTGCAGCCATCTGCAACCTGTGGCTCTCCTGCTGTGGTGAAACTCCAACTCATGGCATGCCCTGACAGCCACAGCTGGAGAGACACATGTTGGAGACAACAGCTTTACTGTTTAGAATAAATCACAAGGCTGGGTCCACACAGAGCAATTCTGTTGCATTTCTGTTGCAGTTCTGTTGGTTTTTTTCAATCAAAACATCTTTAGAACTGCATGCATGAGTTGAACATTTTGAGGCTGCATTTATTCGTTGCTTTTCTCCACAAAAACGTGTGTATTTTCATATAAACATTTTTATATATGCGGTTGCGTATGTTTTAGTGAGAAACGTACTATAAAAACCGAGCCTCACTATGCCAGTAAGGCCTCGTTCACATGTCCGCACACCGTGGTGGTATCCTGTCCGTGGTTGATTCACCATAGATAGGTGAAATGTGGACATACAGTGGGGAAAAAAAGTATTTAGTCAGCCACCAATTGTGCAAGTTCTCCCACTTAAAAAGATGAAAGAGGCCTGTAATTGTCATCATAGGTAGACCTCAACTATGAGAGACAAAATGAGAAAACATCTCTAGAAAATCACATTATCTGATTTTTAAAGAATTTATTTGCAAATTATAGTGGAAAATAGGTATTTGGTCACCTACAAACAAGCAAGATTTCTGGCTCTCACAGAGCTGTAACTTCTTCTTTAAGAGGCTCCTCTGTCCTCCACTCATTACCTGTAGTAATGGCACCTGTTTGACATTGTTATCAGTATAAAAGACACCTGTCCGCAACCTCAAACAGTCACACTCCAAACTCCACTATGGTGAAGACCAAAGAGCTGTGGAAGGACACCAGAAACAAAATTGTAGACCTGCACCAGGCTGGGAAGACTGAATCTGCAATAGGCAAGCAGCTTAATGTGAAGAAATCAACTGTGGGAGCAATAATTAGAAAATGGAAGACATACAAGACCACTGATGATCTCCCTCGATCAGGGGCTCCACGCAAGATCTCACCCCGTGGGGTCAAAATGATCACAAGAACGGTGAGCAAAAATCCCAGAACCACATGGGGGGACCTAGTGAATGACCTGCAGAAAGCTGGGACTAACGTAACAAAGGCTACCGTCAGTAACACACTACGCCGCCAGAGACTCAGATCCTGCAGTGCCAGAAGTGTCCCCCTGTTTAAGCCAGTACATATCCGGGCCCGTCTGAAGTTTGCTAGAGAGCATTTGGATGTTCCAGAAGAGTATTTTGAGAATGTCATATGGTCAGATGAAACCAAAGTAGAACGGTTTGGTAGAAACACAACTCGTTGTGTTTGGAGGAGAGTGAATGCTGAGTTGCATACAAAGAACACCATACCTACTGTGAAGCATGGGGGTGGCAATATCATGCTTTGGGGCTGTTTCTCTGCAAAGGGACCAGGACGACTGATCCGTGTACATGAAAGAATGAATGGGTCCGTGTATCGTGAGATTTTGAGTGCAAACCTCTTTCCATCAGCAAGGGCATTGAAGATGAAACGTGGCAGGGTCTTTCAGCATGACAATGATTCGAAGTACACCGCCAGGGCAACGAAGGAGTGGCTTCGTAAGAAGCATTTCAAGGTCCTGGAGTGGCTAGCCAGTCTCCAGATCTCAACCCCATAGAAAACCTTTGGAGGGAGTTGAAAGTCCGTGTTGCCCAGCGACAGCCCCAAAACATCAATGCTCTAGAGTAGATCTGCATGGAGGAATGGGCCAACATACCAGCAACAGTGTGTGCCAACCTTGTGAAGACTTACAGAAAACGTTTGACCTCTGTCATTGCCAACAAAGGATACAGTGGGGAAAAAAAATATTTAGTCAGCCACCAATTGTGCAAGTTCTCCCACTTAAAAAGATGAGGCCGGCCTGTAATTGTCATCATAGGTAGACCTCAACTATGAGAGACAAAATGAGAAAACAAATCCAGAAAATCACATTGTCTGATTTTTTAAGAATTTATTTGCAAATTATGGTGGAAAATAAGTATTTGGTCACCTACAAACAAGCAAGATTTCTGGCTCTCACAGACCTGTAACTTCTTCTTTAAGAGGCTCCTCTGTCCTCCACTCATTACCTGTAGTAATGGCTCCTGTTTGACATTGTTATCAGTATAAAAGACTCCTGTCCACAACCTCAAACAGTCACACTCCAAACTCCACTATGGTGAAGACCAAAGAGCTGTGGAAGGACACCAGAAACAAAATTGTAGATCTGCACCAGGCTGGGAAGACTGAATCTGCAATAGGCAAGCAGCTTGGTGTGAAGAAATCAACTGTGGGAGCAATAATTAGAAAATGGAAGACATACAAGACCACTGATAATCTCCCTCGATCAGGGGCTCCACACAAGATCTCACCCCATGGGGTCAAAATAATCACAAGAACGGTGAGCAAAAATCCCAGAACCACTCGGGGGGACCTAGTGAATGACCTGCAGAAAGCTGGGACTAACGTAACAAAGGCTACCGTCAGTAACACACTACGCCACCAGGGACTCAGATCCTGCAGTGCCAGACGTGTCCCCCTGCTTAAGCCAGTACATATCCAGGCCCGTCTGAAGTTTGCTAGAGAGCATTTGGATCTTCCAGAAGAGTATTGGGAGAATGTCATATGGTCAGATGAAACCAAAGTAGAACTGTTTGGTAGAAACACATCTCGTTGTGTTTGGAGGAGAGTGAATGCTGAGTTGCATCCAAAGAACACCATACCTACTGTGAAGCATGGGGGTGGCAATATCATGCTTTGGGGCTGTTTCTCTGCAAAGGGACCAGGACGACTGATCCGTGTACATGAAAGAATGAATTGGGCCATGTATCGTGAGATTTTCAGTGCAAAAATAAAAATAGCTATAATTATATCTAAATGCAAAAAAATAAAATAGGGAGCACTCCAGAAGTTTTGAGCAGCCTGAAAAACGCATACATGTCTGAGCTAAAACATTGTGTTAAGGGTGAATAAAGTAGAGAGAGAGAGAAAGAAGGATATATATATATATATATATATATATATATATATATATGATATTTAAAGGTGGGACAACTTCTTTAAAGGGAACCTGTCATGTTGAACATGTTTTCCTATCTGCAGGTATCATATTATTATGCAGGAGGAGCTGAGCAAATTGATATATAGTTTTACAAAAAAAAAATTCAATACAATTTGTCATTTATTGATTAAAACTCTGCTCACTGTGGGCTCAGTCGTCTGTGGTGTCACTCAATGACAGACATTGTTTCCTGTATGAGCGTGCATACAGACATAGCTGTCAATCATTACATATGACAGCCCACTGACCTTCTAATTTATAACTAACTACACTTGCCATTTTTTCTAGAAACACAATGAAAATAGTGACGATCCATCTAGTCTGCTCTTATATTATCATTTTTATCTTAGATCTTAGGACAAATGTGTTTATACCAGGCATGCTTAAATTCACTTACTGTAGATTTCCCAACCACATCTGCTGGAAGAATACTAATAATATTTTCTAACATTATTTCTGATCCCCCCAACTAATTTCATATTGTGCCCCTTGTTTTTGAGTTTTTTTTTTTTTTTTTATTACAATAATTTTCTTCCTGAACCTTATTTATACATCTAACATATTTATAGGTTTTAGTCATGCCCCCCTTTCCCTTCTTTCCACAAAAGTGTGTTATTTACATCAGTTTCTCTTTCTGTTCCTAGGGAGAGATAATCCGTGACAGATAATAATGGAGAATGGAAATCAAACCACTACTCCGAACATCTGGCAGTTTCACGAATATGAGATTGCTGCACTTATATATTATGGCATTGTTCTACCTGTCGGACTGTTTGTTAATATCACAGCACTGTGGGTTTTTAGCTGCACAACTAAGAAAAGAACAACTGTAACAGTTTATATGATGAACGTGGCCCTGCTCGATTTAATGTTTCTCTTGTTTGTTCCTTTCCGTATAATATACTATGCCAAACAAACCTGGCCCTTTGGAGATATATTCTGTCGAATCATGGGTGCTATTACGATTTTTTACCCAAGTGTTACACTGTGGTTGCTTGCCTTTATAAGTGCTGATCGATATATGGCTATTGTGCAGCCCAAGCACATCAAGGAACTTAAGAATATTTCTAAAGCAATGACAGCATGCTTTGGGATTTGGATAATGACCATCGTAACCACAACCCCCTTGCTTTTTGTATATGAGGACCCTGATAAAGAATATAACTTTACTACATGTTTTAAACTGTTTGACATTGTCCACTACAAACAAAACAGCTTGCTGAACTATGCTCGCCTAATATTCTTCTTCCTGATTCCTCTGTTGATTATGATAGGGTGTTATAGTATCATAATTTATAGTCTTGTCAGTGGCAGAACATCCCGACTCAAGCCTAAAGCAAAAAAGAAGTCAATACGGATCATAGTGACTCTGATCGTGCAGGTCTTGGTGTGCTTTGTGCCCTTTCATGTGTGCTTTTTATTAATAATGATTCAGAAAGAACAGGAATACTACACTGCATGGGGAAAGGTGTCCACCTTCTTGATGAACCTTAGTACATGTCTGGATGTTATCTTATATTACATTGTCTCCAAGCAGTTTCAGGCCCGAGTCATCAGCGTTATTTGGTACAGAAACTATCTACGCAGTGTGCGAAGAAAGAGCATGAGATCAGGCAGTATCCGCTCCTTGAGCAATATCAATAGTGAAATGATGTGATCAGTGCATGTTTTTTTTAATATGTATGTGAAATAAATGAATGTACATTATATATTTCAAAGGATATTATTTTTTTCTCCACTGTGTAACATAGTTAACATAATACAAGAAATTTTACAAGTGGTGTTTAATAGTGCAAATCGCCTCTTTAGCATAAAACAATAATATATGAATTATATATGTATCTTTTAATCCTGTCTCTGATGATAATGAGAAGACTTTTGAAGAATTATTCCTACAGAACAGGATGTGACAGTCTATTACAAGGATGGGAAATTCATCAATTTACTTCATTTAGTTTGCCATTTTAAAGAAGCTCAATTATGATTTTCATCAAAATTGTGAAATTGATCTTGCTCCATTCTGGAGTCTGATATATTTCCATGCAGATTTTCTCCTCCTGTTGCAAGCTATGATCAATAGTTTTTTTTCACTGTAGTCATTAGTTGTGTAATAACAAAAGGAAGTCTGCATCAGATGTACCAGACTCCTCCTCTCTGTAACAGCTCACTGAACTTTTACTTTTTTAGTTTCTTTAAGAAAAAACATGAAAATTGAGATTAAAGATTAAAAATCGAGAATAAACCATTAATGAAATTGAGATTTTATTTTTAGGTAAAAATCAGCCCACCCTAGTCTATAATTTGGCTTAAAGGGGTTGACCAAACTTTTGAAGTTATCCTCTATTTTTTTTTAAATATATGGAATATAACTCAAGTTATGTGTAATATTTCTGACAAAATGCAACTTTCTGAAAAATAACACATAATTAATAAACAAAAGACTTACAATCCAGACGGCAGAGTACTAAGAGTAATACCACCCACAGCTTCTACAGCTTCAACAAGCAGGATATCAAAAAGTGCAGAAAGTATCCAGGTCCCAAGCAAATATGACTATAACAAAAGATAATAAACAGCATATATTTTACTACAACATAACACATGACTCATAGGGGGAAAAAGTGTCGTTTTAAGCTGACATTTCACTACACTTATGGTAAAGTGACAGCTACCCACTCCTTCACAGATTACTGAAGATTCTTCCACAGAGCCCAGAGGCTAGTGGAGGAGAGCAAACTTGCTAAGCCTCTAAGTATCAATTGCTGGCCCACTGAGTACAAAGAATACATTATCTGAAACACATGAGATTTTGTCCTTCTTGTTTTCAGAGTTATATGTCTAGTTTAGTAAATATGTATTTAGTAAATATTGTAGATAACAATTCTGGAGAATCTTTTCTTAGAACTCTACTTTGTCCCTTTCTCCCATTATTCTTAATTGAAATGTACTAGTTTTTTTTTGGTTTTTTTTTTTGGGGGGGGGATGTCCTTACACACTCTGACACTGTCCAATCAGAGCTGAGAGAGACAGGCTTTTGCAGGTACACCCCCCCTTGACAAAGTACATGTTAATACCCAGATGTAAATTTATTAATAAATATACAGAAAGTGTACATGGAAAAAACTGGTTAAGAAGAACACTCGGCTGCAATCTACTAATTCATATAAACTCACATACCACATATACATTATTTGATGTTCGGTAATGTGTTTTGCAAGAGTGGAAAAGCAGCCTAGTAAATAAACATAGGCTAAAATAGGACCTTTCACCACCTCTAACAATTCTAGTTCTTAGCATCTATTAATATGTCACTGCTTCACTGATTCCAGAGAAGTTGGAACTTTCTATCTAGCCTCCACCATTCCTGAGAAACAAATGCAGATAGTTTTGATGGCTGATGAGCTATTTAGGCTCTGAAATGTCAGAAGGGAGGTGTCAAGCAGCGGGGTATGATTCAGAGCTCCAATCAGAGGCAGCCAGTGTCAGAGCTCAGAATCACACCCCTTGTCTGTTCCTGCCTGACAATACAGAACCTAAATAGCATATCAGGCACCAAAACTAACAGCATTGATTGCTTGGGAATGGTGGGGGATAGAGAAAAACTTCCAACTGTGCTGGAAACAGTGGAGCAGCGCCTATTAAATGATGTAAATGTTGGAGATATGCAACAGCCAGCTTCATCTCTATATTTGCTGGTTTGACTGCAGTTCACATTTATGACACTAGATGTAGCTGTTACTAAATGTTTATCTGTAGACACTCTGTACTTTGTTGTTTTTTGATGCTGTTGATATACATTTCATGTATTGTTAGTGTGTGCTGTGTACTAGATCTGTTATTCACCATGTGAGGTACACCTTCTCTTACTGCATTCATGTTTCACTAAAGTCTGTTCCTGTTATATACAAATGTCTATCTGGTTTTGACTCTGCCACATCCAGCAATCACACTCTGCAACAGTAAAGAGCTGGTCTTGTAGGAGTTGGTGAAAGGTTCTCTTTTAGCATTGCTAATGGAATAATTATAACTAGTGTTTCAGCAGCAGAGCAGTCATATAACTTATGCACAATGCCAAGCATTAGCTGGAGTAGTGTAAAGCGCCATAGGACTCAGAAGAAAGTTCCTCAGGAATGAGGAGTCACCAGATAGTTGTCTGATGGATCACTCTGAGTGTACCAAGAATGCAAACTAGATAAAAAAAATTTATGTAGTCAATAATTCATTGATTATTAGTATAGTGATGAATATTCTGTACAGATTGAAGAAAAGAAAAAAAATAGCTTACTGTAAACTTTCGACTGCCAAATCTTCTCTCTAATGTTCTAAAATTGTAGATCAGTAAACTGCTACAAAAGGTGTCCTTCAAGTCTAGACATATTAATCTCCCAGAGATAAGCTTCCAAACCTGAAATAGTAATGAACAATTGACATTTTATTTTGTATAGTGGTAGCTTCAATGTAATTTTATAAATATGTATACCCAGATACAAGAGAAGATCACCATATACACTAATTTATTTTACCTAAAAGGTGCAGGATTAGGCCAAAAAATGTATTGTATAAGTATTTGCATTACAAAGAAATCACTAAAATCAATGCATGTAGCAGATCTTAAAGGAAACCTGTAACCAGGAAAATGCTGTGTAATCCAAAGGCAGCATTTTATGGATCAGGGGGAGCTGAGCAGATTGATATATATTTTGGTGGAAAACATTTGGTATAACCTGTCATTTATCTATTTATTTCCTTGCTCTTTCTATGCTTAGAAGGAGTAACTGAGTCCAGTGGGCAGACCTTACAGTGATTGATCGTGGGGTTCCAATGGGTTGTTATGGCAGCCAGGAGCTCAATAAAAGCTGTAGGTAGCGCCTGAAAGGTTGGTTATCAGTAAAGCATTGACATGGGTATTACAGTGGCTTGCAAAAGTTTTCATACCCTTGAAGTTTTTCACATTTTGTCGCCTTACAACCACAAATTGAGATGTTAAGTGATAGACCAACACAAAGTAGCAGATAATTGTGAAGTGGAACGAAAATGATACATGGTTTCCAAAATTGTAATCAAATAAAAATCTGAAAAGTGTGAAGTGCAAAAGTATTCAGCCCCCTGTACTCTGATGCCCCTAAATAAAATCCAGTGCAATCAATTGCCTTCAGAACTCACCAGACAGGTCAGAGAGAAAGTTGTGGAGAAGTTTAAAGCAGGGTTAGCTTATAAAAACATATTCCAAGCTTTGAGCATCCTGAGGAGCGCTGTTCAATCCATCATCCAAAAATGGAAAACGTATTCTACAACTGCAAACCTATCAAAACATGGCCTTCCACCTAAACTAATAGATCGAGCAAGGAGAGCACTGGTCAGAGTAGCAGCCAAGAGGCCCATGGTCACTATGGAGGAGCTGCAGAAATCCACAGCTCAGGTGGGAGAATCTGTCCTTAGGACAACTATAAGTCGTCCACTACACAAATTTGGCCTTTATGAAAGAGTGGCAAGAAGAAAACCATTGTTGAAAGAAAGACATAAGAAGTGCCATTTGCAGTTTTCCACAAGCCATACAGGGGACACAGCAAACATGTGGAAGAAGAGGAATCAGAGGAATCAGCGACAGCCTTGTCTGCAACTTGGTGCAGCTTTAAAAGCTAAATATAAAGCGAGTGTGTTAGCTGGCGAGTGTGGTTTGATCCCAAGTGTGTTTGATCTAAGTGTGACTTAAGATTAAGTGACTTTAGATTCAGGGACTTTACAAAAAAAAAAACAAAAAAACATCCCCATCAGGTAAGATGTGCTCCATGCTTGCCAATGCGGTCCAGTGTACATCTTGCAGCATGTATTCTCTGCTTGAGCAGTCGCTTGAGGGGGCATACTGCTGTTCAAGATGTAAGCACGTTGCACATTTGGAAGCCCAGATCATGGATCTAAATGAGCAAATTGCAAGACTGAGATCCATTGATAACTTGGAAAGGAGTTTGTTGCTCACAGAGCAGGAACTCGGGGTAAGTGCAGAGGGGGATGGTAGCATGGAGGTGCAGGAACATGAGGCAGCTAGCTGGGTGACAGTTATAAAGCAACGGGGTAGAGGGAAGAGTGCCAGGGAGGTTAGTCCTGAACTGGCACACCCCAACAAATTTGCTAAATTGGCAGATGAGGGGGATGTTAGTACAGGGGTAACACTGCTGCAGCAAGACACTTCCTCTGACCACCAGGGGAATGTCTGCTCCAGTAAGAAGGGGGATAGGAGTGCACAGAAGCCTAGACAGGTGCTGGTAGTGGGGGATTCAATTATTAGGGGAACAGACAGGGCAATCTGTCACAAAGACCGGGATCGTCGTACGGTGTGTTGCCTTCCTGGCGCTCGAGTTCGACACATCACGGATCGGGTTGATAGATTACTGGGTGGGGCTGGTGTGGATCCAGCGGTCATGGTGCACATTGGCACAAATGACAAAGCTAGCGGTAGGTGGAAGGTCCTTAAAAATGATCTCAGGGATCTAGGGAGAAAGCTGAAAGCAAGGACCTCCAAGGTAGTATTTTCAGAAATACTACCTGTACCTCGAGCCACACAGGAAAGGCAGTGGGAGATTAGGGAGGTAAACAAGTGGCTCAAAAGCTGGTGTAGGAAGAAGGGGTTTAGGTTCCTGGAGAACTGGGCCGACTTTGCTGTGGGCTACAGGTTCTATGGTAGGGATGGGCTGCATCTCAATGGGGAGGGTGCAGCTGTGCTGGGGGAGAAGATGGCTAGATGGTTGGAGGAGTGTTTAAACTAGGGACTGGGGGGGAGGGTAACAGATGTAGAGGGAATGATAGTGTAGAAATGGAAAGAGGGCTAAATAATGTAACTGGGGGTGGAGCGGGGGGGGGGGGGTTAGAACAGTCAGTAGGCAGTGGAAAAGTAGGGATAATGATAAATCCTTGAAATGTATGTATACTAACGCCAGAAGTCTCACTAACAAGATGGAGGAACTAGAAGTGATAATATTGGAAGAGAAATATGACATGGTGGGGATAAGTGAGACATGGCTGGATTCTAGCTATGACTGGGCTGTAAATATACAGGGGTACAGTATGTTCAGAAAGGAGCGTACCAATAGGAAAGGGGGAGGGATTTGCTTATACGTAAAATCCTGCCTTAAGCCACTTCTGCGTGAGGACATCTGGGAGGAAAATGAATATGTGGAGTCCTTATGGGTGGAAATTAACAAAGAATAATAAAATACTGATAGGGGTTTGTAATAAATCTCCAAATATAATGCAAGAAGCTGAAAATGTACTAATAAAACAAATAGATGAGGCAGCAAAGCACAATAAAATCATTATTATGGGGGATTTCAACTACCCAGATATCAACTGGGAGGCAGAAACCTGCAGGTCCAACAAAGGGAACAGGTTTTTGTCAGTAATAAAAGACAATTACCTATCGCAACTAGTGCAGGACCCAACAAGAGGTGAGGCACTTTTAGACCTAATTTTAACAAATGAACCTGACACATTGTCAAAAGTGGAGGTTGGGGGTCATCTTGGTAATAGTGACCATAACATAATAAGTTTTCTTGTACACACTAAAAAAATGTTCAGTAGAGGGGGAATAAAAACACTAAACTTCATGTGATGATTCTGCTTAAATATGGCTATAACTCAAAGCTGTATTTTGGTCTCTGGGTAGCGTATCTCTTTACTCATAAGGTGTGCAGCCATAATCATAGGTATATTGGCAGTAGTAGCAACACTGGAACAATAGGGCTTTGTATCCATCCCAGCAGGGCTCCATTGAATTCCTACACAGTCCTGGCTGATCAAAGAAACATGCATGGTGCAGCCTGCACTGGTAGATCAGATATGGCTGATAACATTGTATCATTTCACTTGGTCTCAGCTCTTTAGAAAGAATCTGGACTTGAGTGCATTAGTCAATCAGACTTGCTGTCGCCGGTGACCTCATTCTGGGAGGTGGCATAAAGGGTATATAAGATGAGGTAAGAGGCAATGGGAGGAGATTGTGCTGGGACTACAAGAGAACACTATGAGGAGAGGCTGCTGTGATGAGCATGCAGGCTGGAATACTGCTGCTGACGATGATGAGACTACAAGAGACTGAGAGACTATTACTGAGAGTTTTTTACAGACAGACTACAGGATATTACAGACAGACCACTGTGAAGAGCATGCAGGCTGGATTGTTGTATTAATGCCACATGCCAAGCTGCCTCCATTGGTTATTCACACATGACAGAGCATGTGTGAGTGTTGGATTATAGAGCCACATCAAGGAGATGCGTGTTAAGTAATTATTTCAATTTTAGTCCCTTTTATTTCATTGCACTGTATCTTGTAACTAGTAACTGTTAATGCTTGCATACATCTGTATATCTGTTCTGAACTGCATGTGTTAGATGTTAATACCGACCCATTTAGGGGTTAATAAATATATAAAATTTAGAAAGTTTGTCTTGTATTTATCTTGTGAACCCGGCACTCACTGGCGGTGAGTGTGGTTTTTATATGAAAGAAGACTCAGGTGTGGCCAAAGCGGTGTTGGCGCACTGAGGATCTTTCACATTGGTGGCAGCGTAGTGGGATCTTAGGATAAACAGCGTGTGTTGGTGACCTTTATCACTCACATGCTGGGGATTGTAGTAATCCTATGAGACAAGCTCGGTATTAAAGCAAGCATTAAGATACAGTGAAAGTTTGATACAGTGCTGTTCCCCTCCCTTACTCTTTGTATTCTATCCTATCTTTTATTTGGCAAATACCAGTGGATGGCTAGTGGGCTCAGAAGCAGAGCCCCAGAACTGCTGAACCAGGCTTTTGGAGATCCTGAGCGTATGGCTGAAATGGAGGCAGCCACAGCTATGCAGAGAATGGAACAGAGTCCTGATTTTGGGGCTAGGCCAGGAAGTGCAGCAAGAAGCCCGGTTCCAAGGATTACTTCACCAGGAGGAACCAGTAGCCCCAGCCTTGTGGGAGGAATAGCTTCACACTGGCAAATGGCCCTGCAGCAAGTAGGCAGCAGTGACCTTAACACATACCTGCAGGTGTTGTACCGTTTTCAGGAAGCTGTAGAACAAGAATGGCAGGCAGCAGATCGGCAGGCTGAGCGGGAGTATCAGCTTGAGCTCAAGAGGCTGGAAATCTCCCAGCGGGCACAAACCGCCCCTGAGCAAACTCCAACAACCCTGCATGGACCCTCAAGTTGGAAGGAGAAGCCAGGCCGGAGTTCACCACAGCCGTCTGTCGTCAGGTCGGGTGAGACAAACTATGCCCCGGGTGGTCCCTCCCCTGTCCCAAGAACTCTGGGCGACCGGGTAACCTTTCCCAAACCCCAAGGGGAGGTGCGGTGGGGCCACGCCTGTAACCAGACAGGACATTTCAAGGAGGAGTGCCCCAACCGCCCTGAGAACTTCCCTACTTCCCAAGCCACAGCAGGTGGCCCATCTGTGTATCTGGACCGGGGTGCAGGAAAAGGAATGCGGACTGTGGGACTATTGACTGATTTGCCTGCTAATGTACTGTTGGGAACTGATTTAGGACCTATGATGTCCCAATCTGGACTTGAGTGCATTAGTCAATCAGACTTGCTGTCGCCGGTGACCTCATTCTGGGAGGTGGCATAAAGGGTATATAAGATGAGGTAAGAGGCAATGGGAGGAGATTGTGCTGAGACTACAAGAGTTTACTGAGAGACTGTGATGAGAGCATGCAGGCTGGAATATACTGTGATGCCACATGCTAGGAGTTAATGCCGCTGCCTCCACTGGGGATCTCCACATGCCATGTGTGAGTGTTGGACTATAGAGCCACATCCAGGAGATGTGTGGTAAAGTAACTATTTCACTTTTATGCCCTTTTTATTTCATTGCACTGTATCTTGTAATTAGTAACTGTTAATGCTTGCATATATCTGCATATCTGTTCTGAACTGCATGTGTTAGATGTTAATACTGACCCATTTAGGGGTTAATAAATATATAAAATTTAGAAAGCTTGTCTTGTATTTATCTTGTGGACCCGGCACTCACAGGCGGTGAGTGTGGTTTTTTATGAAAGAAGACTCAGGTGTGAGCCAAAGCGGTGTTGGCGCACTGAGGATCTTTCACACTTCAGGAAGGCCAATTTTAACCAGCTAAGAGAGGAGATTAGCAGCATAAACTGGGACAATGTCCTCAAAATGACCGGAACACAAACAAAATGGGACATTTTCAAAAGCCTTCTAAATAGGACCACTAAAAAACATATCCCTTATGGGAATAAGGGGGCCAGAAATCATAGAAAGCCAATATGGCTAACTAAAACGGTAAGGAGTGCAATGAGGGATAAAAAGGAAGCATTTAAAGTGTTAAAAAAAAGAAAGTAGTGACACAGCATTAAAAAACTATAAACAGAAAAATAAATTGTGTAAAAGACAAATAAAGGAGGCAAAGATTGAGGCTGAGAGAAAAATTACCAAGGAAAGTAAAAATAATCCAAAGTTATTCTTCAATTACATAAATAACAAGAGATTAAAAACTGACAATGTGGGCCCTCTCAAAAATAATCTGGGAGTAATGATGGAGGAGGATGAGGAAAAAGCACAACTATTAAATGTCTTCTTCTCTACGGTGTTTACACAAGAAAATTCAATGGCCAGCAACATGATTAGGGGTAATGTTAACTCTCCATTAAATGTCACCTGTTTAACCCAGGAGGAAGTGCGGTGCCGCCTTCAAAACACTAAAATAGATAAATCACCGGGTCCAGATGGCATACACCCCCGAGTTCTGAGGGAATTATGCACAGTGATAGACAGACCCTTATATCTAATATTTAAGGATTCAGTAATGACTCGGTCTGTTCCACTTGATTGGCGCATAGCAAATGTGGTGCCAATTTTCAAAAAGGGGTCTAAAAGTGAGCCTGGAAACTATAGGCCAGTAAGTTTGACTTCTGTGGTGGGTAAGATATTTGAGGGCTTTCTAAGAGATGCTATCCTGGAGTACCTCAATGTAAATAATCTTATCACACCCAATCAGCATGGTTTTATGAGGAATCGGTCCTGTCAGACTAATCTGATCAGCTTCTATGAAGAGGTAAGTTCAAGACTAGACATGGGTAATGCAGTGGACGTGGTGTATCTGGACTTTTCAAAGGCTTTCAATACTGTACCACATAAAAGGTTGGTATGCAAAATGAGAATGTTGGGACTGGGGGAAAACATATGCATTTGGGTTCGCAACTGGCTCACTGATAGGAAACAGAGGGTGCTTATTAATGGTAAATATTCAGACTAGGTAACAGTCACCAGTGGGGTGCCACAGGGGTCAGTATTGGGCCCTCTCCTGTTTAATATCTTTATTAATGACCTGGTAGACAGTTTGCAAAGCAGGGTGTCTATATTTGCAGAT
Organism: Leptodactylus fallax; assembly: GCA_947044405.1. Classification (NCBI taxonomy): domain Eukaryota; kingdom Metazoa; phylum Chordata; class Amphibia; order Anura; family Leptodactylidae; genus Leptodactylus; species Leptodactylus fallax. The sequence goes on along the minus strand of CAMRHE010000211.1, from coordinate 2,916,004 downwards.
GATACTAAGCTTTGTAAGGTAATCAAAAATGAGGAGGATAATAGAATATTACAAGGGGATCTAAGGAAGCTGGAAGCATGGGCTGAGACTTGGCAAATGAAGTTTAATATTGACAAATGTAAGGTTATGCATTTTGGACGACGAAATAAAATGTATGATTATGTACTTAATAGTAAACTACTGGGTAAAACGGTCAATGAAGAAGACTTGGGGATTGTGGTGGACAATAAGCTTACCTTTAGTGACCAGTGATAGGCAGCGGCTGCCAAGGCAAATAAAATTATGGGATACATCAAAAGAGGTCTAGATTCTCATGACAAGAACATAGTTATGCCTCTATACAAATCACTGGTACGGCCACACTTAGACTATTGTGCACAATTCTGGGCCCCAGTATACAAGAAAGACAAAATCGAACTAGAAAGAGTGCAAAGAAGGGCAACCAAAATTATTAGGGGAATGGGTGGATTGGAGTACGATAGATTAACAAACTTGGGGTTATTCAGTTTAGAGAAAAGACGTCTACAGGGAGATCCAATAACAATGTACAAATACATGAAGGGACAGCACAAAGAACTTTCTAATGATCTTTTTACCCCTAGGCCAGTGACATTGACAAGGGGACATCCTCTAAGACTGGAGGAGAGAAAGTTTCACCAGCAACATAGAAGAGGATTCTTTACAGTAAGAACAACAAGGCTATGGAACACTCTGCCCCAGGAAGTGGTGATGGTGGATTCATTGAACAAGTACAAAGAGGGCCTGGATGCCTTTCTCGAACAGAACAACATTACAGGTTATGGGTTTTAGATTTTAAGGGCACGTTGATCCAGGGTTTTATGCTGATTGCCAGATTGGAGTCGGGAAGGAATGTTTTCCCATGAAATGGGGCAATTGGCATAAGCCTCATGGGGTTTTTTTTGCCTTCCTCTGGATCAACACTGTAGGGGACTGTAGGGTTATAGGTTGGACTTGATGGACTGATGTCTTCATCCAACCTCATCTACTATGTAACTATGTAAGGTGATCTGGTTAGATGAGACCAAAGTTGAACTTTTTGGCCTAAAAGCAAAGCGCTGTGTGTGGTGGAAAAGTAACACTGCTCATGACCCTGAACAAACCATGGGGATGCTTTTCATCAGCAGGGACAGGGAAGCTGGTCAAAGTTGATGGGAAGATGGATGGAGCTAAATACAGGGCAATCCTGGAAGAAAACCTGTTGGGGTCTGTAAAAGACTTGAGACTGGGAAGGAGATTCACCTTCCAGCAAGACAAAGACCCTAAACATACAGCCAGAGCTACAGTGGAATGGTTTAGATCAGGGGTCGGCAACCCCCGGCACGCGTGCCAAAAGTGGCACGTGAGGCTTATTTCCCTGGCACGGCAGCCCGAGTCCTCACCCAGCAGTTCCGATCGGACCAAACACAGCCGAAACTAAACTGCTATTATTATACTGTGGGGTCTCTTCAGACCCCATAGTATAATAAGCGGAGCCCCTGGGGAGGTGATCAAACATAAAAAATAATGTTACTCACCTTTTACTGCGCTCCGCAGCCACTCTGTGCTCTGCAGGCGCTTCTGCCTGAAGTCAGCTGACAGGGCCTCAGGTGTCACATCATATTTCGCAGCACTTTACAGACATTGACAGTCACTGTCCCATATAGGGCTCACAATGTACATTCCCTATCAGTATGTCTTTGGAGTGTGGGAGGAAACCAGAGTACCCGGAGGAAACCCATGCAAACACGGGGAGAACATACAAACTCCTTGCAGATGTCCTTGGCAGGATTCGCGCTGCAAGGCTGCAGTGCTAACCATTGAGCCACCGTGCTGCCCATAATGATGTGATGTGACCCCTGAGACCCAATCAGTGGTCACTGATTACAGGCAGAAATGCCCAAAGAGAACGCAGCGGCTGCGGAGCGTGGAATACTGAGTACATTGTTTTTTTATGTTTGTCACCTCTCTTCACCCTCCACTTATTATACTCTGGGGTCTGAAGAGACCCCACAGTATAATAATAGCTACTGAGTGGCACAAATTGGAATATTATAAAAGTTAGAATATTATACTGTGTGCAGGGGCCACTATGGAACATAATACCGTGTGCAGGGGCCACTATGGGACATATACTGTGTGCAGGGATCACTATAGGACATAATACCGTGTGCAGGGGCCACTATGGGAAATAATACCGTGTGCAGGGACCACTATGGGGCATAATAACGTGTGTAAGGACCACTATGGGAGATAATATCGTGTGCAGGGACCACTATGGGACATATACCATGTGCAGGGGCCACTATGAGACATATACTGTGTGCAGGGACCACTATAGGACATAATACCGTGTGCAGGGGCCACTATGGGAAATAATACCGTGTGCAGGGACCACTATGGGACATAATAACGTGTGTAAGGACCGCTATTGGAGATAATACCGTGTGCAGGAACCACTATGGGACATAATACCGTGTGCAGGGGCCGCTATGAGACATAATACCGTGTGCAGGGGCCGCTATGGGACATAATACCGTGTGCAGGGGCCGCTATGAGACATAATACCACGTGCAGGGGCCACTATGGGACATAATACCGTGTGCAGGGGCCGCTATGGGATATAATAATAATAATAATACATTTTATTTATATAGCGCCAACATATTCCGCAGCACTGTACAATTTGTAGGGTTCAAGTACTGACAAAAAAGATACATTACAAAGAAATAGTCAATTCACACACTGGGACTGAGGGCCCTGCTCGCAAGAGCTTACAATCTATGAGGTAGAGGGGGTGACACAAGAGGTAGCAGGGGCGGCAACAGATGTTGCATTGCTTGTACAATGGTCGGACAATTTTGTAATAGAGGTTATTGTCATTACACATATATAAAACTGTATGAGCCGTCACCAGTTGTGTCCTTTAACATTCAGATGGTGCCTGGACATATAAAGCTAGTCTGATACGGCATCATATTCTGTGAGGTAATGTTGAAGCATAAATAGAGGAGGGTACGTTTTAGGGATTCTAAATACGGAAGGGTTTACATTAGGAGTTGTGATAGGCCTGTCTGAATAGATGTGTCTTTAGTTTACGCTTAAAGCTGTGGAAATTGGGGGTTAATCTGATAGTCTGGGATAGAGCATTCCAGAGAAGTGGTGCAACTCGGGAGAAGTCTTGTATACGAGCGTGGGAGGTTCTGATAATAGAGGATGTTAGTCTTAGGTCATTGAGTGAACGGAGAGTACGGGTTGGGTGATAGACAGAGATGAGGGAGGAAATGTAGGGAGGTGCAGCATTATGGAGAGCCTTGTGAATGAGGGTGATAAGTTTATATTGTATTCTGTATTGAATAGGCAGCCAATGTAGTGACCGGCACAGACCGGAGGCATCGCTGTAGCGTCTAGACTGATAGATGAGCCTGGCCGCCGCATTCAGAATAGATTGTAGAGGGGAGAGTTTAGTAAGGGAAAGACCGATTAGTAAGGAGTTACAGTAGTCAAGGCGAAAGTGAATCAGGACAACAATAAGTGTCTTTAGTGTATCTGTGGTAAGGAAAGGGCGGATTCTGGACATGTTTTTGAGGTGGAGATGACAAGAGCGTGCGAGTGATTGGATATGGGGGGTGAAGGAAAGGTCTGAGTCAAACAAAACACCGAGGCAGCGGGCATACTGCCTAGGAGTTATGGTAAGACCAGAGACTGCAATGGAGATATCAGGGACAGATCTATTAGATGGAGGAAACAGCAATAGTTCAGTCTTTGAGAGATTCAGTATCAGATAGAGCGAAGACATGATATTTGAGACAGCAGAGAGGCAGTCACTGGTGTTCTGTATTAGTTCAGGGGTGATGTCATGGGATGACGTATATAATTCCGTGTGCAGGGGCCTCTATGGGACATAATACTGTGTGCAGGGACCGCTATGGCTGTGGGACATAATACCGTGTGCAGGGACCACTATAGGACATTATTCTGTATAACGGTGTATTTTCTGTATTAGGGATGTGTTTTTGCACAAAAAATTTTTTGTGCAAAAATGCACCAGTTTTACATCGAAGTAAAAGTTCCAGTGGCCTAAGAATATAGCTAAATCCAGATACATAGTGTGTTTTCACCATAAGGATGCTGCCATACAGTGCTCGTGGACACATACATTTACCACTAATTGTGGAATGCACATGCACTTTCATTGCTTCTCATCGGAAAGTACAGGAGCGTCAAAGGAAATAGCAGTAAACGCATGTGTCCTAAAGCATCTGTTGGCAGCACTTCTGTGTTATGGTTTGTAGTATATGACTTTAATTTAGGGGTTGTCAGACTTACAATTATTAACCGGCACTCCGAGGACCTCATCTTTGGTTTTCTATTTAAAATCGGCATGCTGAACAAAAAAGGTTGCCTACCCTTGGTTTAGATCAAAGAATATTCATGTGTTAGAATGCCCCAGTCAAAGTCCAGACCTAAATCCCATTGAGCATTTGTGGCAAGACATGAAAATTGCTGTTCACAAATGCTCTCAATTCAATCTGCTGAGCTTGAGCTATTTTGCAAAGAAGAATGGACAAAAATCTCAGTCTCTAGATGGGCAAAGCTGGTAGAGACAGACCCCAAAAGACTTGCAGCTGTAATTGCAGCTAAAGGTGGCTCTACAAAGTATTGTCATATGGGGGCTGAATACTTTTGCACGTCACACTTTTCAGATTTTTATTTGATTGAAATTTTGAAAACCATGTATCATTTTCCTTCCACTTCACAATTATCAGCAACTTTATGTTGGTCTATCACTTAAAATCTCAATAAGATACATTTAAGTTTGTGGTTGTAAGGTGACAAAATGTGAAAAAGGGGTATGAATACTTTTGCAAGGCACTGTAAAGTGTATTATATGAGCAATTATGTGATTGTATATAAAAGTCACAAAAATTAAAGATATTAAAAAAAACAAAACAACAAAATCCATTTTCCCCAGAACAAATTATCATAACAAACAATGTGCTTACAGTTTGAGCTTATGTTACGTGGGTCCTCCAGAGTTCTAACATACATAGTCATATTTCAACAATACAGTCATGTCTGTATTACACATCCACACAGGGTGAGATGACCAGACGGCCTTCAAAGCAGGTAGATGGAGTCTATGTCACACTTTCAACATGTACATGGTTATACTATTTACATACAGCCTTTCTATATCAAGGGCCCTGGGGAAAAAAACTGCAAGGATTATGTTTGTTAGATTTGCATTATATTTCTCTATGAAAAAAAAAAACCACTTGTATCTTGGAAAACCCCAATTTTACCACTGAGCTCTGAAGATGAGGAAGAGAAAGCAGGGACTACTGTTCAGTACTAACTGATGGAAGTGCAGAATCAGCGAGGTCTACATGTGAACACATATGTCATAAACTATGAGCACTTTAAATGTTATCATAAAAGCATTTGTTTTATTTGTGTGAGCAAAACGTAATTATTTGTGGAGTGCCTTAGTTCTCTAATGTATTTTTCTGTAAAAGTAGCATGTTATGTGAATTGCATGAATCTTTTCTGTACTTACATAGAAGTTTTCTTTTATTGCTTGCAAGTTATATACAAAAAATGATTGCTGCTGTTGAAAGAGGAATGCCAGTAGAACGGACAGTGCACCGGGGATGAGCAGGAGGCCTTTGGACAAGGGTGCTTTATCTGTAAAAGAAAACTAAATTTGTTACACAAGATGTTACGTAAAATCGCTGATAGACATCACGACTGATAGACATCACAATTCTATGATAAACATTTTTCTCTAACCACAGCAGACATGGATTTCCTTTGGTATAGTTACAGCAATGTGAACTGTGTAGTTCAAGTAACAAGTTGACTATAAAACTACACATCATACACGGACTGCTGTATACCAGAGAAAATGAATTTCCTTCTCATTACATTATTTTTAAAAAGAAGGCAAGATGTAACCTTTGGATAAACATTATGACCATCACTACCAACAATGGTTACTCATAGAGGATGTAAAAGTAAGATGAATTATGGTGTATACAACAAATTACACCCTGTATCAAATGATGTTGCACGTCTTATGTTTTTATGGGCTATCTAAAGTGTATTTCTATACATGTACTTTCTATCGTTATTTAAATTAAAGACTAAAAAAAAAATAAGTTACAAAGCAGGGGTAGGCAACCTTTTTTATTCGGCGTGCCAATTTCGATAAAAAAAAAAAAATCGAAGTTGAGGTACTCAGAGTGCCGATCAATAATTGTAAGTCTGAGTACCCCTGCACACGGTATTATGTCCCATTGCAGCCCCTGCACACAGTATTATGTTCCTTAGCGGCCCCTGCACATGGTATTATGTTCCTTAACGGCTCCTGCACACGGTATTATGTCCCATAGTGGTCCCTGCACATGGTATTATGTCCCATAGTGGCCCCTGCACATGGTATTATGTCCCATAACGGCCCCTGCACATGGTATTATGTCCAAAAGTGGCCCCTGCATACGGTATTATGCTCCATAGTGGCCCCTGCATACGGTATTATGCTCCATAGTGGCCCCTGCACACAGTATTATCCTCCATAGTGGCCCCTGCACACGGTATTATCCTCCATAGTGGGTCCTGCACATGGTATTATTTCCCATAGTGGCCGCTGCACACAGTAAAATATTCTAACTTTTATAATATTCCAATTTTCGCCACTGACTAGCTATTATTATACTGTGGGGTCTCAGAGTATAATAAGCGGAGGGCCAAGAGAGATGACAAACATAAAAAACAATGTTACTCACCTTTTCCTGCGCTCCACAGCCGCTGTGTTCTCTTCGGGCGCTTCTGCCTGTAGGCAGCGACTGCCGATTGGGTCTCAGGGGTCACGTCGCGTCATTATGCGTAATGACGTTGGACGTGACCCCTGAGGCCCTCTCAGCAGTCTCTTACATCAGGCAGAAGCGCCCAAAGAGCACACAGAGTGGCAGCGGATCCAGATAAGGTGAGTTAACATTATTTTTATGTTTGATCACCTCCCCGGGGGCTCCGCTTATTATACTCTGGGGTCTGAACAGACCCCACAATATAATAATAGCAGTTTCATTTCGGCAGTGTTTGGTCCGATTGAAACTGCTGGGTGAGGACTCGGGCTGCCTGTGCCAGGGAAATAAGACTCGCGTTCCGGGGTTGCCGACCCCTATTATAGAGAGTGTTAAAGTGAGAGAGAGATGTCACTGTGACTTTTGGACTACACCACCAGAGGTAAATAGTAGCCTAAGGCACTTCCCTACACGGTGTGCTAGAGGTAAGGAAATTCTATTAAAAAAAAAAAAAAAAAAAAAAAGCTAAAGTGGCGAGGGAAGAAAAACAAACATTGGAAAAAAAAAAGGCACAAATGCGACATAAATAAAGCACGGCGAGCAAACAAGCGCCCAAACTCACTATTTACTCCAGTGTGCCCCATATGTCTTGCGCCTTTATTTTGCGCCTACATAATAAATAAGGCGCAGACACAGAACAGAATTGTATTTAAATTGTATTTATGCTAACTTTGCATAGTTTTGTGTGTGTCTTATGTTTCTGTAATTGTGTCCTGTAGTCTGCACTGTTTTGTACGTGACTCCCAGAGTGGAATGATAAATGTGTCCCATTGGGTCTACAAAAAAAAAAAAAAAAAAAAAAAAAGAGTAGGGTATGAGGCCTTTTATCCATGATGTCATACTCTTCACATGAGGATATTAAAACTTCACTACTACATCATGAAAAACTGAACATTTTCTTTAAGACAAACACACAATAAAAACTGGTGAGGAATTATTCTCTCAGTATCCCGAATATACTGGATTGTAAGCAACGATATTGCAGCGGAATTGTATTTCTTGTACTTTCAATTCAAGTGAAACCTATGTTACGCTAGGTTCACATCTGCGTTCGGGTTTTCATTCGGGGGTTCTGCTTGGGCATCCCCTGAATGGAAACCTAATCCGCTTAAAAAAGCGGTTACCCATGGACCCCATAGACTATAATGGGGTCTGTCGGGTTTCTGCCCAGTTTCCGCCCGAAAAGGGCGAAAAATGAGGAGAGAAAAACACTGCATGCAGCGCTTTTCTCTCCGCATTTTTTAAACGGGTTCGGGGACGGAAACCCCCGAACGGAGTACAAGCGCTAGTGTGAACTCAGCTTTAAGTGTTTACAATATCTGTTATATCAGCTGATGTTCATGTATACATTGCTTTTATGTCTGTTTTATGTATTCACATGAAAACTGAATAAAAACTTTTTGAATGAAAAAAGAAAAAAATGGTGAGGTAATGACTAAAATTAGGAAACACCTGACATTTAGGCACTGCCACCTGTAGACTCCTCATTCAGCTGGGTTCACATGGTGCTTTTATTATTGCCGTAATGGGCTGTACATGCTACTATGCATCTCACCTGTAAACTCATGGCCATGAAATTGAAAACCTCTGGTGTACTAGCAGAGGAAAAATGGTCAGCTTAAATGCATATTAAAACGTGCTGCTCATTGCTGCAATTAATAAGGAGCTGTTACCAAGTGCAAAAATGTCAGACATCATGAGATTGCCGCCATTTTTTTTTCAGTCCACACTGTTCACAAGAAATGTTCCCTGTAAGCTTATACAGTGGGTACAGAAAGTATTCAGACCTCTTTAAATTTTTCACTCTTTCTTTCATTGCAGCCATTTGCTAAAAGCAAAAAAGTTTATTTTATTTCTCATTAATGTGCACTCAGCACCCCATCTTGACAGAAAAAAAAACAGAAATGTAGATATTTTTGCAAATTTATTAAAAAAGAAAAATCACATGGTCATATGAGACTATGAGAAATAAGATTCTCTGGTCTGATGAGACGAAGATTGAACTTTTTGGTGTTAATTCTAAGCGGTATGTGTGGAGAAAACCAGGCACTGCTCATCACCTGCCCAATACAATCCCAACAGTGAAACATGGTGATGGCAGCATCATGCTATGGGAGTGTTTTTCAGCTGCAGGGACAGGACGACTGGTTGCAATTGAAGGAAAGATGAATGCGGCCAAGTACAGAGATATCCTGGAAGAAAACCTCTTCCAGAGTGCTCTGGACCTCAGATTGGGCCGAAGGTTCACCTTCCAACAAGACAATGACCCTAAGCACACAGCTAAAATAACAAAGGAGTGGCTTCGGAACAACTCTTTGACTATTCTTGACTGGCCCAGCCAGAGTCCTGACCTCGACCTAATTGAGCATCTCTGGAGAGACCTGAAAATGGCTGTCCACCAACATTCACCATCCAACCTGACGGAACTGGAGAGGCTCTGCAAGGAAGAATCGCAGAGGATCCCCATATCCAGATGTGAAAAACTTTTGCATCATTCCCAAGAAGACTCATGGCTGTACTAGCTCAAAAGGGGCTTCTACTCAATACTGAGTAGAAGCCCCTTTTGAGCTAGTACAGCCATGAGTCTTCTTGGCTGTACTAGCTCAAAAGGGGCTTCTACTCAATACTGAGCAAAGGGTCTGATTACTTATGACCATGTGATATTTCAGTATTTCTTTTTTAATAAATTTGCAAAAATATCTACATTTCTGTTTTTTTTCTGTCAAGATGGGGTGCTGAGTGTACATTAATGAGAAATAAAATGAACTTTTTTGCTTTTAGCAAATGGCTGCAATGAAAGAAAGAGTGAAAAATTTAAAGGGGTCTGAATACTTTCCGCACCCACTGTATATGTAAGCTAGTTCTAAATTCTTCAAGTGAGTGGGAACCTTTTCTATTTCACTGAGAAAATAAAAGGTTTCCATCCACTTGGAGAATCAGAGCTAATTCACACATAAACTTCCAGGGGCCATATCTTTTAAACGGGTGGATGGACTTAAAAGAGAATAGAAGCACATTGGCAACTGAATGTATGGCATTAAGCATTTTGTCTATAGTGACAGGTCCTCTTTAAGAAAAACGTGTAATTTTTTTTATTAAATAAAGCACCATGTGAACACAACCTTTTGTACAAATATTTTTGTTGCTGTGTTTCAAACCAAAACCAGAAGTGGATTAAAATAACAGTGGATGTAGCAACTGCCCAATATACTTTCTCCCATTTATGATCTATTATGTGAGTCTGGGGTACTAGTAGTAGAGATGGTGAGATGCAGAGTAACAAGTGCTACTCATTACTGTAACTTAATACAGTGCACAGGTTCTTCAGCAAAAAAGTACAGTGTGAACCCAGCCTCAGGGTGCTATTACACATGCTGTTTTTATTTAGATTAATGCATGTGTTGTTTTTTTTAACCAATGAAAATCACTAACACCGCAAAATCACCGCCTGGCATGTGCAGAATATGATGCAGAATTTGGACAAGTGAAAAAAATCCTGAAGCTGAATTTTTCAGCTAGGAAAATTTCGTCTGTGTGACCTGCCCCTTAGTCTAGTTTCACATGACCAAGTTTCACCTGTGGATTTACGGGCCTGACCTTCATGCTGGGAGATGGAGTTATCTATAATGCTAGGAGTCTCTGCCTCCCAGTGACATATTGTAATCGGTCATGTGAATCTAGCTTATCTTAGTATGGTTCTGTAACAACGGTAAGCACATGGACCCATTCATTTCTACAGCCCAATTCACACGGTCATATTTTCTACATATCTGCGTGGGAGTTGTAGGACCAGTCCACAAAATATGAAGCAGTAGAAATACGTCTATTCCAGTGATGACGAACCTTTTAGAGACCGAGTGCCCAAACTGCAACCCAAAACCCACTAAATTATCGCAAAGTGCCAACACGGCAATTTAACCTTAAATTAACCAGGATCTGTTTTATATTGACCGTGCAATGTTATTACAGCCTGTCTGCTTTAAAACAGATACTGTGATATAAATAGTGAAGGGCCCCCAGACAGTACAATGCGCTCCACAGTGGCCCCCAGACAGTATTATATGCTCGAGTTGCCCCACACAGTATTATATGCTCCACAGTGGCCCCCACTCAGTATTATATGCTTCACAGTGGCCCACGCACAGTATTATATGCTTCACTTTGTGCCCCCCACATTATATGCTCCACAGTGGCCCCCACTCAGTATTATATGCTTCACAGTGGCCCACGCACAGTATTATATGCTTCACTTTGTGCCCCCCACATTATATGCTTCACAGTGGGCCCCCACACAGTAGTATATGCTTTGCAGTGTCCCCCACACAGTAGTATATGCTTCCCAGTGTCCCCCACACAGTATTAGATGCTTCAGTGTCCCCCATACAGTAGTATATGCTTCAGTGTCCCCCATACAGTATTAGATTCTTCGGTTTCCCCCATACAGTGTGAGATGCTTCAGTGTCCCCCATACAGTATGAGATGCTTCAGTGTCCCCCAGACAGTATTAGATGATTCAGTGTCCCCCATACAGTAGTATATGCTTCAGTGTCCCCCATACAGTATTAGATGCTTCATAGTGTCCCCCATACAGTATTAGATGCTTCACAGTAGCCCCCACACAGTAGTTTATGTTACTCACCCAGTCCCACGAAGAGCGGCAGTCCCACGAAGAGCGTCCTCCTTCTTCTTCTGTTGAATGACGTAATCGCGCCTGCATCGGGGCAGAGGTCACACTCTGCAGTCAGTGTAAGCCGCGGTTCCGCAGACCGCGGCCTACAGTGACAGCTTTCATCTGTATGTACATATGCACATACAGCTGAAAGAAGCGATCGCTCACAAACCGGGATTCCTATACACCGTTAGTGAGCGATCATGGCGACGGCGCACGTGCCAACTGAGAGGGCTCTACGTGCCCTCTCTGGCACGCGTGCCAGAGGTTCGTCATCATGGGTCTATTCTATGGACCGGGTCCGTGGAAAACATGAATCGCACACAAATGCCATTCACATATTATTTCTTGCGTTAACACTCGTTTTTGAAACCACAAGTCTTGCGTTTTTGCAATTTTGCGGTGTTAGTGATTTTCATTGGTTAAAAAAAACAAAACACATGCATTAATCTAAGTAAAAACAGCATGTGTAATAGCATGTGTTAGTCATTGCTGCAATTAAAAACTGCTTGCAGTTCTTCAACAAAAAAGCACCATGTAAACCCACCCTAAGGCTGTCAAGCAGTTTATACATGCTAATTTAGTTGAAATTGTTGCAAGGAACTGTAGCATACAGTAGGCACATCTCTGCAAAGCAGATAATATTCTACTAAAGACCAATGTCTGTTGTATAGCCCAACCTAAAACCTCAATGTGTTTCATTACTTCTTCTTTCACTTTTGCTAATGTGTGACAAAAAATACCCAGCTTTAACTAAGAGTGACTTCATTATGTGAATTTAGAAGACTCAACTTGGACCTTGTGCTTTCTTTACTCAGTGGCATGTTAATGCAACCTTTATTTTATTTATTTAATGCGATACTTGCAGAAAGTGATTATATTTAGCAATAAGAAGGAATACCCAAACACATTGCATGTCTGGCTTTGAAATTTTCTGTTCCTACTTTCCAGGCAGTCAGACCATGTCTGTACTGTTCATAGATGTAGAAGTTATACATGTGCATAGAAAATCTCACAGATCAAGGATATTGTTATATGCCCTCATGAAGGTGACAGGAGCCAAACTGTTTTACTTATGCATTTATTTTGTATTTCTCCACAGTGTTTCTTCCACTACTCTTTAAAGAAATAACAGAGAACAAGGATTTTCTCATGTTATGCAATAATATGCAAATCAGAAAGGCTGAAAGAGTGACTTCTGGGAATGAGACTTACATGAAACCACTTGTAGCTAAAACTGAAGACCTACATCAGGGGTCGGCAACCCGTGGCCGGTGAGGCCTATTTCCCTGGCAAGGGCAGCCCGAGTCCTCGCTCAGCTGTTTCGACCACACACGGACAAAACTAAACTACTATTATTATACTGTGGGGTTTCTTCAGACCCCAGAGTATAATAAATGGAGGTTCAGGAGAAGTGATAAAACATAAAAAAACAGTGTTACTCACCTTCCCTGCGCTCCTGAGTGGCTCTGTGCTCTGCAGGCGCTTCTGCCTGAAGTCAACGACTGCTGATTGGGTCTCAGGGGTCACGTCGGTGTCATTATGTGTCCCCTGAAGCCCTATCAGTGGTCTCTAACTTCAGGCAGAAGCGCCTACAGAGCACAGAGCTGCCGCGGCGCGCAAGGAAGGTGAATAACATTGTTTTTTATGCTTGTCACCTCTCTTGGCCCTCCACTCATTATATTCTGGGGACTGACGAGACCCCACAGTACTGTATAATAATAGCTAATGAATGGTGAAAATTGGAATATTATAAAAGCTAGAATCTTATACTGTGTGCAGGGGCCGCTATGAGACATAATACCGTGTGCAGGGGCCGCTATGGGACATAATATCGTGTGCATGGGCTGCTATGAGACATAATACCGTGTGCAGGGGCCGCTGTAAGACATAATACCATGTGCAGGGGCCGCTATGGCTGTGGGACATAATACCGTGTGCAGGGGCCGCTATGAGACATAATACCTTGTGCTGGGGCTGCTATGAGACATAATACCTTGTGCAGGGGCCGCTATAAGACATAATACCATGTGCAGGGGCCGCTATAAGACATAATACCATGTGCAGGGGCCGCTATGGGATATAATACTGTGTGCAGAGGCTGCTATGAGATATAATACCGTGTGCAGAGGCCACTAAGAGACATAATACCATATGCAGGAGCCGCTATGGGACATTATTCTGTATAACGGTGTGTTTTTGCACAGAAAACATGGGCATTTTGTTTTGGTGCAAAAATGCACTATGTGAACGCAGTTTTACATTGAAGTAAAAGTTCCAGTGGCCTAAGAATATAGCTGAATGCAGATACATAGTGTGTTTCCACCATAAGGATGCTGCCATACGGTGCTCCTGGACACATACATTTGCCACTAATTGTAGGATGCACATGTACTTTCATTGCTTCTAATGGGAAACTACAGGTGCGTCCCAGGAAATAGCAGTAAACACATGCGTCCTAAAGCATCTTGTGGCAACACTTCTGTGCTATGGTTTGTGGTATATGACTTTAGTATAGGGGTCGTCATCCTTACAATTATTGAGTACCTCATCTTTGATTTTTTAATTAAAATCGGCACGCCGAACAAAAAACGTTGTCTACCCCTGTGTGCTAACACGTCTTTATTAGAGGGGAACCACGATGAGGTGTAATCTGATAATCTGACAAACCATGGGAAAAGAATCTGAGTACATAATACACACGTGGACAAAATTGTTGGCACCCCTCGTTTAATGAAAGAAAAACCCACAATGGTCACAGAAATAACTTGAATCTGACAAAAGTAATAATATAAAAAACTTTTATGAAAATGAACAAATGAAAGTCAGACATTGCTTTTCAACCATGCTTCAACAGAATTTTTTTAAAAAAGAAAACTCATGAAACAGGCCTGGACAGAAATGATGGTACCTGTGATAATTTGGGGAATTACAAAATGGCGGCTTTTCCTGGTCCGGACAGCGGTGGTTCATGGTACTGGGCGCCGGAAAGATAGCTTTCAGACGGTCCAAGTGTAAATAAAAGTGGCTTTATTCAGCTTAACTGCAACACAGCAAAACAACAAACAAACCTATGCCACAGTTAGGGCCTAACTCACTCCTTGAGCCCCTAACTGTCCTGACTGTTACTCAGCTCTAGCAACAGTCCTCTGTGGACGCCAGCCCTCTGGGACAGAGCCTATCTCTCCGTCCTAGCTGGTCCACTCCTGTGGACGCCAGCCCTGTGGGACAGAGCCTATCTCTCCGTCCTCGCTGGTCCACTCCTGTGGACACCAGCCCTCTGGGACAGAGCCTCTCTCTCCGTCCTCGCTGGTCCACTACTTCCTGCTTCCTGCAGGATGCTCCAGCCCCTCTGGAGTCGCGTGCCACCACCCAAAGGCGTGGCTGAGGGCCTTTTCTGGCCTGGCCTGGGTCGCTCAACAGCGCCCTCTGGCTCACATACTTACACCATACTGTCTCCTAGCACAATAACAATAACTGCGTGTGTACCCATACTGTCTCCTAGCACAATAATAACTGTGTGTGTACCCATACTGTCTCCTAGCACAATAATAACTGCGTGTGTACCCATAGATCTCCTAGCTCAGTAACAATAACTGCGTGTGTACACATACCGTCTCCTAGCGCAGTAACAATAACTGCGTGTGTACACATACCGTCTCCTAGCACAATAACAATAACTGCGTGTGTACACATACCGTCTCCTAGCACTATAACAATAACTGCGTGTGTACCCATACCGTCTCCTAGTACAGTAACAATAACTGCATGTGTACCCATACTGTCTCCTAGCACAATAGCAATTACTGCTTGTGTACCCATACCGTCTCCTAGCACAGT
Source organism: Leptodactylus fallax (assembly GCA_947044405.1). Classification (NCBI taxonomy): domain Eukaryota; kingdom Metazoa; phylum Chordata; class Amphibia; order Anura; family Leptodactylidae; genus Leptodactylus; species Leptodactylus fallax. The sequence continues at coordinate 2,900,632 of CAMRHE010000211.1, read as the reverse complement.
AACAATAACTGCGTGTGTACACATACTGTCTCCTAGCGCAGTAACAATAACTGCGTGTGTAGACATACCGTCTCCTAGCACAATAACAATAACTGCGTGTGTACACATACCGTCTCCTAGCACTATAACAATAACTGCGTGTGTACCCATACTGTCTCCTAGTACAGTAACAATAACTGCGTGTGTACCCATACGATCTCCTAGTGCAGTGACAATAACTGTGTGTGTACACATACCGTCTCCTAGCGCAGTAACAATAACTGCATGTGTATCCATACCGTCTCCTAGCACAGTAACAATAACTGCGTGTGTACCCATACTGTCTCCTAGCACAGTAACAATAACTGCGTGTGTATCCATACCGTCTCCTAGCACAGTAACAATAACTGCGTGTGTACCCATACCGTCTCCTAGCACAGTAACAATAACTGCGTGTGTATCCATACCGTCTCCTAGCACAGTAACAATAACTGCGTGTGTACACATACCGTCTCCTAGCGCAGTAACAATAACTGCGTTTGTATATGCATACTGTCTTCTAGCACAGTGAAATGTAGCTTTTGGGAGTGCAGATTTAGATGTTTGGTATTTGGACGCCATGTCATGTTTGCAGAGACCCCAATCAAGTGGAATCTCCTAGGGAGTGACCTCATTTTGAAAACTGCACCCCTTAAAGAGTTTATCAAGGGGTGTAGTGAGCATTAGTATCCCACATGTGAATACACAGTGGATGGGGAAAAGTGAGTATGTAAGCTGTGCAGAGTACATTGGAAACACCAAATTTCCTATTTCCCCAGTAGCTCCTATGATGTGGTGGTGGGGGGGTACTCTGGTGTCTTTTTCCTCGTAAACTCTAAATCTGGGGTGTACCCTGATATACGCTCACAACTTATACATTCCCTTTCTGCCGCAGCCAATTTTGTTCTAATGATTTAGTGATTTGGGGGGTTTTTGTCTTCACATTATGCAAGCTATATATTTTTGTATTTTTCTGGTGATGTAGCCACATGAGGGCTGTTTTTTTGTGGGATGAGATGCATTTTGTAATGACACCATTTTGGGGCACCTAAAGCTTAATGAATAAATTGTATTAACTGTTTTTGGAAGATTTTAAATAAATAAAATTATGGCATTGCGTTTTACCTTTTTAATTTTTTTTGCCATACAGCATGTGTAACATGTTACTTTTATTCTGTGGGTCGGTATGATTAAGGAGATACCTAATTAATATATTTCTTTTTTTATGCGTTACCAATATTGCAGAACAAAAATCCATTTGGGGACGTAAATCAATTATTTTTGCATCGCCATCTTCTGAGATTAGTAACATTTTTATTATTCGGTTGACAGAGTTGGTTGCAGGGCTGTGGAGTCGGAGTCGGAGTCGTGGAGTCAGAGTCGGAGTCGGTGCCTATTTTGGTGGAGTCGGAGTCGGAGTCGGTATAAAATGGACCGACTCCGACTCCCAAAATATATAATAAATTGGTACAGTTAGTAGTACAATGCAGTATGTGCTGAATATATTTTCATAAGAATTTGGGAAAATGATGAAATGTTGAAAATGATGAAATGTCCTGTAAAGGTCTGTTCTAGTCCTCATATAATGATGGGACTGAGTTCTGAGTGAACCTATAAGGTTTAGCAGTGCCAGGGCTGTGGAGTCGGAGTCGTGGAGTCGGAGTCGGTGCCTATTTTGGTGGAGTCGGAGTTGGAGTCGGAGTCAGGGGAAATTGAGGAGTCGGAGTCGGAGTCGGGGCTTTGGCGTACCGACTCCACAGCCCTGGTTGGTTGATAGCTTATTTTTTCCGGTATGACCTGTCCTTTTTACTGGTACTGTTTTGGGGTACATATGATTTTTTTGATCACTTTTTATAGCATTTTTTGTAAGACAAGGTGGTTGCAGGCTCAACCAGGTATGGGGGTTGGCTTTCCCAGGGTCACTGGTCAGACCCTGGGTTGCCTAAAATACATATCGGCACCCCCGGGAGAGGGAGGCATGGGGGTCATTATATAAGCAGAATCCCTTAAATGCCTCTTACATCTTATACCTGCTCCAGCAGCCTCCTGCTCAGACTCTAAGCAGGTGGGAGGCTTACGGCGGCTGTCCTCTAAAACCATATATACACACATGGACAAAATTGTTGGTACCCCTCGTTTAAGGAAAGAAAAACCCACAATGGTCACAGAAGTAACTTGAATCTGACAAAAGTAATAATATATAATGACTTATGGACAGATGAGACAAAAATCAACATTTTTGGCAAGGCACATCAGCTCTATGTTCACAGACGGAAAAATGAAGCATATCTTGAAAAGAACACTGTCCCTACTGTGAATCATGGAGGAGGCTCTGTTATGTTCTGGGGCTGCTTTGTTGCATCTGGAACAGCGTGTCTTGAATCTGTGCAGGGTACAATGAAATCTCAAGACTATCAAGGGATTCTATAGAGAAATGTGCTGCCCAGTGTCAGAAAGCTTGGTCTCAGTCGCAGGTCATGGGTCTTGCAACAGGATAATGACCCAAAACACACACCTAAAAACACCCAAGAATGGCTAAGAGGAAAACATTGGACTATTCTGAAGTGGCCTTCTATGAGCCCTGACCTAAATCCTATTGAGCATCTTTGGAAGGAGCTGAAACATGTGGAAAACGTGTGGAAAAGGCACCCTTCAAACCCGAGACAACTGGAGCAGTTTGCTCATGAGGAGTGGCCAAAATACCTGTTGAGAGGTGCATAAGTCTCATTGAAAGTTACAGGAATCGTTTGATTGCAGTGATCTTCTCAAAAGGTTGTGCAACAAAATATTAAGTTAAGGGTATGTAAGTATGTGAGCCAGAGGGCGCTGTTGAGCGACCAAGGCCAGGCCAGAAAAGGCCCTCAGCCATGCCTTTGGGTGGTGGCACGTAACTCCAGAGGGGCTGGAGCATCCTGCAGGAAGCAGGAAGTAGTGGACCAGCGAGGACGGAGAGAGAGGCTCTGTCCCACAGGGCTGGCATCCACAGGAGTGGACCAGCGAGGACGGAGAGATAGGCTCTGTCCCACAGGGCTGGCGTCCACGGAGGACTGTTGCTGGAGCTGAGCAATAGTCAGGACAGTTAGGGGCTCAAGGAGTGAGTTAGGCCCTAACTGTGGCATAGGTTTTTTTGTTGTTTTGCTGTGTTGCAGTTAAGCTGAATAAAGGCACTTTTATTTACACTTGGACCGTCTGAAAGCTATCTTTCCGGCGCCCAGTACCATGAACCACCGCTGTCCGGACCAGGAAAAGCCGCCATTTTGAGTCTAATTCCCCCAAATTATCACAATGGGTACACACGCAGTTATTGTTACTGTGCTATGAGACAGTATGGGTACACACGCAGTTATTGTTACTGCGCTAGGAGACGGTATGTGTACACACGCAGTTATTGTTACTGCGCTAGGAGATCGTATGGGTACACACGCAGTTATTATTGTGCTAGGAGACAGTATGGGTACACACACAGTTATTATTGTGCTAGGAGACAGTATGGGTACACACGCAGTTATTGTTATTGTGCTAGGAGACAGTATGGGTACACACGCAGTTATTGTTACTGTGCTATGAGACAGTATGGGTACACACGCAGTTATTGTTATTGTGCTAGGAGACGGTATGGGTGCACACGCAGTTAATGTTACTGTACTAGGAGATGGTATGGGTACACACGCAGGTATTGTTACTATGCTAGCAGACGGTATGGTAATACACACACACAGTTTACTGTCACTGCCCTGAAAAGGGCAATTACTGTATTATTTATAGGCTAACTGCCCCTCACAGTATCCGGCTCCTCTCCCTATCTAGCTGCCCTGAAAAGGACAATTATTACATTTAGCTAAGCCTCTCCCTACCTAGCCTAACTAGCTGGAATGGTGATGGGACCTGTTACCCTGCCTCTTATACAGAGGGGTCACATACTGGGCATGTCTGTGATGTCTGTGGGCTTAAAGCAGGTTGATTGGCTGCTCAGCAGTCAATCAAACAGCTTTAGGGATGAGCCGAAACCGAACTTCAGCGCTGAAGTTCGGGTACCCGAACCCACAATGTTTGGCACAGACCCGAACTGTACGGTTTGGGTTCGCTCATCACTAGTCATGACACTTTTGCAGAGCCTTGAAATGCCAGAAAAGTAATTTATCCAGGGGTACAGTGTGCAATTTTAACCCTCAAGTGTTACTATAATTTTTTTTTCTAGAAATGAATACGCAGCTCATGGTGATAGGTGAAAATGGCAATTTTTCCAGGAATATGTAATTTCAGTGCGTAATATGTTTTGCCCAGCTTGTATCAAAGATAAACACTCCAAAAGCTGTTGTGCTCGAGATACCTGCTTATCCCCTTATACCTGCATATTGGTCACTGAAATGGTGTATCTCTGGAAAAACTGCAATTTTCACTTTTTTCATTATCAGCTGTGCATTCATTCGTGGAAATTACATTAATGCAACACTCAAGGGTTTATCACGCTCCCTACGCCACTTCATAAATGCCTTCAGTGGTGCAGTTTCCAAAATGGAGTCACATGTCTCTAAATTCCACTTTACTGGCAATTCAGGGGCTCTGAAAAAGTGGCATAGTGTTCAAAAACCAAAACCCTGTTTCTCCTCTGTGCCCGGCTGTGCCCAAACAGCAGATTATAACCACATATGACATTGTTAAAGGAATTCTATCATTAAAAAAACGTATTTAAACTAAATGCACGTAGGAATAGCCTTTAGAAAGGCTATTCATCTCTTACCTTTATTTTGCAGGTCAGTGCCGCCGTTTTTGAATTTTTCGTTCTTTCTTCATTATGTTAAATGTGCTCAAAAAGCACAGGGGGCGTTCCCCCTGTGCTCAAAGCACAGCCTCGTCACAGCTTCCAGTGCCACCTTTCTCTTCTTGTCCTGACGTGTCTCCTCATCTTCGCAACGTCAGCACCCATCCAGTGTGGATCTGCCACTTCAGGTTGGACAGAGCCGACTGCGCATGTTCCGTCGGCCATTTTGATGTGGTCTCTTATACTAGCATACTGTGCCTGTGCAGTATGCTCGTGTAGTTCTAAGGAGTAAAGAGCATACTGAGCATGCGCATAGTGAAGATGTTCCAGGTGTGAAGCAAAAAATATGGAAGGAGAGGCAGGAAGGGTGGAAGGAAAAAAAAAACAAAAACAAAAAAACAAGACATGTATCTGGATAGACCAGCTTTGCATTAGTGCAACATAAGTTCAACATCAGTTCATACTGAGAAGAGAGCTCAGTATGCTCTGTACTACTTAGAACTACACAAGCGTACTGCGCAGGCGCAGCATGCTGGTGTAAGAGACCACATCAAAATGGCCGACGGAACATGTGCAGTCGGCTCTGTCCAACCTGAAATGGCAGAGCCGACTGAACATGCACGGGACTTGGATCCCGAAGATGCGCTCGATGGGTGCTGACGCTGCGAAGAGGAGGAGATGTGTCAGGACGAGAAGAGAGGCAACGCTGGAAGCTGTGACGAGGCTGTGCTTTGAGCACAGAGGGAACACCCCCTGTGCTTTCTGAGCACAATTAGCATAGTGAAGAAAGAACGAAAAATTCAAAAACGGAGGCATGGACCTGCAAAGTAAAGGTAATAATGAACAGCCTTTCTAAAAGCTATTCCTACATGCTTTTAATTTAAATACATTTTTTAATGATAGAGTCCCTTTAAGTACATTATCCTGGAAACAACAGTGTCATACATGTGGGCATAAACTGCAGTTTGGTCCGCCATGTACCCAATACAGCAGTTCACAATCACATATGGGGAATTTCCGTATTCAAGAGAAATTGTGTACCAAACTGTGGTGTGTTTTTTTATTCTTTAACCCCTTGAAAAATGAAAAATTTGTTGCTAAATGTACGGTTTATTGGAATAAAAAGTCATTTTTCATTTTTAAGTTCCAATGCTAATAAAATCTGTGAAACAGCTGTAAGGTCAAAATGCTCACCATACTCCTTGATAAATTCTATGAGGGGTGTAGTTTCCAAAATGGGATCACATTTTTGGGGTTTCCATTGTATTGGTACTTTCAGGGCTCTGCAAATGAGACATGGCACCTGAAAAGTAATCCAGCAAAATCTGCTTTTCAAACACCCAGTGTCGCTCCTTCCCTTCCGCGCACTGCCGTGTGCCCAAACATCGGTTTATACCCACATGTGGGGTATTTCTGTGCTCGGGAGAAATTACAATTGTGAGATGCATTTTCTCTTTTAACTCCTTGTGAATGTTTTAATTTTAGGGCTAAATGTATGTATTATTGAAAAAAAATTAAATGTCTACATTTCACCTCCATATTGTTTTAATTCCTGTAAAATGCTTAACCCTCGTCCGGCTGAGTAGGTACAATTGTACCTATTCCTATGCAGCCTGTAATGTTGTAAAATTATGCAGCCTGACGAGGGTTAAAGGGTTAACAAACTTTCCAAATGCGGTTTTGAATTATTTGAGGTGTGCTGTTTTGAAAATGGGGTGATTTATGGATGGTTTCTAATATATAGGCCTTTATAATCCCCTTCAGAACTGAAGTGGTCCCTAAATAATTAGTATGAGAAATATTCTTGCAAATCTGGAAAATTTCTGTTACACTTGTAAGCCTTCTAACGTCCAAAATAAATTAAAGGATGATGCCAATATAAAGCAGAGACATAGTAGATAATATTTATTAATGTATTTGGGTGGTATGACTTTCTATCTGAAAAGCATAGCATTTCACAATTGTGATTTTTTTTTTTCCACATTTCCATCAAATTTCCTATTTTTTTTTTTTTTTTTACAAATAAATACAAAAACATTGATCAATGTTTACCACTAACATAAAGTACAATGTGTCACGAAAAAACAAACATTCTCAAAATCACTTTTGTAAGTTAAAGCGTCTCAAAGTTATTGCCATATAAGACTAGGTTCACACCTGTGTCTGATCTATGTTCAGGGTTTCTGTCCTCGAATCTGCAGGACTTTTCTCTCTGCATTTTCCACCTTTTTTTGGGCGGACCTGGCGGACCCCATTATAGTCTATTTTTAAGTGGATTAGGTTTCCGTTCATCAGGTCCCCAAGCAGACCCAATGAACGAAAGCTCGAACGCAGGAGTGAACCTAGCGTAAAGTGACACGTCAGTTTTGAAAAATGAGGCCTGGTCCTTAACCACCTCCCGCCATAGGAATTTTTCAATTTTCATTTTTCGTTTTTGACTCCCCCTTCCCCACCAAAACCCCAAATTTTTCTTTACGATGCTACCATTTATTATTCTGTACAATGTACTGGGAAGCTGGAAAAAAATTCAGAATGGGGTGGATTTGAAGAAAAAGTGATTTGTTCGACTTTCTTACGGGCTTCGTTTTTATGGCGTTCACTCTGCAGCCAAAATGACATGTCACCTGTATTCTATGTTTCGGTACGATTCCGGGGATACCAAATTTATATAGTTTTATTTACATTTTAACTCCTTAACAAAAATCTAAAGCTGTGAAAAAAATTTTTTTTTCTAAAAGTTGCCATTATCTGACACCCGTAACTTTTTTTTATAGTTTCGTGTATGTTGATGCATAGGATGTCTTTTTTTTTGCAGGGGCCAGATGTACTTTTTAGTTATATTGGGGAATTGCTATCGCTTTGATCACTTATTATTCAAATTTTTATCAAAGGTAGAACAGTGAAAAAACGGTGGTTTGGCGCTTTTGATTTTTTTTCCCGGCTACAGCGTATTTTTATAGATTTGTAGACCGGGCATTTTCGGAAACAGGGATACCTAATGTGTATGTGTTTCACAGTATTTAATACTTTTATATGTGTTCTAGGGAAAGGGGGTGGGTGATTTGAATTTTTAATTTATTTTTTTTTTGCACTTATTAGACCTCCTAGGGGTCTTGAACCCCAGGGGGTCTGATCACTTATGCAATGCATTACAATGCTAAAGCATTGCAAATTACCGGCACTTCTATTGCAGGTTGCACAGAGCAGCCTGCAATAGAAAGCAACTAAAAGGCTCCCAGCTGTCAGCTTGCTCCAGGTGCCGGCGATCTCCGGCAAAATGGCGCCTTGGTCAGCTTTGATCGAGGCACCAGAGGGGTTAATGCGGGCACTGATCGTGGGCATTAGTGCCAGGTCTCTGCCGAAACCATGCGGCTACAGCGGCCACTCAGCTCCTGAGCAGCCACCATATTTAAATACCCGACATTCGCCATACTATTATGGCGGATGTCGGGAAGGGGTTTTGGTACTTTTAGGCTTTGTCCCCAAGAGGTTAATGTACCCCAAAAACGCTATGTGTGGCTAAACACAAGCCACAAGAGACTGTGTTTCCCTTACAACTTTGTCACATCACATCAAAGCTCCATGGAAACAAAGGATTCTAAGTATTAAGTTTATTCTGTCATTCTCCTGTTATGTTTAGAACTGTCTGCTTGTTTGTCCTCATTTACTCGTCTTTTTTTTAATATAGAGCACTGAACCCTTTGGGTATTAAAATTTAAGGATACTTTGTGTTTGCTCTATGAACTCATTACCTTTTTGAAGTGCGTTTGCGTCTGGCTGTTGGAGAAACACGTATATATGCAAGTGAGGTTTCCGCTGATTGGCACAAATAATAAGGATCAATGAAATAAAAAAAGAACTGTACTTCAGAAACTACAGTATACCAAAGCACTACAATAAATATAGCGTGAATGCGTGAATATGGCCTAAAGTCACTATTCCAAATTTAAGATGGTCCCTGAGGTAAAATATGTAAAGGGCGTATGTGTTTTGTTCAAGATAAAAGCAAGCAAATGAAGCACTACAGATACCATTAGTAGAACACTTTAAAGAGGAAGTGTTGTTAGTTTAAGACACTTCCCTGTTTCTTAAGAAAAGAGCTTCAAAATGACTGCAAATATGCTGAAGGTATACAGATATGGTGTTGTTAGGAGTGCAATCGCCATCTAGTGTACAATGTGGAAAAATGCACATACTTTACTAAGATTTAAAGAGGCTGTCCAGGATGTTAATTTTTTTCTAAAGGAAGGAAATTCTTTAAAATGAACAAATCAACAAAACAATATTCCCCAATTTAACCCCTGGCACAGAAGTGAAAACAGGATCAGGTCTAACAAAGAGGTGGAGACTATATTGGGGAGCTTTTTTTTTTTCAAACCATTCCATGCCTTCAGAAAAAATGTAGTAGGGGAGAAATGTTTTCTGTTCCAGCATGACTGTGGTACAGCGCACAAAGTAAGGTAGAGAAAGGCATGGTTGGGCGAGTTTGATATGGAAGAACTTGAATGGATGCACAGAGCAGTGATCTCAACCCCACTGAACACCTTTGGGATGAACTAGAACAGAGATTGCAAGCCTGACTCTCTTATCCAATATCAGTGTCTTCCCTCATAGATGCTCTACTGAATAATCGGGCAAAAATTTCCACACACATGCTCTAAAATCTTTCAACAAGCCTTCGTAAAAGAGTGGTAGGAATCCAACTCTATATTAATGCCTATGGATTTAGAACAGTATGTTATAAAAGCTCCTGCAGGCGTAATGTGTAGGTGTCCCAATATTTATCTAATATCATTAGAGGTTTCAGCCACATCTAAGATGCACAATACTAATCATACAGCCATGCCATATCCATAGACAAGGATTAGCAGTACAAAGGATTTACCTGTCATTTCATTTGACTTTTTAGGATAAGCTTCCATGTGTTTGTGCATATGAAGTAAAACTAATTCCATTAAATTCCTTATTTCTGCACTATTTAGCAGTTTTCTGTCTGCATGCCTTATCTGTAGTTTTCTTTCCTTTCTGAGCTGCGCTAAATACTTAGATACCATACACTGCACAGTGTGGACTAAAATGTTACCAACATGCTAGACAAGTGTGCATAGCTTCTCAGAAAAAGGACATGGCATATATCTGCCAGAAACCACCAAAATGCATCAAAAACACCAAAATTGTGGTGTGAAATTGTGACTCAAAGTAAGCAAAGAAAAAAAAAGGTATCAACTTAGACTAGACAATGTAAAGATATGCCACATTTACTATCCAGTCAAAGTGATAAATCTGGTGTATTTTCAGACTGCCCGGTTAAGTTTACACTATCTAACCATTAGTAAATCTGGGCCAGTGAGGAGAGGAGAATCTGCTCTATAACCATCTCTCTCACTTACTCAGAAACAGTTCCAAGAAGATGCAGGACATATATAGAGAAGTACTGTCCTGTACCGATGTCATAAAAAATATTTTGGTTGTGATAGAAAGTTTCTATCCAGCATTTTTTTTCTGTTGTCCCTTCTTTTGTTACGTGAGCAAGTCAAGGGTAGGATTTAGCTGGAGGGTCATGGCACCCTGCAATCCGAACAAAGCCTCTGTCAAAACCTCCTAACAAATTAACTGCATTTTACTCTGATAAATCTCCCCCAATGAGTGCAAAATAAGTTATAGGCTCTTTAAGCACCATGAGAAGATCATAGTCTCCTCTTACAGGATATAAGTTGCTGCAGAAAAGTAACTGGACAATATAATTTCCCACTAGCTGCCTTGATCTCTTACATGTAAGTATAAACCAACCATAAAACACAACTAAATTGACAAAATGGCGACAAGCAAGGTGAGAACAGCACTATTTAGTACCATAGTACTTTCTGTACAACCTTTAACATATGACCAGGAGTAATATTTACAGATGTGGAGCTTACCATCAGAAATATTATGGTAAACCCTTCACAATTCGTTTTGTCTTGTGGAATGCCATTTTATGCTTCACAAATGTCATCTATATGTTAATAATTATTGTATAGAGAGCAATTAATGTTATAGACATGCATGAGGAAATACTGTATAATGCAATCTGACAGTGTTATGGCAAATATAAGATCAGGAAGTTGAAATAATACTTGAGCCACATGCAAGTGAACTCATTGCATTTCTTAATAGACAAGCTGGCTCACATGAGTGCTCATTGTGCTTCTAAGTAGACAAGGAGGTTCAAGTGAGCCTCCCTGGCACTTCCTCATGTCAACCCACATGACACTGCTTAGTAGACAAAGAGGCAAACATTAGACCTCATGGCACGTCTTAGTAGTCAAGAAGACTCAAGTGACTGTTCATTTTTTTCTTCAATGAATGACAGTAAGAAGCAGAATGGGGCACTCAGTTATTTTTTCATTTTGACAAAAGTAAAGTATTTCAATTCAAACACAGCAAGACAATAATACTTACAAAGACCGCTGGAACCAGTACTAGCAATCATTGTATCTGTGTTTTCTGTCCAAAGAAGAGGTCATGACAGGATGTACCTTTTTTTTTTTTATTTCAAGTGAAGTGACAAATTAGCATCTTTCACTCTGTCTTATTGGATTCAGACCTATAAGATAAGCATGCTAATTTAATGACATAAAAATACATGGTTATGCATTTATTAAGCCAACAACATTTATCAAGATTTATCTTAAAATCCAATTCACACACAGCTCAAAACAATCTGTGCATATCTGAAGGTAATGCAGCATATTCAACATGTGTCACCTACTGTCTGTCCACTTGACTCCTGTCCCTACCTTCTCTACTACCAGTGACATCATCAGGCATACCCTGCTAATATGTAGGTGGTCAAGCACATTGGGTGCCTGCCTAGACTTTATAAGACTTAGTGGCACTGGATGGTGTTACTAAACCCCTATGTGGGATGAATGCACAGCAGCCAAATATAGCCAAGAGATAAAATAGAGTCAGATACTTAACTGGACTGAAACTGATCATTTTTGTCAATAAAATATATATATTTTATATTAACACTCATTTGGGTTAAGCGACTCTATTATATGTATTGTATATTGGCATCCTGTCTTCAGCATACAAGAGATGACCCCCATGCAAAACATTTATTGGTGGTGCCACTCTATTGTGTTCCTAGTCTGTAGTATACCTGGCTACTGTGCATTCACCCTACACAGGGGTTTATTAACCCCAGCCAGTGCCACTCAGGATCTTATTAATTTTTATGTGAACCCCAACTTGTTTGAAAAGATGCCAGGTGTCTGCACACATCTCTTAGGGTCAGGTATATTCAGAAAGTCCGGTGAAGTTGAGCATGCCATTTTGAAACTGTGGCAGCTACTGTAAAAAACGGCGACTTGACCACACCGTCTAAATATACTCTAAAGATAAATCTTATATTTCACGTGTTATGTATGATAAATTTAGAAACACGTAAATTCACTATTTATGCATGGAGGACAGTTCTAGTAATGGTTTCCCTGCATAAATAGCGATCTCTTGACATTATGTATGTCTATGTATTATTTATTTCCATTACTGCAGATTTGGTTGAAGAGGTTGCGTTGGTCCCAAACCCTGCAGCCTCTTCCAGGTGCCAACGACATCATGTTCATTAATCACATAGTACAGCACTAACTCAGTCCCATTCAAGTGAAGAGGCTGCAGCGCTCAACCAGTCTGCTGTGGTCTCTTCAACCAACTGATCTGAGGGGTTCTGGGTGCCAGACCCCCATCAATCACTTATTTATGAACCATACTAAGGACAGGTCATCAACATGCAAGTCCAGGAAACACCTTTTCCATATGGATAGCAAAGATGCTGTGGTTAAAAAAAATAAAAAAAAACATAACGTGTCCTTTATTCCCCAATTGCATTGCCAGCTGAATGTCGGCAGATTCTGTCAGGATTAAGACGTGAAGTCTCTGCTGAACACCTGACAGAATTCTGAATATATGAACATGGTCTAAGCGAGAGTCTGACATGTTGGCATACTGAACTCTAGAAAGGGGATATGTGTGAGAGAAGTCCTGGGAGGGGAGGATGTAAGCAGCAGACAGAGTACAGGTATCTGGGGATAAAGGTAGACGGAGATGGTATCAGGAAATGAGGTAGGTCGGTACGGGGCGGTGTCTGTAGATGAGGTAGGTCGGTACGGGGCGGTGTCTGTAGATGAGGTAGGTCGGTATGGGGCGGTGTCTGTAGATGAGGTAGGTCGGTACGGGGCGGTATCTGTAGATGAGGTAGGTCGGTATCTGTAGATGAGGTAGGTCGGTACGGGGCGGTATCTGTAGATGAGGTAGGTCGGTATCTGTAGATGAGGTAGGTCGGTACGGGGCGGTATCTGTAGATGAGGTAGGTCGGTACGGGGCGGTATCTGTAGATGAGGTAGGTCGGTATCTGTAGATGAGGTAGGTCGGTAAGGGACGGTATCTGTAGATGAGGTAGGTTGGTACGGGGCAGTATCTGTAGATGAGGTAGGCGGTACGGGGCGGTATCTGTAGATGAGGTAGGTTGGTACGGGGCGGTATCTGTAGATGAGGTAGGTCGGTATCTGTAGATGAGGTAGGTCGGTATCTGTAGATGAGGTAGGTCGGTATCTGTAGATGTGGTAAGTCGGTATCTGTAGATGAGGTATGTCGGTACGGGGCGGTATCTGTAGATGAGGTAGGTCGGTACAGGGCGGTATCTGTAGATGAGGTAGGTTGGTATCTGTAGATGAGGTAGGTCGGTACGGGGCGGTATCTGTAGATGAGGTAGGTCGGTACAGGGCGGTATCTGTAGATGAGGTAGGTTGGTATCTGTAGATGAGGTAGGTCGGTACGGGGCGGTATCTGTAGATGAGGTAGGTCGGTACGGGGCGGTATCTGTAGATGAGGTAGGTTGGTACGGGGCGGTATCTGTAGATGAGGTAGGTCGGTACGGGCCGGTATCTGTAGATGAGGTAGGTCGGTACGGACCGGTATCTGTAGTGGAGGTAGGTCGGTACGGGCCGGTATCTGTAGAGGAGGTAGGTCGGTACGGGGCGGTATCTGTAGATGAGGTAGGTCGGTACAGGACGGTATCTGTAGATGAGGTAGGTCGGTACGGGGCGGTATCTGTAGATGAGGTAGGTCGGTATCTGTAGATGAGGTAGGTCGGTACGGGGCGGTATCTGTAGATGAGGTAGGTCGTATCTGTAGATGAGGTAGGTCGGTACGGGCCGGTATCTGTAGATGAGGTAGGTCGGTACGGGCCGGTATCTGTAGATGAGGTAGGTCGGTACTGGCTGGTATCTGTAGATGAGGTAGGTCGGGATGAGGCGGTATCTCAAGGACATTGGTAATAAAACGCTTTGTATGCCATTTTGAGAATTGTGAACTGTATATGCTGGGTAATGAGTAACCAGTAAAGGGACTGACAGGAGGAGAAATGGCAGGAGAGTCTTCCAGTAGGGCTTCAGATAGATAGGTGTGAGGCTGTATGAAGGTAAAACACAGCATACTCAGGAGGGAGAAAAGAGCAGATTGAGGTTGTCAAATCTGCAGGTTGTCAGAAGTGACTATGAAAGGTCTACAATTTCTCTCCCTTGTATAAGCCTTCCTCCTGGGAGGGTGTAACAACAAGGCAGACATGACTCCTTACTGATGCAGAACTGCAGCCACTGCCACATGCATACACTACACACAAGTAGTAGAAGACACATAGAAACACTGGTAGACTTCTTGTTACTGAGGTGAGTGGGGCAGCACTAGGATACTATACAGGTCTGTATATACAGGTGTCACATATACTTTTACATACATAATACTGTACACTGCTGTGAGCTGCTGATACCACGCTATACACCAAGGGCAAACCACATTTGCACACACACCCATTCACTTACAGTAATAGAGTACCGGAGATGCTAGATCCTAGACAGCTAAAGGACCTTTGATGATGTCATGGTCACCTGATCAATCACGTGTATGGGAGGAGTCAAGGTCGGAGTTTGATTGCATGAGTGGAAAAACAAGTCTGTGTACAGTATCTCTACAGTATATTTATATTACTATGTTGGAGAGGGATAGTAGCCCTGCAGTGATGGACTGTCATTACTACACATAGCTGTGTAACGTGTGCGCAGGTTACAGGGCTACGTGTATGTATATATATATATATATATATATATATATATATATATATATATATATATATATATATATAAAATATATCCTGCACGGCAGTGTGTGTGCATATATTATAAGCTACAGGGCTGTGTGTGTATGTGTATATATATATATATATATATATAGTGGGGAAAAAAGTATTTAGTCAGCCACCAATTGCGCAAGTTCTCCCAATTAAAAAGATGAGGCTGGCCTGTAATTGACATCATAGGTAGACCTCAACTATGAGAGACAAAATGAGAAAACATATCCAGAAAATCACATTGTCTGATTTTTAAAGAATTTATTTGCAAATTATGGTGGAAAATAAGTATTTGGTCAATACCAAAAGTTCATCTCAATACTTTGTTATATATCCTTTGTTGGCAATGACAGAGGTCAAACGTTTTCTGTAAGTCTTCACAAAGTTGGCACACACTGTTGCTGGTATGTTGGCCCATTCCTCCATGCAGATCTCCTCTAGAACAGTGATGTTTTGGGGCTGTCGCTGGGCAACATGGACTTTCATCTCCCTCCAAAGGTTTTCTATGGGGTTGAGGTCTGGGACTGGCTAAGCCACTCAAAATCTCATAATACATGGCCCCATTCATTCTTTCATGTACACGGATCAGTCGTCCTGGTCCCTTTGCAGAGAAACAGCTCCAAAGCATGATGTTGCCACCCCCGTGCTTCACAGTAGGTATGGTGTTCTTTGGATGCAACTCAGCATTCACTCTCCTCCAAACACGATGAGTTGTGTTTCTACCAAACAGCTCTGCTTTGGTTTCATCTGACCATATGACATTCTCTCAATATTCTTCTGGAACATCCAATTGCTCTATAGCAAACTTCAGATGGGCCCGGATATGTACTGGCTTAAGCAGGGGGACACATCTGGCACTGCAAGATCTGAGTCCCTGGCGGTGTAGTGTGTTAATGACGGTAGCCTTTGTTACGTTAGTCCCAGCTTTCTGCAGGTCATTCACTAGGTTCCCCCGTGTGGTTCTGGGATTTTTGCTCACCGTTCTTGTGATCATTTTGACCCCACGGGGTGAGATCTTGCGTGGAGCCCCTGATCAAGGGAGATTATCAGTGGCCTTGTATGTCTTCCATTTTCTAATTATTGCTCCCACAGTTGATTTCTTCACACCAAGCTGCTTGCCTATTGCAGATTCAGTCTTCCCAGCCTGGTGCAGGTCTACAATTTTGTTTCTGGTGTCCTTCCACAGCTCTTTGGTCTTCACCATAGTGGAGTTAGGAGTGTGACTGTGTGAGGTTGTGGACAGGTGTCTTTTATACTGATAACAATTTCAAACAGGAGCCATTACTACAGGTAATGAGTGGAGGACAGAGAAGCCTCTTAAAGAAGAAGTTAAGTGGGAGAACTTGCACAATTGGTGGCTGACTAAATACTTTCTTTCCCCACTGTATATATACGAGGGGCGTTCATTAAAGATTTTCCCTGACCCACTTCTATTTATCACAGGATGCTGAAAATGCACATGTGTAATGATATAAGTTTCTATAGGTTACGTGCCAATTTGCAACTCAGAACTGATAATGGTCTTGATTTTACAGGTGCTGAAGTGGTGTGAGGTTTGATAATGGACCCAGTGGAATACAGAGCAGTCATCAAGTTATTTTACTTGACAAGCTAAACACCAAAGGAGACGTTTGATGAGATGAAAGAGGTTTATGGTGATGATTACCCATCATATGATGTAGTCAAGAACTGGCATCAATTCAAATGTGGTCGGACTTCGGTGGAAATAGCTCCAATTCCAGGGCGACCCCACTCTGCTATTGATGAACACACCATCCAGCAAGTGGAGTTCACCATTTTGGAAAATTGCCACGTAACCATTCGCCACCTAGCCCAAAATGTCAAGATTAGTGTGGAGTCCATGGAAAAAATCATCCAAGACCATCTTCACATGCATAAGGTATAGGCTCGCTGGCTTCCCCGGCTGCTCACACCTTTCTAGAAGCAGGAACGAGTTGAATGCTCTCAGGCTCTATTGACGATGTGTCATGGAAACTAGAAGGACTGATCACACAGGATGAAAGCTGGGTCCATCACTGTGATCCTGAGACTAAAATCCAGTCAATGCAATGGAAGCATCATGACACACCGCCTCCAAAGAAGACACGTGCCCAACCCTTGGCAGGCAAGGTCATGTTCACAGTATTTTGGGACCAGCACGGAGTAGTATTGATGGATTTCCTAGCAAAGGGTACTATGATCACTGGGGCATACTATGCTTCACTGCTGCGGAAATTGCGGGAGGCCATCAAAACCAAGAGACGTGGCATGCTCACCAAAGGTGTCCGCCTTCTGCAAGACAGTGCACCAGTTTACAACTCACATGTTGCCCAAATGGAAGCATGCTCCTGTGGCTTTGAAATTCTACCGCATCCCCCTTATTCACCACACCTCGCGCCATTGGACTTCCACCTCTTTCCAACCATGAAGTTATTTTTGATGGGCAAGCTTTTTCCAGATAATGAGACTCTGATTTCCAAAGTCACAACGTGGCTTCTGGAGCAACCTGTCGACTTCTACAGGCGAGGTTTTTACAGTTGCTTAACTCCTTAACAACCTTGGACATACTATTACGTCCTGGGCGCTAGGTACTTCGCGCACCAGGGCGTAATACTACGCCCAGGGCCGGCGGCCCGCTCACTATCTGGGCAGGCGGCATCGGAACCAAGTGTTAGCTATAACTGACAGCTAACACCCTACTCCATAACTGAGTTCCGATCGGAGGTTTTAACCCCTTGGATGCCGCGGTCAAACATACTTCCTGTATAGACTGCAAGACACGTATGCTCTATAGTCTATAGTTTTGAGCCAGAGATCAAAGCATCTATGGCTCAGGTGTCCTAATGGAACACATGAAAAAGTGAAAAAAAAAAAAAAGTGTGTGAAAAAAATTAATAAAAAAATAAAGCTCCAAAAATTCCCTTTTCCTATATAAAATTAATTATATAAAAAATAAACCTAAAAATTAATAAAAACAATACTTATTTAGTATCGCCACGTCTGTAACAACCTGTACAATAAAACTGAAACAATATTTAATGTACACGGTGAACATCGGGGGAAAAAACACTGGAAGTAATGATTTTTTGCCATCTCACGTTACAAAATATGCCATAAAAAGTGATCAAAAAGTCATATCTACCCCAAAACAGTACCAATAAAAAGCACAAATTGTTCCGCAAGAAATAAGCCCTAAACCAGCTCTGTAAATTGCAAAATAAAAATGTTACGCATCTCAGAAGATGGCGATGCAAAAATAACTGATTTATGACCCCAAATGGGTTTTTGTTTTGCAAAATTAGTATCGCATAAAAAAACAATAATAAATGAGGTATCGCCGTAATCGTACCGACCCGCAGAATAAAAGTAACATGTTGCTTACGCTCTACGCTGCAGGGCGAAAAATTTAAAAGGTAAAATGCAATGCCAGAATTGATTTTTTGTTTTTTTAATCCACCAAGAAAGAGTTAATGAAATGTATTTATTAAGTTGTAGGCACCCAAAAAGGATGTCTTTACAAAATACATCTCATCCCGCAAACAACAAGCCCTCATATGGCTACATCACCAGAAAAATAAACAAAATATAGCTTGTACAATGTGAAGACAAAAATCGCCAAATCATTAGAACACAACTGGCTGTGTCAGGAAGGGAATGTATAAGCTGTGCGAGCATATATGAGGGTACACCCCAGATTTAGACCTTACAAGGTATAATAAACTAGAAGTGACCCCCAGAGTGACCCCTCCAATAATAGGAGCTACTGGGGAAATAGTAGGGAATTTAATGTAACCAATGCAGTCCGCACAGCTTATATATTCACTGTTCACCATCCACTATGCAGTCACGTCTGGGATTCTAATGCTCACTACACCCCTTGATAAATTCTTTGAGGGGTGCACTTTTCAAAATGGGGTCATTCCCTAGGGAATTCCACTTTACTGGTACCTTAGAGGCTCTGCAAAAATTGACATGGCATCCAGATCCCAAACATCTGAATCTGCACTCCAAAAGCCACATAGCACTCCTTCCCTTCTGTGCCCTGCTGGGTGCCCAAACTGCAGTTTATACCCACATGTATGACACTGGTGTACCCAGGATAACGTACTTAATGTCATATGTGGTATATACTGCTGTTTGGGCACAGCAGGAAAGGAGCGCTATTTGGTTTTGGGAGCACAGCCTTGGATGGTTTGGTTTTTGGACACCATGACACTTTTGCAGAGCTGAAACACCAGTAAAGTGGAATCCTCTGACATGTGACCCAATTTTGGAAACTACACCCCTGAAGGAATTTATCCAGGGGCACAGTGAGCATTTTTAACCCCCAAGTGTTGTTATTATTTATTACCCATAAATGAATATGCAGCTGATGGTGAAAGGTGAAAATGACAATTTTTCCAGGAATACGTAATTTCAGTGTGTAATATGTTGTGCCCGTCTTGTATCAGAGATGAACGCTTTTGCTCTTGTGCCCGGGATCCCCGCTCAACAGTTTTTGGAGTGTGTGTCTGTGCAGACATAAGCTGGGCACAACATATTGGGCACTGAAATGGCGTATCTATGGAAAAATTTAAATTTTTAACTTTTCATTATCAGCTGCGCATTCATTTCTGGAAATTAAAAGAATGCAACCCTTAAGGGTTAATAATGCTCGCTACCCCACTTGATAAATCTCTTGAAGGGTATAGTTTCCAAAATGGGGTGACATGTCTGCGGATTCCACTTTACTGGCAATTCATGGGCTCTGCAAAAGTGGCATGGTGTCCAAAAAGCAAACTGTGCTCCAAAAAAGCAAAATAGCGCTCCTTCCCTTTTGTGGCCGGCTGTGCCCAAACAGTAGTTAATACCAACATATGGCGTTGTTAAGTATGTTATCCTGGGTACACCAGTGTCATACATGTGGGCATAAACTGCCACTTGCGCACACAGGAGGGCGCAGATGTGAAGGAGCGCTATGTGCTTTTGGAGCGCATATTTAGATTGTTGGTTTTTGGACGCAATGTCACTTTTGCAGAAACCCTAAAATTGCCCCTACAAAATTGCCCCTACAATTTACTGCCACCTCCAGGGCTCTGAAAAAACAACATGGCGTCCAGAAAGTCCCTCTAAATCTATACTCCAAAAGCTAAAAAAACACAGTGCTCCATCCCTTCTGAGCCCTGCTGTGTGCCCAAGCAGCAGTTTACACCCACATATATAATTTTTTTTGTCCCTGGGATAGCCCACTTAATAGTTTAGGAGTTCATGTCTCTGATGCCACAAAGTGGCCGCAGCATATTAGGCACTGAAATTGGATATTTCTTTAAAAACTTTAATTTTCACTTTGTACATTAATTTTTGGGGACCATTTTTATGCTCAAAATGATAACGCCCCTTGATACATTCCTTGAGGGTTGTAGTTTCTAAAATGGGGTCACTTTTGAGAGGTTTCCATTGTATTGGTACTTTAGGGACTCTGCAACTATTCCAGCAAAATCTGCCCTCCAAAAGCTAAATAGCACTCTTTCCATTTTGAGCCCTGCCATGTACACAAACAATAGAAAAATGTGCAACTTTTAATTGTCCAGAAATTTAGATATGGTTATGTTCTTGGGAAAACCCCTTTAGGCTAAGGCCCCATATAGTGGGCCGTAGCAAAAAAGCGCTGCGGCCTATTTTTTTTTACAGAAAATCTGCAGTTTTCCTCTGTGGACTTTCTGCTTCAATTATACCTATAGGGAAACCACTGGCGTTTCCGTAGGTATAATTGACATGCTGAGCGTATTTTTCTGCAATGTGTAGATGTGGCCCTGGCCTTAAGTAGACATTGTCTTTATCAGGTCACCTTGCAGTGTACAGGGATTTATTAATTAGACCATGCATGCCCTGTTAAGAATTCTGGTAAAAGAATATGCCTAATAAGTCCCTGTACACCTCAGGAACATGCAATGTAATTTAATAAAATAGACTTGGAGACCAAGGCTGCAACCCCGTGAGATATCAAAACTGACACAGTTCCTGGTCTTGAATAAATAGACACTGGCAGATCTAGAAGAAAAATGCTGAACTTTTCTTCACACATTTTCGCTGGAGGTAAACTACAGGGGATTAGCACACAAAATCGCAGCTCCGTACAACCTTTTGAGTTTTATGCAGTAATAAAATAGGTTCTATAGAATTCTTTACGGCCCTTTCTGATTTTATACAGAGTTGGTATGCTCTATCGAATGCCATATTACTGAGTGACTCTCCCATAGAAACACTACTTTTAGGCAAGAATGTCTTCATAACACGTTAACATATTATAGTACATGGAGAGCCTTTGACAATGTAGTATAGAATTGCACGCAGGTACTCCCTATGTCTCCACACAGGCTTTATATGTAAGTACTTAAAGGGAGTCTGTCAACAGCAGGAGAATCGGTGTCTAATGACAGTACCTAGTACTAGTGACTTCTTATTCTGCATTGTAGCTCTATTTTCATGAAAATCTGGATTATATCCTAAGGCTAGTTGCACACGACCGTGTGCTCGCCTCTGGCCGTAATTGAATGGCACAGGCGGCACAGAGATGTCATCATGGATCTGTCTGGAGTTTTGCGGCCCAGACTGTCATCCTGAACACTGATCCGTGTAATACACGGTCATGTGCAGACGGGTGATAGAAATGCAAGGGTCATTGTGCTGTCTGGGAAAAACCCGGATAGCACATTGACCTACCCCACGGTTATCTGCAAGGGGACTTAGGCCATTCGGTTTTTCCCGCAACGTTTTTCTGGCTGCGGCTCGCTACGCAGGGCCTAAGCCTAAAGTTGAAAAGAGTTTTCGGGGCATGTGTTCTCCTGCTGGGACTTCCCTCTCTGCTTTAGATAATCGCCCCTAGCCACTGTCAAGCTCTGCCCCCCATTACTTGAGTGACATCTCCCACTTTGTCTGCAGTTAACCAGCAAAGCTTTGGCAGTAGAAGAAACGCCCCTAAAGCTTCTTTTCAGGTAATTTGCATAAAAATAATGTCCTGGGGCATATCAGCTGACAGCTTTCTAGCGATATATAATACCTCAATGTAAGAGGAGATGAAACGGGCTCTTTAACCCTTTCCCGACATCCGCTGTAATAGTACGGCGGATGTCGGGTGTTTAAATAAGGCGGCCGCTCGGAAGCCAAGTGTCCGCCATAGCCGCCGGGTCTCTGCTGTTTTATATAGGAGAGACCCGGCGCTAATGCCCACGATCGGTGCCCGCACTGATCATGGGCATTAACCCCTCTGGCGCCTCGGTCAAAGCTGGTACTATTACAGCAGATGTCGGATGTCGCCTCAGTACTATTACAGTGGATGTCGGGTGTTTAAATAAGGCGGCCGCTCGGAAGCCGAGTGGCCGCCATAGCCGCCGGGTCTCTGCTGTTTTATATAGGAGAGACCCGGCGCTAATGCCCGCAATCGGGCATTTTAAAGTGGATCGCCGGCACCCGGAGCAAGTTCCGGGGCCGGTGTCCCGTTACTATGACAGCCGGGAGCCTTGTGAAGGCTCCCAGGCCTGTCTTTCATTAGTTTCTATTGCAGGCTACTCTACAGTGGGGAAAAAAAAGTATTTAGTCAGCCACCAATTGTGCAAGTTCTCCCAGTTAAAAAGATGAGAGAGACCTGTAATTGACATCATAGGTTGACCTCAACTATGAGAGATGACAAAAATGAGAAAACAAATCCAGAAAATCACATTGTCTGATTTTTAAAGAATTTATTTGCAAATTATGGTGGAAAATAAGTATTTGGTCAATAACAAAAGTTCATCTTAATACTTTGTTATATATCTTTTGTTGGCAATGACAGAGGTCAAACGTTTTCTGTAAGTCTTCACAAGGTTGGCACACCACACACTGTTGCTGGTATGTTGGGCCATTCCTCCATGCAGATCTCCTCTACAGCAGTCATGTTTTGGGGCTGTCGCTGGGCAACACGGACTTTCATCTCCCTCCAAAGGTTTTCTATGGGGTTGAGATCTGGAGACTGGCTAGGAAACTCCAGGACCTTGAGATGCTTCTTACGAAGCCACTCCTTCGTTGCCCTGGCGGTGTGCTTGAGATCATTGTCATGCTGAAAGACTCAGCCACTTTTCATCTTCAATGCCCTTGCTGATGGAAGGAGGTTTGCACTCAAAATCTCATAATACATGGCCCCATTCATTCTTTCATGTACACAGATCAGTCGTCCTGGTCCCTTTGCAGAGAAACAGCCCTAAAGCATGATGTTGCCACCCCCATGCTTCACAGTAGGTATGGTGTTCTTTGGATGCAACTCAGCATTCACTCTCCTCCAAACACAACGAGTTGTGTTTCTACCAAACAGTTCTACTTTGGTTTCATCTGACCATATGACATTCTCCCAATACTCTTCTGGAACATCCAAATGCTCTCTTGAAAACTTCAGATGGGCCCGGATATGTACTGGCTTAAGCAGGAGGACACGTCTGGCACTGCAGGATCTGAGTCCCTGGCAGCGTAGTGTGTTACTGACGGTAGTCTTTGTTACGTTAGTCTCAGCTTTCTACAGGTCATTCACTAGGTATCCCCGTGTGGTTTTGGGATTTTTGCTCACTGTCCTTGTGATCATTTAGACCTCACGGGGTGAGATCTTGCATGGAGCCCCTGATTGAGGGAGTTTATCAGTGGTCTTGTATGTCTTCCATTTTCTAATCATTGCTCCCACAGTTGATTTCTTCACACCAAGCTGCTTGCCTATTGCAGATTCAGTCTTCCCAGCCTGGTGCAGGTCTACAATTTTGTTTCTGGCGTCCTTCCACAGCTCTTTGATCTTCACCATAGTGGAGGTTGGAGTGTGACTGTTTGAGGTGCCATTACTACAGGTAATGAGTGGAGGACAGAGAAGCCTCTTAAAGAAGAAGTTACAGGTCTGTGAGAGCCAGAAATCTTGCTTGTTTGTAGGTGACCAATTACTTATTTTCCACCATAATTTGCAAATAAATTCTTAAAAAATCAGACAATGTGATTTTCTGGATTTGTTTTCTCATTTTGTCTCTCATAGTTGAGGTCTACCTATGATGTCAATTACAGGCATCTCTCATCTTTTTAAGTGGGAGAACTTGCACAATTGGTGGCTGACTAAATACTTTTTTTCCCCACTGTATATAGTAACAGGCAGGAGGCTGTATTCCTACTGTAACTGGGGCTAAATGTACCAGCCCCAGTTACAGGGGAAATCAGCCTCCCCCACACAAAAAATAAAAGTGATCAGATGTCCCCAAATGTATATTATGACCTTATGGGGACACAATGTAAAAAAATATATATATATACAGTACAGACCAAAAGTTTGGACACACCTTCTCATTCCAAGAGTTTTCTGTATTTTCATGACTATAAAAATTGTAGATTCACACTGAAGGCATCAAAACTATGAATTAACACATGTGGAATTATATACTTAACAAAAAAGTGTGAAACAACTGAAAATATGTCTTATATTCTAGGTTCTTCAAAGTAGCCACCTTTTGCTTTGATTACTGCTTTGCACACTCTTGGCATTCTCTTGATGAGCTTCAAGAGGTAGTCACCTGAAATGGTCTTCCAACAGTCTTGAAGGAGTTCCCAGAGATGCTTAGCACTTGTTGGCCCTTTTGCCTTCACTCTGTGGTCCAGCTCACCCCAAACCATCTTGATTGGGTTCAGGTCTGGTGACTGTGGAGGCCAGGTCATCTGGCGTAGCACCCCATCACTCTCCTTCTTGGTCAAATAGCCCTTACACAGTCTGGAGGTGTGTTTGGGTTCATTGTCCTGTTGAAAAATAAATGATGGTCCAACTAAACGCAAACCGGATGGAATAGCATGCCGCTACAAGATGCTGTGGTAACCATGCTGGTTCAGTATTCCTTCAATTTTGAATAAATCCCCAACAGTGTCAGCGGCAAAGCACCCCCACACCATCACACCTCCTCCTCCATGCTTCACGGTGGGAACCAGGCATGTAGAGTCCATTCGTTCACCTTTACTACGTCGCACAAAGACATGTTGGTTGGAACCAAAGATCTCAAATTTGGACTCATCAGACCAAAGCACAGATTTCCACAGGTCTAATGTCCATTCCTTGTGTTCTTTAGCCCAAACAAGTCTCTTCTGCTTGTTGCCTGTCCTTAGCAGTGGTTTCCTAGCAGCTATTTTACCATGAAGGCCTGCTGCACACAGTCTCCTCTTAACAGTTGTAGAGATATGTCTGCTGCTAGAACTCTGTGTGGCATTGACCTGGTTTCTAATCTGAGCTGCTGTTAACCTGCGATTTCTGAAGTTGGTGACTCAGATGAACTTATCCTCCGCAGCAGAGGTGACTCTTGGTCTTCCTTTCCTTGGGCGGTCCTCATGTGAGCCAGTTTCTTTGTAGCGCTTGATGGTTTTGGCCACTGCACTTGGGGACACTTTCAAAGTTTTCCCAATTTTTCGGACTGACTGACCTTCATTTCTTAAAGTAATGATGGTCACTCGTTTTTCTTTACTTAGTTGCTTTTTTCTTGCCATAATACAAATTCTAACACTCCATTCAGTAGGACTATCAACTGTGTATCCACCTGACTTCTGAACAACACAACTGATGGTCCCAACCCCATTTATAAGGCAAGAAATCCCACTTATTAAACCTGACAGGGCACACCTGTGAAGTGAAAACCATTTCAGGTGACTACCTCTTGAAGCTCATCAAGAGTGTGCAAAGCAGTAATCAAAGCAAAAGGAGGCTACTTTGAAGAACCTAGAATATAAGACATATTTTCAGTTGTTTCACACTTTTTTGTTAAGTATATAATTCCACATGTGTTAATTCATAGTTTTGATGCCTTCAGTGTGAATCTACAATTTTTATAGTCATGAAAATACAGAAAACTCTTGGAATGAGAAGGTGTGTCCAAACTTTTGGTCTGTACTGTATATAAATAAAATAATTAAAAAAATAAATAAAATAATACGCCAATAAAATGCCGTTATAGCCCCACCCCTGATGACACCATACAAAATAAAAATTACCATAATGGAGAGGAAAAACTATTTATAAAGTTTTTTAGTAGCACTTTGCGTTATTAAAAAAAAAAAAATGAAGAGTGAAAAACGGACATGTTTTCCCTCCTATTTTGTTTATATTTTCCCAGATATAAAAAAAAAAAATGAAAACACATGCAGAAATAAAAACAACATAAAAATAAAGCCATATATGTCACCGAAAAATACGCAGAAATTAGTTGAATAACGCATATGATAAAAATGTTACAGCCCACAAAACCGCACATACAAAAAAACCCGAAAATGTGTCTGGTCCTTGACCAGAAATTGGCCCGGTACTGAAGGGGTTAATGATCCAATTGCTGCCACAATAGGACAGCCCAGAGGGCATGTGGCAAACTTATACACCTTTGGCAAATACTACCAACATGTTTTTTTTTTTTGATGTATTAGAAATAAACTCACAGCAGTTTTAAAGGACAACAACCCTCTTTTCAACACTATCCCTCAAAAATATTTGTAACAATATCTGGAACTTCTTTGTAGGATCAAAGGATAATTGTTGGTTAGTAGTAACATTGTTAAATTAGTGTTCTGCCTTTTCTATATAATACTGCCGAGTCATTAGGACTACATTGCCACCCTTGTCAGTTGGCATCACATCTTCCAGGGAGGACATCCAATTAAGCGTCATCCACTCCTCATCCCTAATATTAGAGGAAACGGGGTCTCTTAGGTCACTTCCCTGTCAGCTTGAGTCACTCTGCTCTGATCACGCATATTTCTCATCGATCTAAGACTCACTCAAAAACCCCCTTATGTCACAAAAAAATAATTCACAATCAGTGATCCAGAGCACATCTGAACAACAAACCTCTCGACCATCTCTACATGTATAGATAAACTACTGTCCTATGACTGACTATTTAGATATGTCCACTTATTAATAAATATTCAGATTATTATAAAAGTTAAACCAGGCAAATTGTTTCCATGTGTCTTATTTAGGCATATACATGCCATAGAGGGGATTTCCATGCTTGGAATCCCTTTAAAGGGAGTCTGTCAGCAAGAAAATCAGTATCAAACAAATGACAGTGCCTTGTAGGGTGGCTTCTACACTATCCAAAGATGCCTTTCTTAATTTGCATTGCAGCTACATTTTCATTAGAATTAGTGTTTTAGTCTCAAGCAAATTAGCTGAAAAGAGCTTTATGGGTGTTCCTTTTCCTGCTGGGACTTCATTCTCTGCTCTAGATAACTGCCACCCAGCTCCACCAACCACTGCCTATGTGACATCTTCACACTTTGCAGTTAGGGGCAGTTATTTAGAGAGAGAGTGTAGCCCCAGCAGGAGAAGAGATGCTGCTAAAGCCCTTTTCAGCTAATTTGCATAAGAATAAAACAAAGATTTTTATATATATGGAGCAGCAATGAAGCTGCCCTATAAGGTATTGTCATTATCAATTTTCCTGCTGACAGACTTTAATATCTCTTTAATATTACATTTAGTCCAAGAAACAAGACAATGTATAAATTCAAGTCAAATTCAAAGTGTTCATGGCTATGAGTAACTATGAATCATAGTTTGTCACCTGTAACATAAGGCTTATGGTGTAAATATTACGGATGACATTATCATGGTCAACACAGAAAAACACTGTACATACAGTGGGGAAAAAAAGTATTTAGTCAGCCACCAATTGAGCAAGTTCTCCCACTTAAAAAGATGAGGCCGGCCTGTAATTGACATCATAGGTAGACCGCAACTATGAGAGACAAAATAAGAAAACATATCTAGAAAATCACATTGTCTGATTTTTTAAGAATTTATTTGCAAATTATGGTGGAAAATAAGTATTTGGTCACCTACAAACAAGCAAGATTTCTGGCTCTCACAGACCTGTAACTTCTTCTTTAAGAGGCTCCTCTGTCCTCCACTCATTACCTGTAGTAATGGTACCTGTTTGACATTGCTATCAGTATAAAAGACACCTGTCCACAACCTCACACAGTCACACTCCAAACTCCACTATGGTGAAGACCAAAGAGCTGTGGAAGGACACCAGAAACAAAATTATAGACCTGCACCAGGTTGGGAAGACTGAATCTGCAATAGGCAAGCAGCTTGGTGTGAAGAAATCAACTGTGGGAGCAATAATTAGAAAATGGAAGACATACAAGACCACTGATAATCTCCCTCGATCAGTGGCTCCACGTAAGATCTCACCCCGTGGGGTCAAAATGATCACAAGAACTGTGAGCTAAAATCCCAGAACCACACAGGGGGACCTAGTGAATGACCTGCAGAAAGCTGGATCTAACGTAACAAAGGCTACCGTCAGTAACACACTACGCTGCCAGGGACTCAGATCCTGCAGTGCCAAACGTGTCCCCCTGCTTAAGCCAGTACATATCCGGGCCCATCTGAAGTTTGCTAGAGAGCATTTGGATGTTCCAGAAGAGTATTGGGAGAATGTCATATGGTCAGATGAAACCAAAGTAGAACTGTTTGGTAGAAACACAACTCGTCGTGTTTGGAGGAGAGTGAATGCTGAATGCATCCAAAGAACACCATACCTACTGTGAAGCATGGGGGTGGCAACATCATGCTTTGGGGCTGTTTCTCTGCAAAGGGACCAGGACGACTGATCCGTGTACATGAAAGAATGAATGGGGCCATGTATCGTGAGATTTTGAGTGCAAACCTCCTTCCATCAGCAAGGGCATTGAAGATGAAAAGTGGCTGGGTCTTTCAGCATGACAATGATCCCAAGCACACCGCCAGGACAACGAAGGAGTGGCTTCGTAAGAAGCATTTCAAGGTCCTGGAGTGGCCTAGCCAGTCTCCAGATCTCAGCCCCATAGAAAACCTTTGGAGGGAGTTGAAAGTCCGTGTTGCCCAGCGACAGCCCCAAAACATCACTGTTCTAGAGGAGATCTGCATGGAGGAATGGACCAACATACCAGCAACAGTGTGTGCCAACTTTGTGAAGACTTACAGAAAACGTTTGACCTCTGTCATTGCCAACAAAGGATATATAACAAAGTATTGAGTTGAACTTTTGGTATTGACCAAATACTTATTTTCCACCATAATTTGCAAATAAATTCTTTAAAAATCAGACAATGTGATTTTCTGGATTTGTTTTCTCATTTTGTCTCTCATAGTTGAGGTCTACCTATGATGTCAATTACAGGCCGGCCTCATCTTTTTAAGTGGGAGAACTTGCACAATTGGTGGCTGACTACATACTTTTTTTCCCCACTATATATATAGCTCATAGTGAAATGAACACAAATTTTAACTATACAGTTATGTAGTAAATTCCTTGTGCTTCATAGACGTGGAATGAACAGATGGTATAAGTAGTTTAGAGTAGAATCAACACATATTCTACATATACAGGCATGTAGTAAATTCACTGTGCTTTGTACTGTAGATGTGGCATGAACAGATTATATGTGTAGTTTGCAGTGCAACCAACACATATACATTACTTGTATATATTGTATTGGAACAACACAAAAAAAGCAGAGAAGAAAAGGCAAATTGGACATAGATTAGCTCAGGCTGAGAGACTAAAATAAATAAATAAATATATAGATTGCAACGCAGGATAGTCCAGATTATGGATAAGCAACCCCAATCAAGTTCCAAAGAAATTCAAGCTGAACTCCAGGCATCAATGTCAGCGCGAACTATCCATAAACATTGAATGAAATAAAAGGCTATGGCAGGAGACCCAGAGGACCCCACTGCTGACACAGAGACTAAAAGCTAGACAGCAGTTTGCCATAATGTATGTGAGTAAGCTAAAATCTTTCTGGGAAAATGTCTTGTGGAGAGATTCGACCAAGACAGAGCTTATTTGCAAAGCACATCATTCTCCTGTTTACCGAGAACAAAATAAGGCCTACAAAGAAAACAATACAGTAACAACATTTAAATATGGTGGAGTTTCAAAGATGTTTTGTGGTTGTTTTGCTGCCTCTGGCACTAGCTGCCCTGACTGTGTGCTAGACATCATGAAATCTGAAGATTACCAATGTAGGGCCCAGTGTCAGAAATCTGGGTTCGCGTCCTAGGTTATGTGTCTTGCAGCAGGACAATGACCCCAAACATACTTCAAAAAGCACCCAGAAATGGATGGAAACAAAGCACTGGACAGTTCTGAAGTGGCCAGCAATGAGTCAGGATCTAAATCCCATTGAACATCTTTGGCGATATCTTAAAATTGCTGTTGGGAGAAGGAACCCTTCAAATATGAGTGACCTGGAGCAGTTTGCAAAAGAAGAGTGGTCCAAAATTCCAGTTGAGAGGTGTAAGAAGCTTGTTGATGGTTATAAACAAAATTGGGTTTACCTGGACTTTTACTTTCTTTGAGTCTGAAGACAGCACAGAAGGGTCTTTATCCCTGTCTTTAATTTCGACTAGAACCGACCCTCCAATGTAGCAATGAGACAGTTAATTAGCATAACATTATAAGATTATAGTCTATGGGGTCCGTGGGTTTCCGCGGGTAGCTGTTTTTTTTAAGCGGATTAGGTTTGGGGACCCCCCCCAACGGAAACCCAAATGCAGGTGTGAACCTAGCGTTAGTGGTAAACGTAGATCAGTGTTTCTGTATTTATTTATTAAAAAAATAGGAATTTTGATGGAAATTTGGAAAAAAAGCCCAATTTTCAAAATGTGAAATGCTCTGCTTTTTAGACAGATAATCATACCACCAAAATACATTAATAAATATTATCTTAATTTTCTTAATTTTTTCCATGAACAACACACACACATTTGATCACTTTTTATTTAAACTTTTATCAGAGACAAAACAGCGAAAAAACGGCAGTTCGGCACTTTTGATTTTTTTTTCCCTGCTACGGCATTCACCGTACGGGAAAAATATTTTTATAAGTTTGTAGACTGGGCATTTTCGGACACAACGATACCTAATGTCTATGAGTTTCACAGTAATTTTTTAGTTTTATATGTATTCTAGTGAAAGTGGGGTGACTTGAACTTTTATTTTTTTTAGATTTTTTCTTAACTTTTTTTCATTTTTTTTTTTTTACTATTTTATTAATTCCCTCCCCCCAGGGGGCTTGAACCTGCAATCATCCTGGTCATACAACCTGGTCATAGACCAGCCTCAATAGTAATATTCCTATAGCATGCCTTGGAACCTTCATAAGGCTCCCAGCTGTCAAGGGAACATGACGTATCCTGCAATCTCGCCGCGTGAGAGTCACCCTGCAACGAGAAAGGTACGGGGACAGTGGGGACCGGTGTGGCCCCGGGGACAGTTGTGCTACTTTGGCGGGGGGAGTCACACTCAACAATGCCCACAATCAGAGTGGACTCTAATCGCGAGCATTAGCTCTGGGTCTCTGCTGTACATTACATCCTGGCATCCACCATAATCGCACGGCAGATGTCAGGATGGGGTTAAACCCAACAGTAGCTAGGGCTTATTTTTGGAGTAGGGCTTATATTTCAAGCCTACTCCAAAGAACCTGGAAAATCTAGCTAGGGCTTATTTTCAGAGTAAGGCTTTTTTTTTTTTTTTTGAGAAACACGGTACAAAGCGCAGGGAATATACTACATGCCTGTATATGTGGAATATGTGTTGATTTCACTATAAACTAGACATACAACCTATTCATTACATGTCTACGAAGCACAAGGAATTTACTTCACGCCTGTATATAACCTGTTCATTGCATATCTAGGAAGCACTGGGAATTTATTGCATACAGTACAGACCAAAAGTTTGGACACACCTTCTCATTCCAAGAGTTTTCTGTATTTTCATGACTATAAAAATTGCAGATTCACACTGAAGGCATCAAAACTATGAATTAACACATGTGGAATTATATACTTAAAAAAGTGTGAAACACAGTTGATAGTCCTACTGAATGGAGTGTTAGAATTTGTATTATGGCAAGAAAAAAGCAGCTAAGTAAAGAAAAACGAGTGGCCATCATTACTTTAAGAAATGAAGGTCAGTCATTCCAAAAAATTGGGAAAACTTTGAAAGTGTCCCCAAGTGCAGTGGCCAAAACCATCAAGCGCTACAAAGAAACTGGCTCACATGAGGACCGCCCCAGGAAAGGAAGTCCAAGAGTCACTTCTGCTGCGGAGCATAAGTTCATCCAAGTCACCAGCCTCAGATATCGCAGGTTAACAGCAGCTCAGATTAGAGACCAGGTCAATGCCACACAGAGTTCTAGAAGCAAACACATCTCTACAACAACTGTTAAGAGGAGACTGTGTGCAGCAGGCCTTCATGGTAAAATAGCTGCTAGGAAACCACTGCTAAGGACAGGCAACAAGCAGAAGAGACTTGTTTGGGCTAAAGAACACAAGGAATGGACATTAGACCTGTGGAAATCTGTGCTTTGGTCTGATGAGTCCAAATTTGAGATCTTTGGTTGCAACCGTGTCTTTGTGCGACGCAGAAAAGGTGAACGAATGGACTCTACATGCCTGGTTCCCACCGTGAAGCATGGAGGAGGAGGTGTGATGGTGTGGGGGTGCTTTGCTGGTGACACTGTTAGGGTTTTATTCAAAATTGAAGGAATACTGAACCAGCATGGTTACCACAGCATCTTGTAGCGGCATGCTATTCCATCCGGTTTGCGTTTAGTTGGACCATCATTTATTATTCAACAGGACAATGACCCCAAACACACCTCCAGACTGTGTAAGGGCTATGTGACCAAGAAGGAGAGTGATGGGGTGCTACGCCAGATGACCTGGCCTCCACAGTCACCAGTCCTGAACCCAATCGAGATGGTTTGGGGTGAGCTGGACCGCAGAGTGCAGGCAAAAGGGCCAACAAGTGCTAAGCATCTCTGGGAACTCCTTCAAGACTGTTGGAAGACCATTTCAGGTGACTACCTCTTGAAGCTCATCAAGAGAATGCCAAGAGTGTGCAAAGCAGTAATCAAAGCAAAAGGTGGCTACTTTGAAGAACCTAGAATATAAAACATATTTTCAGTTGTGTCACACTTTTTTGTTAAGTATATAATTCCACATGTGTTAATTCATAGTTTTGATGCCTTCAGTGTGAATCTACAATTTTTATAGTCATGAAAATACAGAAAACTCTTGGAATGAGAAGGTGTATCCAAACTTTTCGTCTGTACTGTACCTATATAAAAATGTGTTGATTCCACTATAACAATCATACAACAAACTAGGATACTAACTAATATATAAACAATACATAAATCTTATTTTAAAATAATACAAGGACACTATGAAGTAGAATAAATAGGCCGCAATGTTTTATTATAGGGTTACCAAATAAATTAATTTATATAATTAAATAAATAATTAATAAATAAATAAAATAAATTACATAAATAAATAATTGAATAAAAACCAACTAGAACTGTTAATAACATCATAATCAATAACTCCAGTCCTCCCAGCAATAGCTGTGAGACTATCACCCCACTAATAAAACATTGCGACTACAAAATTCTAATTTCTTAGGGATGGAGGGCGGGCGATGACTTCACGGATCTTCTTCAACTGCCCCGGACCGCTGGAGACCTTGCTATTTAAAACTGAAATTCCCGCCACTTCTACAGCTGGACCAATCAGCTGGGCAGACTTCAAAAGCAAAACAAGTAACCAGCTCGTGCTGGCACAGCTGACCTGGGCATGACCTCACTGGTAAATTACTCTGAAGAAACTAGCACACATAATATCAAATACCTCATAGCTTATAAAAATTTCATGCCCTTATTAAATAAAATTTGTCACCAACCAATTAACTAAAACTTATTGGGGCCATGTGTCCCCCAATGTATGTCCCAGCGTGCAAGACTTTTTTTCTTCGCCAATTTTCGGCAGTCTCTGCGATGGAGTCTCCAACGGGGACAATGGCACAGATATGAAAAGCCTTATTGAGTCAATTCCATCTAAGCCTAAGTTCACATCTGTGCCAGAATTTCATTATAAAACGGCAGAAACCGACCGACAACAGGCAGACCCCGTTATAGTCTATGGGGTCCATGGCTATCCACCGTTTTGGTGGTCAGGCGACAAAGAGCTGGGCACAGCTGTGAACCTAGCCTGATCTAGCTGCTGTGCATACTGCACATGGCGGTTACTTTGGATATTATCTGGTGGGCATAATAATGTGACTGGACTCTTGTATATATTTTGTGATGTGCCTGCAGTATTCTAGGACATTGTGTAACATTTCAGTCTAGTACAGTGCATAACACAGGACTAAAACCATCACTATATGTCTCCACTTTTCCTTAGCGCGGCAGGAACATCCTTGGCAGCAAGCTCAGTCTACGACAGGCCCCTATGGGAATTGCTCAGCACAATAGCACAACCTGCCTACAGCTACGTATGGCACAATAGTTGTACGTCACGACACCTCCCTGTGGATACAGAAGTGTCTGCCGTGCAGCACACAGAGATAACTGGGAGTGGGATACCTCGCAGATAGACAGGAGCAGGGGCGTTTGTCAAGCGATAAGGGGGCGTTCCACAGCGCCTCCGCCATTTTTTATGCGGGAAAGTAAAATCTGAAAAACATCAATCACAGCTGAGTGACGTATATAGATGATAATGCAGCCTGCTATGAGATACAGCTATGGTTAATTACTTTATATGTGTGGAATTAACCCTCTGATACGGCTAGAAAACAATCACCGCCCTAACTAAAGATGGCCGCCTAGACATCACACACCGCCCACATACGCCATCACAACAAGCGAACGTCACAGCGGGCGTGGTCTTAACTTGACAGCGACGCGCGCTCCCGAGCCACGCCCCTTGGGATAGAATATTGACACAGAGTGAAGCGCGCCCTCGTGAGGTGCAAGCCCAGTGCGTGGTCCGAACGTTCCCCGGGAATTCCGTGTGGGCCGGCGGGGGCGCGCCTTTCATTCTGTGCAGAGTGCAGCGGCCCGGGATGAGCGGCGCAGCCTTTCAGTAGCTCTCAGATGTGCACTTGGGATAACTGGGATCGTTCAGGGGAGGCTGCTCTCCCTGCTGGTCTATGTCCGCCCCGCAGGCACACACTTGGCCCCGGTACATGGTTGTGGTGATACACCCCTCCTGCTGCTGCTATGTCTTCTCATCACTCCATGCACCCGGAGACTCGCAAGTTTACCCGTGCGCTCAGCAAGCCAGGCACTGCGGCGGAGCTCCGGCAGAGCGTCTCCGAGGTGGTGAGAGGCTCCGTGCTACTGGTGAGTGTCAGGTGGGGGGGCTTGTCCGGGAGCGGCGGGGGAAGCATCACGTGGGGAGGGGGGCAGCATCACGTGGGGAGGGGGGCAGCAAGACACATGGCCGGAGCATTGCCGGTGCCCTGTCATAACAGCCCGATCATATAATGAAGTACAGAAGCCTTCGCTTACCAGTCTGGCTAGGGCAGTACCCATCCATGCTCATTGCAACCTGACCAGGGCAGCCTTGATGCCCTCTTATCACTTCCTGGCCACGGCAGTCCCAGTCATTGCATCCTGCTTGGGACAGTCCTGATGCCCACAGGTAACAGCCTGCCCTGGCAGTTCAGATGCCCAGAGGTGGCAGTGTGGACGCCTGTTGGTAATAGCTTGGCTGGGGCAGTCCTGATGCATGGTTGTAAAGTCTGGCTGGAGTAGTCTTAGTAACAGGTGGTAATAGCTTGGCTGGGGCTAGTCTTGGCGCCTGGTGGTAATAGCCTGGCTGGGGCTAGTCTTGGCGCCTGGTGGCAGTAGCCTGGCTGGGGCTAGTCTTGGCACCTGGTGGCAGTAGCCTGGCTGGGGCTAGTCTTGGCGCCTGGCTGGGGCTAGTCTTGGCGCCTGGCTGGGGCTAGTCTTGGCGCCTGGCTGGGGCTAGTCTTGGCGCCTGGCTGGGGCTAGTCTTGGCGCCTGCTGGTGGTAGCCTGGCTGGGGCTAGTCTTGGCGCCTGGTGGTAGTAGCCACTTTGGGTAGACTTGGTGTGTGGTTGTACTTGCCTGATTGGGAGTAGTCCTGGTGTGGGACTGTAGTTATCTGGCTGGAGCTGTCCTCATGCCCAGGGGTAAGGACATGGTTGAGGCAGTCTTGATGCCCAGTCTTGCAGCTTGACAACAGTAGTATTTTTGTTGGATCATAACAATTTAGCCAGTGCATTTTTTTGACTTATCGTTGGAGTACTGTGCCCAGTGTCTTTAAACTTACCTTGTCTAAACTTCTCTTGATTAATCTTACCTTCTAGCAGTCACATGTGTTGTGCCCTGTGAATTGGGTTGTAGCAGATGTTTACAGGTTATGACCGATATGAAAACGTCTGCCCAAAAACCCTATGTTATTAACAGCATCTTGCACGGTCACTTGTTCATTCCATGTGTGATTAGAGAACATTTGTCCCAATACCTATTGGCCTGACTGGAGTTGTCTTTATGGATGAAGTACACCGAGGCTCTTCATGTAATCGTTTTTAGATGTGCTCATATGTAGAAAGCTGTCCTAACAGTAATTCCAATAACATTTATGGTGTCTTAGAAGAGTGATATGGAGTGTACACTCAGAACTCACTCACTGGTATTCTGGATGATGATGATCGTATTCTTCATAGTCCTTCATACAAACATAAGTCAGTCTCATATGTCCTGTATTGGTTAGAAGATATCATTGGTTGCTGCTGAGAATGGCTTCACTTCTTGCTTGCTTTACTGTATTCCATGATAACATAGGTAGGCAGCATTGTACCTCACTATTTTGTATACAGATAGTACTACTAGTCTAGTGCTACCATGTGAAAGTGCAGTAAAAATCCTAGAAACATAGAAAACTGATGACCGAAATAGACCACGTGGTTCATCTAGTCTGTCTTTATATTACATCCCATGCATACATAGGTTACAGGCAGAATCGAACTGTGGTTTTATGGGCTCACCCGATAAAGTGATTTGGAGGGCCCACCCTCCAATAATTCCTAGGAAATTGACCATGGTATCCTTCAAATATGGGTATCTTCAGCTGGAACATTATGTTGGAGCCTTGGCCCACTGGAAGATCCTGTTCTACCCTGACAGGCCAGTCTGACACTGGATACAGGGAGCATTGTGTAGTAGGAAGGATGAAGAGAACGTTATAGATCAAAGCAATGAGAGAACGTTATAGATCAAAGCAATGAAATAAGAGTACTGCAGGCATAATTTAGTGAGGTCTGGTCACTTACTGTGGTGGTTCTGGATAAATATTATGGACCAGGTAGCCCTTGTACATAGAAAATGGCTACGGTTATTTTCTATTTTTTTACTTATCTTTATAATTCTGGGGGTTAGTGTGTCACTTGCTCCCACTGTAAAGATGCTATGGTCAGGGACATATTATGTATGGTGACATCACATGGCACATACAGTGCTGATGGATGTGCCCTGTCACTGGGCACTATGTTCCCAGCCTCCTATTGTATATACGTAGCCATGGCATTTTCTGCCTTGGTCATTACATCCCCATTATAAATCCCATTTAAGGCTGAGCCCCCACAGTACAGAAACAGCTTTTTTTGCTGCGTTCTTTTAAGCCAAAGCCAGGAGTGGATTGAGCAGAAGGTGTAAGTACTTCCTATATATTTCCCAATCCTTTTGTAGCCATTCTTGGCTTTGGTTTGAAAAAAACCGCAGCAAAATCTGCAACAAAAAATCTGCTTTTCCGCAACCTGGGTCCTCAGCCTAACGGTAGGTTCACACTGAGAAATTTGGAGAGTACCTTGAGGCAGTCTTTTGCCCCAGATTGCTCTCCAAATTTTGGCTCTGTAGTGTGCAGAGCTTTGGCTTTCCGCCACTAGTTTGTTTACTAAGACCCTGTGTGAGCCTTGGGCCACAGGTTCTACGGCTTGAATCAGCCGTGGAATGCACGGCAAGATGCTTCTTCTTTCAGCATGCTGAGAAAAAGAAGCGTCATCACTGCCTTCCTTTGAAAATAATGGGAGGCAGATTCCGGCTGTAATTTGAAGTCGATTTTGAGGTGGAATCTGCCTCAAAATCAGCTCCAAGTTCCTTTGTGTGAACGGCCTCCAAGGCTCTTTTACATTTGCACACTTTTAAATCTGTTGACTTTTAGTGGGCTTGATGGCGGTTTATATAATTGTGACAGAATGCATAGCCCTGCATGCTACACTGTTCTGGCTGTTAAACTGGAAGGCCCTGCTGACAGAGGCTCCTAATGGATCTCCGAATGGCATTGTGAACAAATCCAATCCCCACTGCTCTAAGGTCTCTCTGGTTTGAGGAATGGACTCAACCATCTTAAGAAACACAAGCAATCTTGACAGGTTTTATTTTTGTTTTAAGTGACTACTATTTGTAATACATGTTATATGCTGGCTCATGTACTGTTATATGTCTTAACAATGGGCTTCAATTAGCAAAACTGAGAAGTGGTCTTGTCGTCCATAGTAACCATTCAGAATCTAGTTTTAAAGGGGTTGTCCCTCATTTTTTCTTTTCGTGTTTAACAGTGTTGCTGAATGAGCTATGAATATAAATAAACTTTACTCATCTCTCCCTGGTCCTCCTTTTCCAGTGGCGACAGGTTCAGTCTTTTGTTTACAGACCTCCTAGCTATTTGTGCCAGATGACCGCCACAGTGACAAGGCATTATGGGAAAGGAGCTGGGGAACTCATGTGCCCTCTGTTGGATGTAACAGATCCTCAATTTGCTTTTGACTCACCGAGCCTTGAGACAGCAAAAGGGATTTTAGCCAAGCCAATTTCACTTATGAATCACAGCAAAGTGGAGACCTCTTCATAAACGGCATGTGACTACTGTGACGTTCTGTTTGTGAAGAGGTCACTTGAGGCCTGAAATTCACTGCAGTGGTCACCTGGCACAAATGGGACACCTCCACTGTGTGAGACTGGGGAAAGGCGAGTAAAGTTTTCTTATAATAGCCTCTCCAGCATGTCAGACACCCCCTTTAATTGACAAAGTGAAATTCCGTGAGTTATGATTGGTTGCTGTGGTTGTTATACGCATTCTACCTGGCCTTGTGTGAACATTTCTGTAGACTTTTCATACCTTCTTTGTACCTTGTAAGCTCCCATGCACTTTGTGTTGCTTTCACTTACTGTACTGCGGTGAGCGGATACTTTTTAAGCATGCTCACAACTTTGTCAGTGTAGGATTGTTTTCTCTTCAGGTTACAAACAGGTTCACAAACATTCCTAAGTATTTGGTACGTGCTGGATTGACAACTTGTGAATGAGCAGGAAGTGTTAGTGTGTAAACGCTGCAAGACTTTTGTGGGAATTACTGACGTTCTGCGTCCTACACATCAGATGCTCTCTTTGTACTGATGTGGGCTCATTACAGCGGCTGGAGTTTACAGTGTTAATTCCGTTGAACATGAAGCAGGCACAGTATGAGGGATGTGTGTGTACTTGCCACAATTTCTGTTACTCATGGAGTGTGTCATACTCAGAGCCTCAGGAACCCTCATATCCTGTCACTACCTCCATTGTATTGTGAAAGGTGCCACAAGGTGAACAACGCATCTCCTGTGATATCATTGTATGTGCTTAGAGATGGTTGTCTAAATGGGAAGATGTTTATCAAGAGTCATATCAGTGTTAGATATGGAGTGATAAAATTGGTCAGACTTGTCTCAGCCATACACTGTATGAATAGTACCGTCACACTGTGAGGATGAGGAATGTGTTGCATGTGCCATTTGTTTAACCCCTTTAGGACTAGCCTAATTTGAATCTTTAGCCATTTTTTGTTGTAACTCGTAACTCTTCTCTTGGTCTAGCTGTGTGAGTAATCCCATATTTGGGCACATAAAAGTTATCGATTAAACTTCACTCCTGGCAATTTTTTTCTGCCTTTTTAAATGTTGTGCCATTCACATTGTGGTATAATATTGTTATATATTATATTACATTACATGTCTGTATGATTATGGCTATATGAAATATTTATATTTTTTTATAGTCCTCTTTCTCTCACTGCTTTCTAACAACCATATCCTTTTTTAATGTTGTTTTTTTTTTTTTTTTGGAGGACAAGATGTAGATTTCAGTGGTACTATTTTGGGGTACATGGGATTTACGGATTATCTTTTATAATTTTGGTTGTGGGGTGTCTGATCCCCACCAGTCTGATATTGATAACTTATTCTTAGGATCACCAAGTTTACCCCTGAAAACTCCCCTTATTGTAGTTATTTGTGAATTATGTCAGACCTTGGGGAGGTTTATCATGTGACCTGCTTGCAGGACTTTTCTCTCCGCATTTTTTAAGCAGGTTCGGGGACTGAAATCTCGAACAGAGTTCAAGCGCTGGTGTGAACCCAGCCTTAACCTGTAATGACAGAGTTTTATTTATATTTCTTTCTTATATGTGGTCAACATAATCTGCAGCGCTTTACATCTTATCATCACGCACTCTCCCATATAGTATGGTGCACAATCACAATTCCCTTATCAGTATATCTTTGGAGTGTGGGAGGAAATGAGTACCAGAAGGAAATCCATGTAAACACAGAGAGAACATTCAGACTCAATGTAGTTGTTGCCCTTAGTCAGATTGGAACCAAGGCCCTTGTATTCATGCCCATGAATCTGAAAAAAATTTACTTCTGGAACACAGATAAGACACTGTGTGAACTGAGTAGAGACCTGAACTATATGAAATGTAGTGGGTACGTGGGACACGTCAATGTATTTCTGGTTTATGCCCTTTTTAGGAAACTGTCTATAGTAATGGAGTACCTAAAATGTATTACCATGTGGGCCAAGTAGGGAGCCAAATGTTCTCTAAACATCTTAGTGGTGACAGTCTGTTGTCTTGATTGGTTGGCAATGGATACGGCCATGAATGCAGGAGCTTCAGTTGGTCTGGCTCTTGTTAGAAACTCAGCCATGATTTTATCATTATTATGAGGCAGGAACATTGCATGCACGACAAGATAACCCAGCTACAATAATAATAATAATAGGAAATCATGGCTGGGTTTTAGACCATAAAAATTTCCTGTATTCGTGGTGTATCTATTGGCAACCAAAAATAGGCTGTCACAATTAAGATGATTAAGGTGTGTTCACACGGCTGAATTGGAGGCAGATTCTGCTTCAAAATCTGCTCCAAATTCCACCTGAAATGTACTTTCAAAGGGAGGCAGATGCTGATTTTTATTTTTTTTTCTCTAGCTAAATTGTTCAGCTAGCAAAAAAGATAATCATTGTGATGAACAGACCCTCAGTTATATATCTTTCTTGGAAATGTATTTTTACTTGCTCATATCAATCCTACACATACCTTTAGGGATGCTGTGTCTAAGTTGTGTTTACATTGATGGTCACTTTGCTTCAGTGGTGTTAAATG
Organism: Leptodactylus fallax; assembly: GCA_947044405.1. Taxonomy (NCBI): domain Eukaryota; kingdom Metazoa; phylum Chordata; class Amphibia; order Anura; family Leptodactylidae; genus Leptodactylus; species Leptodactylus fallax. The sequence goes on along the minus strand of CAMRHE010000211.1, from coordinate 2,859,368 downwards.
CATACCATGGGGGATGGCCTGCTCTAGCCAGCCAGTTTTATTATCAATTCAAGTGAAGGTCTGGGGTGCTGGAGTTCTTTTTATACAGACCCACTAATTAACCAATCAATTAGTGAGCACAGGTGAGGCTTTAAACTAGGATTGGGTGCATTATATGACAAGGCGACAAAACTTTTGCCTTGCCAAAATCTGACCTTTCTGAGTTCATTAAATGATGAATATTTCAGCAGTGAAGCCAATTTATTTTCTTAACCAAAAAATGATTTGAGACTGAATTCTTTGCTATTCCTGATGACTTCATCAATAAATTGTATGAATCATTGTTGAAACACATGGATGCAGTCCTTCAAGCTCATGGAAGTCACACAAAATATTAAATATGGCTCTAATAGCACCACAACTTCATTCACCAATGTTATGAAACATATCTTTGTTTTTGAACAGAATTATTGGTTTGATTTTCACATTACTTTGTGTGCGACAAAACTTTTGTCTTGCCAAAATCTGACCTTTCTGTGTTCATTAACCCCTTAACGACGCAGGGCGTAATAGTACGTCCTGAGTCGCATGACGATGTATGGAGAGCGCTCAGGAGCTGAGCGCTCTCCATACACCGCGGGTGCCGGCTGTATAATACAGCCAGGACCCGCAGCTAACAGCAGCGATCGGTGCCTGCACCGATCACGGCTGTTAACCCTTTAGATGCCGTGGTCAAACGCGACCGCGGTGTCTAAATTGCAGAGCCGACAAGGGCGCCGCCATTTTTACCTCATCGCCGCCCTCCGGAACGTCATCGGAGGGCGGCGCTTGGTTGCCATGACAGCCGGGAGCCTATTGAAGGCTCCCAGGCCTGTCATTACAGTATAGCTATTACACGATGCCAGAGGCATCGTCTAATAGCAGTGAAGGCATTTTGCTATTCACTGCGTTTCAAGGTCCCTAGGGAGTCTGATCATACAAGTAAAAGTATAAAAAAAAAGTTTTTAAAAGTATGTAAAAATTAAAAAAAACACAAGTTCAAATCACCCCCCCTTTCCCTAGATCAGATATAAAAGTAAATAAACAAAAGTAAACATAAACACATTAGGTATCCCCGCACTCCAAAATGCCCGAACTATTAAAATATTTATCCCATACGGTGAACGGCGTAGCGGGGAAAAAAAATCAAAATGGCCAAATAGCGTTTTTTTAAACATTTTGTCTCCTATAAAAAAATTGAATAAAAAGTGATCAAACCATCAGATCTTTCCCCAAGTGGTATCAATAAAAACGTCATGTTGTCCCACATAAAAAGACGCCTTACCCAGCTCCATACATGTAAATATGAAAAAGTTACAGGTGACACAATATGGCGATGCAAATTTTTTTTTCTATTTAGCAAAGTTTTTAATTTTTTAAAAGGTATCAAAACATTACAAATACTATATAAATTTGGTATCGCCGTGTTCGTACTGACCCACAGAATACAGGTAACATGTCATTTTTACCACACAGTGAATGGTGTAAAAATTAAACCCATATGAATTTGGCGCAAATGCAGTTTTTCTCCAATTGCACCTCATTCTGAATTTTTTTCCAGCTTCCCAGTACATTGCACAGAATATTGAATAGTGACATTACAAAGTACAATTTGTTTCGCAAACAATAAGCCATCATGTGACTCTGTGAACTGAAAAATGAAAAAGTTATGGCTCTTGGAATGTGGGGAGGGAAAAACGAAAATGCAAAAACAAAAAATGGCCCGGTCATTAAGGGGTTAAATGATGAATATTTCAGTAGTGAAGCCAATTTATTTTCTTAACCAAAAAATCATTTGGGAGGGTTTCAGCTTTCATATGAGTCATTTCTAAAACCAATGGATGAATTTAAAGTCAGGTTATAAGCTTTTGATTCCACAACATGGATAAGCGACAGAACTTCTGTCAGGGACTGTAGTTCCAGCTGTAAGAACATATAGATAAAGTTTAGATTCTTTACACCACCCTCTATGTTTCATGTATTCTGATCTTTTTGATTTGGTGATTTTGTTGGCTGGTGGGCAGCAGAAATGTAAACTGTGGTATGTGGAATCATTCTCCGCCATGTCTGACTCATTGAAAAAGCAACTACTCGGGTTTTTTTTAAATTGAACTCTAAAACAAAGACTTTCCTTCTTTCAAGTTCCTGTAAGTTTGTGTGCAGTATCTGACATCCTACCAATTATAACAAGTAGCAGTGGAACAATCCCACCTTCAAAAAACCATTAGTCCTCCCTTATAGTTTTTAACATTTGTGTGTTACAATGCACAGAATAGTAATTGAATGTTCTTACAATAAAATACCCTTGTGGCAGTCTCCAAGTGCCCAACAGTTTTCTTACATGGTATATTCTGGTTGTGAAGACTGATATAATAGAGGCTTTGGTTTTGTAGCTTTTTGGTGCGTATAAGGCGAAAGATAGAAATGGTGCATATTTGAAAGCAGTTTTGAAATCCCCCATCCACATGGATTTTATTCTAAATTGTCTGTATAAAAAAAAAAAAAAAATCTGGACTTGCCCCAAGGATATCTTCATGGTTATACATATTTCTAGTTGCTATAATGGCTACTTGGTACATCCCTCATGTACTACATGTTGAGTTTTTTTTTTTTTTTTTTTCCTTTTTTTATTTGGTTCCCAAGTGTTCTTAAATGAAAACTGGTAAAGAAAACGGTGTTTCCCACCTGACCATGGTGGTGATCACCTTTCAGAAACACAAAACATCATAAAACATTCACTTTTAGTGACGTGTGTTCGCATAGGTGGCTATTCTTAGTTTATGAAAGGTACCTGTCACCAGTACTGACTTCATCTATAAGGTTCCACAATGTAAGGGACTACACGAAGGTAAAGTGTAATGAAAAAAATTGCACCTGTTGTGTGTTTTCAAACCACTCCTGGTTTTGTCAGAGAAACACTGATGCAAAACATTGACATATGAATAAGCCCATAGGCTGGTAAATTTGGAATAACTCCTCTTAGACTAGAATGATGGAATTTAATATGATATAATTGGTCTTGATGTTTTGACATTACTTTGCCAGTACACACTAACCATGCAGCTGAGTCTGGCACTAGACTTAGCTTTTAAATATGTTTAGGGATCAGAAAAGTTGCACTTATGGGCTCACACAATATGGTAGTGTGCCTCATGACCACTTACAGCTAGAGCTGTGGAGACAGTAGGCCAAACCACCGTCTGACTTCTCTGGTTTTTCACAGCCGAACTTGGACTTCTGATCCAACTCTGACTCCTTCAGACATGGTCATTCTTTATATTGAGTTCCTTTGAAAGTAAATATGCAATAAATTCTGCATCTAATTAATTACAATATTAATAATTGTATAATTAATCATTTTATTTTGAAGCTGAAGATGGTAATTTTTTTTATTTTTCTGACTCTAAATCCCTACTTACAAAAGGGTAAAACCAAATGTTTAACCACTGTTTGCCACTGTTTTGCCATATGCTTGTTGACCACATTGTTTTTGCAATTGAAACAGGTTAAGGCCGAGGCCCCACGTTGCGAACACGTAATTCTGACTAATCCCATTCACTCATTGCAGAAAACAATCTTCAGCTGAAATGCATTTTTGTAAATAACTGAATTTCCGTATAGGTATAATAGAAGGCAGAAAGTCTGCAGAGGAAAACTCTGCAGACTTTCTGTGAAAAGCGAGGCAGAAAAAAAACTCAATGCGTTAACACCGTGGTCTTTTTCCCGCAGCGCTTTGTTTGGACTGAAATAACCAGGTGGCCAGTAACCACTTTGCAAGTCCGTTAATGTCTGCGGTAATACTAGAACATGTGAACCCAACTTATCCCTGAATTGGACCCTAAACATTCTGCTCACTTTTAGCGATTGAAGTGTCTGCATTATGCATAGATATCTATTTCCAATGTGTGGGATTATATATGTTTGTTGTTGTATTATTGAGCAGGTAAAATACCTGTAAAGCGTTTATGCATCCACTAAATGAGTAGAAAGGGCAGTTATACTTCTGCTACCAATACGTAAATGTGGGCGCTTGAGCCCATCAGAGGTGCAATAATAAAGAGGGTCTGTCTTGAGCATATAAATAAGAAAAAACTTTTCAAACCCTAAAAAATGAGAATATAAATATTAGACCATCCACAGTGAACACTGTATATTCTGTACCTTTAGAAAATATTCCGTTCTGCAAAATGTTGATAGACAAAAAGCATGCCATTTCTAAAAGGCACTAATAGTAGTAAGCCACCCATGTGTAGGTGTTTAATGGTATTCCAGACTTCTTCCAACTTGAGATAATGCAGAGCAGAACTAAATAAACAGCACATACCAGGTATTGCAGCCTGGCATTTACTGGCAAGACAAACACTTTTGTTACTAGGGATTATTTAATTCATGTTCCTGGGTAGTCTTCCCAGGTGACTTCTGTGGCTGCAGTTGTAGAACAGAAATATAATGCAATACCTCAGGTCACTGGGAAATGTTGGGTAATAATACTAGAACGTTATATGTAAAAGACTTTTTCCTACAAAGATTTTATAAGCAAATATGATGAGGCATCCCTCTGTTATCTGTCTTTGTAAGGATGACACAACGTTCCTTTTAAGGACCAGGCTAAGTAAATACTGGCAGGAGGTAACTCTTTTTCTCCGATAACTGGCAGGCACAAGAAATCTGCTAAGATGTCAACATGTGTTTTATAACATTCTCTTCTCACAAAGTATGGCTGCCCAATGGGTCTAAATAGACTAAGAATAGGTTCACACAGAGCAGATCGGTGCAGTTTTTGATCTTTGATTTTTATCACACCTTTATATAGTATTTTGGGAAGGGAACATACAAAGAGTGTCATGGCCATAACTACACAACTCCTGTCCCAAGCTGTAACATGGCTTTGTGCATGGAGCCAAAAACATTAAGCACTGCATTGTGTTATTGAAGTATAAATCTGGTCTTGGACATTTATTGAGCTGCAGGTTGGATAACTTTTTATCTTGGAGAACCACATTGTAAAGCCAGGACTAGGTAGAGGTGACAGCCTCTGTGTTGTACTTGTACCCCTGTTCTCATGACTGGTGGGAATCTCCACAGTCCAATTCCCACCGATGTGAAACATATCCCCTATCTTGTGGATAAGTGATAAGTAGCGTTCAAATCCCTTTAAGGACTAGTAACTGTATTTTTGGACTGTGATTTCCCGGTCTACAGTGGACTACATATGGACCCACAGTAGTGCATGTTGCAAATCACACAAATAGTTTTTCCAAATTGTGGAGGGCAAGGAGACTGCTGACAATGACAAACATTTGTAATGTGCTATTCTCACACGAGACACAGTGCCGGGAGCGTTGTGGAGTAGGGGAGTCAGTGGCTGCCAGTTTACCTATCAGTATATTTTGGGCATGTGGGAGAAAGCCCACACAAACACGGGGGGGACACGACATACCAAGTCCATGTAGATGTTGCCCATTGTGGGATTCGGACCAGCACTGCAAGGCAACAGTGCTAACCACTGAGCCACCATGCTACCCTCTTGTACATTCACTATGTTTGCATCATTATTTTTATACCTCTTCTTAACAGCTCTGTGCAGTTGTAGTGTCTTTCAGCCGTGTGTGAATATACCCTGAGAGGGATAGTGCATGATCTTCTGAAAACAGAGATTTGAGCCCTCCTTGCTCCACCCCAATGGAGAGGCCGAGGTCAGACAGCCAATCTAACTTTATATGATGATCAGTCTCAATGACACGTATAGAAGTAAAAATAAGTGGATGTAGATTTTGAGAACTTACACGACAAAAGCATATCTACTATCCTGCCCTGACATTGTGCGCTAACAGGTGTGCTATCGCTGAGAAACTCATGCATGACAAGTAACCTCTCAATAATGGAAAAGGACAGCTTCCTCAGACTTGGCAGAGAAATGACGAGGCTATGGAAGGACAAAAGGTTTCACTTTCTTGCCAAAGTTGCTAGGTTACAGTAACCGATAGACGGGGAGAGATCCTTAGCAGAACACAGTTTGACACACACAATCCTGTATTTCATTATTCATACATACTTGCATGTTCAGGCTTATTGGCTTGTGAAAATCTCATTAAGCCTCCTTATCCTTTCTTGAAAAAAAAAACAACTTATTATTGTCCATCTGAATGCAAATGGGTTAACAATGAGCTGATAACATATGGGCTATAGTGTATTGGTGAAACCTTAGATTAGCTTGTTTTGTGAGCCGAGGTGAGCAGATTATGAATATTTAATGCCACTGCTGGTGACACGCATGGCACGTTTTGCAAACTACCTGTCATGCATGTTCCGTTACATCTTTATATAAGTTTTTTCACACAAATGCTAGAATATTGCTATTAACACTGACTTCTGAGGCTACCTTCACACAATGCATTTTTCTCAGCAGATTTCACATGACCCCCAAGGGCAGGGGTAGGCAACCTTTTTTGTCCAGCATGCCGATTTAAATAATAATAAAAAAAAAAAAAAAATCAAGGACTAGGTAGTCGGGCCGCGCGATAATCCTCTACCTCTACATAAAATATATTACTTATTATTATAACGAGAATTGCAGCTTGGAGACCTCCCTGAACAGAAACCTAATCCGCATAAAAAAAGCGGTTACCTTAGGAAACCAGCAGACCCCATAGACTATAATGGGGTCCGTGTGGTTTCCGCACGAAAAATGTGGAGAGAAAAGTGCTCCTTGCGGAGAGGGGGAACGGAATGGCCCAAATGCAGATGTGAATCGGGCCTAACAGTAGATTACCTCAGTATTACAGCTGTGTGAACCTCGCCAAATGTGTTTGTATGTTCTTTGGATGCTCTGTTAGAAGCTTCCAGTGCAGGTAAAAAAAAAAAAAATTAAAAATTCTCACAAAATAGTGCAGAATGCTCCTTGTCCCCTATACAGAATATAATGCTTGTTATTGTTGCCCCAATACATAGTATAATACCCCTTAGTGTCCCTTATACATAATATAAAGCTTTTTATTGCCCCTATACACAGTATAATGCTCCTTAGTGCCCTTATACACATTATTATACCCCAGTATAAGTTCTCCACAGAATATGATGCTCCATTTGTACTCCCTGGTGGTGCTTGTGCAATAGAGCCAGAGTCCCGGCATTGAGCTGTAGCTGGCACTCCGGCTCTATTGCGCAGGCGTGGGAGGTCGGAGGAGTATTGGTGACTTTCCGTTTCTGGAAAATGTCCTCCGGCCAACTGGGTAAATAAACATTTATTTATTTATTTTTGTAAAGTAAGTTAGTTAGGAGTTAGACGGGGGCAGGGTGTTTAGCCTAGTGTAGAAAGATCATTTTATCCCTTTTAAGCCAAAAATGCTCTACCCACTTGCATCTCCTTCATTCTCAGGATTAGTTATTTGGGGTCCCAGTTTAAGGACCCCACCAATCTCAGTGATAGAATATCTTAACAATATGCTACTTTGTTTCATTCCCTGTGTGATGGGATTTTGTTGAAAAAATTGCATGTGAAAAAAAAAATTGCATTTTTATGCAGTTTCATATTACATAATGTAAATTCCATAAAGATGCACTGTATTATGGCACATAGCATGAGTACTATGGGGCCACATTCTTTGGTTTACTCAAATCATTCACGTGTTACATAGATTGCTATTGTTCCACGTGGCCTCCTCACAATGCTACCTTAACCCTGCAGCTGCCACCTGCTTGGCTGCGGTTTTCCCTGACAAAATTGGCAGCTTGCAAGGTGTACTAGGATCCAGAGGCGGCTACAATCTGAAAGGAGACTTATCAGACAAGGAATTGATAGTCTGTTTTTTTTTTTTTTTTTTTTTTTTTGTTTTTTTTAGAACCAGCAGCAGTTTTGTCATTGCAGTACACAGCACAGCCCTGGGACTAAAAAAATAAAAGTGCTGCTTTTTGGGGAGAAAACATGTATGCAAATAGTCAACACATTCACTAATGTTAGTTGGTGTTAATTTTTCAGTACAGATGCCTTCACTGTTCTCTTTTATTTTTTACATGTACACTTGAAATAAAGTTCAGGCTGTTGACACATCTTTGGCAAGTCTTGACAGTCAGCGTGCTTTTGCTGTGATGACCTGACTTGGGGTGTGTTCATAGGCATGTGTCAGTGGCACAGCAGTTCAGTCATAAAATGTAAACCATGCGCCTATGCATCAGCTTTTTCAGTAGTGTTTTTATTATTTTGTGTATTCATTTACCTTGATGACGATTTGTGCGTTCAGAGTTTATGCTTTTGATAGTGTTTGTAAAGTAGTTGTTATAAATTGTTTTATTTGCAATCCAAAAAATATTGGTAGATCCAGCACTTGTAGCCTAAAACTTCTATCTTTTATTGTATTTATATTTAGGCCGTGCACTACTCCAAGATCTGGACGTTTATGATGAATTGTGGCTCTCTGGGTGAGCTGTTAAAGGAGTTCTCCAAGCAGTCTTATTTGACTTGCATGCTCTGGGGTTTTTAAGATGCTAAACGTGGGGGTTCCAGACCTTTTACGACCCGGGACGCATGATTGGAACCAGCACAGACCCCTGTCTTAGTGGCCCATAGCAACCAATCACAACACAGTAAGACCTATAAAAAGGAAATAATTCCCTTAAAACATAACTTTTATTAGTCAAGTTAACATTTCCTATTATTGAGAGTGTAAGGTGTCTGTATTAGTAATGAATACATGAGGGTCAAGAAGAGTGAGATGGTACAAAGCATATTTGCAGGATCTAGTATCCATAGGCTACATCTGCAAGCTTTTTCTAAAGAGCGCCACCCCACTTATCGGAATTTACAGTGCATTGCTAGCAGTGAAATTTATATATTGTACGTCGCTATCCCAGCTCTCCGCAGTCACAGTATTAGTAACTACCTGCCCCTACACTGTATCACCCTGTATTAGCTGTGGTCATATATTAACTGACCCTCAATGGGCAGAGGAGGATGGCCTAAGTGGAGGACTTCCTTTCAGTCCCAGGAACCTTCTCACCTACTCTTTAAAAATCCCTAGCTGTAGACTGCTTATCTCCCTACCCCTACATGTTTTACCATGCAATATATGGCTCTTCATGGAGCTATACAGAAGCTTTCTTGCATGTCTCATCTTGAATGGCAGTGGCCACTGTGCTCCAGTATCCTGATCTTTTAAGTCCCAATGTTGGCAGAACCCCCAGGTCCATAACCAGTAATCCCCAGATCAGATAAGTAAATTGCAACTCTCTGGACACCCCCTTTAAGACTGAAGCCCCACATGGCATAAACAGCGCTGTCCCCGTTGCATCTTTGGATATCGAAGCATGTCAGTTACACCTACAGAAATGCTGGTGGCTTCCATATACGTATAATTGAACCAGAAGAAAACTCTGCAGACTTTCTGTGAAAAGCGCTGGGGGAAAAAAACGCAATGCGTTTCCGCCTCAGTTTTTCCTGCAGCTCTTTTTGGCCTAAATCTGAATTCACAACTGCCAAAATAGCACAAATACTCTCCATTTGCAGTAGACTTGGTTTTGCTGCTTGTCTCCTGTAGGCCACATTCACGTTAGTATTTTTGGTTTGTGACTTTTACTTTCTGTGAGGCATTTTTTTTTTTTTTTATTTCTTTTTGGACACTGCACATCAAGGCTTGTCAGTCTTTGTTAGGGTGCTGAGCAGTGACCACAGGTGAAAATGGTTGTTCTGGTAAGAAAGGTCACATGTGGGTTAAAGATTGCACTTTGAAACAAAAATAAAAAAAAATGTATGTTCAGTCTGCTACTAACTGCTTATACAACAATGTATAAGTGGTTTATGCTAGGTTCACACTAGCGTTCGTCTCTCCGTTGTAGAGCCCGTTTTGAGCTTTGGCTAAAAAAAAAAAAAAAAACGCAGCAAAATCTGCAATAAAAAAAAAGTGTTTCCGTAATATGTGGTCTCAGCCTTAAGCTGACTAAGCACATTAGAAAATAGTGAGCAAACCTGCCTTGATCTACTGGGAGAATTGTAAACACAGCTTCAGTCAGCAGTGGTATAAAATGCAAGCGTGCAGTTTGTCACTGAAAAGCATGGCGTCTTATCTTATTGGGCTTTTTTTTTTTTTTTTAATAAGCAAACATTGTCTAATCCCAACCCCTATAGATGCCCTGTGTCTGTCTCTCCAGAAGGCTGCATGTTTTAGTGGGCTTCCTGCTACTTTGTGACCAAATATTTCATTGTTGTGCTTTAAATTGTGCAACGTTTCCTGGTGATTGTTTTAATAACGGTAATGGTGAGCATAGAAAATGCCGTACTTTCCTTCCAGAATGGTATACACCCGATAGTGTCACTATATCACGTCACAGTACTGCCCAATAGGTTGTATGTCTATAAAAGCTGATGATAAAATTCTCTTGTCTTCTGGCTGCTCATGCACAACATATGTCAGTTATTCAGTTCTGCTATTTTAACCCTTTCACTGCCAAGGATGTACTGAATGTAGTACGTCTGGGTTTTAAATGCTTGACTAGAATATTAGATATTTAATAATATTATTAGAGCTAAGGATACATTCATATCTGTGGCGGAGTCCTGCACGAAGGACTTTTTTCTCCACTGGTTTCTGTTTAAAAACAACGGACACCCGATAGTCCCCTTTATAGTCAATGTGGTCCATCGGAAACCTAGTGTAAGATGGCAACATTTAAGCCTGCAGAATTGGTTTTATAGTAATTGTAACTGTGGTGTTCAGGGCGCAATACATGGTTGAAGCTGGGGATCAGCATGGAAAGACTTTGTGTGTGTGTGTCTGTGTGTAAGGAGGGGGGTTCTGCAAGTAACACCAGGAAGAAAGATCACAGCCTGGTACTCTCTCCCCCTGTATAGCCCTCAGTGTCGCAGGAGAAAGGGGTTCAGTTCAGACAGGATTTTTGGTCAATTTAGTTGTGGTGGATCTGTGATGATAGGCATACAAGATATGTATGAACACTGCACATTTTTGTACTTTTATTTTTAGGACCAGAAAATCTCAGGCTTTGCTTGGTCAGACATTTAACCACAAACTTTTTTTTTTTTTTTTTTTTCTTCTTCTTCATGAGATGCAAAATTGCATGAATGCGCTTATGTGCATTTTCCCAATGTGCCAGGTGTCTACTTGAAGAAAATATATGGGTATATGACTCGAACATGAGTTTTGGTTTTTTTTTTTTTCAGAATTTAAAGTTATATTTGTATCTGTCAAAACTATGAAAAATTGCCCTGGCAATAAAATTTTTCAATAAAATCTGATATTAGAAAAGGAAACTTGTGAAATGATATACCTTTAAAGATTAGTGGGGGGAACTAGTAGATGGGTGATAATGTGGGGCATCTTTGGTGCACAGCCCCCCTTTGCTCCTCACTCGCCACTTTCTGTGCCTTTCACTAACATATTTTTTATAACTTACCCTAGAAAACTGGCATGAGTTGTGCAGGAAACCTATGCCACCTCTCGACTATATAATCCAAAATGATAATCAAAATGAGACTAGCATAGATTTTTCATTCTGGAACTTGGACGTGCACCTGAGGATGGAGCTTCTTCAGTCACTCTATGAAGCATGGGATTTTCCAAAAAACAATCAGACCTTGATTGAAAAGAAATCCAAAGGAGTTTATTCTAATTATTTCATCAGAACATATCCAAAACGTGTACTAAGAAATCCTTGTGTCAACTCCACCAACAACTACCGAGCTTGCTGGGTAATGGAGTCCTTTTATAGCATAGACATTTCCCATAATCCTATGCAGTTTTCTCTATAAAACACTGGAGTTGATGCAGACTTGCCTCTTATCAGGCCAGGGCAGACACACCCTACTACAGCTCCACTACTGCAGGTAAGTAAATGAAAACACTTCTTTATGAAACACAAATTGTGAGTATTTCCTTAGTTTTGGTACATTGTTTCCAGAGGGCAAGACCAGAAAGAGTAGAAAATAGAGCATTAGGTGGCCAGCCTAATGAGGAAAGAAAGAAATAAGCAGTAAGAACATTCACACAGAGGTTTTACCAGACCTGGCATCCCATGTACCAAAACTAAGGTTACAAAACAGGAAATCAATTATAAACATAAAACAAAACATTTTACCTCTTCACATTCCTCCCCCCTTAAGAGGAAGCTTGTCCTTCTTCAGACAACTTTTACTTCAGCACCATACCTAGACAAATGATCGGCATTTTGGTGCTTCGTCCCTGACCGATGTTGTATCTCAAACTTAAATGGCTGTAATGCTAAATACCACCTAGTAATTCTGGCATTTTTGTCTTTCATGGTATGAATCCAAGTGAGGGGATGATGATCGGTTACCAAAGTAAACTCTCTTCCTAGTAAGTAATAGCGTAATGCCTCCAAAGCCCACTTAATTGCCAGCCCTTCTTTCTCAATAGTAGAATACTTTTGTTCACGGGGGAAAAGTTTCCTACTCAAATAAAGAATAGGATGCTCCTCACCATTATCCTCTTGACTTAGGACTGCCCCAAGTCCCACCTCTGATGCATCAGTCTGCACAATAAATGGTTTGTCAAAGTTCGGGCTTTGCAGGACTGGTTCCTTACACAAAATTTCTTTTATCTGTTCAAAAGCTAGCGTACATTCTGTTGTCCATACCACTTCCTCTCTTCTGTTCTTTTTAGTTAGGTCGGTTAAGGGAGCAACTATGGTAGCAAATTCTGGAATAAAACGTCTATAATAACCAACAAGACCTAAAAATGATCTGACTTCTTTTTTTGTGGCTGGAATAGTAGCAGATTGAATGGCTTGTACTTTTGATATTTCTGGCCTTACTTTACCACTACCCACAATAAACCCAAGGTACTTTGTTTCTTGGAATCCCAAAGCACATTTGCGTGGATTAATTGTGAAACCAGCTCTCTCAATTTCAGTTATGACCTTTTCCAAGTGATACAAGTGGTCTTCCCATGATTTACTAAAAATTACAACGTCATCTAGATAAGCAGCACTGTACTCCATATGATCCTTCAAGAGTAAGTCCATGGCTCTTTGAAATGTGGCTGGAGCACCATGAAGACCAAATGGCATGTTTCTGAACTGATACAGACCACTAGGCATCACAAAGGCAGTTTTTTCTTTTGATTTCTCATCAAGTGGAATTTGCCAATAACCCTTACATAAATCTAGGGTAGAAATATATTCTGCACACCCCAATCTATCTATGAGCTCATCTATACGCGGCATTGGGTAATTGTCAAAACTAGATATGGCATTAATTTTACGAAAATCTATGCAAAATCGTATTGTCCCATCTTTTTTCCCAACCATCACTACAGGTGATGACCAAGGACTTTTGGAGGGTTCAATAACTCCCAATTTAAGCATTTCCTGCACCTCATTTTCAGCCTCACCCTTTAATTTTTCAGGTATTCGATAAGGTTTCTGCCTGATAGGCGCATGCTCTCCAGTATTTATTGCATGAGAAATTAAAGACACACGACCAGGCTTACTTCCAAAAGCATGTGAACTAGACCCAATAAGTTTCCTCATGTCACAATGTTGTCCTTTAGATAACTTTGGATTCAAAGTTACCTCTGACCAGTGTGCACAATTTTTCAACAACTCATAAATCTCTTCAGACATATTCTGTGAAACCTCTGCGACAATAGTACCGGTAATGCTATTTGTAGGATCAACCTCTGGTTCAAGCCAACGTTTTAATAAATTTACATGGTAAACCTTATTTTTTTGTTTTTTATCTGGGGTTTCAATTTCAAAGTCAACAGGACCTGTTTGTCTAACAACTTTATATGGCCCTTGCCATCTGGCCAACAACTTATTCTCACTGCTAGGAAGCAAGAGAAGAACCTTATCTCCAACTTTAATTGACTTATTTTTGGCATGCTGATCATACCATTTCTTTTGGTAAACTTTTGCTTTACGGACATTATCATGGGCTACCTTAATCAATTTCATTAATCTCTCTCTCATTTCCAACACATGTTCCACCACATTTTTCTGATGACCAGCTCTACCTTCCCATACCTCTTTAATAACATCCAAGAGTACCCTGGGTCGTCTCCCATATAACAATTCAAAAGGGCTAAACCCTGTAGACTCTTGTGGAACCTCACGATAAGCAAATAACAAAAAGGGCAACCATTTGTCCCACAGTTTTGGATCATTATGTGCAAATTTTCTAAGCATATTTTTCAAGGTTTGGTTATATCGTTCAGTCAACCCATCAGTTTGTGGATGATAAGGGGTAGTTCTGAGGGGCTGTATACCAAGAAGTTTATAAACATCTAACAGAAAGGAAGATGTAAAGTTACTCCCCTGATCAGTAAGGATATGCTTAGGTAATCCAACCCTGCTAAACACATTCAAAATTTCCTCAGCAACTCTTTTAGCAGTAACTGTGCGCATAGGTATGGCTTCAGGATACTTGGTACAGTAGTCTACAATTGTAAGAATAAAACGGTTACCTTTGGAACTTTTTTCTAGTGGACCAATAATATCCATACCCACAGTATTAAATGGTTCATCAATTACTGGCAAGGGTATAAGTTCTGCTTTGGGAGGAACAGAAGCTGTGTACTGACATACTGGGCAACTACGACAATAAGTAGTTATTTCATCATAAACTCTAGGCCAATAGAACCGATAAAGTACTCTGGCCAAAGTTTTTTTATAACCCAAATGTCCAGCAATAGGAACATCATGCGCTAATTTCAAAATTTCGGATCTAAACCTTTTTGGCACAACTAACTGTTGCACTTGTTCTCTTGTTTTTGGATGACTACACACTCTATATAAAATATTGTTTTCAACTAGGAAAAAGGGTGTAACAGGCTGCCTACCACTTTCTTCCACCACTTTACAGTTAGTTAAACCCTGTTCATACAATGGATATAAGTCAATGTCCTGTTTTTGTTCAAATGCAATATCAGTGTCCCACAGTTCAGCATTTTTATACTTGCCATCCTGGGAAAGTCTTTTCCTGAAGGCATCCTGCTGTCCTGGAACGCTCGGAGGCTTTGATGATGGTGGCTCCCTGATGTCCTCATGAAATGGGAAAATGTCCTTCAAAGTCTCATCTCTCTTGTGTGCCTTTGCTTTAGCTCGGGTAGTCACAGCAGACAACTGGCTCTCCCCCATTAGCAAATCTTTGAATCCAGGAGTGGTTAAATATGCCTCAATATCATCCTGTGGAGAAAGTTTTGTCATCCGAGGGTCTTTCCAAGGAGACATAGCAACAGGCGGTCTCAGGGTTTGGAATAGTTCCCTCCAACGTTCATCCTGACGTTGCAATTCCTCGCGATTTCTCCTGGCTTCCTCTATTTGCCTTTTTTCTGCTTCAATCTGCTGCACAGTTAACCATTTCATAAGGTCAGCAATGCTCTCAGGTAAAGTCATTTCAGAAGGTTCAGCAACACTTGTCGTTATTGGAGCAGCTGTGGCTCCTTGCACTTCTGCCTCCTCCTCCTCTATCTGTGCACTGGGTCTGGCACTTTGACTTTCCATTTTCACCAGCTTGCTTGCAGCAGTTTGCTTTGCAGATACAGTTGTTTTTTTTGTAATGCGCCAGGAACGTGTCTTGTACATAACTCCCTTGTTTCTTTATGCTGGAGTACTTGAAGCGATACTCCAAAAATCATCCCACTTCTGACACCATATGTGAAGCATGGGATTTTCCAAAAAACAATCAGACCTTGATTGAAAAGAAATCCAAAGGAGTTTATTCTAATTATTTCATCAGAACATATCCAAAACGTGTACTAAGAAATCCTTGTGTCAACTCCACCAACAACTACCGAGCTTGCTGGGTAATGGAGTCCTTTTATAGCATAGACATTTCCCATAATCCTATGCAGTTTTCTCTATAAAACACTGGAGTTGATGCAGACTTGCCTCTTATCAGGCCAGGGCAGACACACCCTACTACAGCTCCACTACTGCAGGTAAGTAAATGAAAACACTTCTTTATGAAACACAAATTGTGAGTATTTCCTTAGTTTTGGTACATTGTTTCCAGAGGGCAAGACCAGAAAGTGTAGAAAATAGAGCATTAGGTGGCCAGCCTAATGAGGAAAGAAAGAAATAAGAAGCAGTAAGAACATTCACACAGAGGTTTTACCAGACCTGGCATCTCATGTACCAAAACTAAGGTTACAAAACAGGAAATCAATTATAAACATAAAACAAAACATTTTACCTCTTCACACACTCCTCATGGCATTGGGGCCTTTATTTATTAAGACTGGTGTAGGAAACGCCAGTCTTAGACCCTTAAACTCAATGGTGGAAAATTGCTAAGTTCTTTAGCACTCATATCATCTGTATGTGAGTCCTACGCTCAGGTTCCCTTTTTATTAGCAAGAACAAGGAAGCACTCTGTGTGCGACACATTGGGGGGAATTTATTAAGACTGGCAATCCTTATGCCAGTTTTAATTCATTCCCCACCAAGCGCACAACTCGCTAGAGTTACTAAGAGGCTCCAGCCTTTTAGCAATTCTAGCGCATGTAGATATGCCTGGTCTCAGATCTACATATAGTTGTAGTAAATCTGGTGAAACTGGCCATCCCCTCCCTAGCCCACCCAGATTTACACCCTGCTCCGCCCAATGTCTAAAAAAGAAAAAAAAAAGTCTGCAATGTGCTAAAAATGTGCCAAGCTGAGCCACATTTTTCCCACTTTCTAGGCACAAACACCTTAGTAAATGTGGGCCATTGAGTTTGTGCTACAGTTTTTTGAGCCAAAGCCAGAAGCAGATTCAAAAGGAATGGGAAATGGTATTGGTGAAAACAAAATCTGTGTATGGCACCAGCCTAATATCGGTTCCCATTTTGCTGTGTTGGATTTACATGGACTTATTTTACATGGACACCCATTTCTCTAAATGACCACCCACTATGTAAAGCTATATTTCTCCTCCAGTGGGAAGAGTGTATTGAAAAGTGTTGTGCTTCCTGAGCAGGCTCCTTGTGAAAGGGTTGTTGCTAAGACACAAACATTGGATTCCTGACCATAATATAGTATTTTGTTACCTGTTGATCTTAGAACACTCAAAATGATGTTTTATTTTTATCATTTCAATGCCATATTTCCAGTTAAGACCATAAATGATTGTTACTGTGTTATTGAAGCGGACAGATTTTTCTTCTACAGCTGTTGTTTCAGTGGAAGTCCATTACTTTACAGGAAATAGGAGAGCGGAAGTGGCAAGCTCTGCCCCGCTATCCCCTACTGTGTTAATACAGGCGCTAATCTCTTCCTAGCAGGAAGCTGCTTTTTAGTAAAGAATAACACTTAGAAAGAAATGAAACCATTGGCAGTCATTGTCCCCTATGTAGTAAACATTTTAGGCTGATGTATAATTTTATTACATTCAGTGTATGCTGTGTTAGTAATATACATGTCATATGTAAAGTTGGGCACCCTTTAATGTAATCATTTTTAGTTCTAATATTTGGGTGTTTGCAACAGCCATTCAATTTGAAACTAACTGTGGGTATTTTGTTGTGGTTTGTTGTTTTAAAATTTGGTTTTGGGTTTTTTTTTTTTGGGGGGGGGGGAGGAAAAGGGGGGTTGAGGAGGGAAAAAATTTTTGTTGTTTTTTTTTTTTTTTAAACCCTCCCAAAAATTCCTTTTAGAATTAAATAGGAAGGGGGGGCCAACCCCCAAATTTTTAGAACAAAAATGATTAAGTTTAAAGGGGTGCCCAAACTTTTTCATATGCTGTACATGCATAGTAATGCATAATGAAAAGTAGAATTATTATTTTTTTTTTTTTTTATGATTATATATCTTCAGGATAGGTCATTTGTGGGGGTCTGATAAATGGGACTCTAGGGGCTGCAACGTTTGTATAAGCTCTGTGACCTCTTCACATTTCACTGGCTCGTGGCAGCCATGCAGTGTAATAACAGCCTCATCCCATTCACTTCAGATTGCAATGTGATGTAAATTTTGAAGCAGTCTCATTGCTCTTATGAATGCTGTGACCCCTTCACAGCTGATCAATGGGACTTATGGGTGTAGGAACCCAACTTATCTTAGGCAGCATGTGTCTGTGCTTGTGTGTGTGTGTGTGTGTGTGTGTTTTTTTTTTTTTTTTTTTAACTGGACTCATCCTTCTGAAGACTTTTGTGTTACCTGATCAGTCTCTGAACTGTAACCCATCTACACTGAAGATAGATCTGAGCAGAGAAATTCCCCCAGAGAATACATTTTCTGCCGCCATGTTCGACTGCATTCTAGCCACGACGGGATGCCGATGCAGGACATTGGCATTTCGTCACGGCTTTCCACTGCTGATTAGACCCAGATGAATGGGCCTTATCGGCAGAGAGTCTCGAGCCACGAAATCTGCGGCTGAATTGGCTGTGAAATCTGCGGCAATATCAAGCAGGACGCTTATTTTTTCATTGTCTTGCTCCGATCTTTTCCCTCCCATTGAAAACAATGAGAGGCAGATTCTGGATTGCATCTGCTGCAGAATCCATCCCCAAATCCACGGCAAATTCCTCCGTGTGAACGTACCCTTACAAAGTTTCTTATATTCACCTTATTCACCTTAGAACTTAGTTGCTCTTTAAAGGGGTTGTCTCATGACAACCTGTCCATATTTAACATTAGGGGTCTCTCAGATGAGATGAGTGGTGGGCCTGACTCCTGCTGTGCAACTGTTTTCATGGAGCTTGCCATTGCTCCAAAGAGCTCATTTGCATATTGACAAAAATTGCAACAGAGGCACCGATTGATGAGGAAGAAACTGTTTGCTTCGGGCGACCCTAACCTATATATCTGTGGGGCTGGGTTCTGGTGACATACTCCCTTTGTGTTTTTAATTGTTTGGCCAGTTTACCAATGTGCGTTGAAAACTGCTGCTTGCACCTTATAGTTAACTGTATATAAGAAAAAGACCTTTTACCACAAAGTATATTTTTATAGCTCTGCCTTTGACATTAAACAATGTGTATTTAATGTTACATAATAATACTTTTCTTTAACTCCATTTGCTTATGAAGAATCTGATTTGGATGATTTTCTTTGGTTTAATCCACACTTTGGGACAATTCCGTGCACCCTGTGTGTTCTATTGTGTGTTTCCAGATGTCACTGGTAGAGAAATCCATCAGTGCAGTTTTCTCTGCAGTTTCCACTCTTGTCCCTATGTATAGTAAATGACTTTTCCACACCATGCTGTGTATTTGAATGCCTAGCAGCTGGATAGTCAGATAAGTGTCCCTGTAGGACATACAACAGCCCTACATTTTAGGATCTGGAATATCATTTTAAAGAACACAAGATGAGTCCATCGGTTTTTGGTCAATAAAGACTGTGAATGACTCATAATGGTTCTTTCCATTGATTTCACATCACATAATTTTTTATTTTTTTTTACATTCGTGTAATGTCACAGTCGGGTCAAATAGTACTAATAAGAATAGGATTATTGAGTTTGTTTTGGAATTCTTTTCAGTATTGGTCAGCTTTGGATTCCATGCAATACCAAAAATCAGCCTCCTTGTTCTAGACCGCTACTCTGACCATCAGCTTACTACAGGGGGTCCAGGGGTTACCAGCAACTAGACCCTTATAACAGTTTTGCCTGTGTTTCCGCTGCTTTGGTCAGTTTGCTGTTATGTGGACAGTCTCTTTGACGGTATATCCACATGAGAAGGTGTACACTGTGTATTTTTCACTGTGGGAAATTTTCAGCATTTGTGCCAAATGCCTTTTTGTGGTGCGAAATTCATAGTGTATATGAATGAAAATGTGTGAATTTCCACTGAGATACTAACCTAGTGCACAAGGATGCACAAACCTCACATTATTTTGTTTGGCTCTAGGAATATTAATCCAATTTTATGTCAGAAGTTATATTTCCATATTTCATTGTAAAGTTCCTACTGTTCCTTTAGTAAAAATTACTGATTCCATCATAGCAAAGTTTTCTTGATCTTGCCAATTTAACAGCAACCATCAAAGTAATTTATCAACCAAAGAAATAGGGTTTGAAGTTGCCAACTGTACCTGAATGCTTCTGGCTCAAGAGGTACCCTCAAATGTCCACTAGGTGGAGATAGCTATACAACTAATAAATATGCCGTCTAAGCTTCCACTATGAAGGTAAAGAAATATGAGATGAGTTGTGCATGTCTTGTACAGTTCTCTCAACATATTCTAGTTGTAAAATACACATTTATGTCAGTCGTCCACTTTATTGCATTTGGTTATTGCTCATACAATGAGTTATTCGGCGCAATAAATGGCCGATATGTGACTTAGGGCTCCCTCTAGTGCTGTAGATGTGATTTGCTACAGTTCATCATACAGCGCGGTCTTGACTGTTTCACATTTACAGTAGCTTGGCACTCCTGCTTGCATGTTGAGTATTAGCGTACAAGGGATGAAGACTTCTAATCCTGTTTACCCCTCTACTCTTTTAGTACTATTGCTTCTTCCAGAAATTATGAACTGGGAAATTCCTGGATTGTCCCCACTTGTGGTTCTGTTTCCTCTCATTGTTTTTTTTGTATTGTGTTTGAAGTATTTAGAGGAATATAGTGATACATCTATGTTAAGTATCATATCCGTAAGATCTATGTTAGTTCTATCTAGGGTTTTGTGTACATTTTATTGTGCTGGGTTATGTTTTGTGTGAGTCGTCTTCTAGTAATGTCCGTCTAGCAGTAGACCCACTTACAGTATTTCTATAGCTGTTTAGTGTATACACATGAAGAAGTAATTACATAGATATTAAAGGGAGTCTGTCCCAGCCTGAAGATGGATAGGTTAGGATCAACTGACTCAAACCATGTTTTCCCCTGGTGAATTGGTGCCCTGTTGCCAAGATATTTGTCAAAATGCAAATGAGCTTTTCGGAGCATCAAATGTGGTGTTGCTCAAAAGAGATAAGCAGCAACACCCTCGTTGTCAGGGGTGTAACTAGCAAAGACTGGGCCCCACAGTAAACGTTTGACTTGGGAAGCCCCCCACACACACATGGCATAGCGCACCCTTTCCTGGCTCCCACACAGTATAAAGCCCTATTTACACACACACTGTGAGAATAATGTTCTTTGATTTCTCCAATGCTTTTAACACCATACAGCTTTGGTTAGAGGGACAAGCTGGCCCTTGCTGGCCAATTGCACCACCTCTGCAATTGGATCCTAGACTACCTCACAAGTCGTACAGTTCTTGCCCCTTTCCTTTTCACACTGTACACTGCAGAGTTTAGGTGCAACTCATCTAGCTGCTACCTACAGAAGTATTCTGACGACTCTGCAATAGTAGGCCTCATCACAGACGAAGATAACAGGGAATCCAGAGAACTGAACCGGGATTTTGTTGACTGGTGCCAGCGGAACCACCTGAGGATTAATGCGGGGAAGACCAAGGAGATGGTGGTGGACTTTCGTAAATGCAGATGCCCTCCTAAACCAGTGGACATCCAGGAGACGGGCATCAAGATTGTCAACACCTATAAGTACCTGGGTCTGCTCCTTAATAATAAGCTGGACTGGGCAGACCACATGGAGGTCCTGTACAGGAAGGGCCACAGCAGGCTCTACCTGCTTAGGAGACTGAGAGCCTTTGGAGTCCAGGGGGCACTTCTTAGGACTTTCTTCAACTCGGTAGTGGCATCAGCCTTCTTCTTTGGAGTGGCCTGCTGGGGGAGCAGTATATCGACCAGGGACAGAAATAAACTCGATAGGCTGATTAGAAGGGCCAGCTCTGTCCTGGGGAGCCCACTGGACCCAGTGCAGGTGGTGGGTGACAGAAGGATACTGTCCGTGGTGAGCTCCATGCGGGAGAATAACTCCCATCCCATGCAGGAGACTGTGATCGCGCTGGGCAGTACTGTCAGTGACCGACTGCTCCACCTAGGTGTGAGGAGCAGCGCTATCGGAAGTCTTTCCTCCCCACCGCGGTTAGGCTGTACAACCAACACCGACCTAAGCGGAGATCATTACACACAGAGAACTGAAATTTGTTTCTGTTGTAATAGAGTCATAGTAGTGCCCCCCCAGGTAAGTCTCCCCTCCCCCTCATACTGTTACTATAGTTACAATTGCATGCTTACTTATGCAGATATCAGGATATCTTGTGACCCACAGGATGTGCGCACCTTCTATGCTGGTCCCCGGCCCCAGCGGCACCAAAGCGATGGTTCTGGAGCAGCATAGAAGATGCACACCTGCTGTATGTCACAAGAGATCTGAGAGCTGTATCAGTGATCAAGTAGTCCTGTGTCCACTTACTAGGTGTCGGCCAATGCTCCAGTTCTGCAGATTACACGCGGCATCAGCCCACACCTAGTAGTATACAGAGGTCCCCAATGACCGGGTGGCCCAGTACCAAGTGGTCCGCGCCCCGGTCATTGGGGACCTCTGCTACCAGCGGCCCCTCTTAACAGTATAATATCCCACAGCGGCCCCTCCTCACAGTATAATGTTCCACTAGTCAGGTGTACTAGTTCTAACTTCATTAGCATGTTTTTTGGTTTTTTTTGGTTAATCATTTTTATTTTTAATAGGGGTTGTCCAGTTTCAGACCAATATTGAGAGACACAAGCTGTTTTGTATAATAAACAAGTTGCACAATTTTCCAATATACTTTTCTGTATCAATTCCTCAGTTTTCTACATCTCTGCTTGCTGTCATTCATTCTGCTTACTTCCAGTGGATAAAAATCAGTCCATGGTGATGTGATATACTGGTCATGGTCATGTGATGGACAAACAGGTACACATGACCATGAGCTGTACATCACATGACCATGGACTGTTTTTTTTTATCCACTTGAAGTAAGCATAATTAATGACCGCAAGCAGAGATCTAGAAAACCAGAACTGTTACAGAAAGTATATTGGAACATAGTAAAACTTTTCTTTACACAAGCAATAATCTGTCTTTCAATATTGGTCTGAAACTGAACAACCCCTTTAATTATATTTCTTTGTTAGAATAAGTGATTTTCCATGTAAAAGTATAAAATTCATTTACCTAGGGTACTAGTATTTAGGGTGTATTTACACGTTCAGGTTTTCAGATAAAACCTGGAGTGAATTGGGAAAAAAAGCAGCACCTGACCTTTTATATTTTCATGTCCTTTATGATACTACAGTGTCAGGGGCAGTGGTAGGCAGGAGCAGGATTTCTGGCTGAGCTCTGATTTCTGGCTTGAGAATATAGGTCTTATTGTAGTTCAACCATTCCTTTTTATCTATCTCCCTTAGGCCTCCTGCCCATGGATAAATAAGGTCTGGAAAATTCAGGGACTTTAACTTTTTAAGAATTTTTGATTTTTCTGGCAATATCTGTGCAATTAATGAATTTTATAATTTACTTTATTAATTTTTTGTCGTCTTTCTGTGACATGCTGTGCTGAAATCCACTTTCTGGCGCTTCTTTATGCTCCCATGTTTCTCTGTTGCCAGCAGTTCATGGTATAGGGATGCTGTATATATCACCAGTTGATAACATAATCACAAATAGGAACTGCATATACAGTCTCCATTCCTGACTTTGTTTTCAACTTGTGATACCTTTAGGTTTGCTGCACCTAGAAGTAGCAACCTAGTGTCATATTAAAATCTGTTGGCTTAATAAGACACCAAAACCACAGGTCTAAGTGGTATGAAACCTGAGCATAGCATATCCTTAACCATGTACTGCTCGCAACAGAGAAATGGGAGCATAATAACGGGCCAGAAAGTGAATGTCAGCACTCTACACCATATTTCCCGGAGTAGGATCGGCGTGACGTTCCCTTGTGAAGGCTTCTTCATTACGTTGCCCATGTAAGTCCCTAGACCAGGGGTAGGCAACCTTTTTTGTTCGGCGTGCCGATTTCGATTAATAAATTCAAAGTTGAGGTACTCGGAGTGCCGGTCAATAATTGTAAGTCTGACGACCCCTGCACACGGTATTATGTCACATAGCGGCCCCTGCACACGGTATTATGGTGATAATACTAATGATAATTGCTATTACTATTATTTTAGCGTGTAACAGATATCACTAGAGAGGCGGGCGGCGTATTTTACTCTATAAAGATCAGGTATGGACAGGACAGAGACAGTGAAAAAATGTAAACTTTATTGGTGACTGTGCATGTGTTGTGTAAGTGTTTGGTGCGACACTTCTGGCGCTGCGACCTGGACGATGGTAAATGTCTGGGTCACAGCGCCAATAACTTCCTGGTTATGTGATTAGGCTCAGAGGGGTATTACATTATCCCTCTATGTGACTATTATCCCTCTTATGTGACCATGTAACAATTTTCAAAAAAATATTTGTTCCCAGTTGTTAAGTGTGTTTTCCTGATTGTTTGTACCTTAAATGAATAGAAAAAAGTTATTATTCCCTGTAAACTTTGCTTTTGTGGTCAGCACAATGATATTTTGAAATTGATTTATTTTTAAGGATATTCGCAATATTTCAAGATACTTAAGAAGCTTCTGACATCAAGGCTCAAGCAATGGAACTTATTAGATGGAAGCGTCCAAGTCACAGATCAGAGGAAGTGTCACCAAGTTTTTTCCATCTTCTTCAGTCATCAAGATGGACTGTGCTTCTGCAACAATGTGGCCGGTCTATTCGAGGTTATAGGTATCACCTATAACCCGAATGAGTGGCGCCTCTTCATAGACAGCTCATGCAAGAGCCTCAAAGCCGTGCTGCTTCACAATGGGAACAAGTATCCGTCTCTTCCTGTAGCTCACTCGGTGCACCTGAAAGAGGAATACACCAGTGTCAAGATGTTGCTAGGTGCCTTGAAGTATGATGAGTACGGCTGGGAAGTTATCTTAGATTTCAAGATGCTGTCATTCCTGATGGGCCTCCAAGGTGGTTTTACTAAGTATCCTTGCTTTATTTGCCTTTGGGACAGCCGGGATACTGAAGCGCACTACCACAGGCGGGACTGGCCTCAGCGGACAGAGTTCACTGTGGGGAAGAACAATGTAAAGTGGGAGCCACTGGTGGACCCACGCAAGGTGCTGATGCCACCACTACACATCAAGTTGGGGCTCATAAAACAATTTGTCAGGGCTCTAGATAAGGAGTCGAGAGCTTTCAATTACCTCCAAGATCTTTTACATAAGCTGTCTGAAGCAAAAATCAAAGCTGTTGTCTTCGTCGGACCACAAATCAAGAAGATCATAGAGTGCAGTGAATTTCCCAAGAAGCTGAATAGGAAGGAGAGAGCAGCTTGGAACAGTTTTGTCGCAGTGGTTCGCGGCTTCCTAGGCAATCATAAAGATGAAAACTATGTACAACTGGTTCAGACTCTGGTAAAGAACTATGCTGCAATGGGCTGCAGGATGTCACTCAAAATCCATATCCTTGATGCTCATCTTGATAAGTTCAAAGAGAACATGGGAGCTTATTCAGTGGAGCAAGGCGAGCGCTTTCACCAGGACATTATGAACTTTGAACGCCGTTACCAAGGACAATATAATGAAAACATAATGGCCGACTATATTTGGGGATTGATTCGTGAAACTGATTTGCAGTATAGTCGTAAATCTTGGAAAACCGCACGCTTCTGAACAGTTTTTGGTAATCTGTGTAAATTTGCAATGCATATAGTGTTCTTAGTCTGACTGTATAAATGAGAAGATGCAAAATCGTCTGTTTCTATAGTAAAAATGCATAATTTTCGTTGCCGTGGTCACAAAAGCGAAGTTTATGATGAATGTAAGCAATTTTTAATTTGTTTTAGACATAAGCAATTGGAATATAACATTTAAAAGCTGGGAACAAAATTTGTGTTACATAGTGACAGAGAGCAAAAGTACAGTATGCTCTCTGATTGATAGGAGAGGGGATAACATGGACAGAAGTCTCTGCTACCCCCTCCCCCGTCACATACAGCTTATGCACAGACAATGAGGATTTAACATTGTCTCTGCAGCTCCTCCTCCCCCTCCTTCCTTAGCTCTAAGATGCTGCCTGAGGCAGGAGGGGGTGACACTTTTAGAGCCCAATTTCTAAGGATCTGTTAGGGCCACAAAGATGCAACTGGATTCATTTTAAAGATGAGAATCTCATGATTTCCATGATTGACCTTACACATTCAGAACGATTCACTGTTAAAACGATGTCGGGAATTGAGATCTGCATTGGGATTTCAATGCCGAACATCGTTTTCACAAGCGAATCGCTCAGGATGTTTAAGGACGATCATGGTGATCTTGGTATCATTTTAAAGAGGGGATTCTCATCTTTAAAATGAATCCAAGTATTTCTTTATAGCTTTAACCAATCCTGAGCAATTCACTCAGGTACAGTAGTGAAGCCGGCAATTACCGGCTTCACTACTGTATATAGACTGTGCAGAAGCCGGGTGATGCCGCATCCATCTTCAGGCAGCACCAGGCTAATGAAATTTTAAGGAAGCCGGATGGAAAAATGCTGCAGGTAACGTTTTTCCATCCGGCTGAGGCACAGAAACGGGGCCAGTACTGATGCCTCTTGTGCCAGAACCGATTCCATCGAAAACTATGGGATCCGTCCTGGCATCAGTTTCCCTCCAGCTTGTGTGCACCACGCTGGAGGGAAACTGATAGCTGCGCCGGACATATGTGAACTCCCTTTTTCCTGCGCTCCGCAGTCGCTGTGTGGGCGCTTCTCCCTGACGTCAGCGACCGCTGATTGGGTCTCAGGGGTTATGTTGCATCATTATGTGTAATGACGTCCGATGTGACCCCTGAGGCCCTGTCAGCTGTCTCTTACGTCAGGCAGAAGCGCCCTAAGAGCACAGAGCCGCTGCGGATCCAGGGAAGGTGAGTAACATTGTTTTTTATGTTTGATCATCTCCCCGGGGCTCCGCTTATTATACTCTGGGGTCTGAAGAGACCCCACAGTATAATAGCAGTTTCGTTTCGGCCGTGTTTGGTCCGATCTAAACTGCTGGATGAGGACTTCACCGTGCCAGGGAAATAAGCCTCGCGTGCCACTCTTGGCACGCGTGCCGGGGGTTGCCGACCCCTGCCGTAGACCAATGTCTAGCTATTATTGTGTTTAAGATGAAAGTGTGACTTATCACTGAGGAAGAAAGACTTCTGTTGCCATCTTGCTATGTACCATAATAGCTTGATGATGCAATTTCAGTGTAGAGGAGTAGATATTTGGGGGCTGCTGCGTAGGTACAAAATGAAAGAAAAAATCACTGTAGTGTTGCCTTAAGAATAAAAGGATGAAGCTGTAAGTGGGAAGTATGTGAAATGAAATATTTTTTTTTTTTTTTTGCTTTTGGATCGATCTTTTGATGTCATAGAGCTCCCCTTCCTATTTAGGACCTCAGTCTCAGAGCCAGAGTGGAGAGATGTTACCAAGTAATGACTCTTGGCACACTAGGACCATCTATGGATGACTACCCATGTCATTTATAAGCAATGATACATAATACGATTGAAAAAGCAAATGCAGGAAGAAAAAAACTTTCTATTTTGTAAATGTGAAGTTTGGCTTTACTGACAGTTAGGGCTCTCCTCCTATACTGTAGCTCTAGAATTGTTTCTGCAGCCTCCAATACGTCATAGCATTTACAGACTGAAGTCTTCAGTGTCAACCGGACTGCTCCAAATGTTTAACAGCTAAGGAGGTCTGAAAAAGTATTAAAATGTCTTTGTGTCAACATCATTCACTCTTTTTAATGGGAATATCTTGGCACTGGTTAGTGGTAATGCAGGTAGTGTTATGTTCTGGCTTCCTAAAAAGCTGATTGTAAGCTAAGCTGCTGTGGCCTGTTTTCTCTACGCAGTACTAGATAGATAGATAGATAATTACCCTGATAATAGAGGGTCCTTTAAAATATTTTAGATAATGCCTGGTAGAAATAGAGGTGAGGCACATATTTTTTTCTGTGGGTTGACCAGGAGATTCACATGTGGATTACCCCCATTGTACAGAGAGATTTATTGCATGCAGATCCTGAAAGGATGTAGGCATAGATTTCAACAGAATCCGTAGTGTGTGAAAATGGCTTTATTATACTTTACTGCATGATCAATAGCCTACTCCTGGGTTCGGAAATGCAGAACTTAATTCATTTTTTAAAGGGGTTGTTTACAAATGCTATCTAAAGTTTTATTTTAAATGTAAAAATATCCATTGGTCATCATGCATAGAAGCAGCAGGCAAAATGTTATTTGCCAAAACCACCAGCGAGATTGTGGGTTTTACAACTGGTTAGAAAATTAAAGAAGTGATGTTATTGGCGGCTGTTACATTCATGTAATGATTTAGGTTCCTATAAAGTTGAATCTGGTATTGTCAAAGTTCAAAATTTTTCCTCCATCCCCGCCACTACAAAAAAGCTCGCTCACGACAGAAAGGTGTCCATATGTATCCTTATATAGAAAGCCTCTACACATATTGGGAGAATTTGTAAAACTGGTATTTCCTACGTAAGTCTTAATAAAGGCCCTGACAGATGTGAGATGCGCATGAATAGTGAGATGTGCACTTCAGTGCGCCAGAATTGGGATCTACACCAGTTAGGAACTGGTATAGATTTCCTATATAACTCATGCCAATTTGGTGTGAGTTATAATAAATGTCGAGGCAGAGGTGTTCCAGTCCTGCCCCGCAGAAAATTGATGTAGATGGGTTAATAATTTACCCCCATTCCGTTTTTATTTTTGCGAAGGTGAATAGAAAACATGCAACTGTATAGGCATCCTGTTGTAGCAGTATACTTTTTTTTTTTTTTTTTTTTTTTTTTTTTTTTTTTTTGGTGTTTAATATGCTAAAGCCAGACATCATTTCTTGTCACTCCTTACAAACTACTGTATACCTACAAAAAATAGTGCACATTTCATAAAATCATAACTCTCAATCTAAAACTAATGCCATACTCAGTTTTTAAACTATATGTATTCCTTCTACATACAGTACAGACCAAAAGTTTGGACACACCTTCTCATTCCAAGAGTTTTCTGTATTTTCATGACTATAAAAATTGTAGATTCACACTGAAGGCATCAAAACTATGAATTAACACATGTGGAATTATATACTTAACAAAAAAGTGTGAAACAACTGAAAATATGTCTTATATTCTAGGTTCTTCAAAGTAGCCACCTTTTGCTTTGATTACTGCTTTGCACACTCTTGGCATTCTCTTGATGAGCTTCAAGAGGTAGTCACCTGAAATGGTTTTCACTTCACAGGTGTGCCCTGTCAGGTTTAATAAGTGGGATTTCTTGCCTTATAAATGGGGTTGGGACCATCAGTTGTGTTGTTCAGAAGTCAGGTGGATACACAGCTGATAGTCCTACTGAATGGAGTGTTAGAATTTGTATTATGGCAAGAAAAAAGCAGCTAAGTAAAGAAAAACGAGTGGCCATCATTACTTTAAGAAATGAAGGTCAGTCAGTCCGAAAAATTGTGAAAACTTTGAAAGTGTCCCCAAGTGCAGTGGCCAAAACCATCAAGCGCTACAAAGAAACTGGCTCACATGAGGACCGCCCCAGGAAAGGAAGACCAAGAGTCACTTCTGCTGTGGAGGATAAGGTCATCCGAGTCACCAGCCTCAGAAATTGCAGGTTAACAGCAGCTCAGATTAGAGACCAGGTCAATGCCACACAGAGTTCTAGCAGCAGACACATCTCTACAACAACTGTTAAGAGGAGACTGTGTGCAGCAGGCCTTCATGGTAAAATAGCTGCTAGGAAACCACTGCTAAGGACAGGCAACAAGCATAAGAGACTTGTTTGGGCTAAAGAACACAAGGAATGGACACTAGACCTGTGGAAATCTGTGCTTTGGTCTGATGAGTCCAAATTTGAGATCTTTGTGCGACGCAGAAAAGGTGAACGAATGGACTCTACATGCCTGGTTCCCACCGTGAAGCATGGAGGAGGAGGTGTGATGGTGTGGGGGTGCTTTGCTGGTGACACTGTTGGGGATTTATTCAAAATTGAAGGAATACTGAACCAGTATGGTTACCACAGCATCTTGCAGTGGCATGCTATTCCATCCGGTTTGCATTTAGTTGGACCATCATTTATTTTTCAACAGGACAATGACCCCAAACACACCTCCAGACTGTGTAAGGGCTATTTGACCAAGAAGGAGAGTGATGGGGTGCTACGCCAGATGACCTGGCCTCCACAGTCACCAGACCTGAACCCAATCGAGATGGTTTGGGGTGAGCTGGACCGCAGAGTGATGGCAAAAGGGCCAACAAGTGCTAAGCATCTCTGGGAACAACTTCAAGACTGTTGGAAGACCATTTCAGGTGACTACCTCTTGAAGCTCATCAAGAGTGTGCAAAGCAGTAATCAAAGCAAAAGGTGGCTACTTTGAAGAACCTAGAATATAAGACATACAGTATTTTCAGTTGTTTCACACTTTTTTGTTAAGTATATAATTCCACATGTGTTAATTCATAGTTTTGATGCCTTCTGTGTGAATCTACAATTTTTATAGTCATGAAAATACAGAAAACTCTTGGAATGAGAAGGTGTTTCCAAACTTTTGGTCTGTACTGTATGTGTCAGGAAATACTTCATTACCTAATATATAAATAACTATATGGCCAATAAATTACACGCCTTTCATATATAAACTATAAAAATGGTTTATCATAATCCAGTGGTTACAAAATTCATATGGGATATTCCCATCCCTCTAGTGATTTGAATGCATCAATAGCATCATCTGCACTGCTAAACCTAGCATGCGTCACCCGCTATAAGTTTTCTCAACTATATAATATCATATAAATAGATGAAACATAACCTGAAGGTAATCCCTGCACCTCAACCCCTTTTTTTCCTCAGGTGTTTGCTGTTTGTATTGGGAACGCAATTTAAGCATTTCCTTGGGTCATTGTATGGAATGACATACATGAGTAGACTATACTATTTCACGCACAAACATATGGCAGAAAAGTTTTTTACAATGGGATTCATGACCGGTTTGTGTTTATACAATTGCTATACATCAGAATCTTCCACTGGACCACATCTCTGGTGATAGAACTGCTTACTTCTTTTACTACTTAACGCTCCATGCACATGGGTGAATCCAGGCTCGAAAATCTGATCCACACATTATCCAGATTTCCAAGTCTAGACCACTCAGGAGATCGGGACTCTTTGCATCATAGTATCCTGGGATGGTAGGAGTCCCTGCCTACTCACTGCTCTGCTATCCATATTATACTGTCCCATATTACAGTATGGGACAGTGCAGTCACAGGCTGGGACTTATAGCATCATCACTATGTTGCAAGGAGTCCTTTTCTCCTGACTGGGTTTGAGCCAGGAAATCTGGACCTTGTACAGACCAAATTTCTGGTCTAAATTCTCCTATGTACCCCAGGGGCCTTAGGACTGAGGATAGATTTAGACACTATTGAATGGGTCAGCGGGAGAAGGACCTAATGGCTGCTCACACATGTGCCAATGCTACTTAAAGGGATATTCCCACGAACATAACTATTTTTAAATTTGTAGATAATGAAAAGTTAAACATTTTTGCAAATATAAGTAATTAAACATTTTGCAGAGTTTTAAAGATTTTCTCTAAATATCTTGTGGTCACAAGTTGCTGTCTTGATCGGTTGCCAGTCGATACGACCATGAATGCAGGACCTTTCTAAAGTCAGAAAATAAGCCATGATTTCCTTATTGTGGCCGGGATATCTTCTGCTACATGTAGTGTCCCTGCCTGATAACCCAGCTGCAATAAGAAAATCATGGCTCTGGGTTCCTGACAAGACCCAGACCATAGAAAGTTTCTGCATTTGTGGTCGTATCCATTGGCAACCAATCAAGACAACCAACTGTCACCACTAAGAAAGTTAGAGAAAATCTTCAAAACTCTGCAGAATTTTTAACTACTTATATTTGCAAAAATGCTTAACTTTAATTATCTACAAATATAGATATGATTATGTTCATGGCAATACCCCTTTAATGGTGTGCTCGCATATAGACACTCTCCGTTGTAGTGTCTCTACTGTGTGGTACTGAAAAGCTGGAGGGGAAACTGATGCCACAACGGTCAGAAACTGAATTTAAAAAAATCTTACCTGCTGCAATTTTCTGTCCAGCACCATGACCAGTCCTGTGGCGTCTCTGGGACTTCTAATTGATGTAGAATGCTACCCTTCTGGCTTTAGTTTCCCTCTGCCTTTTCTGTACCACGCTAGACAGAAATTATCTGAAGGCAGCATATTATAGAGAAGATGGGATTGTAGTGGCAAAGCCAGCTCACTTTCCCGGTTGTTACAGCCACAAAGTCAAATTCTCATTACACAAGTAGATTCCAAAAGCATAGATCTATTACAAGAAACTGAAGAAAAATAAGCTTTATATTGTAGACTTCAATGTAACAGCAAGTAAAAACAGCATGGAACTATGCTCCACATATTCTGACGTTTTTCAGGGTATGTAGTCATAGTATACTTGCAATCTGTTATAAGTCAGGTTAGACAGATTAGTATAATTTGTCACGTATTGATTGATATGTCTCTCACCTTTCTAAGTTTAGGAGTCTAGTGGGTGGTCTTGCGCAATGATTGAAAGCCTACTCTATATGAACATGCATACAAAGATGGCTGTCAATCACTGATGAGGACCACCTACTGGACTCCTAAGCTTAGAAAGAGATTTCAGTTACGCTGAATCTTTTTCTACCAATCCTGCAGTATATCAAGATGCTCCTGCTCTATAACATACATAGGATAGGTCATCAATTTCTGATCAGTGAAGATCCAAGTCCTGGCAGCCCTGCTGATCGGCTGTTTGAATGGACTGCTCTTTGGAGCCAGAACAGCATGTTGGTTACTATTTCTCTCCTATATATAGCATGCTTGTTAGATACTTTCACTTATTTACTGAAAATATAATAATACATTTTATTTATATAGTGACAATATATTCTGCAGCACTTTACAAATCAAATATAACAACGTATATACAGTAAGACCTCATGAGCGTGACCAAATGTGCTGTCGGGGGCGGGGGGGAGGATTCCGATACTCCTGCCCCATTGAAATCGATGTACCACAGAAAGCACTTGGAGGTCGTATGTGCCTTAGGTTAAAAAAATTCCAACCACCCACAGACTGCACACTCAGTCGTGTGCATATGAGGCCTTATGCTTTAAATTGGTCTGCTCTCAAAGATGTAACAAAAAAGTTGTTGTTTACGGTTGTTGTAAAAGGTCGCAAAATTGTTTATTATATACACTGGTGTAGCATGAACTACTTAGCCACTGAGCCATGCTTTGCATGAGCGTGCTGTGTACCAGAAGTCAGTGTACAGCAGATGGGCTCTTCCAGGCTGTCCTTGTACAGAATAATGTAGGACCATAACAAGAATGCTTCTGTCAATCCGCAGATCCCTAGTGACTAGCTGTCAGAAAACCATTTCCAGGGCAGGAACATTTATGCATGTGGTCGGCCTATGAGGCATGTCACGTTGCCATGGTTACTGGGATGACTGCCTTTTTCCCATCCCCTTTTTTTCCCTTCTCCCCTGTTACAACCTTTTAATGTAGTATTAAACATCAAAAAGTAAAATCAGGTCACTGAAAAAAAAAAAGGCGGCTTCAAGTATAGGAGCGAAAGGAATTGTGGGAGAGGCATATTTGTGAGCTGCTTTAACAATCACTGTAGACGCCAGCATCAGTAACTGCTTTTTTTTTTTTTTCTCTCTTCATCTTGGGCATCGCCTGAGGCAGTCTTAAGGAGAGCAGAGGGAATAGATGTTGTGTATCTGGATGCTGTTCTGTGTTTCTGTATATTTTCTCCAATTTTCCTGTGTCTGAGATTTTCTTTTCCCCGCCTCCTGTACATCCCTTCGTGGTGCCTTGCTCAGCCGATGCTTGAGCAATCCTACTGTGCATAGAGTAGGCATCTCCTGAGAAGGGATGCAGATGGAGACTGTCACTGTGAGCAAATGGAGCCAGGGATGCTAGGAGTGCTCACTGTAAGCAGCTGGGAATGGGGTGCACTACTAGTGTGATCCTTTTTAAAGGCATTTGCACAGTATTGGAGAGAAACTGTGCTTATATCTGCAAACAGCAAGGAGAAAATAATGCCCTCGAGTATACAGCACAGAGCCTGTCGAGAGAGGACTCCGGCATCACACATTCCTCCCTGGTAAATATCAATGGCTTATTACTGGGTTATATATGGGCTGCATGCATACATCCCAAAGATCAAGCTGGGAAGTATTCTGAGTGGGATTACATTAGGTGGTGGTCCTTCTGGATTCTGTTTCTTGTGGTAAAATCACCTTTTAATTTATTTATATGTACTATTATATATCATACAATATGCATGTAATATCAATATATTTATACGTCCCATTTACTGTCCACCTGCCCTGTCTTTCAAGCAGTGTAGAATTATTTCCCCGGGTGCTGTGAGATAGTGTACGAGTCTGGCACGTAAGCACACGGCTCTCACACTAGGATTTCGCTGGGCAGGGGCTTCTCACTCCAGCTTTTCGTCAAGTCACTTTGTGATGTGCGATTAATTAAAATAATTAATGAAAGGAAGTCACTTGGGCAATTCTGTATGTCCTTGGCTGCCCATTGAATGACATTACTTCCATGTGTCTACCCTAGCACTGTAGGTACTCTGGTTTTAGTCTGGGCATTAATGTTGTAATGTGATTATCGTGAACGGATATAGTATTGTACATTCTTGTCATTATAGAACTGTCTGGCACTTTGCTGGCTATACATGTCTTATTTCTACCATATCTGTATCAGATTATTGGGAGGCTGATTGTTGAAGTGGCACACACTGCCAGATATCTGCAATGGTCTGAATCAATATGTCTGTGGAAAATCCATCTGATCGTTTCACATATCTTGTAGGATGAATTCACACAACTGTATTTTAGTCTTTGCACTGTTTGTGTGTACGGTGGAACCACAATAGTCAGTGTGCCGAGTTGCACAACCATTCCATGTTGGAAACAAATTGCAGAATGTTCTGTTTTGTATAGCAGATGAACTTGGAGACCCTAGGAGACACAAATAGAAATAATTTATTAAGACTGAAGTTTTACACAGTCTTAATCTGGAGTCAGACACACTACAACTACAATTATTAAATGGCGCCACTTGTGCAGTTTCCTACTGGGAGCTGGCATAGATTTCATTTATAATTTTGACCAATGGTATTCTGCCCCTCGATTTGTAATGGCCATCATACGACTCTTCTTAAAACACATTAATGTCAATGGGGCTATTAACATGTACATTTTAATGGACCATCGACACATTGGACATATCCTATATTTGCCTGTTTTCACAGATCTTTTCATCAGGATTTTTTTATTTATTTTTTTAATCCACCATCTGTGAATATAGCCTTTGGTTAAGGACACACTTCTAGGGTTTTCTTAATGCAGCTTGTGAATTTAAATCCACAAGTGGGTCATAAACGGAAAATTCTGACCCTGGGCCACCGACCCCGCCAATACACTTTCCAGGTCCACCCCTAAACTGGTTTCTTCAAAAACTGCATTGAGTTATAACATATAAAAGAATACTTACCCATTGTCCCGTATTTGTGGGGATAGTAGTAGAAAATTTGGCATGGCCTAACCAGGATAGATATAATAAA
The DNA here is from genome assembly GCA_947044405.1 of Leptodactylus fallax. NCBI lineage: Eukaryota > Metazoa > Chordata > Amphibia > Anura > Leptodactylidae > Leptodactylus > Leptodactylus fallax. The sequence continues at coordinate 2,823,782 of CAMRHE010000211.1, read as the reverse complement.
CCCCAGCTTCTTTTCCTGGTTAGGGCATGCCAAATTTTCTAGTACTGTCTCGGTAAATTCAGGACAATGGGTAAGTATGCTTTTATATGTGCAACCACTTTTAGGGGTGGACCTAGGAAGTTTATGGGCGGGGCCGGTAGCCGAGGGTCTGAATTTTCCCTTTATGATCCACTCCTGGTTTTGCCTTAACAAGCTGCATCAAGAAAACACACGCATATTCACACGACCCTGGATTTAAAAAATAAATTAAAAAATCTTGATGAATAGGTTTTGGGTTTTTTTTGTTTTTCACGGCTGTGAAAAACTTAAGTCTATTGACAGATCTGTGAAAACGGACCTGTCCTGTCCACCATCCTGTGAAAATATAGGACCTGTCTTATGCTTTGATGGTCCATTAAAATGTACATGTGAATAGTTGCTTTGACATTAATGTGTCAAACAGCTGTATGACTGCCATTACAAAGCAGCTATCACATGGCTATTTTTCATGTGTGAACAAGGTCATCAGAGACTGGCTGCGAGCTATGTTGTGTTAGGATTTGAGATACCGCATACATAATAAGATAATGAATTGAGGTATGTGCCAACCTAGGTTGCAACCCTGACAGAGGTCTTATTAGGTTTTATGACCTACTGTATGTTCAGCTGTTTGAAAGAACTGCTGTACTCAGAGGGCTGCAACCTCTTCTTCCGGCATGTTCATCAGTCACATGGCTTTACTGCACCTCCATTCAAGTTAATGGGACTGAGCTGCAATATTGGGCACAGCCACTACACACAGTACAGTGCTATGCCTGGTATACAATAAAGCAGTGCCAACTCGAGCTGTGGCTCCATTAAATGGATAATTGATAGAGGGGTTGGAAGATGGTGGGCTCAAGAGATGCCACAATGTCTTTATGAAGGGCTTTTTAGCATTCCTCTGGAGAAAAATGGATCCAGTTTTGTTTGTAGTGTAGAATATATTCCTTACATATGCAGCTTCTTGTGTGAATAAAGCATAAAGCTTATGTCCTTGAAAACCTTGACTGCTTGATGTGAAATTGTCCCTCCAGAACCTTGAAGGTGAGGTCAGGATCATTGCTGGAGAGCCACTGTAGGAAGGTTGGGGAGGGTTGATTTATATGCTATATTACATACTTTGATGGACCATATTGCAGGATGCAGGGAAATGCTACACTAGTGGTTAAGCATGATGGATGGGCATCTTGTGATGGTTTTCTTCTGAGGGTGCTCAAAGGATGCATAGGGATTTCTTTTCAATAAAGCACCAGTAGTGATGAATGTGGCTCTTTCTGAAATTGGGAGGAGCTAGAAGATTTATAAATTTTCACATAGCAAAGCCTTCATAACAAACAACAATGGACACACAATTCCACTATTTACACTGACTTGATCCTAGTATTTATGTTTTCATCTTGGATATAGTGGCTAAACTTGTTTCCATATTATTTATGTATGAATTTTACTTTTGTAATGTCTATACTTATAGGCTTTATTTTTACTTACACTAACCATTCATCTAGTACTTTTCCTTACATACAGGTATCTCTAGACATCAAATGTATTGCCAGAATCTCTTTTATTACGGTCACTGATAAATTCGTGATAGTGTCCCTGTTAGGCCATAAGCAGCCATGGACTCTTGTGGCAAGTTGGTGTCTGCTTTATATATTCAGTGCAGATCATACAATGGCCTGTAGTTTGCAGATAGAGCAGTCCATAAAAGTGAGTCCCTGCTTCTCCGCTACATACTCTCCTGCACTATAATCACTACAGGACAGCATGAAGGGAGGTGACAGGTACTCCCAGCATCTTAGATAACTATAATATTAGGAATCCATCTCCTGACATAGTGTACAAGCCAGTAAATTTTACTTGCACAGACGTCTCACATCTGAGACTCCATTAATGTGAAATCAGCCTAATCCCCCATTCACACAACAGAGTTTCAGCCGTGAAACTCGTTCTGTGTTTGTGCTGGATTTGCCAGCCTAAATAGTATGCTGGGAGCAGAACTCCTAGCATTATAGCTATGTAAGATGCTAGTCCCTGAAGTCCCTGCCTCCTATCGACATACTGTTCTGTAGTGATTATAGTACTAGACAGTATGTCGTTGGGAGTCGGCCTCCTAGAAGCATAGATGACTATAATTCTATGAGTCCCACTCTTGGCATAATGTTCAAGCTGGTATATGACTGAAACTCTGTCTTGTGAATAGGGGGTAATTCTGGAGGACTGATCCTGTCCTGTATTAGACAACCCACTGAATTGAACATGCACTGTGTAATTCTTTATTTCCCCTGTGGTGGCTCTGCAGGGAAAGCAAACACAGATTCCTGTAGCTTGCTGGGGTTTCAGCATGGGGACACTTTGATCAGCTTAGCAACTGTGATGAACCGACCCTCAGTTGTACATCTTTCTTAGAAATGTATTTACTTGCTCATATCAGTCCTTCCCCTACTTGTTGGAATGTTGTGCTTAAAGAGGACCTTTCACGTCCTCATGTATATGCTGCTTTACATACCGCTAGAAAGACGACAGCGCGCTGAATTCAGCATACTGCCGTCTTTACCGGTAAGTGCCCCGGGGCTGGAGATATCAGGGGTCGTAGTTTCACGGTTCACAGTCAGAAGGGCGTTCCTGACAGTCAAGCTGCGCTATGAGGAAAGCCCTCCCTGACAGTATTCCTCCATAGCCTTGTACTGAGGGGGCGTTCCTCACAGCCCAGCGATGACGGGAACGCCCTTCTGACGGTGAATCGTGAAACTACGACCCCCGATATCTCCAGCCCCGGGGCACATACCGGGAAAGCCGGCAGTGTGCTGAATTAAGCGCGCTGTTGGCTTTCTAGCGGTATGTCAAACTGCATATACATGAGGACGTGAAAGGCCCTCTTTAAGTTGGGCTTACACTGCTGGACGATACGCTTCAGTGGTTTTATGTGTGTCCCATGGGAGATAAAACTGGCTGTCTAGCGCAGGCCATTATGCCTGGACAAATGTCCATGGGGGAGAGAAGGCCAGTGACCTTAAGTTCACCCACAGACACACGTCTCTCAGCACCTAGGAAGGTACCCATCTCTCCAAGGGTTCTGCAAAGGAGGGAGAAGGGGGGCTGCCTAGGAAGGTGGTGTGGCTGGACACTAGCAATATGCTGCAAGGAGAGGAGTTTTTTTTTTTTTTTTTTTTTTTTTTTTTTTGTCACTCAGCAAAGAGGCAGTGAGCAGCTCTGATCTGGGAGAAGATGAGAGAGCTTGTCCTACTGTGGAATGCAGCATGGGCCTAGCATTGAGGCCTGAAGCCTTTTCCTTTGTTCTGGACAGCATGTAGAGGACATGTTTCTGTAACTCGCTGAAGAAAGCGCCCTAGGCCCAAGAAACTGCTGTGGCCTAGAGAAACTGGCTACAAGCCTGTGCCGGTATTTTTCTATCTGTTATTTCCCATTTTATTTTCTGTACCAAAACTTTACTTTTATGCGTAATCTGCTTGTTTAGTCATTGATATCTATTTCTGTATATGTTAATGCTTAGTAATGATCCACAAGGGATTAATAAATATATAAAATTTAAAAAGCTCGTCTTTGTTTTATCCTATCGGCCCGGAACACTCACTGGAGGTGGGTGTGAGGTAATTGAAGCGATCTCAGGTGTGCTGAGCATGGGTTCGGCAGGACGAGATCCTTCACAGCAACCTTCTAAGAGGGAATTGGCAGGAGTGAAGAACTGCTGTAATCCCACTGTGCCAGTTGGTCACCGTTAGTATTATATTTGTTTTGTATATTTTGTGTACCGTATGTAAACCCTCAAATGTAAAACACCATGGAATTAATGGTGCTATATAAATAAATAATAATAATTTGCTGTTCTTTAGAATTCAGTGGATACATGAATTTCCCAGGATTCATATGTACTTTTAGGCAATAGATGAATAACTATTCTTTGCCTGCAAGGCGTGAGTCAGTTTCTCATACAAATGTCAAGAGGTAAAGCTGTGTTCACATGAGTATTGGAGGCATTATTCGCACTTTTTCAGATTTGATGGCATGCAATAGTGCTGCATGTGTGGACACCATGAACTGAACCCAGCCTGACCCTATTATAACTCACTAAGGTATGACTGGTATCATTGCTATGTTACATCAGCATTGCCTAAGGCTTCATGTACATGACCGTAGTTTTGGCCCTTATCTGTTTTTATGGGCACCATACACATCTGTAGTTTTCACTGGTCAGTGTGTGGACAATAGAAACGAGCTTCAAAATGTGTAGCAGGTCCTATTCGTGTCTGTTTTTGTGATTAATTCCATTCATTAACGTGTATGGGTCTGTGAAAAACATGGACACCACTTGGATGTCAATCTGTGTGCCATTCGTTCCATTTTTTACGGACCGATGCATTGCATTTGGTCATGTGCAGGAACCCTAAGGGTATGTTCACACAGCATTTTTTTTTTGCTATAATTCCACACCTGACATCCATGCTTCACGATAAAAAAAAAAAAATGTCCTTTCTTGAAGCCAATTCTGCATCAAATAGCATATGATGCATCCTTTGTACTGTAACATTAGATGTGGATGTTTTGTTTATTTTCTTAATTCTCTGTAGTATTATGTGGTCTGCTATCATATATACCATAAGTACTCTCCTAGTGGAAATGCTTGTACATTGCTATAGAATCAAATGCCCTGTCCACTAAAGCTTAGAAGACAGAGTTGATTCAGCAACATATTGCTTATCGATTAGCCTTTTATTAATCTCTTCCTATCCCTGAAGACCGGAGGAGAATGGCTGCTGTATTGTGCATGCGTGCAGGGTTGGGTGGTGCAGTGAAAGTGTAAGTCGGTGCCCTGTCACCAGTAGATCAATAGACGTCTGTATTGCCTCTAGCTAGTGAAGCTGCTGCTATGGTGGGTGTTGGCTCATATGAGTTCACACTTTCCACTTCTGATCCTGCAGCTCATAATTGTTGCTTTTTCCATTGTGTTTCCTGAGGAACAGTGAGCGTTGCACCTAATGGTACTCTGTCGTTTCCAGAAACATTCTTACTGCTGCTTCTTTGTGCCATATGAATATGTGTAAAAGAGGCTTTCAGTTCACAAGATAACCTGGCCTTCCTGGTGTGGAACTACAAGAAGAAGTTGTTGTCTATAGAGCCTGGCAGGTCTTGCTGGGTCTAGTTTATCTAGTACATTTCCTACATTGGTGCCCCTCATAGTCTGCGGGTAGTTTCTAGTCAGAATGGTTTCTGTTATGATAATGTTTAGGTTTCTGGCCACAGGGGGAGAGGAAATTCGGACATGGTGAAGAGAACCTTGTTTGTACTAGGAGTTGGGTGGTAGCCAGGAGGTCTAATACTGCCACAGCAATCTTAATCTGAAAACAATACATACCTTTGTAAAGGGCTGTCATGTGTGGATTATACCAGTGAACGGAAAGGACCAGGACTGGTAACATGAAATGCTGCACCACTTAATATGACATTTGACTGTTTTGGTCATGTAAATAGTGTAAGCAGCTGTACAAGGACCACTGCCAAAAAAAAGTTACTGCAGCTTCATAACATATGTATGTAAGATTAAAAAATATATATATATTTTCATTATATAATGTTATTGAGGAATTGTAACCTAACTATATTACATCTACTTGAATATTTATTGCATGGTTACTTAAAGGGTTTATGTGGGCATATACATTATATTGCAGTATATTCGATGCCCAATGTAAGCACTCTTACTAATCGTCATGTCGATTCTTAGATTTGCAGAGCGCTGGTGGGGAATGGAATTCTTTGTGTTCTCTCTACTGCTGATGACCCAACTCTAGGTCTGAATTGACTCTGCTTTACTTTATGTACATGCAGCAGGAGCAGAGCTTGGTTCAGTCTTGTGACCCAGAGTCAAATCGACAGCAGCAGAGTGCAGAGACTTGCAGCAGTCTGCAATTCTAGGCATTGGGACAACAAGGAGCCAGCATGTACAGATGTAGCAGAGTTAATCCGAACTTGTACAATTGGTTAAACTGCTGCAGTGTGACATCTTATCATAGAAGATAACAAAAAACAATGAAAAGTCATTGAAAAATGTTTTTTTCCATTTGACTTTTCATTGATTTTTGTTGTCTTTTGTGATCAGATATCACACTGCAGCAGTTTAACCATTTGTAGAAGTTCGGATTAACTCTGCTACATCTGTATATTAGCAAGTATGTTTACATTGTGCAGTGAGTACCCTGAAAAAAAAATGCATGTGCCTACATAACCCCTGTCATTTTTCCTGTGACTGACAGTTTTCTGTTTGTTGCCAGGGTGAACATCAGTGTATTATTGTTAGTGACCTATACAAAAGCTGTTTACCAGGCAAAGGTTCCTTGGGGTTAGTCTGAGCTTTCTTCACAGGTGGTAACTGCTGACGTTCTCTCCTTCAAGGTCAAGTCCACAACCTGTTGACAACGGAAAAAAAAATTTTAATGTAAGATTTACACAGCTGCCACTTGTAGTTCATGTCCCTGTGGGTTATGGCTGCACAATAGTCCAATTGTTTGGACTGAGTTTCCTCATTACAATTGAGAATAGAGTTATGCCTTGTGTAAAAGCTTTGTATGGGAGCAGTGCAAGACACGTACCCTGTATGAATACTTTGTGAACGGGTTAGATCCTTTCAGTCTTGTCATTAGTCATCTTAAAGGAATCCTGTCACATTGTACATGCAGAATGGTATATATAGAGCAGGAGATGCTGCACAGATTTATGCATATTTTTGCAGGAAATGCTTCAGTAAATGAATGTGTTTCAACCATTTAGCTCCCTGCTCTCTCCATGCTTAGGAGTCCAGTGGGCAGTCCTTCTCAGTGATTGACAGCTGTGTTTTGTACAGTCATACAGTGAAAGCTGTCAGTCACTGAGGACCACCTACTGGACTACAAAGGTTTGAAAGGGCAGAGTCTAATAAAGTACAAATTATACTGAATGTTTCCACTTAAACTAAATATTAATCTGTTCAGATCCTCCTGCTCTCTAACATGATACTTGCATGTTAGATACTGTATTCAACGCAACTAGTTCTCTATATATATGGTGTTTAAAGAACAGTTAAACACACACACGTTTTTAACCCCTCCCTGCTCTGCGTTGTGCTGTTACGTCGCACTGAGCATATAGGTAACTCTCAGCACCATAATAGTATGCTGCGTTTCTGCGTAGTTCATGTTTTCTGGGTTCTGGCTGTATTAATAGAGCTGGGACCTGGGCCTAGCTGTAGGAATTGGAAAATGCCCCTACAGTAAATAAACTAAAACCTCCTAAAGAGGGGAATTTATCAAGATTGGTGCATATTTCACCATATTAGTATTGACTGAGCTAGCGGGAGATGCGTCCAAATTAAGAGGAGTCTGGCTTAGATTTCAGGTATAACTTACACCAGTTTTCTGACGTGAGTTCATAGTAAATTTGTCGGGCCAAGGACTCCCTGCACTACTCTGCCCACTTTTCTCAAAACAGTGAACCGTTTTTTTTGCCAGAAACTGGCATGACCAGTAAAGTTGCTCCAATGTGTTTGCATACTAATAAAAAAGAAATGATTAAATGTAAAAAATTAAAATATACAGAACATTAAAGCCTTATTCACACGACAATGAAAAACGGACATTTGTGCAAAATCCATCACACATTTGTTTTGAGAATGTGTCCAATGTGTCTATTCAAAAGTTATTTAATTAAAAAAAAAAAAAAACAAAAAAAAAAACCTGACATGCACTATCTTTGTCCGTGAAAGCAGACATAGATATTGCCATGTGAATAGACCCATTGAAATTTGTGGGCTCTATAATGGCCATGTGACGGCCGTTTCAAAAACATGAACATGCATAGACGCTGACGTTTTTCAAAGGCATTAGGGCTGTGAAAAACTGCACTGCTGTGTGCATAAGGCCTAACGGCCCATGTGTACGACAGTCCCATCCGTGGGAAACAGTCCATGTATGGACTGATCTCAGCCGTCTGTGTAGGAGTTCACTATGATGCAGTGAGCTCCCAAACAGTCCGATTACTGCAGTAATGATGCTATCATGACGCTATCAGTTCATTACTGTAGCGATTAGGCCGTTTGGGAGCTTAGTGCATCATAACTGACTATGATGCAGTGGCTGCTATGCATATGGCCAAGTTCAGTTCAGGTCGTGTGCAAGGGCCATAAGATTGTGGAAACAAATTCTGCTTGTGGAAGTCACTGAACTAACTTGAAGGTAGCTACATTTCCAACAAAGTTAAGCACTGTAGCATTTCACCCCATTCAGATTTGATTTTTCCTCTCACCTCCAATTTCACTTCTTCCTTTGACTTTATCCACCTTTTTTGGAGGGTTCTGTGTGGTGAGGCTAGAGCATTAAAAATGTTGCCAGTTATTGATCCATTAAATCCAGCTGGATTTATGGTGCCTGTCGGGTCATGGTTGTGGCAACTTTTGTGTCACAACACAGCCACATTTAATGATGAATTAACCAGTTGGCACCACTTACATAGTAGCGGGGTGCATCTTAGCCATGATGATGATATAACAGTAAAAAGCAGAGGAGAGAATCATGGCATATAATAAAACGCTCAACCCAAAATTATGCAAATCTTTATTGGGCATAATTACTTAAAACAGTTAAAGTAAACCTGTACAGTCATGGCCAAAAGTTTTGAGAATTACACAAATATTATATTTTCACATGATCTGCTGCCCTCTGGTTTTTATGTGTGTTTGTCAGATGTTTTTATCACATACAGAAATATAATTGCATTCATATTATGAGTAACAGAAGCTTATATTGACAGTTAGAATGAGTTAATGCAGCAAGTCAATATTTGCAGTGTTGACCCTTCTTCTTCAGGACCTCTGCAATTCTCCCTGGCATGCTCTCAATCAACTTCTGGACCAAATCCTGACTGATAGCAGTCCATTCTTGCAGAATCAATGCTTTAATTTTGTCTGAATTTGTTGGTTTTTGTTTGTCCACCCGTCTCTTGATGATTGACCACAAGTTCTCAATGGGATTAAGATCTGGGGAGTTTCCAGGCCATGGACCCAAAATCTCTATGTTTTGTTCCCTGAGCCATTTAGTTATCACCTTTGCTTTATGGCAAGGTGCTCCAACATGCTGGAAAAGGCATTGTTGAGCGCCAAACTGCTCTTGGACGGTTGGAAGAAGTTGCTCTTGGAGGACATTCTGGTACCATTCTTTATTCATGGCTGTGTTTTTAGGCAAGACTGTGAGAGAGCCGATTCCCTTGGCTGAGAAGCAACCCCACACATGAATGGTTTCAGGATGCTTTACAGTTGGCATGAGACAAGACTGGTGGTAGCGCTCACCTCTTCTTCTCCGAATAAGCTGTTTTCCAGATGTTCCAAACAATCAAAAAGGGGATTCTTCAGAGAAAATGACTTTACCCCAGTCCTCAGCAGTCCACTCCCTGTACCTTTTGCAGAATATCAGTCTGTCCCTGATGTTTTTTCTGGAGAGAAGTGGCTTCTTTGCTGCCCTCCTTGAGACCAGGCCTTGCTCCAAGAGTCTCCGCCTCACAGTGCGTGCAGATGCACTCACACCTGCCTGCTGCCATTCCTCAGCAATCACTGCACTGCTGGTAGCCCGATCCCGCAGCTGAAACACTTTTAAGAGACGGTCCTGCCGCTTGCTGGTCTTTCTTGGGCGCCCTGGAGCCTTTTTGGCACCAATGGAACCTCTCTCCTTGAAGTTCTTGATGATGCGATAGATTGTTGACTGAGGTGCAATCTTTCTAGCTGCAATACTCTTCCCAGTGAGGCCATTTTTGTGCAGTGCAATGATGACTGCACGTGTTTCTTTAGAGATAACCATGGTTAACAGAAGAGAAACAATGATGGCAAGCACCAGCCTCCTTTTAAAGTGTCCAGTGGTGTCATTCTTACTTAATCATGACAGATTGATCTCCAGCCCTGTCCTCATCAACACCCATACCTGTGTTAATGGAGCAATCACTGAAACGATGTTAGGTGGTCCTTTTAAGGCAGGGCTGCAATGATGTTGAAATGTGTTTTGGGGGATAAAGTTCATTTTCTAGGCAAATATTGACTTTGCAAGTAATTGCTGTTAAGCTGATCACTCTTTATAACATTCTGGAGTATATGCAAATTGCCATTAGAAAAACTGAAGCAGTAGACTTTGTAAAAATTAATATTTGTATCATTCTCAAAACTTTTGGCCATGACTGTACAGTGAAATCAAAGAAAAGGGTAGGTATAAGCAATGATAGTAGGTAGGTTAGGTCTCTACCAAGGACGAAGAATGTGCAGTATGTAGGGTGTGTGCTATACAATACTAATATTATTATTCTAATTCCACTTTCTTACTGTGCAAGTGCCACCTGAAAATATAAAAACCATACAGCAAGTTAGTAATGCTAATACAATAAGTTATATAACCAGTGATACATCTTCAGTGATGTGACATACAGTGGGTACGGAAAGTATTCAGACCCCTTGTTTCATTGCAGCCATTTGCTAAAAGCAAAAAAATTCATTTTATTTCTCATTAATGTATACTCAGCACCCCATCTTGACAGAAAAAAAAAACAGAAATGTAGATATTTTTGCAAATTTATAAAAAAAAAAAAAAACTGAAATATCACATGGTCATAAATATTCAGACTCTTTGCTGTGACACTCATATTTAACTCACTTGCTGTCCATTTCCTTCTAATCCTCCTTGAGATGGTTCTACTCCTTCATTGGAGTCCAGCTGTGTTTAATTAAACTAATTGGACTTGATTGGGAAAGGCACACACCTGTCTACATAAGACCTCACAGCTCACAGTGCATGTCAGAGCAAATGAGAATCATGAGGTCAAAGGAACTGCCCAAGGAGCCCAGAGACAGAATTGTGGCAAGGCACAGATCTGGCCAACATTACAAAAGAATTTCTGTAGCACTCAAGGTTCCTAAAAGCACAGTGGCCTCCATAATCCTTAAATGGAAGAAGTTTGGGGCAACCAGAACTCTTCCTACACCTGGCCATCCAGCCAAACTGAGCAATCGTGGGAGAAGAGCCTTGGTGAGAGAGGTAAAGAACCCCCCCCAAAGATCACTGTGGCTGAGCTCCAGAGATGCAGTAGGGAGATGGGAGAAAGTTCCACAAATTCATCTATCACTGCAGACCTCCACCAGTCGGGGCTTTATGGCAGAGTGGCCCGAAGGAAGCCTCTCCTCAGTGCAAGACATATGAAAGCCCGCATAGAGTTTTTCAAAAAACACATGAAGGACTCCGAGACTATGAGAAATAAGATTCTCTGGTCTGATGAGATGAATGTTGAACTTTGTCGTTAATTCTAAGCGGTATGTGTGGAGAAAACCAGGCACTACTCATCACCTGCCCAATATAATCCCAACAGTGAAACATGGTGGTGGCAGCATCATGCTATGGGGGTGTTTTTCAGCTGCAGGGTCAGGACGACTGATTGCAATTGAAGGAAAGATGAATGCGGCCAAGTACAGAGATATCCTGGAAGAAAACCTCTTCCAGAGTGCTCTGGACCTCAGACTGGGCTGAAGGTTCACCTTCCAACAAGACAATGACCCTAAGCACACAGCTAAAACAACAAAGGAGTGGCTTCAGAACAACTCTGTGACCATTCTTGACTGGCCCAGCCAGAGCTCTGACCTCAACCCAATTGAGCATCTCTGTAGAGACCTGAAAATGGCTGTCCACCATCGTTCACCATCCAACCTGACGGAACTGGAGAGGATCTGCAAGGAAGAATGACAGAGGATCCCCAAATCCAGATGTGAAAAACTTGTTGCATCGTTCCCAAGACTCATGGCTGTACTAGCTCAAAAGGGGCTTCTACTCAATACTGAGCAAAGGGTCTGAATACTTATGACCATGTGATATTTCAGTTTTTCTATTTTAATAAATTTGCAAAAATATCTACATTTGTTTTTTCTCTGTCAAGATGGGGTGCTGAGTGTACATTAATGAGAAATAAAATGAACTTTTTTTTCTTTTAGCAAATGGCTGCAATGAGAGAGTGAAAAATTTAAAGGGGTCTGAATACTTTCCGTACCCACTGTATGTTGTTATTCCTCTTATACAGCTAGACATGTGATATATATGTCTAGTCAGGAGATGATCCACAATACACAACATTAGATCATATAGTGAAACAATATATATGATTAAAATTGGAACAATAATGATAGTAGAACCGACCTAAACATAATGGAAGTAACTTGCTAACATGCCTATCCTGATCCTTGTACCACAGACATAACCCCACGCGTATCGCCCGCTAAACGAGCTTCCTTAGGCCACATTTGTCACCATTTCTTCTAGTCCATGAGTACCCTTAGCAGATAACACAACAACCCATATTTTAGTCAAGCTTCACACAACTTCTGCTTTCTAAATACATTTCTGTTGTATCTTTTGGTAGATGAAATATTTTGACCCCCTACTATTGCTTTTCCTGCCATGTAGTCCACATAGCATTCTATGAGTGAGTGGAGAAGCTCTTGACCTCTGTGCTTTTCTGACCTCTGTCTTCTGTAGTCGTCTTGTAGTAGTCAGAATAAGATGTTAAGCAGCATGTCTGACACAGCCTGACCCAGACATCTTGAAACAGGTGGCTTGGTGAAATAGCTCTGTTCTCAGGAGATGACAAGTGTGAGAACCTTGTCATTGCTGCAGAGTTGCTGTGGTTTAGTTTCGCTGCAGTTTCTGAAATGTTTGGTTGCTTAGTATCAGTAAAAGCCTTATGGGTATGAATATTACATAGGTCATCTGTCTCTGATCAGCAGTTCTCTGACACCCGGGACCCCTGCAGATCAACTGTTTGAAGTGGCCACTGTGTTCATGAGCGCTGCTTGTACGTTGTACATTGTTCCCTTCTGATGACATGTTGTTCATCAGTCACATGATATAGCAGCATCTCAATCCCATTCAAGTGAATGGGGCTGAACTGCAGTACCAGGCATAGCACCTATCCTATGTACAGCCTTGGGCTTGGTATGCAGTGAAAAGGCTGCAACGACTAGCAAACACTGTGGCCTCTGCATGCAGTTCTTCAGTAAAAAAAAAAAAAAAAAATCTTTGTGTAAACCCAGCCTAATGGTATTCCATCCGGTATTCTTCAGTATGACTGGTGAGCTGGTGCCCTTCAGAGCTTTGTATTTTAGGTGCATTTACTCCAGGGGGGAGAGTATTGTAGACGCCGGAGCACTAAACACATGGCTCAGCACATATTTTAGTGGGGTTGTACTTTGTTGATACGAGGTGTATGTTACATGCATCTTAAGATCTACATAGGCTTTGTGGGAGGATGAGTGTGGTATGTGTGCTGCATTTCTCCAGTGGTTTTCTCAGCTGTTTGTTTTCCCAATAGCAATAGTAATGGTGTTTCTGTATGGAACATCCAAAGACAATATTTTATCAGCTGTTATTTTGCGCTCAAGCAAAGGTGTGACATCCCATACATACATACATACATACATACATACATACATGTTATATCTGTCACATTTTGTAGATATTGTGTATTGTTTTGTGTTTTCAGTTCTTTGCAAATCTATCATTTGTGCATTGAAAGCTGTTAATGATAGTTAGGGGGTGACCTTCGTACATTCATGTACCCCTAATACTAACAGGTCAGGCTATTCTTAGAACTGGGCTTGGCGCATCATTTTGAGGAAAATTTTAAGGTTTAAATAAAAATTTCATTAAAATCACTAGATTGTATTGGCCCCATTTTATTATTGAGTCAGACTGAAAAAGTGAACAGACTGATAGGTGTAAACAGGAGCTTATGTTCAGGTGGCTGTTCACCTGATGTTTTTACTATAATTTTATTTTATTTCCAGTTTTGAAAACCATAGTCAGGTATGCCTATCACTTACATAGGGATCCATGAGGATAAGTTTATGAAATGCTATGCCAGTCTGTTAATATACATCCCACATATGTGTTCTAAGACTTTTTATGGTTCATAAGTTCAAAATGCAATGCAAATGCAGTGTGAACAGAACCAAACCACAAGGGCAGTGACACTCTATGTACCTGGATGCTGCTATACCTACAGTCATGGCCAAAAGTTTTGAGAATGATACAAATATTAATTTTTACAAAGTCTACTGCTTCAGTTTTTCTAATGGCAATTTGCATATACTCCAGAATGTTATAAAGAGTGATCAGCTTAACAGCAATTACTTGCAAAGTCAATATTTGCCTAGAAAATGAACTTTATCCCCCAAAACACATTTCAACATCATTGCAGCCCTGCCTTAAAAGGACCACCTAACATCGTTTCAGTGATTGCTCCATTAACACAGGTGTGGGTGTTGATGAGGACAGGGCTGGAGATCAATCTGTCATGATCTTCTCTGTTAAGTAAGAATGACACCACTGGACACTTTAAAAGGAGGCTGGTGCTTGCCATCATTGTTTTTTTTTTATTTAGGTTTTTTTAAAAAAAAAAAAGTGCAGTCATCTTGCACTGCACAAAAATGGCCTAACTGGGAAGAGTATTGCAGCTAGAAAGATTGCACCTCAGTCAACAATCTATCGCATCATCAAGAACTTCAAGGAGAGAGGTTCCATTGGTGCCAAAAAGGCTCCAGGGCGCCCAAGAAAGACCAGCAAGCGGCAGGACCGTCTCTTAAAAGTGTTTCAGCTGCGGGATCGGGCTACCAGCAGTGCAGTGATTGCTGAGGAATGGCAGCAGGCAGGTGTGAGTGCATCTGCACGCACTGTGATGCGGAGACTCTTGGAGCAAGGCCTGGTCTCAAGGAGGGCAGCAAAGAAGCCACTTCTCTCCCGAAAAAACATCAGGGACAGACTGATATTCTGCAAAAGGTACAGGGAGTGGATTGCTGAGGACTGGGGTAAAGTCATTTTCTCTGATGAATCCCCTTTTCGATTGTTTGGAACATCTGGAAAACAGCTTATTCAGAGAAGAAGAGGTGAGCGCTACCACCAGTCTTGTCTCATGCCAACTGTAAAGCATCCTGAAACCATTCATGTGTGGGGTTGCTTCTCAGCCAAGGGAATCGGCTCTCTCACAGTCTTGCCTAAAAACACAGCCATGAATAAAGAATGGTACCAGAATGTCCTCCAAGAGCAACTTCTCCCAACCGTCCAAGAGCAGTTTGGCGCTCAACAATGCCTTTTCCAGCATGATGGAGCACCTTGCCATAAAGCAAAGGTGATAACTAAATGGCTCAGGGAACAAAACATAGAGATTTTGGGTCCATGGCCTGGAAACTCCCCAGATCTTAATCCCATTGAGAACTTGTGGTCAATCATCAAGAGACGGGTGGACAAACAAAAACCAACAAATTCAGACAAAATTAAAGCATTGATTCTGCAAGAATGGACTGCTATCAGTCAGGATTTGGTCCAGAAGTTGATTGAGAGCATGCCAGGGAGAATTGCAGAGGTCCTGAAGAAGAAGGGTCAACACTGCAAATATTGACTTGCTGCATTAACTCATTCTAACTGTCAATATAAGCTTCTGTTACTCATAATATGAATGCAATTCTATTTCTGTATGTGATAAAAACATCTGACAAACACACATAAAAACCAGAGGGCAGCAGATCATGTGAAAATATAATATTTGTGTCATTCTCAAAACTTTTGGCCATGACTGTACATCCAGTCATCGGCTCTTGATTTTTCACTTCTGTATAAGAGAAACACCAATGAATATTAGCTGGATTTTATTAGACTGTGTGGTTTTCCTGTAATGATATCCAGCTGAGAGTCCTGTGTTTCACTTATACAGAAGTGAAACATCGGGAACAGCGTGAGGCTATAACCACGTCCTAGGTACACTGTGTCACCATCCTAATTTCTGTCAAACCTGACCATTTCAGCTTGAGCAGTTTGAGTCCTAGATTTCCCCTGACACCAGATATCGGGTGGAAGAAGGATCATCTGTTGCATTTCCAGTTGCCCAATATTTTTGTTCTCAATGGAGAGGATCTGACTGCAGAGATGTCTGGCAGTGGTTTTCTCCACATTCAGAACACGTGCATGCTTGGCCTTGCGTGCATGTTTATGGAGAAGTTGGACAGCTGTCTAAAGTATTTGGCCTACTTTATTCTCTGCTCTTGCTGTTGGGAATCATATATAGAGCCTTTGTTTACTGCCACACAAGGTTAAACTCTGGGGTAATTTACTAGTTTCCTTTACTCCAGAAAAAAAAAAATTGTGGCAAGTGCCATTCTTAACCTGCCTTTGCCACTTTCCAAAAAGTGAGATGTATTGTGGGTGGGACCATCAGGGATCATCCAGACTGACTTACAGTATACCGGTTTTGATGAATTCCTCTGTGTGCAGAGATTTTCTCCCCCTAATAACCTTAGGCGCATTTTCACTCTGGCACACAGGACGTCAAGACTAGTGTGGTCAAGCCAGTATTGATAAACGTTCCCCATTCAATCTGATGGAGCATAATGCTTTTTTATTTTTAAAAATTTGACAGAAAAAGGATTTGTTGGTAGCCTTTTAAAATCTATTTGGCAATTTCTGTAAAAGCTCTCTTATAAGCGGAAGCTATGATGCTAGTGTGATGGGGGTTTTACATAGCTTCTAGATGAAGAACCTGTTAAATATGTACTAAATATAAGCTGTGTCTTGTGAATAATTTTCTTCATAGTAATTTTTTTTTGTTTCCTAAATAAGAAACTAAGGGGCTGGTGTTAGGTAGGAGCGTAAAGATTTAATGATCACTTTCCAGATTTAAAGCTGCGATGTTGAGAAATATATGCTGTGATCTGGGTTTCACATAGAGTGACTCAGTCATTAGCTCATTGCTGGAGCGACTGCATATAAAGATCATCACGAGAAATCATGAAACATTCCTGCTCAGCTGAACGTGCAAAGTGAACTGCTGACACCCGGCCAGCGTCATGCACCAGGAGCCTCCTCAGTCACTGTAATGAAATAACCCCCACATAATGGGGACAGGGATTCCTTTCCTCCAGCTGTCACAGTGCTGGCTGTGTTGAGATGCTGAATTATGGTACTATTATTTCAATCTGTAAACAAATGTGTATGTGTTTGCTGTGTACTCGGGAGATTTTCTGCTTCTGGAGTGAAGACAAAGGGAAGGCGTTCACAATAGTGTATGGCCCATTGTGATTTACAAAGAAAAAACCTGACTATATCATGTGACCCATATATTTATTACCTGAAATCTTAATGTGCTGGAGGTGTCAATCATTGCCTTTTACATGATTATTGCTGGAACATTGCTATCAGAGTACAAGAGATGAAAGACTTTCTGAAGGAACAAATATCTAAGACCTCCGAACTGCTACATGCATGGTTTGCAAATGACCCACCTATTAAATATGTGTCATCTTAGGGACCCTCATTAAATTATATCTCACAACAGTTGACGGTGGTGGTTTGTACAGATCCATAAGAGAGTACCCATAGAAGTAGGGCCTTTACCATATTTCCATATACCTTTCATTTCATACAAAGGTTAATTCGGGTTATTCCTGTGGGATAGCATACTGTATTTCAGAAAGAAAAATGCGGTAAACTCTGTAGGCAGCTTGTTATAGAGCAGGAGGAGCTGAGCAGGTAGATGTATAGCTTTGTGGGAATAGATTCCTTATAATCTGTCATTCAAAGCTCTGGTCTGTCTATGTGAGAAGTCAAGGAGGTGGTGTTATCGGTGATGGACAGCCCCACCTCTATGGCTGCGTATACAATAACTGTCAGTCACTTAGAGGACTGCCTGCTTGACTTGTTTGCGTAGAAAGAGCAGAGATTTAAATGCAAATCTATATATCAATCTGCTCCGCTCCTCCTGCTCTATAACATGCTGTAGATTAAAAAGCATTTACCATTCAATTGGTTTCTTTTAAAGAGGGTGCCCCATCATGTCACTCTTTTTATTTTGGGTGACTACTTCCCTGGCATAGAACCAATCACCCGAGCCAGGTTTCTGGAGTTCTGCTCCGGCTAATGCGGGTTACCTCCCTATGGCGTAATATAGCATCATACTTGCCAACTTTTCAGAGTCTGCTTCTGGGAGACCTGGCACACTCCAGCGGCTGTGCCCCCCTGTATGTCGCTTTGTGCTGCAGGTTTTTCTCTGCATGTGGACGAGACTTAGTTAAATCTCAACTATTATGCAGCTACTTTACATCAGAGGATTAACCATTGGCAAGTCTGCAGTGACTACCTGCTACAAGTATGCACTGTGTGACCCCAGCTGCATACATGTGCACTAGTTACATTGGTTTTCTGAAATTAACGTATTGAGAAATATGGTGTTTTGGCCACTTTTTCCTATGCGTTCATTTACTAACCAGGTCTGAACCCAGTGATATTTTTTTTTTCTTCCCACAGCAGGGCCCCCTAGTACAGTGTGCCTGTAATAATACATCTTAATCTTGAATGTGAAACGTTTGCGTCATGCCATGTTTGACTATTGTGTAGAATTCCTTTGTATAACTAGTAGGTAAATATACTGTTGCCTGGTTATAGTACATACAGCAGAGCTGCATTACCTTTCTTAGAACAGGTGCTCAGTATGTTTTGCCTTTAAGAGAGTCACTGCCTTGGAGGTAAGGCAGTTCAAGTAAAAAGTGAGACAGTCTGGAGTCCCCTCCCTTATGATTAGTACCAGATTACATGGGTGTGCACATTTCACAAAGGGAGCCGTTTGCAGGTATCTTTCTCCATAGGATAATAATGGTAGCACATATATGTAGATTTTTCTGTAAGGTCTCCTAAAAAGAGGCCAGAACTTCTCCTTATAGGGAGTGCTCCTCCTTAAACTAGGCTTGTGAAGAATTTCTCATTCCTGTTAGTACTATGAGGACAACATCTGCTCCTGTAGCCTGAGACCTGATGCACCATGCGCAGCGCAGCACTTGTGCCTTGTTTTCCTTGTGTCATGAAAACAGATCCTCCTTTTCCAGCCCGGACACTACTCCAGCCCCCTTCAGAGGCCGGCTCACAACTGCACTGGATTTCTCACTAGAAAAGAACTCTCCAATTTTTGTCTTTTTTTTTTTTTTTTTTTTTTCTGCTCTGAGACTTCCAAAGCTGGGAGAGGCACTTCCCACTCCCTCTGGTTTTCTGACATGTTCGCTCATACTGAAGTACTGTGAAGAAATTTTTGGAGACCTGTTACTGGAACCGTGGCTCACTGAAGATGCAAAATAGGACAGGCACAGCCAAAAGTGTTAAGAAAGAACTGGTGATCGAGTCCCCTCAGCAGTATAAGGATGCTGCTGCAGCTGCCGCTGCCATGGAAGCTGAGCTGGAGGCAGAAAGGCACACACCAGAGCTGGTAAGGGCAGACTAGAGCTGGGCTGTGCATGGCACTCACGTCTATGGGCATTTGAGGTATATTACAAATGCTATGGGGTAGGGGGCATTCTCCGGTTCTAGGATTAATATATTTTTCAGTCTTACTACAATTTTTTTTGTAATAGTGTATAGCGGAGTTCTGTTATAGGTATTCTCTGTTATTGATCACTCATGTACTTGTGACTATAATGTGTAATTCTGTAGCTGAGCTTTTCTTTACTTAGCTGGTAAAAGGTTTGTGCATTATTTATGAGGTTTTAAAGCCAGGATATCCCTTTAATAGCTGTGACATGTCGTCCATATGTGCTTGTTAGCCTTCGTAAGATCTATAATTGTTCTGTGTTTGTTGTATTTAACCAGGTAACTGCAAAAGCTCATCAATAACGCTGTGTCAGCTCCAGTGCAGTGATGGGGCAGCACAGGGTCTGTGATATCATCAGTGCTGGATGCATTTGTGTGTATATATGTATATGTGTAATGCAGATAGATAATTGTATGTTTTATAGTTTAAAGGGGAATATGTGGTTACAAAAAAGAAAAAGGGGCAGGGGAGCTCAGGTTCCGATTTGGAAGACAAAACCAGGAGTAAATTCAAAAAACTGATGAAACCTTGAACATGCGAATATCACTCGAACTTTATATGTTTTGTAGTCTATCACAATTTCTATTCTAGCGTCTTATTGCATGGTATATGGTTTAGTTTCCAAGTTCTAGTTAGGTTTTCTATATAGCACAAGTTAATGTCTCTAACATGTAGTATAAATGTCTATTTATTTTGTTTTGATCCTCTTACTGTAGTAGATACTTCGGATGCTTTTGTATCTGTTTTCCTTGAGTCCAGGCTTATATTGCTGGCATGTTTTTGTACCACAGCATTTGGCATGTTGTAAAATGACAACACTTGTTGAAGATGGGGGTAGGGGGATTTGTGCAGAAGCTAGAATGTCTAGTAATGTGAGAATGGGGTCTGTAATAAATGGAGTTTGCACATTGATACATGTTTTAGGGAAGGTGTCAGATTTATAGGTCAGGTACTAACTTTACAGTGAAGCTTTTTATGTATTCTTCTGGATTATTCTTACATACTTTATGGATATAGATAAAAACGTTTTTCTTTTTAAAACTCTGTTTTATCACATTTAAAGATAAATGAATAAAGATTTTCCAGCATGTGATCTGTCCTCACCTCTTCACGTGTCTGCCTTAGCTGGATGGTTTATTTCTTTGAGGTGTATGTAGGTGTCTTGGCATAGAGATGAATAAATAAGTGCTGAGCTGTCTTCAGTCTGTTGTGTTTGTGCTCGATATGATTCTGAGAAAATCATACAATGAGGGTATCCCAAGTTATGGCGTATCTGAGGGGTCCAGGGGAATCTGTGTAGTGGGATATATTTATCAATAAGCAGAGTTCCTTATTAACAAGTCCGGTTGTCACTTTTTTGTCATGATTATTTGTGGTCTATGTAAGGTATGCATGTCACCTACAGTCATGTCTTTAAGTACAGTCACACGCAGCTGTCACAAATTTATAATCTGTTGTGACTTTGTGTTTCAGGAAAGGTCCCAAGCATTTAGAGAAGTTCATTAGGTCAATATCACTGCAGCCTAGCTTTGGTTTTACTGTATGTGAAATCTACCTCCTTATCAAATGCTTGGGCTAATGTTCATTCTTCATGCTTTATGCTGAAAGTGTAATTTTATTTTTTTTTTTATTTATTTCTTTTCTATTGTGTCAGGGGGTGTTTGGTGAACATTTTTGTAATATACTTAGTTAACCTAACTTCTTTTTTAAAAGAAATCAAGCAATAAAGTTCCCACTAGCAATGCTCTAAGCAGTGCCAGAGATAGTCTGTCCCATACACCTGTAGCTTTTGCCAAAGGATGGGGGGGTACATCAAATAGCTGTATCTCCAGTTTCATACAACCTAGAAGAAAACACAATTAGGAATATGATTTATATATGCAGAATGAACTGCTGTCGCCTATAAAGCTCAAATTTCCAACTGTTATTTTATATCTAATACTGCAGATTCTCAGTTTTCATGTGATACCAAAACCATTTTTTTAGTTTGTATAAAACCTGAGATACAGCCATTTGAAGTGACCATCCCCGCTTTAGCAAATGTTAGCGCTCTACATACTGGCAATACAAATGTGTACGGATTTTCCTTAGTAAAAGCTCAGTTAGACTTGCTAGGGAGAACTTTTCTATTAAAAGACAGTTAGATAGGTTAAGGAAAACAAAAATGTTCACGAAACACCCCCCAACTCAATAGCAAGAAAAAAATAAAATGGGCGTTACACATGAAGCTTTGTATAGAGAGCTGATTTCTGTTCCAGCAAGAAACTTCTAGTGACTGGAGATCCCAGTCCTACTACAATGTTCAGTAGAAAAATTTGACAAGTTACTGTGATCTTATAATTACAGAATGGTTATGGAGTGTAATTGTATGCGCTAACTTATAAGGATCAGCTTTTTGGTTTCTGTATTTTCCATCTGCATATAGAAAGCAAAGCAAAGAATAAAACAAGTTTGGAAAGATTTCCCCGCTATACAGGAACCATGTGGAAAGATGTGATATGTACAATGAATGCATCCCCACGCCCTTGATTTCACCTTCTATGCACATTGTCCAAATCTATTCCGCATCTGTGTGAAAATAGTTTCATGTCACTGGTCCAATATTTTGAGAGGGAGGAGGGGAGCATGCTGAGCCATAGCTATCTGAAGGAATGATAAAGCGTCTCCTTAATGTATGCACATAAGGGAATGCCTTAGCTTCCTTGACTTTTGGACCTACATTTGTGGTCCGTTCATGAAGTAGAATTATAGCCAGGGGGTGGAGCAGGTACAATCCAACTTCTTTGGGAAAATCTTCAGGCTTATTAGGATGTATAGCTATATACAGATATATCAGTTATCCGAACTCTTACAATTGGTTAAACTACTGCTGCAGTGTGATATCTTATCACAGAAGACCAAAAAAACAAAGAAAAGTCATTGGGAAAAACTTTTTTTTTTAATGACTTTTCATTATTGTCTTTTGTGATGCGAAATCATGATACAGCAGTTTAACCAGTTGTAGAAGTTCAGGTTAACTCTCCATCATATGTATGTTGTATTATAGCACATACAGTCATATGAAAAAGTTTGGGCACCCCTATTAATCTTAATCATTTTTAGTTCTAAATATTTGGGTGTTTGCAACAGCCATTTCAATTTGATATATCTAATAACTGATGGACACAGTAATATTTCAGGATTGAAATGAGGTTTATTGTACTAACAGAAAATGTGCAATATGCATTAAACCAAAATTTGACCGGTGCAAAAGTATGGGCACCTCAACAGAAAAGTGACATTAATATTTAGTAGATCCTCCTTTTGCAAAAATAACAGCCTCTAGTCGCTTCCTGTAGCTTTTAATCAGGTATTTTGACCATTCCTCTTTACAAAACAATTCCAGTTCAGTTAAGTTTGATGGTCGCCGAGCATGGACAGCCCGCTTCAAATTATCCCACAGATGTTCAATGATATTCAGGTCTGGGGACTGGGATGGCCATTCCAGAACATTGTAATTGTTCCTCTGCATGAATGCCTGAGTAGATTTGGAGCTGTGTTTTGGATCATTGTCTTGCTGAAATATCCATCCCCGGCGTAACTTCAAATTCGTCACTGATTCTTGTACATTATTCTCAAGAATCTGCTGATACTGAGTTGAATCCATGCGACCCTCAACTTTAACAAGATTCCCGGTGCCGGCATTGGCCACACAGCCCCAAAGCATGATGGAACCTCCACCAAATTTTACAGTGGGTAGCAAGTGTTTTTCTTGGAATGCTGTGTTTTTTTGACGCCATGCATAACGCCTTTTTGTATGACCAAACAACTCAATCTTTGTTTCATCAGTCCACAGGACCTTCTTCCAAAATGAAGCTGGCTTGTCCAAATGTGCTTTTGCATACCTCAGGCGACTCTGTTTGTGGCGTGCTTTCAGAAACGGCTTCTTTCGCATCACTCTCCCATACAGCTTCTCCTTGTGCAAAGTGTGCTGTATTGTTGACTGATGCACAGTGACACCATCTGCAGCAAGATGATGCTGCAGCTCTTTGGAGGTGGTCTGTGGATTGTCCTTGACTGTTCTCACCATTCTTCTTCTCTGCCTTTCTGATATTTTTCTTGGCCTGCCACTTCTGGGCTTAACAAGAACTGTCCCTGTGGTCTTCCATTTCCTTACTATGTTCCTCACAGTGGAAACTGACAGGTTAAATCTCTGAGACAACTTTTTGTATCCTTCCCCTGAACAACTATGTTGAACAATCTTTGTTTTCAGATCATTTGAGAGTTGTTTTGAGGAGCCCATGATGCCACTCTTCAGAGGAGATTCAAATAGGAGAACAACTTGCAATTGGCCACCTTAAATACCTTTTCTCATGATTGGATACACCTGGCTATGAAGTTTAAAGCTCAGTGAGGTTACAAAACCAATTTAGTGCTTCAGTAAGTCAGTAAAAAGTAGTTAGGAGTATTCAAATCAATAAAATGATAAGGGTACCCAAATTTTTGCACCGGTCAAATTTTGGTTTAATGCATATTGCACATTTTCTGTTAGTACAATAAACCTCATTTCAATCCTGAAATATTACTGTGTCCATCAGTTATTAGATATATCAAATTGAAATGGCTGTTGCAAACACCCAAATATTTAGAACTAAAAATGATTAAGATTAATAGGGGTGCCCAAACTTTTTCATATGACTGTATATATTTTCTATTACTAATCAAAACTATATTAAAGAGGTTGTCCAAGAACCCATGTGTTTTTGATCTGATGACCTATTTACAGGATAGGTCATCGGTATCTGATCACAAATGGTTTGACACAGGACCCTGCCCCAATCAGCTGATCCAGTTGTCTATACAGTCAGAAGCAGCTTTGCTACTATTCCAGTGAATAGGAACAGAGCTGCAGTTCCCTCGTGCCAAAGCACCAGTGTATAGTTCTGTAGCGGTGGTGCTGGGGAACTGCAGCTCTGCTCCCATTCACTTGAATAGGAATAGGCGTGGGGGTGTAGGAGGCAAACAAATGGTTTTCTGCAAGCCCCTTTGAGATGAATGGGGTTACAGTAATTCATACCACAGTTATCAAACGTTGCACAATAGGCCTTCAATTGAAAATCAGCAAGGGCCTGCCACCTCTGGACCCCTGCAGATCAGCTGTGTGAAGCGACAGCGGTGCTCCCTGATCATCTTCGCTTCATAGGACATCTGATTGTCATGTTAATTGATCACATGGCCTGATTGAAGTGAGTGGACTGTGCTGTGATAACAAGCACAGCCGCTTTCCAAATGAAAGTTCTTGTGTTTGATAACTGAATAATTTAACATCTGATTAAATCAGGCATATGTCATCTTAACAGACTAACCACGCACATTTCCTCACTACTTTGTGAGTGGCCTACAAATGTAAAATGTTGCTAAATTTGAACCCAAAACATAAACTTTTTAATTCTTAAAAAGCCAGATTTGTGGTGCAGGGTTTGAAGATAAATGTCCCCCTTTTTACTCTCAGAAACAAATAAATATCTATGAAATGTCTGTGGAACTGAGCAAATATATAAATCTATTTTAAGAATGTGAAAAAGTGAAGTTATGTTAATGGTCTGAGTATTATTTCCTTTTGATTGTGGCTTGAAATAGCTTGATAGTCTAAATCTGTGTGCCATATGTTTCTGTGATGGTGGTTTTTTTTTTTTTTTTTTTTTTAATTTGCAAATTAAAATTATAGCGTGTCATATTGTGGTTTGGATATGAAATAGTGAGAGTATCTTCCCAGATACATACCCTGGGTACAATGAATCCACTTAAAAGCTTTGTAGACCATCAAACCAGATACACCCATATAAGGCTTAATTAAAGGGGTTTTCCAGCCCCAAATGGATTCTTCATACTGATGACCTATGCACTGGATCATTCATTAGTATGTGATCTGGGGGCGTCAAAAGCCCTGACTCTGCACAGGTTGGCTGTTTTGGCAGCCTTCTAGCACTGTAGTGGACGGTGCATGTGCAGGTTGCCCCATCAACTACATAGCTATGATTCCGGGGAATTAATTAAATAGGAGCAACGGGTCCCTGCTCCCCATCTGCATCATCGGCTTCCAGTGCCTGGAGGTTGCCTGATCAGCTGATTTGCACGGGTTTCAAGACTTCGCCTTTTTAATTTTTTTTTTTTTTTGTGTGTGTGTTCTCTATCTAATGTTTTGGGGGTCCAACACCTGAATCATCGCCAAGATCAGATGTTCTGGCAATCTCCAGGTTGCCAGATGCAACAGTTGATGGGGATCATGTGCAGGATGCCCAGAATCACCGCCATACAGTGGATGGGGCTGTAGGTCCCTCCTATTACTTGAATAGGAACAGCCTACATATGCTTCCCATCCACTACAGAAGCCTCTGGAGCCTGGAGGCTGCCATAGCAGCTCTTCTGTTTGGGGTCCGGGTTTCAGACCCACACAGATCAGATTTCTGCAATGCTGGATTCTACTAAGCTTTTAGTGTATGGCAAAAGATTGTATGCAGAAATGATGCCGTATCAATTGATATATCCAAATTCTGCTCACCTTATCTGTATAGTTTAGTAGTGGGATTGAATTTGAGAGTATGTACTAAGCAAGAAAGCATTAATCTGGCTGATATTTGTGAGAATATGAAACTGCAAACAGTCTCTGACTTTGCAGTTAAATAGGGCTGCCCAACTCAGTGGGAGGGAATTTCTAAACCTGTCTATGCCTCTTTTCTGTCATAGATGAGTGTCCATATGGCACATGTTTGGCATATGGAACCTTTTCATGTGCTAAAGATGTATCACATCCTCTGCACCTCACTGCCCACTTTCTGCGAATGTGGGCAGTGCGCAGGCCAGGGACATCTCTGCCTGAAATACCAGTTGGATCTCTATAACAAAGGGTGGTGGCGAGTGTAGGTACTACAGCTCTGTCGCATTGGAGAAGCGCTGCTACAATTTGTATGGAGAGTGACCAGAGTGACATGCTATATGTACCGATGACCGTGCTGTCTGTACAGCTGATCTGCGTGGGTCCCAGGTGTCAGATCCCTGCACATCTAATATTGATGGCCTATCCTAAAACTGAATAACCCCTTTAATCCTACCTAATGTTTCTTCAATATCTGCCAGTTAGAAGCTTCATCAACTCACATGGTCTCATTGACAGGATTGTAGGTAAAGTTTCAGAAATGCTGAAATAGCATAACTTTTTACATTCCCCATTATGTATACTGAGATTGTCATTTAGATCAAAGGAGGAACTAAGCTATATGCTGAGTTGGGAGAGACAAAGATAATGTTTTCTCACTAAAGCATTGGCTCCAGGCAATCTCTAGGTATACTTCTTGTATAAGTCACTTGGAAATGTACATAAAATACAATTAAGGTTTCTAATGCCAGCAAGACTAGTGAGGTCTTATCCAGGATACTCTGACAGATGCTGGCATCCTTGCCACCATAGGTGGTGGACTTTAGGGTTTTGGAACTATCCATATGAAAAAACCTGCCTGAGAGAGAGAGTACCAAATTAAGAATCAATATAAGAAATGGGCCTATTGGTTAGAAAAATGTGTGTTGTGTTTTGTTTTTGTTTTTTCTTGTCGTTTTTGGGATGATAAATACATTGGTTGAGAACAGTTTGGTGTACTGGATTCAATCCTACTGTTTATGTATATAATGCAAACTTGACACACTTTATTGCTGGGTTCACATCTGCGTAGTTTCAGTCCATTCTTTATTCTGTTCCATTGTAGGAAGAGATGATGGAACTAAATATTGAGAGGAATTCATCTAATGAAGGACAGCAACAGATCCTGAGGGACTTTATTGACTGTGATCCGTCTGGTGTCTTTGTTTTCTCCATGATTTTGCCTGAGTCATGATTTTGTCCACAATTTTAGACCATGTCTGAGCCTCTGTTGCAGATGTGAATCTAGCCTAAAGCTGCATAAAAAGTTGTCTAATTTTGACAAATATGTTGATTTACTGTTTTTGTATTGCTTTTAAGTTGCCTCATTTTGTTTACTTCATCTATAACTCATTTCAAGTGTTTTATTCTTGGAAATATTGGTTTATCTGCTCTCTCCTGTCAGATTTATTAAATGGCATCTTGGTTCCATCTGGATCTTCCGTGGACTTCAAGTGAACTTGCATGTTTGGACAACTCTTCTGTGTAAAAAGAGGTCCAGATGACGCCAATCTTAGGACTGCTATCGTAGCCAGGGAAAGGCTTGAGCTGCCAATGGGATTAGCATGTTTACTTCTATGAAAACTGCCTTCCTCCCCCCACCAATTTCGGAAAGGGGTAAAAGGGAATACACTTCAATCTGAGAGAAACGAAAAAGATTGTATTTACATACATTTACTACTACACATCTCTTTGGTAATGTTGTTTACTCTCATAGCATTGCTTTTTTATATAGATAAAAAAAAGCTACATCCAACTGTGTGTTATATGGCTTTTTGTCTCGCACTCCTCAACTTCTAGGTCTGTCCTTTCCATAAAGGCAGTGTAATTCGTGAAAAGACATGGAAGTTTGTGGGATGTGTAAGCCTTACGGTTTTATGCAAACAGGATCTATGTGTTTCCTTTTGATTGTTCTGTCAGTTCAGTGTTTGTAATGGCAAGAGACCTCTTTTCCATTGACGTTGTTTACATGACTTCATTTGCCAATATGTACAAAAAAAATGTGTGTATCATTAGATGGACACAATAGATTTTGTAACTTCAGATTTTTTTTTTTTTTAACTTTGCTATTTTGATAGTGTTTTTTTTTCTTAAAGTGCTGATCTATACTGCTGAACTTGAGCAGGAGTAGTACATCTTGTTTCAAATTATTAAGCGAATTATATTTTTCTCTGATTTTTGTAGTTGATGCAAATGGCAGTATAATGTTCAAATCTTCAACCTTTTAGAGTTTAAATCAAACTTTATTGGATAAACCTCCCAATGATGACTTTTTTTTCACAAATTAAAAAATCCAAATCCACCATTCCAAATTATTCTGCACAACAGAGTTTGAACATTTTATAGGTTGTAAAGAACTGAAAATGGTTATTTTGTTGAATTTGCATCATTAAGAGGTCAGTTACTGAAATAAAAAGCTATTTCAATCAAAAACATCTTAACAGGGTAAGTTACATGTTAACATAGGACTCCTTCTTTGATATCACCTTCACAATTCTTGCATCCTTGAACTTGAGTTTTTGGATAGTTTCTGCTTGAATTTATTTGCGTGATGTCAGAATATCCTCCAAGAGCTGCTGTTTTGATGTGAAATACCTCACACACTCATAGATCTTATTCTTGAGGATACCCCAAAGATTCTCAGTAGGGTTGAAGTTGGGGAAGGATGGTGACCACACCATGAGTTTCTCTCCTTTTATGCCCATAGCAGCCAATAATTCAGATCTATTGTTTGCTGCATGAGATGGTGCACTGTCATGCATGTAGATGAATTTGCTAAGGAAGCCACAACCTTCTCTTTGTACAATGGAAAAGAGTGGACAGTCAGAAACTCTATATACTTTGCAGAGCTCATTTTTACATCTTCATGGACCCCAAAGGGGGCCTACCAGCGCGCTCTCCTTGATTCTGGCCCAAAATATGAGTCCACCACCTCCTTGTTGATGTCGCAGCCTTGTTGGGTCATGGTGGCCATTCATCAGACATCCCCTACTCCATCCATCTCCACCATCCAGGGTTGCACAGCACTTCTCAGTAAACCACACTGTTTCAAAATTAGTCTTCATGTTTGTCTGGGCCCCCTGGAAGCATTTCTGCTTGTGAGCACTGTTTAGGGGTGGCCGAATAGTAGATTTATACACAATTGCAAGCCTCTGGAGTATCCTACACACCTCGAGGTTCATGGGAATTCAAAGGCAACAGCAGCTTCAAATACCTGTTTGCTGCTTTGTAATGGTATCTTAGCAGCTGCTCTCTTAATCTGGTGAATTTGTCCGACAGAAACCTTCCTTGTTATATAAACTCGTCCACATAATGCAAAAGCAAAACACTGTGAAAAAGCAGCATTTTCAGGAACGCAGAATTTTAATTTTACTTGAGTTCACATCTGCTTTTGCATTACGTTCGGGGATTCCGTTCCCCTCTCCTTTTCAGGCGGAAACAGAGTGGAAGCCACATGGACCCTATTATAGTCTAAGGGGTCCGAGTTTCCGAAGGTAACCACTTTTTTATGCAGATTAGGTTTCCATTCGGGAGGTCCCGAAGCGGTATATCTTTGGAGTGTGGGAGGAAACCGGAGTACCTGGTGGTAACCCGCACAAACACAGGGAAGAACATACAAACTCCTTAGAGATGTTGTTGATTTCCAATCATATTTGGGCAATATTACATAGTAAAGTGTCTCCTTATTTCTTCTTCCAGATGAGAACCAGTTGTGAGCATACAGTTTCAGTTCTTTAGCACGTACTTGATGTCATCTTAATTTTTACTATCTTCAGATGTCCCTTATGTTGCATACTGCTGCTTTAAAATTCAATTTACCATAGGATTCCTTTTCTTCAACATTAGGGTCTGAAAGGTAACAAATTAACATAAAGAAGAGGAAATAAAGTTGAGTTTTAGGCTAAGTTCAGAAAGTATGTTTGTGAGGTGTTTTGTGTTTGACATACAGAAATGACACATTGGACCCCATTTGCTCTGGCAAATACGGTTCAGGAAATCTGAGACTGAAAGTGATCCGGAGACTGAAACTCATAGTATGATAGTGATCTATGATGCTAGGAGTCGCTGCCTCCTTGAGTCCAATGTTCCACACTATGTACAGTATAGGACAGTAGAGCTGCGATGAGGCATTGACCCCTAGCCTCGTAGATCGCTATCACGCAAGAAGTCACCAGACCCACAATTCAGTCCGAGAAATTTGGGCAATGTATGGTGTTTGTGTGTGTGCACGGGACCTAAAGCATTGGGAAACTTCAATTCAGAAGTCTGGTAAGTTAGTGTGCTTAGAGTACTTGCTATGTCTTTTTTGTGCTTTTGTGAAATTTTTTGTTTTCATTGATTATACACCAAACAGTTGACTTGACATCCTATAACTCTGTGTGGTGCTGCTTTTTGGGTTTAGTTTTTTTTTTTTTTCTTATTGTGTAATTTTACACTGCATATTTAGTAGCTACATAAATAACTGTTAAGTGAATCACTGACATTGTGGTTGTGTCTCTTGGCTGGCATAAATAGGAAGGAGAGCGGAAATACAGGGTTGATGATTGTCAGCTTTATGTGAGGGAAGTAAATGGATATATACATGGTTGTAAATATGCAGACACGAGCTTAAAGAGAACCTGTCATAGTGATTTGGGACACCAAACTGCCCACAGGTCCTTATAGCCCAGTTATAACGCAATCCACGGCCGAAATAAAAATAAAAAAGCTTTATACTTGCCTAGAGAGGAGATCAATGAGTTTCATCGTCCTCGTCTCTGGTGTTCCTGGTGCCTGTGCTGTACTTCAGTGAAGCTGGAGATGTACAACTCGGCTTCACTGCGCATGCACCCAAGGTGCTGTGCATGCACACAGAAGCCAAGGTGTACTCCTCTGGCTTATATGAAGAACTGCAGCGGCCCAGGGAGAATAACAAATAGGTGAGCGTAAAGCTTTTTTATTTTTAATGTAGCTGAGGATTGCATTATAACAGATCGATTTGGGACATAAAACCACACACACAATCTATATGTTAGAAGAGCATTAAAGGAAACGCCAGCGGATTCCTTATAGGTATAATTGAAGCAGAAAGCGCTGCGTGAAAAACCGTGATGCATTTCAACCACGTTTTTTCCCCACATTGCTTTTTTGCTGTGGCCTGCTACGTGGGGCCTTAGCCTTAATGGTACAAAATTTACAGAAACCACACATGGGCACATGGCTACGTGAATTTACCACAAAACTTTGCAGTCATTGGCTACTGTTGGTGGATGGGGTTTCACCTATGTGTGGTTGTAGTGATGTCCGTACTCTTACACAAAAGTGGGAAAACTGCGTCTGCACAAATTTGTGCTTCTGTACCTGTCACCACCCGCTTTAATGCTCTTTGGTTTATCATATAATTTATAAGCTTATGTTGCCTAGTGTTATTACCTGGTGTAGATCTGGCTAATGAAAATTATGCCAAAGCAGGGCAGAATGGAGTAATCATTCATACGCTTTTTTTTTTTTTTTTTTTTTTTTTTTTATACACGTAGCATGTCAATTTATTCTGTAGATTTTCACTGCAGATTTTATCCTTTGCAAATTTCAGTGGCAAATCTCTGGCAAAATCTGCTTCAGTAAAATAGTACATGTAGATGTACCCTCGTGTGTATAAATGGTTGCATGCTTCTGCAGTTATTGCACGTAGTTCTATATCCACCAAGGCACTGATGGCAAATCTCAAAAATGTCAGTGAACTTTGCTTCATTTTCATGTTTTGGTGAGGCTTTTACTTTATAAATGTGGAAGTGGGTGGTATTTCCATTAACATCTGCTCCCTATTTGATAAGTCCCATGTGCAAAGAGGAGAATGGTTAAAGAATCCAAGAGGAAGTTTGTTTCTAATTTTGTTCATCTCTTCACTTTTCGGGTGTGATCCTGCCATGAACTCGTCATAAGGTTTTGCAGATTGCTGTATCCTTCATAGGTTTATATTAGTCTTTAGGTGACATATAGTAGTAAATCAGAATCAACTTCTGTAAGACATATAAGTCTTAAAGAAGTATATAGCTAACATTCTTCAAAACTTCAAAATTCCCAACTGAAGTGATTCTAGAACTTAGTCATGTGACTGGTATTTCCTGTTTTTCCATTTTGGCAGGTATTAATTTCCATTTTACTTGCCATTCTAGCAATCTGTGCATTTTTATGATGGTGTGTGTATTTATAAGCTTCCCAGGTTACATGTGCAAATTTGTAGGCATCACATAAATGACGAATGATTGGCGGCTATCTCTGAATGCACAGTAATAGAGGGGAGGCTGTCAGTGACTGATAGGACTGCCCACTGGAATCAATTAGAAAGAACAGAGAAATAAATGGATATGACAGGTTATACTGAATCTTTTACCCCAAAACTATATATGCTCTATAACATGATACCTGAAGATTAGACTGCATTTTCATGGTGACATAATCCCTTAAAGGGATTATTTCATTACAAATATCAAGAGATACCCTTTTTCCAACACTTAAAAAAAACATTAAGTGTGCCCTGTAATGGGGAATATGGCACACACTAGGATATACATTCTTATACTGAGGTCACACATTAAGGAAAAGCTGTTTTTTTGCAACATAGCGAGCCGAAGCCAAAAAGTGCTGTGGGAAAAACTGCAATCTAAACGCATTGTGGTTTTTCCCGCAGCACTTTTCACA
This sequence comes from Leptodactylus fallax, assembly GCA_947044405.1. NCBI lineage: Eukaryota > Metazoa > Chordata > Amphibia > Anura > Leptodactylidae > Leptodactylus > Leptodactylus fallax. The sequence continues at coordinate 2,791,000 of CAMRHE010000211.1, read as the reverse complement.
GAAAAGTCCACAGAGTTTTCCTTTGCGGACTTTCTGCTTCAATTATACCTATACGGAAATAATTGATATGCTGGGATTTTCAGAAATGTGACGTGACGGTCACGTGGCCTGTCCGCAGTTAGTTCCAGTCAAGTTATACAAATGGATGGCACTGTGCTTGGTTTTCGTTGAAGAGACTGCAGCACTCACCCAAACACTCCTGTTTCTTCAGTCAGCTGATCTGCAGGGATCCTGGGTGTCCGAACTTGCTTATCTTCAATTGATGACCTATCCTGAGGATGAATAATCAATTAATACACCTGGAAAACCCCTTTAAAGCTGGCCACCCACATCATGATTGTCCAAACTGTGACCGATCAGTTGTCTTTTGGATCGTTCTCACTGAGACAGGGTTTACACAGCTCTTCTTTGCTTAAGAACTGCACATGTTACGATGCAGTAATAAGTAGCACATGTTACTGTGCTTCTCACCTGTATCCTAACAAGCCAGTACACCAGAGCTTTTCATTTTAATGGCTCTTATCATATAGCTGACATGCATAGTAAGACATGCTACTCATTACTGCAATTAAAAACCGCATGCAGTTCATCAGCAAGAAAAAAAAAATGTTGTAAACCCGGCCTAACAATCTCAACAAGAGCAAGCCAGTGTAAACCAGTAGAACTTAGCCCATGGATGCCATGCACTTTTAGCGCCAAGAGCCAAAAAAATGCAACTTGACATATCAGTTTATTAGCATACCCGAGTCTGCTGTCAGCCATCGATATGGATCATTCATGTTTAATTCATGTTAATGTATGTGTTTGGCCAGATCTACTGGTTTTAACCCTTGGTGGTTTGCTTAATTGTGTGCCTTCATTTTTGAGACACTAGGGGAAAATCAGCAAGGAGATTGAACTTTTGCAGCAAGGGAATAGATCTGCTTTACCGATGACTTCCAGGAATGATTTCTCCTCTGAGTTAGTGAGCAATACGTGGTTACCATAGATCAATTCCATCTGAATTCCTCCACTGGATTTCGACCCCTTGTGAGACTGCGCCTTGCTGTTCGCTCTCTGGCCCTCTACCTCTCCTGTGAAGTACTAATTATTGTAAACACACGGCATGTTTTAGATATTCCTGGCGCTGCTTTCTTGATCTGGGACTACTCATTTTGTTGTATTTTTGATATGCTGGCCAAAAGAAATATGTCATTGGTTCAAAGCAAAGCCCCTCTGCCTCTCATATGATGCTTCGTTCTGTGAATTCAGCATATATTGGCCAGAGTTTTTTTTTCTTATATATCCACCATTTAGGGAAGGTAATTACAAGAGCTTTGACTTGGTTGCTGACAGCTGAACGATTGATTGAAGATAATGGAGGAATGTAAGAATCCCAGGATCTTACACGCACATGCAAGACTTGTTGAGATAAGAGAGTCGGAGAACTAATGAGACTGCTGCATGTGACACAGATTGTTCTGCCTGGGTAGCTTGCTTGGAAAGTTTGGTGCCTTACTTGACTCTATAGTGTGATTAGTTAAGAGGAAAGTATATAATTAAGAAAAGATTTTTCAAGTCTAACTTTTCCCATGGGATCGAGGAAGTAGAGGTATTTCATCATTAAGATAAGACTGTATGTTGAATGCTCAGCATGGCCGCTGTGCATATTTTGCATCCATATGCTGCATCGACATAACAGAAGCTGTGAAGCCACATTGTTACACTCATGCCAACATTTCTTAGGAGGCTATTTATTTTGGAGACTGCGCTTCCTAATGCTTATAAAATCTTAGATAAGAACACAACTGTGGTGGGCCACAGATACCAAGGACTTCTAGCAGCCTTAAGAGAGATTAACTGGTGGCCTTATTGACCCTAGAATGATTCCACTTGTGTGTTTTTTACTGGCGGCAAGAATCAGCATGAATATACATACGTACAGTGTCTTCAGGCACTGACAAATGGCCCTGCTCATAAGATGTTCACAGCTTTCTTGTCCTACGCAACTGGGTGCCAATCATTACACAACAAATGATGTTCTCCATAAACACTCTATTGAAGGGTAAAGGTTATATTGCGGGATAAACAGTTTATAGAATGACTGTAGTGCCTGCGTAGTGTGCATGACCTGGAGGAGCAGAGTGTTGGGCGTCTTCACAAGTACTGTGATTCACCATTCGCTTGTAGTTTAGAAAATGTTTGTGCAGAATATTTTTTAACAATATTTTTTAACAATATATATATATTTTTTTTTTCCATGAAGCAGGAATGTTTAATCTGGATTGTATAATCAGCTTGAAATGAGCCTGCCATGTCTGCCGGTGATTCTTCTTTAAATGTACAGTTTTCTCAGATATAAAGGGGTTTTAGAGGGTACAAGTATTGATGACATATCCTAAAGATAGACCATCATTCTCAGATCGGTGGGTAGGGGGTTTGACACACATTAACCATACCGATGGTTGTTTCTGGGCAGCAGATACAGAGAACTGAGCGGGAAGCAGAAGATCCATTCTTTGTGTAGTGGCTGTACCAATTCCGGATTCTATTGACTGGGAGCTGATGCAGTAATCTGGTCTGACCACTACATAGAGAACGGCGCTCACTGCTCTATTCTCTGTTTCCACTGATGACAGCAACTTATTGCTGCTGGTGTTGGCTGTTAGACTCTCACCAATCTGATATTGCCCTCATGATCTATCCCTAGGAAAAATCATCAGCAATTTTAAGGTGCCCAGAATGCAAGTTCCCTATTTGAATCTTTTTTATAGGTCTCTGATCCACACCTGGGTTTTGGTTTTAAAAGACTGCATTCCAATAAAAACCTTGCTACCCAATGTAAAATTTGTGGAGGTTCCACACTTTGGGGCTGGGTGCCCGGCCCCCGCCCCGCCTTTTTTTATTTGGGGGCGTGGTCTCTAGCAGACAGAATCTTGCGGTACAAGAATCAGTGCGTTTGGTTACGCCGGGGTGGTATTTCAGCAGACATGTCCACACGCTCCTCTACTCGGCTTCAGCAGGGCACAGTGTGGCCCATGCTGCCAGACCTGTTTTCACTTAAAAATGTATTCATCATTGCCTGTTATCCCCGGCCCCAGGGACGGAATTAAAACCCCCCGGGGCCCCCCAGGGGCTTTTTTTTTTGCCAAAGGAGGATCTACTAAATATTAATGGCACTTTTCTGTTGAGGTGCTTTTGCCCGGATTTTTTGGTTTTTGCTTTTTGCCTTTTTTTTTTCAATAATCTCTTTCATCCTGAATTTCTGTGCCCCAGATTTGAATAACAGAACTGAGGGGCTGGTAACAAGCAGTAAATATTTAACAATGAAGTATAGGGGTGCCCAAACTTTTCATATGATGGATTTAACAATGTAGGGCATGGTCGGTGCTGCGTCTACTTTCCATCATAGCTGGCAACTGTATGTTATGTTAGGCCATATTTGAGCTTTCACTCCAACAAACAAGACACAGGAGAAAAAATATAAAAATATAATAATCATCTTTATTGAATCCAAAAATGCGAAAAAACATGCAATTTGTAACATAAATCCATATCACCCATAGAAGACATAAGATTCTAAATCAGTTCATAGTGTGAATGCATGAGAAAGTCCAATGATATGAATAATCCTCAAATATACTCTACAACCAGTCAGAAGGAAGACTTCTGCTTATACTCTGTATATTTATAAGTCTGTTTTATGACTGGTTCCACTGCTCCAGACTCCAGTGGCAGCGATGCTTGGCATTATGCATGGTGATAAAAGGCTTGCATGCAGCTGCGGGGCCATTGAAACCCATGCCATGAGAATTAGTGTAATTTTTGTGCTGCTGTTCATGCCAGAGGTGCTTTGGATCTCTGCTGTTGTTGGGTCAGCAGAAAGTTGATGACCTGTATGCACTATGTGCTTTGTAACTTTACATGGCCTGCCACTTCGTGGCTGAGTTGCTGTGGTTCCTAAACTCCTGGAACATCTTAGAGGGAAGAAATTTCACAGACTGATTTGTTGCATTGGTGACATTCTATTACAGTAGCACGCTGTAGTTCAGCGAGCTCTTTAGAATAACTCACAGCATGGCTAGGTGCTAGAAAATATGCATCTGTGGTAATGGGAAAAATGAAACGCCTGTATTCAGTGATTGAGGTATGCCCCAATACTTTTCTCCATATACTGTATATTTCCAGGTGGAAGAACAGGATTGGTACAACACTAGGTTCTGAGAAACCGTAACCAGCATTGTTTAATCGTGAGGAGCAAATATTTACTAAAAATGGTCATGTCAGGATGACATATCCTCTGTAAGCTTTTCTTGTAATGGGTTCCTTTATCTAGTCTTAGTTCAAGATTCTACTATGTACAGTCAGGTAGATGATATGGATGACCCTGCAAAATATGCCATTGCTTACAGCTGGACAAATCTCAATAATGTGTGTAGAAATCTGCTGTTGGCACTTAGCTCTTCCACCCCTGCCATTAATGCTTGTTAATAACATAACCCTAATAGATCTTTTATCCTGCTTTCTTTTTCAGGCAAAGCCAAAGCTTATTGAACCCATTGACTATGAGAATGTCATTGTGCAGAAGAAGACACAAATCCTGAATGATGCACTTCGGGAAATGCTCCTTTTTCCATATGATGATTTTCAGGTATTGCTCCATGCATTTATTAAATATGCCCAGTATAGTAAGCGATGCTTTCTCTGTGTGACAATATGGATAGATGGACAGACTATAGTAGGAGAAGAGCACTAGACATTATGGGGCACTTATTAAAGGGAGTCTATCATTTTCCCCAGCCACTTTAAACTGCCACCATTGTACTGTAGATGCTGTAACATTAATAAAAATCATAGCTTTGCCATTTTTGGATGCAGTGAAAATGAAGTTTTATTCTTCTTGCAAATTAGCTTGGGGAACATACCTTTGATCCCCAAGCACAGCTATATCTGTTAAAAATACACCTGATACGGTCAGTGTGACTCCCTGGGCCTCCGACGTTGCCAAATTATACATCAATTTCCCCTCATATGCAGTATGCGCTTGTCCTCAGTGTGCGCAGTATGCTCAAACACACAAAGTACTATACTGGAGAATACTGCACCAAGGAGCAATACTGTGCATGCGTAGGATTTAGCAGATGATTTGGTGACATCTGAGTCCCAGGGGGCTGCACTAACAGCATTAGGGACGTGTTTTCAACAGGTACATCGGTGAGTGGGGTAAGTAACTCCCCTAGTGCTCAGTGATTAAAACATCTTTGCAACACTGAGTTTCTATGCTTCAATCCTACCAGGTGCAGCATCTACATAAAGTTTATATGTTCATTTATCTGTGGGTTTCCTCCAACCCTTCTAGGATATATCAATATTTAGATGGGGATCGCTACTGAGGACAATGCTAAAAGTACTTGCAAAGCGATACAGAATATGTTTTCTCCATATAAGCCAAGAGAAGTAAATAAATATCACACAGCTCAGCTTCTCTACCTTTGTCATGTTCTGCTCTTAGATAGGGCAGCAGCAAACAAATGACATGCTAAATTTGTGGCATTCTTTCACCTATATGTCTGTCTCTATCTTGAATAAATCTGAAATAAAACCTCCTACATTTATGAATGATTTGTTGTAACACTACAAATGGTTGCAATATACAAATGTCTCTTTTTACCTTCTAAAAATCTGTTCAATCCATTTCCTCGGTGAAAGCTTCCTGCTAGTTATTTTTACCCGACTATTTGTTTAACATTATGGTGATAACAATCTAAAATATTGGTAGCCCTAGAAGCAGGAAGCCAGGCCCTTGTGAGTACAAAGGTGGTGGAAGTCCCTGCATCCGTCCTCTTTTACAAATAATAATAATGCTCATGTAAAGAAGCACAAATGCCTGTTGGGAATTGGGATGACCTACTCGTGCTGTGTTGTGTGTTTGATACATAAAACATCCCTTTCTATACTAAATGAGTCATCTGGGGGTTTAATGAATGTATACTAAATCCACCAATGACTCCACACATGCATTTCTAACTGGCAGTTCACAAGGTGTTCAGGAAGGCCAGTGTCCTGTCCCAGTCCCCCCACATCATAAATTGGAATGCATCTCATACCAGTGGGAAGAGAAACCTTCCTTTAAAATATGTTTGAGAATGTTTCCCTTGTACTGGGATCATTCACGTGTTAAAATAATAATAACGTGCATTGAACAATAGATTTGCTGAACCTAATCATCCAATGCTGAAAAAATGTTGTTAAAGGGATTATACACCTGTCTAATACTGATAGGCTATCCCAGTGATGGCGAACCTTTTAGAGACCGAGTGCCCAAACTGCAACCCAAAGCCCACTAATGTATTGCAAAGTGCCAACATGGCAATTTAATCTTCATACTGTACAGATCCACAATTGCGGACAGTTATGGACTTAGAAAATATGGTTGTGTGAATGGGGCTTTACAGAGCTTTCAATAATACAAACAACTTTGTACTGAAAGGTAATAGTTTGCATTTGGTACTTTTGAACAATTAATGTTGACTATTTACATAACACAGGATCTGTTTTATAGTGACCATGCAATGTTATTACAGCCTGAACTAATATCACGCCTGCTATAAAACCGATACTGTGTGATCTAAATAATGAGGGGCCCCCACACAGTATTATATGCTCCACAGTGGCCCACACACAGTATTATATGCTCCACAGTGATCCCCACACAGTACAATTTGCTCCACAGTGATCCCCACACAGTACAATTTGCTCCACAGTGATCCCCACACAGTACAATCTGCTCCATAGTGATCCCCACACAGTACAATCTGCTGCACAGTGTCCCCCACACACGTGCCATAGGTTCGTCACCACAGGGCTATCCTAAGGGTAGCCTATCAATTTTAGATACGCAGGGGTCTGACAGCTAAGACAGATGCTTCCTCTTTACATTGATTAAAGGGAGTCTATCATTAGAAAAACACCTTTTTAACTAATGGCATGTTGGAATAGCCTTTAAAAAGGCCATTCTACTCCTACCTTCCATTCTAAGCTTCTCCCCACCGTTTCTGATAAAATCGGTTTCTTCTGTTATGCAAATTAGGATCAAGGAGCACCAGGGGAGTTCCCTCTGTGCCCCGAGCACCCTCCGCATCATAACTCTCCACCACACCTTAGCTTATTATGTTAACTCCCCTCCTCCTCTTTGCTGGAACTTCTGCCTTTCGCAGGCATTTGACTGTACACATCCGGGCAGCCATCGTACACAGTACGATTGTGTGCTGTGTAGCAGACACACAGAGGTAGGAGCTGTAAAACATAGGTTGTGCAAATTAGTGCAACTGCCTTTCTTTTTGCATGGGAGGTGTCCATGCTACACAAAGTGTATAGCGTAGAAATCGCTAAATGAATGCTTAGTAAAGAAAACGAATGTAAGTAAAGTTATACAAACATATAATAAAATTAGTGTTTTAATTTTCAAAGCAAATGTTAATTTAGTCCTGCTCTCAGCTGTCTAGTTTATACTGTTATATTCTGTCTACACTGTGCTCTATAAGGCTGTGTTTACATTTGCTTTGGACGCTCCATTAGGTTTAAAACAAAAATTTTCTCTGCTTAAAGAACAGACACTACAATGAAAATCAGATGAACCCCATTATAGTCAGTGTGGCCAATTGGATACTGGTGGTGTCCGTCATGTGACTGACCAAGCACTACACTTTGTTCTTTTGCTATGATGAAGCATAAATGAAAAATATCAATAGGAACCTAGCCTTAGCAAGCAGGGTAGCTATCTGACTAACATTTATAGGGAGTCTACCACTTCTCCCAAGTATATTCAACTGTACCATCTTACAGAGCATATTACATGTCTATCATCGTATGTCACTTTTGTGGATTTAGAGAAAAACAACTTTGAAGTCTTAAGTAAATGAGGTAGTTGGTGCATCATTTAAATAAGACTTCAAAGTTGTTTTTCTCCAAATCCACAAAAGTTACATATGTAACAAAGGTATGATGTTTATCACTGCAATGTACTCTGTAATGCGATGGTAGCAGTTGAATATGTTTTGGGCAAGTGCTAGAATCCCTTTAATAGGAAGCTACCATAGATATTTGTGCAGCTTCTACTGATGTATTTATCTCATAGCATGTAGTCTGAAGGATTTGAATTTTAGTCTTTAAATTCCTACTGAAGGAGTAACTTTGAGTGTTTCTATCTTCTCTCTATTATAGATTGCTACCTTAAGGAGACAGGGTCGATATATTTGTTCAACGGTTCCTGACAATGCAGAGAAGGAGGCTCAGAGTCTTTTTGTCACTGAGGTAAGTAACCCTACAATTGTGATCAGATGGCCAGGGTGCATATTTATCACTAGGTTTTCCCTCAGTATCACTGTTCTTATTTCCTCTGAATTTTGCAGTCAGAGTTGCCATTTAGGCTTGGATTGAAGTTCACGTTTGCTTTGAACAAATAAACTGTCTTTGTATATAGCGTTGGTTTTCTCCTGGACATCAGTTTATATACAGAAGGGTCTGTTTATTATTTCATTCTACGTGTATAAGGGCAGGGCTCGAAAATCTTGTTTTCTTGTATGAGGACACTCGTAGAATGGCGCCACTCCTGTTTTAACACATGACGAATATACTAAGACTGCACCTTGTCCTTCGAACACATTTCCCCTCTTCCTATTCCAAGCTTCAAAGACACAATAACATGGTCATATTTTCAGAACATGTCCTTTTGGACTTTCTGTTACTATAATTGTAATCCAGTATAAAGCAAGTTGAGAATGTTTTCTTGACTTGGAAACAAAATAATGGATCTTGCAGCTCAAGGAATGCGCCACAGAAGATGTAGATTTACTATTTTAATAATTTAGGGATACATGCAACAGTGTTTGCAGCAATGATCTTTCCTGTTGTTTTTCCAGTTAAAAAGTAATTTAAATAGGACTTATCACCTCCTCCACCAATTAAAGTTCTTAGCATCACTTAATAGGTTCCCTGAGTTGACATTTTTTTCCTCTAACCCTCACCGTTCCCGAGCAACAAGGTCAGTTAGTTTTGGTGCCTGATGTGCTCTTTAGGTTGTGTGATTCAGAGCTCCAATCAGAGGCAGCCAGTGTCAGAGCTCAGAATCACATCCCTTGCCTGCTCCTGCCTGACACCACCCTCCTGGCAGTACAGATTGCTTGGGTACAGTGGGGGCTAGAGAAAAAAAGATGTAAAGAGCTGGATTTGGAGGTGATGAAAGGTCCTCTTTAAAGGGAATCTGTCAGGTCAATCTGGAACACTAAACTACCCACAGGTCTTTATAGACCTGGGGTTTAGTGTCCCAGATCGCCCTGTTGTAATGCAATCCACAGGCGCATTAAAAATAAAAAACCTTTATAGTTACCTAGATAAGGGTCCGATCGACGCTGTTTGGTGAGATCGGTCCGGCTTATTCATGAGACACGCCTCCCGGCACCTGCGCTGTTCTTCATTGAAGCCAAAGATGGACACCCCGGCTTCACTGTGTAATTGCGGGGCATGCACTCTGAACCCGAGGAGTACTCTTCTGGCTTTATTGAAGAACTGTGCAGGCGCGGGGAGTACAGCGGCAGGGTAAGTATAAATCTTTTTTATTTTTAATGCGGCCATGGATTGTGTTATAACAGGGTGATTTGGGACACTAAACCCCAGGTCCATATGGACGTGTGGGTGGTTTAGTGTCCCAAATTGCCCCACGTATAGAGTCGCAGCCAAAAAGAAAGTGCGTAGAATTTTCCTCTGACTTTCTGCCCCAATTATACCTATACGGAAAACGCCAGCATCTTTGTTGGTATAAGTGACATGCTGCAATTTACAAAAACACGAGTGTCGATGGGATTAGCCAAAATCCCATCCACTTTGCAGGTACTGTGAACCGTGGTGTTTTTTGCCACTCTGTTTCCGCCACGACCAAAACGCATTTTCACAACTTAGGGCCCCGACCTTAATGAGTTATTTTTCTGGTAACTGCCTCCATTGCAGAAGTATCTGTGCAGTAGTAAGCAGTCACTGGGCTGGGCAGAGAAGAATGACCCTTGGCAGTAGAAGACCGGACAGTTCTGTCAAATAGGCATTCTTCAGTGCTCAGCTACCCACCCACTTGAAAGACAGGTCCTATCCATACATGAACTAATAGAGTCAATATCTCTGCAGCCACCAGAAAAATAAAAAGACCAGTGGATCAGTGGCTAGCTATTGGTATGCAATACTTAACAAGTTTGAGGACAAGAAGCTTCTCTTTAATTTCACAACAAATTCTGTACTGAATTCATGATGAACCTGCTATGACCTAGATAAAAAATACAGAGAGCATGATAAGACTAAGTGGACACAGTGACGCCTTTAGATATTTTTCAGAACATTGATCCTTGTTTTGGCTAGTAGAGCATTCTATTAATCTGTTAAAAAGGGAGAGTTGTAAAATTTAGGCAAGTACTCAAAAAGTGTCTTATAACAGTATAAAAGGGTTGTGCCCCTAATCCAGTAGGGATTAAGTGTCCAATCAATGGTGGTCCAACTGCTGGCACACCTAGGGATCAGGAGAACGATGGCCCAAAGTTCCTCTGAATGCTCCATGTGAATGGAATGGTGGTGTGCATACATGGCCATTGTTCCATTCAATTCTATGGAACTGATGGGATGTTGATATTCCCCATAAGAGTGAATGAAGAGATGACATGAAACATTTAGTTGCACGCATCAATTCTGATCAATTCAGACACTGTGGATATGGTTAAACCCCTTTAAATATTAGCCAAGGACCTATACTGGAAATATTATTGTGTTTGTTATTTATACTTTGGATTCCTTCAGTTGTTGAAGTATCAGCTCACATTTAGGCTTTTATCACACTTCTATACTGAAATAACCTAAAATATAACACTTGTTAGTGTTTATCAGTCTTATATCAGTATTGTATGAGGTTATTTTACTGCTTTTCATCAGTAAATTCGGTATCATCATCAGTATTTTCTTCCATATTGCATATACAAATTAGGATCACTATTATTGTCTAGATATATAACTTTATGGAAATACAGATGTGTGAGAAGCCCCATAGAATTGGCTCCATAATCTTGCCCTATGCTGTGGAGATAGAATATGGATTCTGAACACGGAAGTGTGAATTAGTATCTCTGGGTTTTATTAAATGGCTTTTTCATCAGGAAATGTGGGCGTTTTAGGATTTCCCACCTATAGACAGGAACCCCATTTATAAAACCAGAATAGATAGCTGCTCTGACAAACTCAACTTGTAATGCTAAATGTCACCTGCATTGGGCGGATGTAGCTTTCTCTTAACAGCTGATTTCCATTGGTGGAAGAAGCTGGATATGGCTTCCCTTTTAAAAAAGGATTTACATCTCTAGTCGTTAATGTACAGTCTGGTCAATAAAGACATTATATATTTTTTTCTTTTTCTGTTTAATTTATTAGTGCATTAAAACCTACAACTCGGATTGGCATGTTGTCACCTATAAATATGAAGAGTATTCAGGAGACTTCCGACAGCTTCCAAGGTAAGTGCTTATAACATGACATCTCGTGAATCCCAGGGATCGTTTTAATGTGGTGTGTGGCATAGGTGTCATCCTGAATCCAGAGGGAATATTGTGTAATATCAGACATATTTTTCTCCTGCTAGTTGGCAGAAGCTTCCACTGTGACATTTTATTCCACATCCCAGCAATAAAGTAGCACATATTTTCCCTGCTGTCAAATGTAACAAATCGCTTATGAATCACATCCAAGGAATTGCTATTTAACAGGGTGCGGTAGAGGGAGGTTGGCACCTGCAATGCAACTGTTTATTGCTGGATTCAAGTAGTATAATACTGTACATTTACCTAAACAAAGGATACATCTACATGGCCTATACTCATGACTGCAGCGTTTTACATTTATTGCTTTTCAGATAAAAATTGATTCATAGTATTTACTAAGTGTATGAATTCAACAGAAAAGGAAAAACGAACACAAAAGAGACATTCTGCGCATCTTTGTTAGATCATAAATATATATCAAATCGTAGATGAGCAACAACATAATTCATTATCCAATTTTTTCTGACTCTAAACCAGATACTTTTATAATAGTGATTTCCCATGCAAGTGAATCTAGCGTAAAATCTAGTGGAAAGTTGGAACAGTTGCCCAACTTATTTACAGTGCCAGGCTAGCCAGTGCAGCCTATGTCCAAGAGACCCATCAGGGGACAGTACAGTCATGGCCAAAAGTTTTGAGAATGACACAAATATTATATTTTCACATGATCTGCTGCCCTCTGGTTTTTATGTGTGTTTGTCAGATGTTTTTATCACATACAGAAATATAATTGCATTCATATTATGAGTAACAGAAGCTTATATTGACAGTTAGAATGAGTTAATGCAGCAAGTCAATATTTGCAGTGTTGACCCTTCTTCTTCAGGACCTCTGCAATTCTCCCTGGCATGCTCTCAATCAACTTCTGGACCAAATCCTGACTGATAGCAGTCCATTCCTGCAGAATCAATGCTTTAATTTTGTCTGAATTTGTTGGTTTTTGTTTGTCCACCCGTCTCTTGATGATTGACCACAAGTTCTCAATGGGATTAAGATCTGGGGAGTTTCCAGGCCATGGACCCAAAATCTCTATGTTTTGTTCCCTGAGCCATTTAGTTATCACCTTTGCTTTATGGCAAGGTGCTCCATCATGCTGGAAAAGGCATTGTTGAGCGCCAAACTGCTCTTGGACGGTTGGGAGAAGTTGCTCTTGGAGGACATTCTGGTACCATTCTTTATTCATGGCTGTGTTTTTAGGCAAGACTGTGAGAGAGCCGATTCCCTTGGCTGAGAAGCAACCCCACACATGAATGGTTTCAGGATGCTTTACAGTTGGCATGAGACAAGACTGGTGGTAGCGCTCACCTCTTCTTCTCCGAATAAGCTGTTTTCCAGATGTTCCAAACAATCGAAAAGGGGATTCATCAGAGAAAATGACTTTACCCCAGTCCTCAGCAGTCCACTCCCTGTACCTTTTGCAGAGTATCAGTCTGTCCCTGATGTTTTTTCTGGAGAGAAGTGGCTTCTTTGCTGCCCTCCTTGAGACCAGGCCTTGCTCCAAGAGTCTCCGCCTCACAGTGCGTGCAGATGCACTCACACCTGCCTGCTGCCATTCCTCAGCAAGCTCTGCACTGCTGGTAGCCCGATCCCGCAGCTGAAACACTTTTAAGAGACGGTCCTGCCGCTTGCTGGTCTTTCTTGGGCGCCCTGGAGCCTTTTTGGCACCAATGGAACCTCTCTCCTTGAAGTTCTTGATGATGCGATAGATTGTTGACTGAGGTGCAATCTTTCTAGCTGCAATACTCTTCCCAGTTAGGCCATTTTTGTGCAGTGCAATGATGACTGCACGTATTTTTTTTTAAAGATAACCATGGTTAACAGAAGAGAAACAATGATGGCAAGCACCAGCCTCCTTTTAAAGTGTCCAGTGGTGTCATTCTTACATGACAGATTGATCATGTCATGTCATTCTTTCATGACAGATTGATCTCCAGCCCTGTCCTCATCAACACCCACACCTGTGTTAATGGAGCAATCACTGAAACGATGTTAGGTGGTCCTTTTAAGGCAGGGCTGCAATGATGTTGAAATGTGTTTTGGGGGTAAAGTTCATTTTCTAGGCAAATATTGAATTTGCAAGTAATTGCTGTTAAGCTGATCACGCTTTATAACATTCTGGAGTATATGCAAATTGCCATTAGAAAAACTGAAGCAGTAGACTTTGTAAAAATTAATATTTGTATCATTCTCAAAACTTTTGGCCATGACTGTAGTATAGAAAGTATCACGTAAAGTAAAATGATACAATTTTCCACAGGTGCACAGCTCGATACCATCAGGTGTCTGATTTCTGTGACTGCAACGAGCCATGCACCTGTGTGTTCATCACATGGCCATGGACTGATGGAATGAATGAATGACATCATGCGAGATCTAGAAAACCATGAGGAAGTGATACAGTATATTGGAAAATTGTATAACGTTTCATACAAACCATAATGTTTGAAACTGGACAACCCCTTTAAAGAAATACCACAAACAACCTTTTACGACAGGCGGTGACTGTTGTCTTTCTAAGGAATATCCCACATGTTGGTTGGCCAAAAATAAAAGTATATTCATGATTTGTTTGTCATTTTGCATAGGCTTGGTAATTCTAAACTTCCACCTTGATAGGGCAGTTTAGTGGTGTATGTTAACAGTGGAGTTATTCACTGCAGTGCAGCCATAGCATGGCAGTGATGGGTATGGCTGGCCTTATGCCACTGTTTGGAATGTGTGTACTAGTGATTGGTGCAGGTCCCTGCAGTGGTGATAAAACATTGTGGCTAGTGATAGATATATTTTGTGGAAATACCCCTAATGACATGGACATAATGGTCTCTTATCGGTAGTCTGCATTCAATTCTTAAAACTTCCCCAAGCATATTTTATGTTTTTACTGTCGCACTTTGCTGCTATTGTACCTATTTCACTAGAATATATTGCACTTCAAACAAGGATTCTGAATATGGAACATATTATTACTGGAAGTCTCAATTGCTAAATGATATGAATTGATCCTTGGTATGCAAGCTGTCTTAAGAATCTCTTGGCAGTAGAAGGAGCATGCATTTAAAGGCTAATCAATGCCAGTCCTCGAGGAAACGTCTCTGCTTCTCCAGAGAAGTCTTTGTGCTTTGATCCTATTCTGGCTTTCAAATGGTTTCTTTGTAGCCATAAATACTGATAAAAGCAGGTTTGCTGCATATTTTATACAGTAACCTATGATAAATTTAGACTACTTCTTGTTTCAAGCTGAGTTTGTCACATCTCATGCAGTTCTTAAGACACCTACCACTTTTGAGTGACAAAAAGTCACACGTCAGTCGCATTGTTAAATATCTGCCTTTTCCTATAGAGGTCTACAGCTGGAAAGTGACAGTAATATATTTTCCAGGGGTGGATATTATTATGTTTTGAAAATGTCTGTTCTGCTCATATCTGCTTTTGCTTGGGTTAAGTGATTTCGGGAAAGGTATCTGATTATATATTGTTTTCAGTTGGAGTCACTGTGGAGGTTTTTTTTTGTTTTTGTTTTTTCTCCAGCATGCTGAAAAAAATAAGTCCTGCTTGATTTTTATGAAAATTCTGTGGTAGAATCGCCACTGAAACAGCAGTGCAACGCCTCATACTTGCATTGTGAATGAGGCTAGTAGTTATGCATGCAAATCTGTGCCAAACACCCAAGACCCAGCCTCAGCTTTCTGCTGTGGGACAGTTTTTGGAGACATTTTTGAAGGGCGAAGACCACCTTTAAATTCCTCCATGTTATCAAACTCTAAATCCTGACCGGACTTATAGGAGAGAAATAAGGGTCCTGCTTTTACCCTACACACAGTGATTGATATCATACTCTTTAGACACGGATAAGCAGGACTCTTACTTTCTCTTCTAGGAGTCCTCTCAAGATTTACTCTGCTTTTCTTCAGAAATCAAATTATAAAATTCTAGAGTCCTTGAGCTTGTCTTCTCTTTCTGTAACATATCGTGCTCTCAGATAAGGCAGTAGAAATAACCTGACTGGTTTTCTTTAAGAAAGTGAGGAGGTGCCCAGGAGGGAAGAATTCATTGACAAAATCTGCATTTCCAGTTTTCCAGGAATTGTTTTTGATTGTAACTGATTACCTGTGTTTTACCCTGTAAAAATAATCATGATCTTTTGTGCCAGATATAATTATTCTTGTTTTAATTGCATAGGCTTTTTATAGTGGATCAAGAAGGATGCCTTTTTCTTTAAAGCGACACAGTTTTGCAAATTAGCCATGGGCATTGATTTAATATCAACTATTGCTGATGCTGTCACCCATGCCTAGTACCTGTAGCCATGTTTAGTTTCTGTGTCTGCAGAGCAAATATATACAGTCATGGCCAAAAGTTTTGAGAATGACACAAATATTATATTTTCACATGATCTGCTGCCCTCTGGTTTTTATGTGTGTTGTCAGATGTTTTTTTTAAAAAAAAAAAAATAATTACATTAATTTTATAAAAAAAAAAAAAAAAAATAAAAAAAAAAAAAAATAAAAAAAACAAAAAAAAAATATAAATTCTGCCCCCTCCCCCTTCCCCCCCCCCCCACCCCCCCCCCCCCCCCCCCCCAACAACTTCTCCACCAAAACCCCACAAATAGCAGTCCCTTCTTGCAAAAACAATACTTTAATTTTTTCTGAATTTTTTTTTTTTTTTTTGTCCCCCCGTCTCTTGATGATTGACCACAAGTTCTCAATGGGATTAAGATCTGGGGAGTTTCCAGGCCATGGACCCAAAATCTCTATGTTTTGTTCCCTGAGCCATTTAGTTATCACCTTTGCTTTATGGCAAGGTGCTCCATCATGCTGGAAAAGGCATTGTTGAGCGCCAAACTGCTCTTGGACGGTTGGGAGAAGTTGTTCTTGGAGGACATTCTGGTACCATTCTTTATTCATGGCTGTGTTTTTAGGCAAGACTGTGGGAGAGCCGATCCCTTGGCTGAGAAGCAACCCCACACATGAATGGTTTCAGGATGCTTTACAGTTGGCATGAGACAAGACTGGTGGTAGCGCTCACCTCTTCTTCTCCAAATAAGCTGTTTTCCAGATGTTCCAAACAATCGAAAAGGGGATTCATCAGAGAAAATGACTTTACCCCAGTCCTCAGCAGTCCACTCCCTGTACCTTTTGCAGAATATCAGTCTGTCCCTGATGTTTTTTCTGGAGAGAAGTGGCTTCTTTGCTGCCCTCCTTGAGACCAGGCCTTGCTCCAAGAGTCTCCGCCTCACAGTGCGTGCAGATGCACTCACACCTGCCTGCTGCCATTCCTCAGCAAGCTCTGCACTGCTGGTAGCCCGATCCCGCAGCTGAAACACTTTTAAGAGACGGTCCTGCCGCTTGCTGGTCTTTCTTGGGCGCCCTGGAGCCTTTTTGGCACCAATGGCACCTCTCTCCTTGAAGTTCTTGATGATGCGATAGATTGTTGACTGAGGTGCAATCTTTCTAGCTGCAATACTCTTCCCAGTTAGGCCATTTTTGTGCAGTGCAATGATGACTGCACGTGTTTCTTTAGAGATAACCATGGTTAACAGAAGAGAAACAATGATGGCAAGCACCAGCCTCCTTTTAAAGTGTCCAGTGGTGTCATTCTTACTTAATCATGACAGATTGATCTCCAGCCCTGTCCTCATCAACACCCACACCTGTGTTAATGGAGCAATCACTGAAACGATGTTAGGTGGTCCTTTTAAGGCAGGGCTGCAATGATGTTGAAATGTGTTTTGGGGGATAAAGTTCATTTTCTAGGCAAATATTGACTTTGCAAGTAATTGCTGTTAAGCTGATCACTCTTTATAACATTCTGGAGTATATGCAAATTGCCATTAGAAAAACTGAAGCAGTAGACTTTGTAAAAATTAATATTTGTATCATTCTCAAAACTTTTGGCCATGACTGTACAGTGGGGAAAAAAAGTATTTAGTCAGCCACCAATTGTGCAAGTTCTCCCACTTAAAAAGATGAGGCCGGCCTGTAATTGACATCATAGGTAGACCTCAACTATGAGAGACAAAATGAGAAAACAAATCCAGAAAATAGTCTGATTTTTAAAGAATTTATTTGCAAATTATGGTGGAAAATAAGTATTTGGTCAATAACAAAAGTTCATCTCAATACTTTGGTATATATCCTTTGTTGGCAATGACCGATGTCAAACGTTTTCTGTAAGTCTTCACAAGGTTGGCATACACTGTTGCTGGTATGTTGGCCCATTCCTCCATGCAGATCTCCGCTAGAGCAGTGATGTTTTGGGGCTGTTGCTGGGCAATATGGACTTTCAACTCCCTTCAAAGGCTTTCTATGAGGTTGAGATCTGGAGACTGGCTAAGCCACTCCAGGACCTTGAAATGCTTCTTACGAAGCCACTCCTTCGTTGCCCTGTCAGTGTGGTTGGGATCATTGTCATGCTGGAAGACCCAGCCAGGTTTCATCTTCAATGCCCTTGCTGATGGAAGGAGATTTGCACTCAAAATCTCATGATACATGGCCCCATTCATTCTGTCATGTACACGGATCAGTCATCCTGGTCCCTTTGCAGAGAAACAGCCCCAAAGCATGATGTTGCCAACCCCATGCTTCACAGTAGATATGGTGTTCTTTGGATGCAACTCGGCATTCACTCTCCTCCAAACACGACGAGTTGTGTTTCTACCAAACAGTTCTACTTTGGTTTCATCTGACCATATGACATTCTCCCAATACTCTTCTGGAACATCCAAATGCTCTCTAGCAAACTTCAGACGGGCCCGGATATGTACTGGCTTAAGCAGGGGGACACATCTGGCACTGCAGGATCTGAGTCTCTGGCGGTGTAGTGTGTTACTGACGGTAGCCTTTGTTACGTTAGTCCCAGCTTTCTGCAGGTCATTCACTAGGTCCCCCTGTGTGGTTCTGGGATTTTTGCTCACCGTTCTTGTGATCATTTTGACCCCACGGGGTGAGATCTTGCGTGGAGACCCTGATCGAGGGAGATTATCAGTGGTCTTGAATGTCTTCCATTTTCTAATTATTGCTCCCACAGATGATTTCTTCACACCAAGCTGCTTGCCTATTGCAGATTCAGTCTTCCCAGCCTGGTGCAGGTCTAAAATTTTGTTTCTGGTGTCCATTGGTCTTCACCATAGTGGAGTTTGGAGTGTGACTGTTTGAGGTTGTGGACAGGTGTCTTTTATACTGATAACAATGTCAAACAGGTACCATTACTACAGGTAATGAGTGGAGGACAGAGGAGCCTCTTAAAGAAGTTGTTACAGGTCTGTGAGAGCCAGAAATCTTTCTTGTTTGTAGGTGACCAAATACTTATTTTCCACCATAATTTGCAAATAAATTCTTTTAAAACAGTGTGATTTTCTGGATTTGTTTTCTCATTTTGTCTCTTATAGTTGAGGTCTACCCATGATGACAATTGCAGGCCTCTCTCATCTTTTTAAGTGGGAGAACTTGCACATTTGGTGGCTGACTAAATACTTTTTTTTCCCCACTGTACTTTCAAGAACCTGGGGCTGTGAGGAGGATGTTGCCACATGTCCTTCAAGTTGTAGCAGCTACTGCTATGGGAGAGCAGATTATGTGAGAATAGAGTGGGCATTTTCACTGAAGCAGTAGGGCAGAAGACTTCAGAGCGGGACTCTAATGAATTAATTGTCACCTGGTAGGTCTCAGGCTGCAGAGAGACCTACTGTTATACAGCAACCTGTGCTTGACTAAAAGGGGTCTCACTGTAGTCATGAGATTTATTTCGGAAGGTAAAAGCAGGATAAGGAATATAGTGGGACATATTTATCAATACTGTCTAATCCTGTTCATAGCTTTAGACATATTTATGAATCTGTCGTATGGACCTTCATAAATATGGAGTGTTTCTAGAACCACCAAAATTCTGACTCGAATACCATCATACTAAAATTAAGCTTCACCACGAGACAAAATCGAACGCTGTAAGGAACAATTATTTGGAGCACGCATCAAGAACCTTAAAATTTTGGTGAAAATTCATCTCTCACTTGTTGAGGAGACAAATATGGCACACAAAGTAAATTGGCGTAAATTCATAGGTTTACACCATTTAAAGCTTCTATTTTGCACAAGAAAATCTGTGCCGTATTTGTTTTTTACTTTTTCATAAATGTGTTATAAAGTTACGCTTCTAAACCGCGCCCATTCTGGTGCTCAATTTTCAAAAGTGTCAAGCCAGTTGTATTTTTCTGTTCTTTCTGGTGCATATTGTTCATAAATATGTCTTAAATGCTGTGCACTATAAATTTTGGTGCAGATGTAGACAGAAGTGGGTTGGACTTCTATTGATAAATATGCCTAATAATAATAATAATAATAATAATAATAATAATTTAATAAGAAAAAAATCTCGAGTGTCCCTTTAAGGATTTGACCATTTTTTGTATTTCCCACCAGTGGAGTCAGTGAGAATGATTTCTGTTCACTATGTAGTTACTTGGTTTCTAGCTTAAATACATATATTTTGATATTTTTTTTACAGCAAAGGGAACAAACCAGAAAAACTACCAGTTCATGTATATGAAGTGGATGAAGATGCAGACAAAGATGAGGTGGGTCCAGAATCACATTTCTTATATATTGTAACATTGTATCTATAACACTATATAAACCAGAACTAAGACAATATTGATATGTTTCCAAATTCCTATCCCCATTGGACACTTGACTAGATCTGTAATGGGCCCATGGATTAATCCATACATTCCAAGCAGCACTAATAATGACTTCTATAGACTTGTTATTTGGGGTGCATGTGTTTCACCAATAGACCACCGAGGTGTGGCTTGCCACTTTTTTGCCATAGATTTAAAGTGTGCGTCATGATGACCAAGATGTGGACAGAGGGAAGCAGACACACAGACAGGTTTGTAGTAAACTCCATCCTTTAGTGTTTTATTTGGCAACAGTGCTGTAACTGCAGGATCACAAGCTGAAGAGAAGACTGTAATGATTTTCTTTACTAACAGGAATGTGAAAGTTTGGAACATGCTTTCATCTATATTGGCAGGAACACACTGAAAGATAGATGCAGCTCTGCTTAATAATTTATTACAATGCCTGGTTAAAAGGAAACGCTGCATCTCCTGCTGAATAGTACCTTGGAAGGAAACCTTCTTCTGCCATTTTGGAGCATTAATACTAAATAGTCTAGGAAGATGAGTTGCTCTTAAATTCAGTAGATCAGTGTTAGGGCCTGCATTTTGATTCTTCCGCCTGCCTAGGCGCCATTCTTTGTGTTCCTGTTTCTTGTCCTGAAATGCTCTTTCCCCACTTTTTTTTTTCCGCTATATCATGCAGAAAAATGCTAGCCTTTGCATGAAGAGGGAAAGTTGTGTACCCAGGTATTTGGCTTGTTTTTATTGTTATTACTCCCTGCTGATTGAAGTTCACAGATGCACAGGATGTGGATTTGTCACTGGAATACCTTTACTTGCTGTGTCAGGGGTGAAGCCAGGTGACTCATGTAGCTGGATAAGTGTCTGTATGGGTTGCGGTGGTTCAGAGATATGTATATCTCCTACTTTTTTTGCCCTGTGTAGTGTGTGCCCTAGTTTTGTTCAGAAGCTGTCATAAGTATCCAGAATTAGAGAATGCAACGTTAGATCTTTTATTCTGTTGCCTAAAGAAATACCTTTTTATATGTGGTTAGGCTCTGTACACATCTGTGGTGTGTGGTTTCAAATGTAAAATCAAACACCACAATGATGGATCCATTGCAAGTTGTGATTGATGGACCCCATTTATTTTATAATGGAGTCTAGGGTTCTGCCATGGCGCCCTTTTCTTTAAAAAAAAAAAAAAAAAAAAAAAAAACATAGGTTGAGGCACTATTTATGTAAAAAAAAATTAAAGGAACTTCTGATGTAGATGTGAACATACAGTGGCTTGCAAAAGTATTCATACCCCTTTAAACTTTTTCACATTTTGTCACCTTACAACCACAAACGTAAATGTATTTTATTGAGATTTTAAGTGATAGACCAACACAAAGTAGCAGATAATTGTGAAGTTTAACAAAAATGATACATGGTTTTCAAAATTTTAATCAAATAAAAATCTCAAAAGTGTACTCTGATACCCCTAAATAAAATCCAGTGCTATCAATTGTCTTCAGAAGTCACTTAGAGTCCAGCTGTGTGTAATTTAGTCTCAGTATAAATACACCTGTTCTGTGAAGGCCTCAGTGGTTTGTTAGAGAACACTAATGAACAAACAGCATCATTAAGACCAAGGAACTCACAGGTCAGAGATAAAGATGTGGAGAAGTTTAAAGCAGGGTTAGGTTATAAAAACTTATCTCAAGCTTTGAGCATCCCAAGGAGCACTGTTCAATCCATCATCCAAAAATGGAAAAAGTATTCTACAACTGCAAACCTACGAAGACATGGCTGTCCACCTAAACTAATAGATCGAGTAAGGAGAGCACTGGTCAGAGAAGCAGCCAAGAAGCCCATGGTTACTCTGGAGGAGCTACAGAAATCCACAGCTCAGGTGGCAGAATCTGTCCACAGGACAACTATCCAAATCTGCACTCCACAAATCTGGCATTTATGGAAGAGTGGCAAGAAGAAAGCATTGTTGAAAGAAAGACATAAGAAGTGCAGTTTGCTACAAACCATATAGGAGACACAGCAAACTTGGAAGAAGGTTCTCTGGTCAGATAAGACCAAAGTTGAACTTTTTGGCCTAAATGCAAAACACTATGTGTGGCAGAAAAGTAACACTGCTCATCACCCTGAACACACCATCCCCACTGTGAAACATGGTGGTGGCAGCATCATGCTGTGGGGAGGCTTTTCTTCTGCAGGGACAGAGAAGCTGGTCAGAGTTGATGGGAAGATGGATGGAGCTAAATACAGGGCAATCCTGGAAGAAAACCTGTTGGAGGCTGCAAAAGACTGGAGACTGGGAAGGAGATTCACCTTCCAGCAAGACAATGATCCTAAACCTACAGCCAGAGCTACAGTGGAATGGTTTAGATCAAAGAATATTCATGTGTTAGAATGGCCCAGTCAAAGTCCAGACCTAAACCCCACTGAGCATCTGTGGCAAGACATGAAAATTGTTGTTCAGACGCTCTCCATCCAATCTGGCTGAGCTTGAGCTATTTTGCAAAGAAGAATGGGCAAAAATCTCAGTCTCTACATGTGCAAAGCTGGTAGAGACTTATCCCAAAGGACTTGCAGCTGTAATTGCAGTGAAAGGTGGCTGTACAAAGTATTTGATATAGGGTGGCTGAATACTTTTGCATGTCACACTTTTTTCAGATTTTTATTTGATTTAAAATTTTGAAAACCAAGTATAATTTTCCTTCCACTTCACAATTATTTGCTACTTTGTGTTGGTCTATCACTTAAAATCTCAATAAAATATATTTAAGTTTGTTGTTGTAAGGTGACAAAATGTGAAAAAGTTCAAAGGGGTATGAATACTTTTGCAATGCATTGTAGTATGGGGTTTTTGTGACTGTGACCTGAATCAACTTCATGATTGGTTGAACATTTTACCTCCATTACGATCAGTGAATGATTATTTTAGGACGCATGAATGATTATTTTAGGGGTATGTGAGTGAATTGTACTTGTAAGTAGTCTCTTATACGATTATAACTTATGCAAGAATAAATATCATGAAAATTTGAATAATGACTCAAAAAGATCATGTGTGAATATGGGTAAATTGTTGACCTTCAGAAGATTAGTTATGGGGCCATAGAAAATTTTCTCTTCTCTTCTATTCTATTCAGCGCTTTATTTTTTCAGGAACCTTAATTTGTAAAATTTGTCTCAATAGATATCTATTTTATTTCTTTAGGTTTTGTTCCTGGTTATATATAGCTTTTATTTGGCATTTTAAGTGATGTGTACATGTGTTTGCCCCAGGCATGACAGGCATTTGAAATGGAATCGATGACCGTTTTACCTATAAGCATAAGTGTAAAATTGTTTCCTGTAACACAGGCCGTTAAAGATGAAGGTGGCATGCACAAGGTCAGAATGCACATCTTTGACAAAAAAAAAAAAAAAAAAGCCAAAAAACCACTTTGTGGGGGGAAAAATGATATTGTTATACAATTTGTGTATTTTTAATAGCTTCTAGAATATACAGACTGAATGAATCTTGCACACTAGGAGAGTAGGCAAACAATAAAACAGCTGCTAAACCATGCTAACTTTCCACTCAAAATACAGTTATTTTTTACAGTATAATTATGTACAATAATTTGGCTGGGAGTGGGGGAAGCTCCAAAAAGAATGGCATATGTAAATCTGCTTAAGGTTAAGGCCTCACATAGACGACTGCAGCAAAAAAGCGCTGCGGGAAAAACCGTGGCATTTTACGGTGACTGTAAAATGCTGCAGTTTTACACCACATGGGCCCCTGGCCTAAGTCAGGTAAAAATTGTGTGTTTTTTGGTATCATGACATGCTTTGCCACTTTGTCATTGCCTTTTTGGGGCAGCTAAACCATTGTAAATCAGATAGTATCCATCAGCCTCCTCCTTCTTAACCAGGGACTACAGTATAATATCTGTGGCTAAATTCCCATACTCATGGCTCTTGTCTGATGCTGACAATATTGATCTTTACATATCATTGTTCCTGTCGCTCAACTATCTTATACAAAATATGGCTTCCTGAGTGATGTCATCAGATCGAGGCTATTCTGATTATCGGTCAGCTTTTCCACTAGTTAAAGCTGACCTCCAAGTATAGTCTGTACTTGGTTTACTTCTGTTCTCTGCAACTATAGCTGTTACTATAAATGCCAGGGATTGTTACATTCAGCCATTGTTGTTTTTGTAGTATTCATCATACAAATGTAGCAGCTGGCTTGTAGATCGTGCACACTTGATTGGCGATTAAATGTAGTGCGTGGGCAGGCCAAGGAAGTGTTGTAATCTGGCAGAGACATTCCTAGGAAAACCTTGCTGTGTGTGGGTGAGCATTATCCTGCCAGTTGAGGCAACATATAAAGGCCCTTGCAGACGACCGTGTGCACGGTCAGTGTACTATCTGGCTTTTTCCCCGGATAGCACACTTGACCCATTTATTTCGATGGGCCCATACGCTTGACCGTGAATGACACGTGCCAACAAAATATGCAACCGGTCCTATTCCTGTCAATTTTGTGGCCCTGCTTCCGTGGCTCCTAAGAGCCTTTTTGTAAGGCGGTTGGGAAAGCTTATAAACCCCAGTGTCTAAGCAGACCACACCTGTAATTATTTATATATCTGGCTGAGACATAACTGCATGCTGAGTTTTGCAGCAATCCAACATTTCTATCTGGGCATGTTTTTAATGAGTTGGTTGTGTGGCTTGCAGTACATTTAGTTTGACTGTTTTCATGGCTTTTTATTGGCTTTTTTGTGAGTTATCACACTGCAGCAAGTTATCAAATTTGTTAACCTTTGCTGTATCTGTACTTGTTATGTATACTTGATATGTATATGGTGCCTGCCAACTGTATAATAGTATTCATCATACTGCCAACTCAGTTTAATGACGTGACCTTTTAAAGAGGACCTTTTACAATCTCCACCCATTCAGGTTCTTATCTGTTAATAGGCACCGCTCCACTGATTCCAGCACAAATGGGATTTTTTTTCCCTATCCCCAACAAGCACAGTTAGTTTTGATGCCTGATGTGCTGTTTAAGCTCTGTAATGTCAGAAGGGCAGTGTCAGGCAAGGGGGTGTGGCTCAGAGCTCTAATCAGAGACAGCCAGTGTCAGAGCTCAGAATCACACCCCTTGTCTGCTCCTGCCTGACCCCGCTCTCCTAACAGTGCAGAGCCTAAATGGCATGTCAGGCTCAAAAACTAACAGCACTTATTTCTCGGGAAGGGTGGAGGCTAGAGAGAAAATTTCAGCTGTGTCAGAACCAGTGGAGCATTGCCTATTAATGGATGTAAAGAACTGGGCTTGTAGGAGGCAGCGAAAAAATTCTCTTTAATTTCTAACACATCTGTGTTTTGTTTCTAGGATGCGGCATCCCTCGGCTCACAAAAAGGGGGGATCACCAAACAGGGCTGGTTATATAAAGGAAACATGAACAGTGCAATAAGTGTCACCATGAGGGTGAGTATATAGTATTTATTAATGCCAAATGCAAAGTATCCCTGACCTATAGGATGCAAACCTTTCTCTTTGTGTATGCACTCAAGATCACAAGATTTATCCTTTATAAATAGAATCCAGTCACTACAAACAGCCAAGATTATAATCTTCGTTATTTTTTAAATTAAAATGGCAAATAATTTCTGCCATCTTGGAGTGGCCTTTCTACTGTGCAGAAAGAACCTGGGTCATATCTTCCACACTCCATGATATTAAAGGGTTATGAGTGGAATAATAACTTTGGGCAGTGTATTCTTACTAACATATACCCCAGTTCCAATTTGTACCTATACTTACATTCTCAGAACACTGTGTGGGGTCGTAAATTTTCTCCCCACTTCCTCGGGTGTTGCTCTGACTCTGGCTCACATAGCCAATCCCTGCTTTACGCCACGGATTGGAACCAGGGTGTATAGTAGTTAGTTTACTGATGGTTCAGTAAGTGCAGTGTCTGAAGTTATATAATTTTCAGTGACCCATGCTTTTAGTGTCTGGTGTAACTTAGTAGGCATAAGTAACTAACTTTTTTTTTTTTTTTTTTTTTTCTTTCTTTCAGTCTTTTAAAAGGAGGTTTTTCCACCTTATACAACTTGGCGATGGCTCATATAACTTAAATTTCTACAAAGATGAGAAAATCTCTAAAGAACCAAAGGGATCAATATTTCTTGATTCTTGCATGGGAGTTGTACAGGTAAGTGATTGCCTTGTTTTATTTATGATGTGTTCTTATATATGTAGTACATATATTATGTCAGGTTTACTAGTACTGTCATGGGACAAGTTCTGGCACGGTTTTCAGTATTCACTGTAGGCTAGATCTGCTCCAGGTTTAGAAGATGTCGATATAGGTCGTGACCATATCTCCATTTCCTTGCAAGGTTCTTTTTACAAAGATTTCAGTCTTACCATATTTTTAATAGGTGAAATATACCACACTTACAGTACATGATAAATATAACACTCCTTACCTGCATCAGCGTTCAGGATCCACTTTTGGACTTTACAGTTGTGGGTCATGACCTACTTTTGTGAATGAGGGAACCTTTACACAGTAGTTGGCAGCCTTTCATGTCTAGCTTAGGTTGGTGAACATATCCTAGCATGCTCTACAAGCCTCAGTTCAGCCACTCCTGTGGCGGAGCTTCACTGCAGGTGTGCATGTCTTTCTGGCATAGGTTTGTTTGTTTTTTTTGTTAGACTATTTATCTTTGTCGTCTTTAAAGTCCAAATTATTCCTAACGCTTTTGTAAAATTTTGCTAGACTACGTTGTTGCATTTCCTATGAGAAGACTGACTAAGGGTGAGGCACTTTATGCCTTCATATGCTGCATTTTCTTATGGATGTTAATTAAAAGCAAAGCCGGTTATGAAGAGCAAATCCTTTGGGCTTATGAATTATTTGGAAGAGAGGAAGGTGCAGCTAGTACTGAGCGCATATCTGGCAGACGTTTTCGTGTCTGAGAATGAAGGTGTCCTCTGGGGGCTGGGAGTGTTACATTTTCTTAGCAGCATGTTCAGTTCAGGAAGTGTTTGCTGTTTTTTCTGCATTTGGCACTCACCCATATTTTTAGAGTAAAATCTGAAAAAAAAAAATCCTCTAACCTTGTGCATTCTTAATAGGTTACATGCCGGCTGCTGATCCATGTGGGATTACTGAGGCGGGAGTGAACATTCTTAGCTGGAGATAGATATATATTTACATATACATTAGAGCTGGCTTATGCTGGAACTGTACCACCACATTTGCCCCCCACACACACTACAAGGGTTATTAAAAAGATAATAAAAGATGTGGTTCTTTCACACATTCCAAAATAGATTTCATTTCCTGCCCTGTGTATTAGTGATTCATGAACCCTTTCTGTAACTTCCCAGTTAACACATCTTAATCTTTATAATCCTGTATACTGTCATCGAAAGGTGAATAGTGCTGCTGATATGTGATGTGGCTATAACATAAGTCTCAAGATGTAAATCCCAAGCCCCTCATTGTTCAGCCCAGGGATGAGCCAAGGCTGCCTAGAAACAGCCTTTATGCAAATCTATGCCCCACTCCTGTTTATTGGGCAGTTGCATGAAAAATGGGACTGGCGGGGAGGTATGGCTCTACCACTATGGTCATAGTGGTCAGATAAGTTACAATTTCACTCGGTTCTGATACAGCCATAGTAAGTTGTGACTATGAGTTTAAGGAAGACAAAATCTCTGCCAAAATGAATAAATATTAAAAAAAAAAAAAAAAAACAATAATGAAATGAAAAGAATAAGCAGATAACTAATACAAATAAAGCTTTTTGTCACAGATTCTGATCTGATGTATTATGTTAACAGTATTGTCAGAGTGGGGATCTTTTCTAGTAGAGTATGCCATTTTCATATATTACATATATAGGCATGCTATTAATATTATTCTCAGCTACCCATAGTTATGGTTTTGAGTTAAAACCCTTAAGTTATATCAATTCCTTTAGAATAACCGGGTGCGGCGCTTTGCCTTTGAGCTGAAGATGCAAGACAAAAGCAGTTATCTACTGGCCGCGGACAGTGATGCTGAAATGGAGGAATGGATCAGCACTCTTAATAAAATATTACAACTGAACTTTGAAGCTGCTATGCAAGAGAAGAGAAATGGAGAATCCCACGAAGGTCTAGTATATTTGGTGAAAACTTGTGGTTGGGTCTTAAAGGGGATGTGTCACCAGAAATTTACCTATTTTTTTTTCTTTTCTAAGCCAACTTTTTATGTTAAATATTTTTAAGAATTTTTTTATATATTTTTTAGACCTTTTATGTCATTTATCTATATTGAAAAAAAGTACTATATCATACCATTCTGACTCAGGCTACTAAGCCGAATAGATTGATACTTGCAAATTCTCTAGGGGATTTCTTTGCAGCCCTCAACTCATTTACATCACAGATAAAACAGATAGCATAACAATAGAAAATAACACCTCTATAAGCATTACAAAAAAAGACAATAGCTCTGTACATATCACATAACACCCATCCACTACTTACAATAAATCATGTCACAGCATATCTACTCCACTTAGGCACAGAGCATGCCTAAGCAAAACTCTGCCATAGACCTCAATAAGTTACTCCAGACTATTGCTGCCTATAGCTATGACTATGCTGTAAAGCTTATCACTAAATGCTTTTTAACAGAGCAGATGTAAAAGCTCAGGCAAAATGGCAGCCCCCATAACCATGTGCAAAAAAATTAAATATAATATACAGTACAATCCAAAAATTAAAACGAGTTAAAGAGTGATGTGTTTTACTATGTGGTTTTAATAAATTGAAACCAATGTGAAGATCCACTGTTGGCTTTTAAAGTTTTGATTGCAGTGTGAGTGCTGCACAGATCAATGAAATGAAGGGTGCTGTGCCCAATCGGCTCTAGCCGTATACTTCTAACCCTAACCAGCATAACATGTCAGATAATATTTATAGGGGTTTTCTGGCCCCAAACAAATCTTCATACTGATGATCTATCTACAGAATCGGTGTTAGACCCCCCCCACAGATAACATACTGGTGACCAATCTTGTGGATAGGTCTTTGGTATGAAAATTCAGGGACTAGAAAACCCCTTTAAGCTGACCAAGCACATTGATCCATTCTCTTCTATATGTTGCATGTCCATGGATTTGCTCTATACCTAAAACTCTGTTCACAATGGTATCATGGCTTCCTTAATTTCAATAGTACTGATGGATATGAGAGATCCTTTATGTAAATGGTTCTTCTTGGATCTTATTAACCTAAAATAGGTGCATCAGTATTCTATTTCTATTGTCTTAAAACAATCTAAATGCTAGTGTGAACCTAGCCTTAAACAGGTTAAAGTTTTGAATTTTATTTACACAATACAATATTTGGTTTATGGAATAGTAGATTAGTTGCATGAATCTCTATTATAAATGTTTAAATAGAATTTTTCTCTTTCTTTTTTGCATTCCCTGAGATTTCTTTTTCTGTAATTTTCCAGACGATGAGCAGAGCAAGTTTGACACTTCATCATCTAGCATTGATAGTTACCTCCCAGAGAAGGTAGGTACTGCACAATTAATAGGATTATCAATATCTGTTGTTATAGCCAACCTTCTGCATTCCCCAAAGTTTCCATTAGACAGGGTGATTTATCAGGTTGTTTTGTCTTTTTATATAGAGTTGATCACCTACATGAAAATGGTTTTAGTTGGTAACAAATCGTCACAATGTCCAAACTGCACATTATTAGCTCTAGTAAGACTACTATTTACCTGATGCAACCAGACAATAGCAATATGTTTCAAGCATCAACTATATAAAGGGATATACTACCCATCTTGGTATAAAATATAGGGCATATCCACAGACTCATGGCTATGAGTAAGAGGACAGAACTGCCTCGAAACATGTAAGCGTTTATTCATCCTCCCAATGATACTCTTTTTAACGTGGATTTCACTATAGTTTGATCCTCCACAGGCTATTCCATATCTGTCTTTTGTGGGTCCCACTCAGTGTGCTCAGCTGTTTGGGGATCTTCAGTAGAAATGAATTCCCAGCCCCATCTCCTTTCATAGCAGCTCCAGACAGGTGTCAGGTGGCCCCCTTTCTGAAATGATGGGACTTATATCTATGATGTCCTGTGGATAATACCATAAGGTCAAAGATGACAATTATATGTTCCTTCAGGTAGAGCTTGTCTAGAGCCCCCCTTTGAGTAGTCTTGCAGTGTTATATACTAATGTTAGGTTAGTGTTAATGGCTGTTTTTAAACTTTACGGTTTTTATGTTTTGCATCAGAATTATATCATCTCTGTCCGGTTATTTGTTATACAGATATTAGTAATCCTGTGCGAGTTTAAGGTATAACAAAATCTTGTTTTTCTGTGTTTTTCTTCCGTTCTCAGTTCTAGGATAAGCCTAGAGAAAATTAGGTTTGATATTAGATATTTTGTGTTCAGGAAGGAGACCAGTTTCTGAGGTAATTGTTTCCAATCTCCTCTGCTCCAGAACAGATAGATGTGGTTAATCTAAAGCACTCTTTGTTTATTAGGAGTCTGAAACCTACTGGAAGCGTTCTGCCTGCCAGGTTCACACAGCCTCGAGTCCAACTCTTGTTTCATTTAGATGTTTCTGAGGGTTGCTGCACATCCTATCCAGTTACAGTGTAGTCCTTTTATACAGGCCAAGCAATGTTCTCTTCTGACACATCTATGATATGTCAGAAGATCATTTTGGATGGAATTTCCTATTCATTTTCATAAGGCTTTAGCTTATTGAGCCTGGATCTGCATGGGTAGCGATTTAGTTAGTGCGGCTGTGTTTGACAGTGGCACTAATGGAATGAGAGACTCACAGAAGCCGACAAATCTGCAGCACTTGAGTGACAGTATCATTAAGGCAATATGGATCAGAATCTCCAGGGGATGTTTCCAGGATCTTGCTAAATGCAAATGAAGGGGGTAGGTTGTTACTAGAAATGGATATATAGTGAATTTACAATCTATAAGATGTGTGTAAGGTTGCTGCATCGTGTCTATTATTAGTGGGATGACACAAATTCAATTTCTCCCATAAAAAAGAAATTCTATCCTTTGCTGTCATGAAAATTAGACCTAGACATTACACAATTGTCCAAGTGCTTTATATGTACAGCCTTATTTTATACGTTTTAATCTGTTTTAGCTGAAGCAATAACTGAAGGCTATATAACCATTAGGCATTATTCCAACACTGCCATTTTGATCAGTATTTTGAAGCCAAATTCAAGAGCAAATACCAAGAATAGAACCTTTATAGTTCTCTTTTGTTTAAAATCCAGTCCTTAGACAGTAGCAGCTGGATTTTTAGAAATGATGGTAAAAGGCAAATGGGGAGGTAAAAAAGTTTACCCAGTGATACCCAGAACACGTGGCAAAGTTTTTGTTGCGGTCTTTGCAACCTCATTGTAAATTTAATGGCTAACACTATTGCAACATTTATTTATTTATTTTTCATTTGCTTCAGTGCATAAGAAAATAAAGCTGCTTCACAAATTACCAATGAAGGGGGTTATCCACCTTTTTACAAAGGACCCCCTGCAAAATAAGCTGTTTACCAGAGCATGCAGCTCCCGTTAATGTTTAGATGCCAGGAGCTGTGCTACTCATGTGCCATACTTTTAGTAGTAGCAGTTATCAGTACTGCTGTGATGTTCCATAGATTTGAGTGGGACACCACTGCAGTACCCATAAATGCTGCTACTAAAAGCCTCATCACCAGCAGCAGCTGCTGCATCTTGCAGGACCAATGGTGACGACATACTCACCATCTAGGGTCCTGGAAGGTGCACTTTAGTATAAAATAGTTTAGTATAGAAATGGGAAAAATAAATTAGTACAGGTCCTAGACATGGGTCATGGCATCAGCAATCACAGATATTGAAAAATAAGTTTAAGCTTTATTACTATACAGTTTTTTATTTTTTTTAATTTGCATACAGTCGAAACAAACATATAGCTTTAATTGAATTGTGTTTTAGTGCTACATCCTGGAAGCAATAATTCTGCCTTTTTGGATATTTAACATGTAATCTGTCCATTCCTCAGAACATGTTGCATGTATTCACTCTCTGGTTTTAATATGAAGTGACAGTTATGTGAATGTTATCACATTCATTTGTTGCCCATTATAAAGTACATCGGGTACAGTGTGTGGAGTATTGTGTAATTTTTCCTTTAAGATATGGCGGAAATGGCCATGGCCACTTCTACTTTGAAAATGAAAAAGTAAAATGCCTGAATTTCCTTGATAAGCTTCCCACTGACAATGCTTAGAAGCCTTGCCAACTTTTTTTTTCAAGACTGCCTGCTGTTGACTTTTTCTATCTCAGATAATATTGAGACTCTTAGTGAAGCCACTGAAGGCCACAGTCATTTTATCAGTAAAAGTTTTTTTTGTACATTCTTTTTTTTTTTTTTCTAAGAATTTGTAAGCATTATGTACTGCAGCTGTCAGAATAATCCAGGAATCAATTGACTTTCAGTTTTTGGAATGAAATTGATTACATTCATACATTTTGTTAGAACCTGCTCATTCTTGAAGCTGTTAAGCTGTTCTAAATATTTATATACATAGTATTAACCACTGTTCACAACCAGTATTGTGAACAGTGGATGTTACTACACGTATAGATCAATAAAACTGACATCTCACACTGTAGAAAAATGTATTGTCATAAATGGCAACCTGTAAGAGTCCTTCACAGATGGCCATTTCAATATTGTATATATATATGGCGGACCACAGACCAGACCCATAAATTAATTTTACACCCTGGACCAGGTCCCTATATAAATATCAGACATGTATGTGTCTAATAACGCATTCTACAACATTTATGGATAAATTCAATTGTTTAAAAACAATAAATCTTCAGGGTTTTGTTTTTATCCATTACTGGAGATCGTGATGTAGATGCAGTAGCTAAGATAAATCTGTGCCATCATCCAAGCATATATGACATCCTGGAGACACTTTCTACATGACCCCTGGTATCTATAGTATGCATTATTTGTTACACAAGTCACATATAAAGTTTCACAATGTGGACAGCTCACTGCCCACGGTGTGCCACTCTACTATCACCTACCCTAAAAACCATGAGCTGTGCATACTGTACTGCTATACTCTGAACAAGAGCTGGTGGCAAGGAGGGTAACTATAAAAACCACAATATACTGAGGTGGTTATCTTGTTATACTGAGGTAGACCTTGTTGACAAACCTACTACAAAAATCGAATGCTATGGCCAAACAAAAGATCAAAAACAGTGGGGGTGATATATATAGCAAGATACGCCAGAATTCTGGCATATTTGCACAAAAAAAAACTGTCTAACGTGCTGTTTGCCACATTTATCAAGTGTGTTGGACTCACTTCCTACTTGACCAAAAAAAGGGGGCATGACCATGCATGAAATGAGCATAGCTTAACTTTCGCCTATGAGAGACAAAAATGTGCCAAGAACTTTGAAGCCAACTAATAGGTGTGAACTTAGATTCTAAGAATACACCAGATTTATCAAACGGCATCAGACACTGATAAATCTGATGCAGTTTAAGATTGTCTAGTCTGCAAGTTTGCACTGTATACTGTAGCATTTAGACAGACATTTAACTGCTGCTTAATACTGTCCAGATAGTTAGGCTTTTCTGATAGATTTTACTGAGTGAAAGCCCCTGTGGAACACTGTTGAAGAGAGTGCTATAGTGAAGTAACCAAGGAAGACAGCCATGTAGTTTCAGTTATAAATGATCTGGATGTAGTGGAATGATCTTAAAAGATGAATATCTCTCATGTGTTGAAGCATGAAGATGGGAGACTGTCACTGCCGTGGCTGATATCACAGATCAGAAAGGTTTTCAGTCAGACGAAAAGACCCTCAGGCAGAAGGAACAGACGCAGTAATGACACTATAGGATTTCCTTGTTTAAGTTCACATAATAAAGAGAATGAATTCCAGGCAGATTTTGTCAGACATTTGTTGGAATGTGAAAGCAAAATGCAACTAAAACCTTAATTTTAGGTTAGATTGATCAATCCAAATAACATATCTTCTGATTTCTGAAGTTAAGAGAACTTCCGGTATGCTCAGTAAAATGGCAAAAGTATGTAAAATTCCGTATATAAGGAGATTAGAAAAACATGGCAGTGCTGCTTTTAGAAACAATACTTCACTTGTTGGAGTATATGTGGTATATGAGAAAAGGTGACCAAGCCTGCTTACTTCGCTCGGAACTGATGACTCTGTTTATGTGGGGGACTCTTATCTGACAAATGATATTGTGGGAAATTTCAACACTCAACATATTTGTTCTCTGGGGTGGGGTATAAGCCCTCTGAGATGTCTGGCAGCAGCTCACTAACCTCTACTCATTCATAGCACATCCACTCTCAGTCCAAACCCAAGTGTACATGTGCATGGAGGAGTCAGGAGGGAAACTATGAACCAGGTCCTACAAAGTCTGGAGATCAGGGATAGTGGAGTATTAGGCCTTCAGTTACTAACATATATGCAAGTTAATTTGTAACAAGAAACAATTGTTTTTGCACTGATCCAGAATGTGTGATGTATTAATATTGTGTGATGTGTGATGAATTAAAGGGGTTGGCC
Source organism: Leptodactylus fallax (assembly GCA_947044405.1). Taxonomy (NCBI): domain Eukaryota; kingdom Metazoa; phylum Chordata; class Amphibia; order Anura; family Leptodactylidae; genus Leptodactylus; species Leptodactylus fallax. The sequence goes on along the minus strand of CAMRHE010000211.1, from coordinate 2,756,096 downwards.
ACTTTCAGACCAATATTGAGACACAAATGTTATTGTTTGTATAATAAAAAGTTCTACAATTTTCCAATATACTTTCTGTATCAATGCCTCGTGGTTCTCTAGATCTCTGCTTGCTTGTCATTCATTCTGCTTCTACTGGATAAAAATCAGTCCATGGTCATGTAATATACAGTCCGTAGATGGACACATAGGTGCACAGCTCATTACCAGGCAGATGTCTGATTACTGTGCTGTGACTAAAACAAGCTGTGAACCTGTGTGCCCTCCCATCCACATGACCATGGACCGTATATCGCATGACCATGGACCGTATATCGCATGACCATGGACCGTATATCGCATGACCATGGACCGTATATCGCATGACCATGGACCGTATATCGCATGACCATGGACTGATTTTTATCCACTGGCAGTAAGCAGAATGAATGACAGCAAGCAGAGATCTAGATAACCATTTTTGACCTGATGGTATTGAAAGCGTAGAAGTAAAATTATCTTTCAGGTCAGATTTTCTTTCACCTCTAAGGCCACCTTTAGCTTTCTGCAGAGTGCACTTGCACTCTGGATAGGATGATTTCCTATCCAGTTTTTCCTCATATTCTTTATTACCACCCAAGTACTTCAGCTGACTCGTAATTCTCCACCACTTCCCTAGCAAAACCCTAGTTCAAAGGTTCACAGATTTGCCATTGTGGTTAAGCTAATGCTGGAAGTGTATTACTGCAGTCATCGACTTTGGTTTGGACAGGGCTTCCACATCTGGAATGAAGCGAACGTTTCCATTGTGGCATGACTGTATTTTAATTGTTCAGAATGAAAAACACTAAGCTGTATATTTCTAACACACACAAAATCTGTTCTATTATGGTCTGGCAAACTTTGCCGGAAGGCTTAATGAATAGCAGAAGAAAAGTAGCTTTCATTTATTGATAGATATGATCCAAATTAACGTGAAATTACCCCCTGTCATTTCTAACAATAGTTTCCTGCTTTGTAAAACACTTCACTTCTGTTAGTTTTCTCAGGTAAATGCAGTATTCAGATTCCAGAGTATTTGGTTTCTTTTGCATTATAGAAACAGAAAAATTAAAAAAAAATTGTCAGTGCCAGATCCATCACATCACACACAATGCAGCCAACAGACCACATTGGTTATAATATTGGCTGTTGGATGTCTATCATGGTAATGTTCGTTATTGTTAGAAAAATTTGTGCCACATTTTTTTTCAGTCTTTGGACAATTCTATCTAGTACTGACACTGTCCTCAAGTTTAATATTCATCTTTTGTTCCCATGAAGATATCAATACATATAAATGTTTTATGGCCTATCCTAATCAGTGCTGCACTTCAGGATCTCAATATGATATAGGGATCAGTTTGGTGATATACTTGCTTGCTTTAATTCAGGTTCTGTTGATTTCCAATTTTGGTATCCTCAATGAGCAGATCTAAGTATTTCTCATCTTCAGCATATTATTTTGATCTTTTTTGTGTGCTGGCTGTAACTTTAGTGTGTGTGTGTGTGTGTGTGTGTGTGTGTGTGTGTGTGTGTGTATATATGTGTGTGTGTGTGTGTGTGTGTGTGTGTGTGTGTGTGTGTGTGTGTGTGTGTGTGTGTGTGTGTGTATATATATATATATATATATATATATATATATATATATATATTCGGTACTACATATTGTATGGTAGCACATTGGACATTTGGCTTAGTATCATTAACCGCAGACCCTCTACAGTTACTTTTGGGTTTGACTGTCATATTGAAGGATGATTTATTGGCAGATAGTCAGAAGACGAGCAGTCCCTGATCTTCTGACCACACAGATAAGACTGTTATACCTGGAGGTGATTTTATCTCATGATGTAGAGAGCAAACTTTGCTGTATTTTATTACATGTTCCATTGATTTGTGTTCAGAAATGAATCTTATTAACTGAACTATCTGTAGGCAAGTATTTCCTCTGAATTCATGTTTGTTTGTAAAGGTGCATATGTCTATTCTTATGAATATGTTTCATGTGGCATGATGTGTGGCAAACTATATATAATATGTAATATTCTTATATCTACTTGATGTCTGTTACAGAGTGGAAGAGAAACAGAAGCCAAATTGAAAAATGAAAGCAGGGTGAAGCTTTTTGCCTTGGATTCAGATACACAGGTAATGCCATATGCACAAACCGCCCCCTCTTGCCTAACAAAAATGTGTATAGATGACACTTTGTTTGCCACACTGTATTTTGAGTAGACCCGCACTGCTTATTTAGCTTTGCTTTGGATCCTAAGACTTTACCTGAATTTGATTTTGCTCCGAATTCTTAATATCACCAAGACCAAGCGTTTACACATTACGCATTGGTGCAACTTATAACATGCGCATACTTTTGTTTCCTGAATGTACACTGATGTTTCACATACTGCAATTACATAAGAAAAATCAATCTCCTTTCTTGTAGCCATATAGTTCAGAAATCAAAATCTGCCCATACTATTTTCTATTGTATGCAAGACGTAGGAGGTTGCTCCCTTTCTCCTATGTTTCACTATTCATTTGGCAATCTCTTTTTCTATCTCTAGAAACTTGACTTTTCAGGAATTGAACCAGAGATTAAACCCTTTGAAGAAAAATTTGGGAAAAGGTTATTAGTGAAGTGCAATGAATTATCTTTCAATCTTCAGTGTTGCGTGGCAGAAAATGAAGAGGGGCCGACAACAAATGTAAGATTTTGTTTTGTGTTTTTTTTTTTTTTTTTTTTTTCCCCTCTAATTTACTATCTTGCTGTATCTGTGACTTTTTAGAGTAATGAAAATCTGTGTAGTCTTAAAGGAGGTTCTTTCACCACCTCTACCAACTCCAACTTGCTTTTTCCTTCAATAGGTGCAACTTCATTGAAGCTTCATGCACAGCTTGAAATTTTTTTCTCTAGCCCCTACCATTCCTGAGTAATTGTTGCCAATATGCTAATTGGGCTCTCTGCGGTCAGATAGGCGGTCCCAGAACTGTTCATTTAGTAGGCCAAAGCACCAACTCCTATTTTTCCACAGCTCAACTCAAGAATCTAATTAATTATAGAATATTAATAATTTTTAATATAATTAGAACTAACCATTTTATTTTGAAGTCACAGTCAATAACTTTTTTCAGCCCTGCTATCTGCTCCAGTGCAGGACAGCCCATCTGACATTAAAGAGAGTAATTAGCATATTGGGTGCTGGAACGAACCACAGTGATTGCTCAGGAATGGTAAGCGTTCCAGAATCAGTGGAGCAACATCTATTGAAAAGTAGGAGTTGGTGGAGGTGGAAAAAGGTTCTCTTTAAGACAACAATGGTGATGATGATCAGCTCCGATATTGCTGTAAGAAACTGGTATTCAGGTCTTATAGAAGCTGTTCAGAATTAAAGTGGTCACAGATTGCTTCAAGACAGCATCTGAAACACTTTTTAGGGGTCGCATACTTATCTGTTTCCTTTACTTTCATAAAAAAGCATTGAGTACATGCTAGGCCACTTTCCATTCTTTGTGGATATGGCAACTGCCGTACCATGTGGTATAGGTGTCTGTAGACCCCTGTTTTCGACACAATTGCAGTCCCATCTCTAAATCTGATGATATGCTGTAGGTGCCTAAGATGAAAATAACCATTTCAGAAACAGAAATCTTGAAGGGGTTTTCTAGCTTCAAATCAAATTTTTATACTGATGACCTATCCACCCGACCCACACACAGATCGTCTGTCCTAGCAGACTTCAGGTGCTGGCACTGCTAGTTGAGGGAAGGTATGTGCAGCACTGTTCCTATTCATATTATAGGATCAGTGCTGCAGTTCTCTGTAACCACCACTGTGCATCAGACGGTTCTGCTGTACCACTCCTATTACTTGAAGAGGAGCTGTTCTGCATGAGCTGCCCTTCAACTAGCAGCTTCCAGCACCAGGAAATTCAAGACCACCTCAACATGTATGCACTCTAAAACTGGGGAGCCAAACCTAATAAACTTTGTCATAATAAATAATTTTCTGTAGTCATCCCAAGGTACAGTAACATAGAATCTGATCTGTTGTATGGCTGCTTTTGATGACATAATACAGATTGGTCATGTAATAGCCTCTAATAGGTTGCTTGTGGATTAACTTGGAACAGGTAATAAACCTCTGCAGTAAAGGATTGGGTGTGTTAGAATACACCCTGGTTGTCCCATACAATTTATCTTGTCAGCAGGTCCGTTCTAAATTGTCCGAGTTTGGCAAAAAGTTAACATGGCCAGCTCAGAGGTGATCCATCCCAAGTGTTATCCTATACATTGTTAAAACATTCTGCCTTTCCAAGTAGAGGAGTGTGGGAGCAGCAACTGCAGGTTTGTCCTTGTGAGTCACTGTACAGACAAACTGCCTTTAATAGACGTCAGTGGGACAAGGCTTTTCGAGGCAGTGGCTACTAGGACATATCTGAGCCTGCTCTGACTGCTCACAGAGGCTGATATTTAATATAATGTCCCCTGCATTGTAAAGTGCTAGTATTTCATGTGGTGACTGTTTTTAACATACAGTTACAGTAGTTTGCCCCAATGATTGCCCCATATGGGGGGGGGGGGGTTCAGGGCATGTTTTGTTTTGTTTTTTATACCCAAGAAGAGTTTTGGCTTTTCACATCTTTCGGCATGCAGTCTGCAATTGAATCGCACTATACATCCACATTCTGGGAATATGTGTAAGGATCTATGGCAGTTTGTTCTTTTGTTCAGCATTCTAACCTGGCGTGTTCTCTGCAATTCAGTAGACGCACTATACACAGGCATAGCAGAGAGTGCAGACGTCAGAGCTGAGTCACCAGGAGGAGACCATGAATTTATTATGATGAAGGATGTTTGTGCTCTATAGAGCAGAAGCACTACAGACACATTTGCTCATATTCGCACTGTGTCTAGAATGGATCTGCCCAGACAGACATTGAAATGAAGGTTATTGGTTAAATGGATATTTATCTCGCTGGTTGTTGACATAAACTGCATGTTATTTCCTCCATTACGTGTCTTCATATAGCCGCTGTAGTAACCTCTGAAGAATAGTCTGTGTTCTGTGGTGGTTACTGATGTGTGTAAGCCTTTTTCCTTGCACAGTATAAATTGTGTGATTTGCAGACTCATCTGACTGACTTTATAGCATTTATGCTTAACTAAGCTCTAACATTGGAGAAATGCTTACGTACTGTATATAAGCTGGTTATTCTGTGCTTCCCACTTGCTGGCAGTGACATTGAGAGGCATCTTATTTCTAAAGTGCTGTTAGTACTAGGAAAGGAACATGTGGTACCTGCTACTGTATGTCGCTGAAGTCCAAAATCTGCCACCCACAGACCTGAAATTTTCCATCATATTCCTATATCCATGATGTCCTAGACTTTACAGAACCATTGCTTTCAGGAAGGAGGTTCATAATGCAAACAGCATGCTTTGCTCAAATGTCCAATGCATTCTTATAAACTAAGTCCGTCTTTGAACATCATTTTCCAATGTATATATGCTTCTAAAATGTGCTGCTGGATTTTGCAGGTTATCTATTTCTATCCCCTTTTTTAATGCTATCCACTAATACAATGATTTATTGACTCCTATGTTAGTCCTATGATGTCTATATATTTACATACACTACAGTGCTTATCTTGAATTGATCCTTAGTTATTTTCCAGCAGGGCAGTGTTTTTTTTCACAATATGAGCAGACTGTATAGTACCTGCATACAAAGCACCAGAACAAACAATATATAGACACTGAGGCACAGGGGATGCTGGCAGATTTTAGCTCGGGAGTAAGGTGGATTGTGTTTACAGCTCTGGACTATAATACAGACTCAGAATCAGGACAATGTAGGCTAATGTACTATGGTCCTCCTCAATGTTTGTGTAATACAATTAGTGTAAAAGTCGACTTTTTCTTTTAATATTTATTGTGACTCCTCTCTAGTTAGAAATGGATATTTTTTTTTGTCTTTTACCTTTACTGTGTTTTGGTGCCTAAGGCTTCATGCTGAGCACTCAGTTACAATAGGTCGTGAATTTCATGTGACACGTTTAATTCTTCGCTTTTTTCCTTCTCAGGTGGAACCATTTTTTGTCACGCTATCCCTGTTTGACATCAAAGCCAACAAAAAGATCTCTGCAGACTTTCCTGTGGACTTGAACCATGCCTCTGTGAGGCAAATGATTCCTCTTCCCTCCCAACAGCTTCTAAATGGCAGTGGGGACTTTGGTCGCAGAATTTTAGGGTCTGTGCAGGAATCAATGTTGCAGTACCCCAAACAGGTATCTGTTAGTATGTTTATGGGTTATACGAAAAATGAAAATGTATTTCAATAATTCAGATATGAGATGTATTTGTAATGGATAAGGAAATGGTAATGCAGCTGAAAACTTACCTAAATAATTGAAGAATCTTTGCCTTTCACGCTGTGTACAGCTTGAGTGCTCTCTTTTAGAAGGAAAATGTATTGCTCAGTAAAGAGCTGTATGATCTGAAGTAGTAGATGATGGAAAATAGGTACTGATTGCTCCGTGGGAGGAGACGGCTTTCAGCTCCTAATGTTTTCACTTGTGCTAATGCTACAGGTTGTTTTACATCTAGGACCATGAGTGTCTAATATAAACTCCTTACCATTGCTGCTCCCTGCTGCTAGGAATGTGGAGCAGACAGCTTGTTCATTCACTGTAGTACAATGCAGTAATCAGAAATGTATTATCTATTAGCTTCATTGTGCTCGCCCCTTCACCTGTTCTCAGGAAGATGCAGCATTGTGATATCAAATATGATTGAAACTGTTATTAAAATGTGCTCCAACTGTGAACTCCTATTGGAGGAGGATGTTGACCTTCTCGTCAAAATAATAAAGGGAAGTCGCTGACAATTATGATGGTATCACAGCAGATGACAGGGAAGTGGGAATCAGATAAGGATCATAGCAGACTGCTGAGTTCCATGTATGAATGTGTGATCTTGGTTTGTACACCATTATTTTGGATAGGTCTTTTTAGATCTTTACTATTCCCGGTAATAGAAAAAAAATATATTTGGCCATGATATTGTGTATGTTAATTACAATCTGCTTACCTCAGCAGGCAAAACTACAGTGCCACCATAGAAGATCAGTTTATACGTTAGTTGTTTTATTTAAGGGTTTTACCTTTATTAGGACCGACTAAGGCATATTTACTAGTGCAGTGTAAAATTTAGACCAAAAACATGACATATTTCTCACAGTAGCTGATGCTGAGTGATAAATTTTGATGCATTTTTAGACTAATAGTTTGATTATATCTGCTTCTATATTGCTAAAATGGCATGAAAATTTTGAGGCTAAATTTTGGTGCTGTTTTGGTGCACCCTGTCACATCTTAAAGGGATTCTGTCAGCAGTAAATTCATTATAAACCTTGTCCCAATGCCTTGTAGAGGTGCCACTGTTACTCAGCTTTGGAGACCAATTTTCATGTAAATTGGGTTTTTTATTCACATGCAAATTAGAGGGAAAGTGCTTTGCCCAGGAATCTAGAACGGAAACCAAGGTCTGTTCAAGGTAAAATATGCCCCACAGTATTTCTTCCCTCCTTTGCATATGAATAAAATTGTGATTTACATGAAAATGGGGCCCCAAAGCTAAATAACAGAGGCATGTTTGGAAACTAGAATTGCCTCTACAGGTTACTGGGATTAGGTTTATAACCAATTTACTGCTGACAGACTCCCTTTAAGTCTTGCTTCTTTTTGGCACGCCACTCTCATTCCATTGAACCATGTTTCCTTGTTAAACAAGCCTAAAAAGTGTCTTAAACATATAATTACACAGTAAATTAAGCCACAATTCTGGCACATTTTACTTACTATGGCAGTTTTACTGATTGCACCAAAAAGCTTGTGTGCATACATTGCAGCAAATATAATAGTTATAAAACTTTACTGCTTATCTTACAATGGGGCTGGGCCTAATGGGAACGGGGCATGGCTTAAGATGTGACATGGTGCACAGAAATTTTGGCACATTTGATTTGCCATGAATTAGGCCTACAAAGTAAAGGTATACTAGACAATGGGTTCCCAAACTACCTGAAGGCAGGACCCACTTTTGGAGATTTTATTTAAGATTTTATTTTGGATCCTTGTACCCTACGTGACAAGGACAAAAATTAAAAATCCCTGTGAAATCAAAAACACCTATAGTCTGCCTCTGTTCTGCTTTTCACCTAATTTTGCCTTTTATTCTGCTCCATCCTGCCTTTTAGTTCCTGTGTAAAAATTAAATATTTTTTGCAAATATGAGTAGTTTAATATTTTCTCTACCCATCTTAGTGGTGAAAATGTTTTGTCTTGATCCATTGCCAATGGGTACAACAATGAATGCAGGAATGTCCTGGCTCTTGTCTGAAACCCAGCCATGATATCCTTATTGTAGATAGGTTATCAGTCAGGGACGTTACATGCATGAGAAGATATCCACAATAAAGACATCATGCCTTGGTTTCTGACCATAGAAAGTCCCTAGTTCATGGTCGTATCCATTGGCAACCGATCAAGACAAAATGCTGTCACCACTAACAGAGAATCTTTAAAGCGCTACAAAAATATTTAACTACTTATATTTGCAAACATGTTTGTTTTAATTGTCCACAATTTTAAATATGGTTTTGTTCATGGGAATACCCCTTTAAGAAACACTGCCTAGACTACATTTCCCAAGGGTCCATCAGATGACTAACAAGAGCCAATAAGTGTTTATTGTCACTTGCAAGCAGAAGGGCAGACTTTAATCTGTTCTGGCTGTGCAGAGCTATGGTCCTGATTTGGTCACTGTCCTGTGGCCCACCATCTTCATCAGGAGACATATTGGGACTGCCGTGCTGCACAGCCAGAATTTTATAGAGCTTTTTTTCTTTTTTTGCAGGCTTTGCTGATCCAAAGTTAAGAGTGGCTTGAAAATAAATAGAAAATATAAAAGAAACATTTTAAACTTTTTAATTTCTGTTAAATGTACACCTGGCTTTGGCTAAAAAAAAAAAAAAGCAAAAAAAAAAAACACAATCTGCAACAAAAAAAGCAGCTTTTCTGCAACATGGGGGCTTTAGCTTAAAAGTGCACCAGATTTAAAAGGGTTGCCCAGGATTTAGGTCCTAATGTTAGGCCATAAATATCTGATTGATGAGCTGTCAGCCCCCCCCCCCCTCCCTGCATCGATCAGCTGTTTGGTGTCACTTTCCACACTTTATACAACACAGGGACAGAAACAATTGGCTTCATGACCTGTGTAGTGGCTAGGTGTTGGTACTGTAGCTCAACTTCCATTGACTTCAGTGGGAACTGAGCTACAATTTCGGCACCTGGCCACTATACAGGGTCTGGGGCTATCCGTTTCTGACCTGGTTTCTGACAATAGTGTATAGGCCATAAAAATCTATATCCCGGACAATAGTTCTAACATTGCACTGCAGTCGACAGGGGCCTTGAAACTGTTGACCTGGAGGGAAAACTTATGACCGCATATAGCTATAATGGTGAGAATCATAGGGTAATTTGGTACAAAACATATCTTACTTATTTCCTCCTGCAGTATTGCTTTATTTTTCTCCTTTTCTTACTTTTTACTGGCTTCTTTTTCAGACCAGTCATCTATTAAAAAGCCTACTGCTTTTTATCTTGTTGTTCTGTACCTGTTCTATTGGAAGATATCTATTAGATGATTAAATGTAATATAAAACCTTACAAAATCCTAGTCAGATATTCATCACACATCATAGCACACATAAGTGTACAGTGTAAATAATAGGAGCTTTAATAATTATTCCTCATTTCAATTTTTACCTTTTAGGGCATATTTTCTGTAACTTGTCCCCATCCTGATATCTTCCTTGTGGCCAGGATAGAAAAGGTCCTTCAAGGCAGCATTACTCATTGTGCAGAACCTTACATGAAGAGCTCAGACTCTGCCAAGGTATGTTCTTATGATATGCAGTGTGTAGACCATTTCGTAAAGACACTGTTCGTCATATGCTTCTATTTTATTTAGATAATCAATCTATAATGTGGTTCCTGATAAAGGATTTAGGAATTAGAATAACTAGCATATTTTGGCAAGCAATCTACACACCTCCAGATATCTGTTCCCCTGTCTTTAAAAAAAAAAAAAAAAAAAAAGTAGAGTAGAACATCATAAAAAAAACCTAGATCACTAAATTCCTCCCCCTATTCTGGTCTATACTACAGGTTAGACAGCATAGGAAACACAACAGATCTGCTTCAAAGGGAACCTGTTACCAGGTTTGGGGTCACTAAACTGCCAGCATGTCCTTATGCTATTGGGGGTTCAATGTCTGCTTATTACATCATTGAGAAAATGTACTGTAATGTAGAACTTTCATAGAGACGAGTCTCATCAACTTGGTATGCAGATGAAGCAGATGCACCGCACAACTGGCCCTTCTGATTTGTAAGTGAGGTGTGTTGTCCTTGCCTTCAATTTTGCAATGCCTGAACCTGGAGACATCAGTCCTGAACCCCATTCTAGTAAGTTATATAATAATTTTTTCACAATTGACAAAATGGGAGGTTTTGTTATTGGCAGATTTAGTACCCTACATCCCATCTGCAGACCACCACTCTGGTGGTTTAGTGGTTCCAGCTTTATTTAATTATACTGGAAAAAGTTTAATTCAAGATGATGCATGCTAAATTTCATAGCTCTTCTCAATGATGGCAAAATGTACTGGTTTACCACAGCAGTATGCAAAGGGGCAGACTTAGTAATTCATTAGTGCTTTCCTAAATTTAGGCAACATGAGACTAGACAAAGACAGAAATGTATCATAGTGTGTGATACATCTGGTAACTCTTGTTAGACATAATAGGAACATTCTTAGGGCCATCATAGTGATTAATGATGCTGAGAGTTCCAGAAGTACATCTGGTGCCACGGAGCCTCACACTTAAAACACACACCCCTGGAAGCCTCAGGCTCTCTTATATGAAAGAGTGGACACAGAACCAGTACTCTTGCAGACTATTTCCAAACAATTTGAAAAATTTGACTCCTTGTTACAGGTGCTATAAGTGAGTCAGTCTCCAGAGGTCCACACTGAAGACTGATTGGATCTTTGCCTAACTGCACCCCACATGCATGCTGAAACTGTAAACGTCTATAGAATGGAGTTGAAGGCAAATTAAGATGCCGTTTTAAATCGGTAAAGTGTCTAAGAACTTACTGAATAACTGTGTGTGGTATTTAGTGCCTCTCAGTGGGCAAATTTCATAGTATGGGATACAAGAGAGTTCAGGCAAGGTAGAGTACCCAAAGCGGGAAGTAGGGCAAACATTCTCAATCTATAGAAGTAAGATGCAGGTCTTCCTACTTGATATACGTAATTTTCCAGATCCTCTTACGATACTGCCAGGGCCCTCCTTAAGCACCACTAGAGAATTATTGGCGTAGGCCCTTAACCATCAAGTGAAATAAACCAGCTGGGTTGCAGCTTAGTTGATATGAACATTAAGTAATGCTAATCCCCCCTGCCCATATGATTTAAATATAGCTCTGGCCAACCAAGGCACCCAATTCCACCAAAGGACACCACTATCTAATTATAGGATAGCAGGCCCATGGTCATTCTTCAGCTCACAGCTTCACGAATCACTATGATGCTATGAGTTCAGTTCAGCCAAGCTATGGTCGGTCCAGGAAGCCATCATATGAGCTTTGTTTCTTACCTCTTAGCAGGTTTACTATCACTATCTTCTACTAAAATATTGGCTCACAACATGAATAAAACTGCCAAAATTTGCAAATCCTTATCAATCTTCCATTTTTGTGGACACTTTTCAGAACTAAAGGGCTGTCAATAGTGTCTGAATCATACAATAAATGTGTTGAATGGTATGTGCATCAGTTTTTTTTTTAGCAGAAATGTGGTGCATGTTGTTTAAATATTACTCCTAAATTTAAGGTGGATTGAAAGCAGTTTATTATATTATGGGTAAGAAAAGGTATTGTGATATGATGCTTCAATGCTGAGACATACTAAGGTACCATTGGAATTTGTGTAAACTGCTGTACAGTAATATGTTTAGTTTGTGCTTGTAGACTCCCTTGAAAGCGTGTTTTTCATTACTCATCTTAAGCTCTTTCATGTTTATCTCCTACATACACATAAGAATTCCACATTTACGAACATCTGCACAACGGACACACCTGTAAACACTATACACAACAAGAAAACTTAAAATGTTATCTCTGCACATGAACACCATTACCTGTAAATGATTGTCATGCCTTTCCAGAAATAGGAAAGACCTTTATTAAACATGACTTATAAATATTGCTTAATAAATGGAAGACCGACCTTAAAGGGAATCTGTCTAGAATGATGCTGTAGAGCTTGTAAATGCCATTCAAGCCTTGTCTATGTTGCAGTTATACATTGTGGTAAGCAGGAGTAAAAGAACACTAGTACCCACTGTTCACTATCCATCTGCAGTTGTAAACTCAAGCTCAGTAATAATCATGCCCACTTATCCATTATTGACTTTTAGCTAGTTGTGCCAAGTGGGACCTCAGTCAAGGAAGAGTTGGGAGTCTATACATCGGAGATTCTGGATACTTATTGTAGAATTCAATAAAAACCTTGTTTAAAGGGAACCTGTCAGGTTTTAAACTGGTCCCGTCATATGCAGGATGAAGTTCTGTTGCAGCAAAGTACAAATTGTTATAAATGTTTGAAAGCAGAAAATTGCATATGGAAATTAACCTAAGTAGTCCAGTGGGTGGGCAGCATCTTCAGCCGAGTCACATGGCCTCGTTGCTAAGCACATCTGGGCACCAGGGCTGGTTTTAGACAAAATGGGACCCTGGGCAAGTTTACAAGTGGGGCCCTAAATTCTAAGACATACCCAGGGGCGGAACTGCCACCATAGCAGGTGCTATGGGGCCCATGGCCATAGGGGGCCTGGTAGACCCCTGCTGCATTTTGTTTTCTTAAATAGGCCATTAACTGCTGAAGTTACTCCAGCAGCTAATAGCCCTATTTACTTACTGGTCCCCACTCCTGCCCACTGCCGCCCCCTAATTCCACTTCAGACCTCCTAGGGAGCCCTGTGCGTCCCATATCACGTCGCTGAAACTGAACAGTGTTAGGAGTTTGCTGGCAGGGATGTAATATGGAATGCACAGGAATTGGTAAGTACAGCAGCGCGGTACTTTGTATTTGGCGAAACTCGCAAGATTCGTCTCGCAACGTTTGCCTGGCAGTTTTGCTTGGACAAACTGCTATTATACTCTGGGGTCTTTTCTGACCTCAGAGTATAGTGTTAAGAGGCCCAGGAGAGGTGAAAAAAAATAAAAATGGTCTTCTCCTGTGCTCAAACGCAAATTCCTGCTGTCTTCGGCCCTCTTCAGTGATGTCACAGATGGCACATGGGTCCGGCTGGCGTCATTGGTGCACAACGATGCCGATGTAACCCACGTCTGTGATGTCATTGAAGAGAGTCGAAGATGTCAAGAAGTAGCACTGGAGCACAGGAGAGTTAAGTACCGTTATTTTTTTTTTTTCCCCTCCCCTGGGCCTCCGCACATTACACTCTGGGTTCTGAAGAGACCCCAGAATATAATAATAGTTCATGGGTCGTAATACCCAAAAATTTTCAGGTTCTGCCTAATCCAAAATTTTTGTAATATTTGCACCAAACACTTTAGGGGACAATTTTACTGTGTAAAGGGGCCACTATGGGACAATATACTGTGTGAAGGGGCTGCCATTGGACATGTGTATCTCCTGCACCCAGGCGCACATTGGGAAAGCTGACAGTGCGCTGAATTCAGCCCACAAGACAGAACATGTGTGTGTGTACACACACACACACACACAGAGACACACACACGAGACACACACACACACACACGAGACACAGCACATACCTGGAGCCGAGTCAGGGATTGATTACACTGGGCTGCAGCAACCTAATGTAATCAATCATCCCCAGCAGTGCAAGGCTCCGGGAGGAGGAAGGAGCTGTCTGTCTGCGTGGACACTTGGTAGGGGAGAGAGGCAGTCAACACCCAGTGGGCCCCCTCAGGAGCTTGGGGCCCCGGCCCTTGCTTGGTGCTGATTTACAGCTAATGGTGCTGAATTCAGGGGCCCTTTAAGTTGTGGAGGCCCTTGGAGATTGCCCAGTTTGCACCCCCCACCACCGGCCCTGCTGGTCACATCTCCCTCATGATGTCATGGAGCGAGTGGACTGTGAGGGAGATGTCACCCACCGTGACTACTTAGGTTATTTTACATATGACATTTTCTGCTTTCAAACATTTACAAATCCACTTTGCTGCAACAGAAAGATTACAGAGGGGCAGCAATGAAAAGGTTACTACTGCATCCCTTTAACTAAATTATAGCAAGGCAGCAAGGAGTCAGGGCCACAATTCAACAGGTACAAATAGGATACTATTACCAATTAGGTAATAAGACAAGAGTCTTATCAGTGGTCTCAAACATGTGGCCACTGGAGCTGTCATCTGTGGTCTTCTCCCTTGATCTTCCGATCCAGTTGGAACAGCAGAACCAGGGAGAAAATAACACCAATCCCATTTCTGAAGCTTCCCGATTTTGTAGTCCGCAGGCCACACTTTAAACTGTATGGGGCCACTGTTGGAGGAACATTAAACTGTGTGGAGCCACTGCTGGAGTTATTTAACTGTAAATTTACAGAATTTGAAAGTAATGCGGCCCATCAACTTCAGATTATTTTTCTACGAGCGTCCCATTTTCCTGGCCGAGTTTGAGACCTCCGCTCTAAACCATGGTTGATAAAAGGAGAATGTTGTCAAGTAGTGAGATCCTGTACTTGGGAATTTACTATTATTTACAGTATATGGCGAGATCACCTACAAGGAAATGCATAAAAGATCTATGGATCCCCTTATTGATAGAAAGGAGCATGAGTGCCTCGTGACACTGCTGTCAGCTTTGCTTTTACCAAATAGCAGTTTATGCATGTTCTGAGACTATTAATAACAACTGCGAATAGTCACTAGTGTAGCACAATGCAGACCGTGTTATAACTTCTTTCTGAACTTTTATGATCTATGCCAAAAATGCTATGATGCAATAAATTCTGAGAATTTTCAATAATCTGTGAGACATTTTTGGCATATCCAGTCGATATGCCATATACTAAGTGTAGAGAGGACACCACTTTATCGGACATAGAATACAGTACACTCTGAGCACTAGTGACTTAAGGTGTGGAATCCTAGCTAATACTTAGTCTTTGATCATTTTTCTCTGGACTTCCTCTTGCACATGTTGAACTGTCCCTCCTTTGCCAAAATCCTGTGGATCAAATACAATTGTTTGTTTTCCTCTCCAAGGAGACTGTTTAAAGGGCAAATTGTGCGTCGTGAAACCTTTTGTGTTTATAATTGTCTGGACATATTTGTTGGTGAATAATTTATGGTGTTTAAACATTTATAAGTATGCCTGCGGTAGCTTTACCTCCTGTAAAGCCTGTGGCTTCTCCGTGCTTAAATGGTTTATTTTTATCCAGTTCACTTCCAGGTAATGTTGGATAACTGCAGCCATTTATCCCGCGCAAGCAGCAGTAAACTGGTTGCAGAGTTGTTTAAGTGTTGCTTTTGTGTTTTTGTTTTCTTTTATATGAAATACCATACCATAGTGAATATTGTAGTTTTGGTTTGTAATATAATCTGTTTCCTGGTTGTTTCATTATGGTTTTTAGTGAATTGTCTCTGCAGGCCCATACACAGAACAGTAGGCTCACATAAAGACACAGCAACAGTCATGTGCCCGTAGTTATTACAATTGAAAAAAGACATATGTCCGTCAAGTTCAGCCCAGGAATAGGAAAGGGCATCACTGAAGGGACAAGTTTAGGAAATAAGCATTTATACTATGGGGTAGGCTATTCCACAGATTCACAGTCCTTGTCGCCTCGAGATTAAACCATTTTTTTTCTCCAGATGCAGGGAGTGCCCCTTGTCTTTTTAGAGAATTTAACATGAAAAACCTTTCCTCCATATTTTTTGTTTTTGCTTTTTACATATTTATACATAAGTTTATCATGTTCCCCCTTAGATACCTTTTGCCATGACTAAATAGAATTAATTCTTTCAATCTCTCCTCATAACTGAGGTGCTCCATGTCCCTTATCCTTTCTCTGGCCATCCTTTGTACATTTTCAAATTCCAGGGCATCCTGTCTATGTACTGGTGCCCAGAACAGCATATGCTAGATATTTACAGAATGGTATTTCCAGCATTTGAAAGTGTTTTTTGTTTTTGTTTTTTATTTAAAATAGTGTAAGTGAACCTCTAAAATGTTTTCCTTGCTGGGCAGCACCAGTCGTAATGTAATAGAAACACTTCTTTTGCTGCTTTGTAACCAGGCCTAAGTGAGGAACTCTGGGGGGGGGGTGGTTCTGTGGTATAAAAAACACTACGGTATGAGTATTCTTTGCCTTAAATAGATTCTCTAATCTAAGTGAAACACCCCCCCCCCCCCCACCACGACCTACCTTCTAAATTACTTAGTGTACCAAAAATGTATGTTTACGTAGGTCGCGTCCCATGCACATATTCCAGGGACGTTCCGTTTCTGTCACCTATACTAACCCTCACCACCACCATGTCTGTCTTGCCTGTCTTCTAGGCAGGATCTTCTGGGCACAGGAGGTCACTTCTTCTGGGCTACTCCGGCTCTAGTGGGCGGCTGGCAGAAGTCAAGAAGAGGAGGTGGCGACCGCCCAGAAGTAGTGACCACCTGTGCCCAGAATATCCTACCTGGAAGACAGGTAAGTATGATGGGGTGGGGGGGTTGATTTAGTCAGGAAGGGCTAGTTAGGGCGGGCTAACTAGGGAAACTGGGAGGGAGTGAGTGAGTGAGAGAGGGAGGTCAAGGGAGTCAGCTCTGAGCGGCCCAAGGCGGCATGGAAAACAGAGCAGGAAGATACCCATGTAAGCAAATGCAGAAGATGTCAGGAGCTCACAGAGAAACCCAGAAATCATTCAAAACACTGCTAAAGGTTTTTGGATGCACTTATCAACCTATTAATAACACTAGCAAACCTTTTTTGAAAAATGATTTTTTGTTTTTTTTTTTGCCCGGAAAAACCCTTTAATCTTGTTCAGGTTCTTATTAACATTACTTCTGTTACCAATACTTCTTTTTAGGGGAAATCTTCCTATTAAAAATCACTCTACCAGTACTATTGTTGCTTTGTTATATTATGATTAATCTAGTTTTTTTTTACATACACTTTTATAGGTGGCACAGAAAGTTTTGAAGAATGCTAAACAGGCATGCAGCAGGCTTGGACAGTACAGAATGCCATTTGCCTGGGCAGCAAGGTGAGATGCACATAAGAATGGGTTTTCATCAACTTAAAGTAGGCATTATACATATGGTATATCTTTTGTTAACAATCATGTGAGGCCTGATAACTCTCATACATGGATCCTACTGTAGGTAATATCACAAAGACTGATATGCACAAGGCTATGTTATCTGATGGTTAGCGGAGTGCACATCCAAGAAAAAGTAGTGACAACTTTCAGGGTATTCTCTTATAGACTGCTTAGGAGCAAATTTTAGACTGAGGCCTCACGTTGCGGAAACTTAGCTTTTTTTGTTGCAGTTTATTGAGCTAAAACCAGGAGTGATTTGAGCAAAAGTTAGAAGTATAAGAGCTTTCTATATATTTCCCATTCCTTTTGTAGTCATTTCTTGGCTTTGGCTCCAAAACCTGCAACAAAATTTGCAACAAAAAAAGCTGTGTTTCCACAATGTGGGGCCTTAGCCTGAGTGTGTTTTCTGCCTCAGAATCTGGGCAGAAATGCTGTTCATCTGCCTCTTTCATTTCAGTGGGAGGCAGTGGCAGATATTTTTTTCAGGTGGCTGATGATTTTTTTCAATAGGAGGTAGAAAAAAAACATGAGCTTAAAATCTGTTCCAAAAACAGCTTGGAAAATAAAATCTTGCAAAATCAGGTTTGACATTGTCATGTGAACATACCCTCAGTGCTCAAGCTTGTAGTATTAGATAATTTCCTAATATTTTTTCCTGTAGTTTTTCTCTAATCACATTATAATTTATTTATTTATTTTGTTTGTTTGTTTTTTAACATAGATCTCTATTCAAAGATACATCTGGGACCCTGGACAAAACTGCAAGGTTTTCTCCAATTTATAAACAGGACAGCAACAAGCTTTCCAATGAGGATATGCTTAAATTACTTGCTGACTTTAGAAAGTAAGTGTTTTGTGGTCACTATGTTAAATGTAAAGTGTTGACATATCAGTATGTAATATCAGTATGATGTAACTGAATAAAAAAAAAAATTGCCTTTTTTCATTATAGGGAGATCGGCTGATCACGAAAACTAGTTAAATAGCTGCAGTTA
The DNA here is from genome assembly GCA_947044405.1 of Leptodactylus fallax. Classification (NCBI taxonomy): domain Eukaryota; kingdom Metazoa; phylum Chordata; class Amphibia; order Anura; family Leptodactylidae; genus Leptodactylus; species Leptodactylus fallax. The sequence continues at coordinate 2,737,644 of CAMRHE010000211.1, read as the reverse complement.
TTCAGGCATTTTTCCTGTTATAGCTGGTACTGTTGAAAAGGCCATCCATGTGGTACACTAGACCTAAAGGAGTTTCCAGGTTAAAGATATTGATTATCTATTTTTTAGGATAGATCATCAATTTCAGATAGGTGAGGGTCTGCTGACAGCTGTCACCTTCACCGATCAGCTGTATTCTCTTTGTAGTGACCAAGTCAGTTTATTGCAATTTAGCTCGCTTTCACTAGAATGGGAGCTGAACTACAGTGGGTAGGCCACTAGACATAATAGCACCAGCTGCCTGTGGAATAGTACAATAGTTTAAAATAGCAGTTATAATCTTTTGGGCAGGGGTATAGATAGCTATGGTGGGTGCTATATGGTGGGTATAGCTATGGTAACAAGCGCTACCTAGCCCTGGAGCCTGAGGGCACCGAAATGCCTCTCTGCAACATACAAAGGTATCAGAATTATTTATAGCCAATGGTAAGTGGGGGCCACATTACAGATTTTACATTGGGGCTCAGATTTTTCAAGTTACTCTTCTGCTTTTGGGATTTTTATATGAACTTGTTTTTTGGAATAACCGCTCCTTTAAAAGTTTTCTTGTAATCCTGTGGTCCTTTTTGACAGAGTTTCAATCTTCTGACTGTGAACCCCTGGTACACTGAATAATTCATAGTTAATTCTTTAATAGTAAGATGTCCTATATAATAATATCCTATTTGTATGCATCTGATGGGCTATTTTTTCTTTTCAGAACTATGACGACTGTCTAAATGAAGTTGTTACAATATTAATGTGCTGACCTATAATGTTCAGTGAATATGCAAGTAGATGCATTATCTAATGTAGAATAACCGGTTATTCATTAAGTAGTGTGGAGACATTTATTGAGCAAGTAAATATATAGCGAGCAAACAGCCATGGCCCCCAAAATCTTTTGCTAGCCATTCCAATGAGAGACAGCCTGGCAAACAGCCATTTCCCTCAGTCACCTATTAACATACACACTTAACATGGCATCACTTTCTCTCAGGGAACAAGGTGTATTGAGCATGTCGATGTCCAACATTTCTGATCCTCATTTTCCATAACAGCAGATGTCAGGCTGCTGCCCCCACACATTTAATTGTATGATGGTCATCCAAGCTTCTGCATCAAGATGCAGCCTGTTATATAGCGATACCAACAGACTAAAGCCTGGTTTCCTTGTATGGTTTGACTCTTGTGTAAGGCGTTTTAAAGAGAAAAACATCTGGAAATCAAATGATTAAAAATCACGGGCATATGTGCATGGGATAAAAGAGAATGTAGCAATAAAGCTGGCTACACACAAGCTCTCAGGGGGACCTGTTCCATAAAATGCTATTTGAAAGGGTGTTTCTTCTGAAATCTGACATACTAGTTCCAGCTGAGAATGTGCTTCTGTCTTGTGCAACTTTTTGTACTTCTAGAAGGATGTTCCCAATCTACAGTTACCTAGGCCTTTCTACAAGATGCAGGGAAAACATAGTCAGTCTGTGATTTATTGGTATTGTGGGGGAAATGTATTAAATCCCAGAGCAAATAAAAACTGAATCCAATCGTTGATAGAAAATGGAAAACATGATCTGGTTGCTCTGGACAGCTGCCATTGCCTTACTTCTTGTGCGTACCTCCTTTTTGTTGAATTAAGTGAAAATATACATATTGCACTGTTTGTCATTGGCATAAGCATAATGCAGTCATCTTTTTTTAGACCTGAGAAATTGGGCAAGCTTCCTGTAATTTTAGGAAATCTAGACATCCACATTGACAACGTTTCTCCAGACTTTCCAAGTAAGCTCTTTATTCTGTGATAAAAGTATGCTATGTCAATTTGTGGCCATTTCTTCTGTTTATTACCATTATTATCTTTATTGTATTGCAGATTATGTGAACTCTTCATACATTCCCATGAAGCAGTTTGAGAATAGTGCCGACACCGTGGTAACATTTGAAGTAGAGGAGTTTGTTCCTTGTATTCCCAAACACACACAACCATTCACTATCTACAATAACCATCTCTATGTGTATCCAAAGCATCTGAAATATGATGGCCAAAAGGCTTTCGCAAAGGTGATTGTGGTTTAGCTTTTGTTTGGTAATATACAGTAATTGTGGTGTCCATGATTTAGAGTATGTTCTCACATGGCTTATTTGTTGTGGGTTTTACGACTGGGGAATGTACAAAAGTTCAATATGGTGCAAGTGAATGGGGTTTTAGAAGCCCTATTCACATACAGCAGATAGTAAGTATACGTAGGATTTTCATCCATCTGTTTACAATGGAACTGTAAAATCAGCATATGTAAAATATGCTGTATGGATATAGCACAGTTTAACTTGACACAACTTGTTAATCACACTTTGGCACAGAACTCTATCTGACTTTTTCACTGACTTTTGCGATGTTATGTGATAACTTGCTGCAGTGCGATATCTTATTGGTGTCAAATTAAATTTTGCTACGTCTGTGTAAGGTGCTGCAGTAAAATGTTAAACATCCTGTAATGGACAGTACTATTTTATAAGCATATTGTGTATTTAATTCTAAGGAAGACATCACCATATTGGCTTGAGCCTAAATGCTTTTTTGTCTAGTCTAGTGTCTTTTGTGCCGTCTTAGTTTCATCTTTGAATTTATAGGCTAAAAAGAAATCTGCCCTCAGTTAATTTCTATAGTTGTTTAAGAACGTACTGTTAGTTAAACATGTTTTTTCAGGAACCATGCCAATCTTGTGTTTGGGCTGTGACTGCTGTGACATCATAGCCCCATTTAGGAAATCCACTAGATGCAAGTTTCATAACTAATGTACATAAATTAAAGCGTACCTCAGATTGAAAAAAAACAACAACTTTTTGTAAATGAATAGTACAGGTGAATATAAGAAACTATTGTACTATATCCTATTAATAAATATACTTCCTTCTCCACTTATCAGGCTGAGTTACTGCTTGCATATAAATGTATAGGGGAAGTGGGAGGGGAAAAGAGACACTGCTATACTGTGAGTGAGAGCCCTTTTGATGATACTATATCTTACAAGATCATGATCTTCCACTGTATGGAATGAGGCCATAAATCAGTTAACTAGCAGGCAGCAGACCACTTCTCCCCCTCCCCTCTCCATAGGCTTCTGTGTGTGTGAGGCTGGTTACAGATACAGTGCTACAAGGGTTAAGTCTAGAGTGAAGGGAAGGAGGAAGAAACAGCCTAATGGAGAAGGAGTGGAAGAGTGAAGAAATCAGGCGATTCCTTTTAGAGGCTAACTGAGTATATTTGATAAGTAAGCTTTCAAGAGTCTAGCTCTCTTCTTCAGACATGGTGTTATACAAGAACTGAAAATTGATGGAGAAGGAAACACATTTATGTAAGAAATATTAAGTCGTCATGTCAGACATAGAATACAATTTTTTTTTCTTCTAAGGCCACTATAGGGCAAATATCTGCCAGGCTCTCACTACTTTGACATCTGTCATCTGTTTGAGGTTGATGTGAGCCGGACCTGTTGCGACCAGCTGTTGTTTGCAACAGCTCCCACTTGAAAAGGGGTTCTTTTGTTAAAAAAATAAATAAAAAAGACAATCTCTTTAAATACATTGAAGCCTGTTGAAGTTGACTGCCTGTTGCTACTGGTTAATTCTAAATGCAGTATTACTGTAGTTCTTCTTTCACTCATTTGTGAATTTAAAGGGAGTGAAAATGCAGTGTAAACTGCAGGTAACACGTTCGAGTAGGGGGAGCTGAGCCGACTGATATAGTTATGTTAGAAAAGTTCATTGTCATTTGGTTATATAACTGCTCTTTCTATGCTAAGGCGTCCAGTGAGTGGTCCTACTCAGTGATGGACAGCCTTCCTAGTATGAGTGGGCATACAGAGATAACTGTCACTCTCTAAGTAGGGCTTCCCATCTGACTTCTAGGTCTAGAAATAGTGCATTTTCAACATGACCAGTTACTTTTATTACATGGTATATACCCAAGTTCAGTAAATCTTTCTATTTCTAATCTTCACATTTTAATTTGTGCTATTTCCTCCTTTTTTGTGTATTCAGATATTTATTTTTGTTGTTTTTCCTCTTAATTATTCCCCACCAATTAAAGGGGACCTGTCACTCTGTCGGAAAAGCCCAATGACATCCATCATCTGATAGGAGCTATCGCCCCGAGCATTATCCAGTCTGTAAAACCACTCCAAAGATATAAGCCCCTACTTAGTGTTAGTGTTGATGCAGATTAGGGTATGTTAGCCAAGTGGGCAGTAACACTGGTTTCTCTGGAGTCAGATTCACTTTGTGCATTTGTATACCCTAATTTGCTAAAAGGGCTTATATCTTTAGAATGGTGAACAAATTTGGATAAACAAAATATCTAAGTGGTCAGGGGTGACGGCGCCTATCAGATGATATTTCATTGGGTTTTTCAGATTTGGCGACAGGCCCTCTTTAAGTTTTGAGGGTGAAGTGTCTATTATTAACCATTCAGCTTCATATTAGACTACTGTGGTCACATCCATGCAGTTTACTAGCTTTTTATTTATTCCTTTAGGCACGGAATATAGCTGTATCAATTGAGTTCAGAGAGTCTGATGAGGAGGAGGCACAACCATTAAGGGTTTGTCACACGTTTTCTATTCTGCATCTTTTTGTTTGACTCTGAGAGTAAATCTGCTACACACATATGAAACAATTTTACATTCTATTTATAGATATAATGTACTGTATGTAAAATATTGAGTGAATAAATTTTCTAGTTACTATTTCTATTAAAGCCAATAATTGTTTTTATTATAATTCTTGTGCTTACTTTAGTGCATTTACGGAAGACCTGGTGGCCCTGTGTTTGTGAAAAATGCACTTGCTGCCGTTTTGCACCATCAACAAAATCCCGAGTTCTATGATGAGGTAGGTGTGTCAATTATGACAATTGCTGGATATTGGTAAATATGCTATCTATTTTTCAATACTGTATGCTGACTTTCTGATATAATTTCCTGAAAATAATTATCTGTTCACTTTTGGTAAATCTTGCAGTGTGTATTTATTATTCCAGTGCCTCAAATGTGTTGTCAGAGGGGCTCATTTAAAGGGGATAGCCCATGGTAAATATCAGCTGCAGGGATCCCACTACTACTTCATTCAGAGTCTGCGAGACTGAAAGACTGACTGAGATAGCAGTGAGCTGTACTCTGCAGTCTCCTTCAGTTCCATAGAGATTGAAAGGAGCAGTAGTGAGCATGCATATCCATCCCTTTTCTGGTGATAGGTGGTGGTCCCAGTGGCTGTAGTGCCATTGATCATACAGATAATAAATGTAGCGACCCTTTTAAGACGCAACTGTGCTCCAAGTTTTTATTCTTCATAATATTGAAGTTTCATTTTTCTTTTTCCTCTTTTTATGTTTTTTTTTCTTTTTTATAGTAATTTTAATCATATGACAATCTTTATACTCTATTTATACCTGTGAATTTTTTTTGTGCAGGGCAACTTTACATCAGTTTTCTATAAATTAAACTTAAGAAAAATTCCAGAAAACCTTCTCTCTGCAATGTGGACAGATGTATGATAGGGCTGCCTCTGTTAAGTCACTAAGAATAGCAAGTGCTTATTCTGGCATCTTGTTTGTTCAGGTTATAAAAAGTTCCCTTTGTTAAACCTGGCTGGATGTGAAGAGGAATTAATATGATAAGTGTCTCTTAAGGCATGTTTTTTCATTCTTGCAGATTAAAATAGAGCTGCCCACACAGCTTCATGAAAAACACCATTTGTTGTTCACTTTCTTCCATGTCAGCTGTGATACATCAAGTAAAGGAGGCACTAAGAAGAAAGATGTCATAGAAAGCCAAGGTTAGGACAAATAAGAGGAAACATAGCATTGACATTTATTACTAATGTCTATTTCCTAACACTGCTAAAAGAAGAAATACCAGAAACCTTATGATTAGAAACCGATATAGCAAAGCTTAGCTTTAAGTGAAGGAAAAAAAAACTGTGACCAGTCATTTGCAGTATTTCCATGTGTATGCTACTTAATGCCAAAAATAGATGTCTATTAATCTCACTGTATTATATAATATATTTTATTAGCTACGTTATATAACTGGGCAGGGGATCATCTATTTCCAGTGCAGTATGATGTGCCAGTAATCCAGTTAAAAATGTAGGTTATGTCTCAGAGGACTAGTAAGGCAGAGAAATGTATATCTTTTCAGTGGCAAATATAGGTCAACACTGTGCAATGGGGACTGTGCGCTTTTCAACAGTTTCCAAACTGGAGCAGCTGAAAATACAGAAAGACATTCTTAGAAATATCTATTTTTATGACAAACACTGAACCATAGTACTAGTTTTATGTTCTTGTTTATTATAGTATTATAACTAGATTTACATTTAGTCATTTGGTGTGTTGGGAATGGTATTTGCATATAAGGTATTTGAGTATTTTTGTTCTACCTACAGTTGGTTTTGCCTGGCTGTCCTTGCTGAAGGATGGTCGAGTGGTCACCAATGAGCAGAACATTCCAGTGTCTGCCAATCTTCCTGCAGGATACCTGTGCTATCAGGAACCTGGGATGGGCAAGGTATAAAAGCATCTTTATTTCTAACCATGCTACTCCATATGTATAATAAAACACATGAACATTTTATTATTGATATATTTTACCAATGTTGTTTTGTTTTATAAGCAGCATTCTGGCCCAGAAATTAAGTGGGTGGATGGAGGCAAGCCATTATTAAAGGTCGCTACTCATCTGGTGTCCACTGTATATGCACAGGTAGTTATCTACACAGAAATATTTTTAGTGTGACTGTTAAATCAAAACTGCAAATGCTACGTAGTTATTTTAGTATTTAGGTTAGGTGTTTCCAATATCAGATCACATTATCGTACATCCATTTACAGTGTGTGGAAATGTTCACAATCAGATCTTTAACTAAATAAGTAATTCTGTTAACAGAAACCACAACACTGTCATTGATCTGTTGTTAGATCCAGACACAAATGAACCTCACTGACAGTCTTTGGGTTTCTTGTTTTTTTTTGTTTTGTTTTTTTGTTTTTGCTGTGCTATTCGTTCTATTCAAAATGATGGAAATGCTATTGGATCCTGCCAAAACAATTGTGAACATAAACTACATTTGGACAATCTCTGTGCCAAAAAAAAAAAAAGTTTTTTTGAACTTTCTTGTCAGATGTAAAGTTGCTTTGTCATTCCCTCTAAAACACACCGGAACAGCAAAAGAACTTCCGTGTATGGGCAGTGTTCAGAATTCCTAGCATTGAGTCCAAACTAGTATTTTTCACTATCAATACCAATAAAATTCACTTAGTTACTTAAATGTTTGTTTATTTTTAGTAATTTTCTTTGTATGATATCTTTGAGTCTTCAGTATAATAAAGTTAAACTTTCATATCTTTCATAAATAAGTGGTGGTATACTACCCAGTGGAGAGGTAGGACAAGAGTGGGTATGTATCTACTCTATATCCACTAAGGTAGGAAAAAACGGATATAAGTACTTAACAAAACACAAAGCAGGTTGGAAGTCACAAGGGGGGATAATAGGGTAACTGGGGAGTTTAAGATGATGGTGAAGTAGGAGATCTAGGACTTTCTGCCTCAAGTTAGAATAAGTATATGAAGGGATTTTATAACAAAATTTCTTAAATAAACTGATGTATAATGTGTGTGTTTTATTTTTTGCTCTTAGGATCAGCATTTGCACAACTTCTTTCAGTATTGCCAGAAGACAGACTCTGGAGCACAGGCATTAGGAAGTGAACTTGTCAAATATTTAAAGGTGAATTTGATGAATGAGATTGCATTCTGTCAAAATCCAATTACATCTATATTCTTTTTATAAATATTGCCATGCCAGTACCCTTCAGTGACTTTGCTCAGTAACCCACAACTGATCATAGTTGCAGGCTGGTTAAGATGGCCTTATTTATTAGATAAAGGTTAGCTGAGCTGTCAGTATAACACTTATGGAGAAATCTAGCTGTCCAACAGAGCTAAGAAGCATGGGGAGGGTGTGGAGGTGTGAAGAGCAAACTGTATTCTGCAGGTAGATTTGCAGGGTGTTCCAAAGTGACCTTGTTTTAATAAGGGGCTGTTTTCCACCTTTCCAATCTGTGCAGTTAGTTTTGGTGCCTTATATGCTAATTATGCTCTGTACTGTCAGGTTTGCGTTGTCAGCCAAGGGGGTGTGATTCAGAGCTCCAATCAGAGATGGACAGTGTCAGAGCTCAGTATCTCTCTCCTTGTCTGCTCATGCCTGATGCTGCCCACCAAACAGTACAGAGTCTAAATGGCATATATGGCACCAAAACTAACAACTTACTGCTCGGGAAAGGTGAGGACTAGAGAAAAAATTCCAAGTGCTGGAATCTTTCGAGCAGCGCCTATTAATTGATGCAAAGGGCTGGACTTGACATAGTTGGTGAAAGGTCCACTTTTAGTCAACACTATTACCTTACATAGCTTATGATTTTACATCTGTCCGGTATTGTGTGCTAGTTTTGCTATCATTTACCAATAGTTTTTTTGGGAGAAAAGGTCTAATTGTAGAACGTGCTTCTATACTGCCTAAATAAATCTTTACATTGTCTTAGAGTCTTCATGCAATGGAAGGACATGTTATGATTGCCTTTCTGCCCACTATACTCAACCAAATGTTCAGAGTCCTAACCAGGGCTACTCAGGAGGAAGTGGCTGTCAATGTGACCAGGTAAATGTAGGGGAAATCTGTAATGTATGTTATCGTGGCAACCCAGTCACTTGTATACCCACGTGCATATTGTCACAATAATCTGTGTATTTCTGTTGCAACTTCCATTAATGGATTTGTTTTAATTGTCTCCCTTATGCACACAATAGAAAATAAATTTTACTGGTCTGACTGCAGGGACCCCAACCAATAATAAGAACAGGGGTTCTGTGGTTCCCTGATGGAGCAGCAGTCCGGTATACACGCTTCCACTACATTAATCTCTGTAGGATCACTCACAATACCTCTTCAGCAACTCCATAGAGATGTATGGAATAGCAGCTTGCATGCTCAACCACTACTCTATTTATACAGGAGAACAAAGGTCCTCTGTATTTATGATTAGTGGAGGGGGTCTCACTGGTCAAATCCCCACCAATCAGACACTTATTACCTATCTTTTACACAGATGATACCATTCCTTTAATTCAGCATAATTTGATGTGTTGTAGTAAATATATTGTTCATACAGTACATTCATTTGTCGTTTCTCCAGCTGTATTAAAAAAAATATACAGTCAATTTGATATATCTAATAACTGATGGACACAGTAATATTTCAGGATTGAAATGAGGTTTATTGTACTAACAGAAAATGTGCAATATGCATTAAACCAAAATTTGACCGGTGCAAAAGTATGGGCACCTCAACAGAAAAGTGACATTAATATTTAGTAGATCCTCCTTTTGCAAAAATAACAGCCTCTAGTCGCTTCCTGTAGCTTTTAATCAGTTCCTGGATCTTGGATGAAGCTATTTTTGACCAATCCTCTTTACAAAACAATTCCAGTTCAGCTACAATAATCATACATCGAGAATGTGCGTGAATGCACTTTTTATATATAACGTCAAATACACATAACGTTTATATGCTGTTTTCAAGTGTAACTAAGCTTTCAACTAAAGTAAACTTTACTCTTTAACAATTCAATCACATCATTCCACATCTACAATCTTCACAAAACCTAGAATATCTTTATTAATAAAAAAAAATCTTGAGCTAGTGTTTTTGTCTCAATTCACATCTAAACATAAAACAAAATTCATGCTAAATTCATGTTACCAAAAGACAGTGTATTATTGGTAATTTTATAACAGTTAGGCTTTATGCATATTTTAGCCTCATACAACCAACCAGACTTCTATGGGTTCCTAATATACTGCTGTATGTAGGGCTGGCTCCAGGTTGGTGTGGGCCTTTGGACGACAGAGCCTCAGTGGGCCCCTTTTGGAGCCACTCATGCGCACCACAGCAAAAAAAACAAAACAATCAAAACTGGGTCTTTTTTGCTGAGGTATACCTATTGGAGTGGATTTTAATACAATCCATTCCATACAGGTAGATAGAACCTGTTCAGATGTTGTAAAGTAAAGAGGAATTTGAGGTGGACTTCTGCCTCGGATTCCTCTTTATTTTCTACCCCCCGGCTCACAGGGGTGAATGCAGAACATCTGCATTCTGTTACACCTTTCCACTACTGATTAAGCCCAAATGAATGGGAAGTCTCAAGCTGCGGCCTTTGTGGCTGAATCAACTGCAGAAAGATTGAGCAGGATGCTATATATATATATATATATATATATATATATATATATATATATATATATATATATATATATAAGTCATATGAAAAAGTTTGGGCACCCCTATTAATCTTAATCATTTTTAGTTCTAAATATTTGGGTGTTTGCAACAGCCATTTCAATTTGATATATCTAATAACTGATGGACACAGTAATATTTCAGGATTGAAATGAGGTTTATTGTACTAACAGAAAATGTGCAATATGCATTAAACCAAAATTTGACCGGTGCAAAAGTATGGGCACCTCAACAGAAAAGTGACATTAATATTTAGTAGATCCTCCTTTTGCAAAAATAACAGCCTCTAGTCGCTTCCTGTAGCTTTTAATCAGTTCCTGGATCCTGGATAAAGGTATTTTTGACCATTCCTCTTTACAAAACAATTCCAGTTCAGTTAAGTTTGATGGTCGCCGAGCATGGACAGCCCGCTTCAAATTATCCCACAGATGTTCAATGATATTCAGGTCTGGGGACTGAGATGGCCATTCCAGAACATTGTAATTGTTCCTCTGCATGAATGCCTGAGTAGATTTGGAGCTGTGTTTTGGATCATTGTCTTGCTGAAATATCCATCCCCGGTGTAACTTCAAATTCGTCACTGATTCTTGTACATTATTCTCAAGAATCTGCTGATACTGAGTTGAATCCATGCGACCCTCAACTTTAACAAGATTCCCGGTGCCGGCATTGGCCACACAGCCCCAAAGCATGATGGAACCTCCACCAAATTTTACAGTGGGTAGCAAGTGTTTTTCTTGGAATGCTGTGTTTTTTGGACGCCATGCATAACGCCTTTTTGTATGACCAAACAACTCAATCTTTGTTTCATCAGTCCACAGGACCTTCTTCCAAAATGAAGCTGGCTTGTCCAAATGTGCTTTTGCATACCTCAGGCGACTCTGTTTGTGGCGTGCGTTCAGAAACGGCTTGTTTCGCATCACTCTCCCATACAGCTTCTCCTTGTGCAAAGTGTGCTGTATTGTTGACCGATGCACAGTGACACCATCTGCAGCAAGATGATGCTGCAGCTCTTTGGAGGTGGTCTGTGGATTGTCCTTGACTGTTCTCACCATTCTTCTTCTCTGCCTTTCTGATATTTTTCTTGGCCTGCCACTTCTGGGCTGAACAAGAACTGTCCCTGTGGTCTTCCATTTCCTTACTATGTTCCTCACAGTGGAAACTGACAGGTTAAATCTCTGAGACAACTTTTTGTATCCTTCCCCTGAACAACTATGTTGAACAATCTTTGTTTTCAGATCATTTGAGAGTTGTTTTGAGGAGCCCATGATGCCACTCTTCAGAGGAGATTCAAATAGGAGAACAACTTGCAATTGGCCACCTTAAATACCTTTTCTCATGATTGGATACACCTGGCTATGAAGTTCAAAGCTCAGTGAGGTTACAAAACCAATTTTGTGCTTCAGTAAGTCAGTAAAAAGTAGTTAGGAGTATTCAAATCAATAAAATGATAAGGGTACCCAAATTTTTGCACCGGTAAAATTTTGGTTTAATGCATATTGCACATTTTCTGTTAGTACAATAAACCTCATTTCAATCCTGAAATATTACTTTGTCCATCAGTTATTAGATATATCAAATTGAAATGGCTGTTGCAAACACCCAAATATTTAGAACTAAAAATGATTACGATTAATAGAGGTGCCCAAACTTTTTCATATGACTGTATTATGCATTTTTAAGTGAATATGTATATTACCCCTGTTTCTGCAAATATAAGCCCTACCCCAATATTAAGCTCTAGGTTTTGCAGGTTTCTTTTTTTAGAAGGCTTGAAATATAAGCCTTACTCCTAAAATAAGCCCAAGTTACAGTCATAACCTCCATCGATAAGTTATGGCACATGACGTCACTGAGACGGAGAATAGGCATACCATAGCTCCCAACCATCCTGGACAAGTGCCCCGATACCTTCCACCACAGCAGGGAAAAATCCACTCACCCGCTCCAGAGTCCCGCCTCCCGAGTCTGCCTTCCAAGTGCCGCTACTATACTGTGGGCTTAGCTACCTATGTGGCCAGATGTCAGGTGCCACCCGTACTCGTTTGCTCCCCCAGACACAGCCACTCCACTATGACACCACCTTAGCGTAAAGGAGAGGTGATAGAGAGGGCACAGTGCCACTGCCACACACAGTGTTTAAAGAGTGCCAGTAAGTTGGTTTAAGACCCACACATTGTGAATTTAATTTAGGGTTACGGTTACTAACCCTTACCATTTCATCAGGAGGGATTCAGAAAAGATTGACTCGCTCCAGTGATGGAAAA